>JAXCMG010000020.1:25857059-25894557 GCA_034642415.1 Podarcis siculus | reverse complement strand
AAAAAAACCCACCCAATGCAGATATCCACCTCATCCTCTCCCTTCTTCAGAATAGGCTCTAGTTCCACCAGTGGGGGCTCCTCTGCCTTCTGCCCCACACACCAGCCACCACTGGTGAGGAGCACCTCAACAGGTTTTTGCATTTTTTTGGGGTGGAGGGGGCAGGTCCATAAATAGCAACACCCTAGTGGTCCCGGGCCCTAAGGAAGCTAGATTAGCTTCAACCAGAGCCAGGGCTTTTTCAACGCTGGCTCCGGCCTGGTGGAACGCTCTGTCTCATGAGACCAGGGCCCTGCAGGATCTGATTTCTTTCCACAGGACCTGTAAGACAGAGTTGTTCCGCCTGGCCTTTGGCTTGGAGTCAATTTGATTCCCTCCCCCTCTTTCTTTTTTCTTTTCCTTTCTCCTCCTGCGATGAGGCTACATTTTAATATTTTAATGTTTCAATATTTTAATGTTGTATTTTAATGTTGTTTTTAAGTTGTATTCATTCAACTTATTTTTATTATTGCTTGTTAGCTGCCCTGAGCCCGGCCTTGGCTGGGGAGGGCGGGGTATAAATAAAAAATTGTTGTTGTTGTTGTTATAACAAAGGCTTAAGCTTTGAGATACTGCCCTTAACTCCATCACCTCTCACTGCCCAGGACAATCTTGGTTCCAACTTCCCCACCATTTTCGAGCCCCAGGGAGAAGCTGTCTCCCCTTTTGCCCTCGGTCTGACATTTCCATTTTCAACAGGATGATGACGATGATGATGATGATGATTTGCCCAACTTTGCTTTCAGGGCATTTTGGGTTCAGGACTCGCTCTGAAAGTGCAGGAGCAACACCGCCAGAAACATTTTGAGAAAAGAAGAAAGCCTGCAGCAGAACTCATACAGGTTGGGATTCATCGCTTTGAAACACACACAGTTCGCAGCTCTTTGAAATCTGCTTGCTTCTAGGTCTCGTGGCAGAGAAGCCACAGAGGAGGGGTGGGCTTTCATATATTTCTTTATGAAACCCTTCCAGCTTTAACTAAAGGAAAGATCACTGGCTGGACTGAAAGTTCTCCAATGAGAACATTTGGGCAAATTTGGGGAAGGGGGTATTTGGAGGGCAAAAGCGGGGTAGGAGTTGCCTTCCTTCTTTTGCATTTTTTGGGGTGGAGGGGGCAGGGACAAAGCTCACCAGTGCCTCTCTTGGAACCTAGTGGTCATGGGTTGGGTTTTTTGTGGAAAGGGCAGGATTGCAGTGGTAGAGCATCTTCTTAGCATGCACAAGTTCTCGGGTTCAGTGGCATGAGGCCTGTCTGAAACCCTAGAGAGCCTCTGCCAACCAGTGTGAGCTAAATGGGTCAAGGGAGAGCTCCCTATATTCCTATGTTCTTATCAGAATGTCATGGAATGATAATATGTTGTGATCTACAGAGTTGGACAGATCCATGTGCCTCTGTCCTATGTGACCCCAAACAGCTCTAAAACCTTGGCTGGGTTGGGGCTGTTCTGACAAGCCTTAGGAGGCAGGGCGAGGAACCGTTCGCATCTTCCTTCCCTACCCATTTCCTGCACCCAAATCACCTCCTACATCTTGTCTTGTCATCCGGCTCCTAGGCGCAAAAGCATTCGTTCACCCATTGCATTTGCTTGAAGGCACAACATGCGCCTCTGGTCGTTCCCCTTCTTCTCCTAACCATGTTGCTCCTCTTGTGTCCCTTTAGGCTGCCTGGAGGTACTATGCTACTAATCCCAATAGGCTGGACCTCGTTGCCACTTGGAGGTTTTATGAATCAATTGTGTCATTCCCGTATTTCAGGCAAGTCTTCTGCTTTGAGACATCCTCCCAGATCAATCAGCACGGCCTGTTTCGTGGTTACGGAACAGGAGACCAGAGCATTATGAAAGGGGCAGCTTTGTTGAGAGCAAGCAGAGAAGATTGTGTATCCTGTAATGTATGCATACCGGGGGCGGGGAACTATCTGGCCCTTGGGTTTCTGCCCAGGCCATGCCCCTTCCCAGGCCACACCCTTGTGGACTGCTTTTGCCTGACTGCAATGCCTCCTTGAACTGTGATCTGCGATCATGACTGGAAGTGACTGTGTTCGCCGGGAAGGAGGGTGGAGAAATATGTGGTGTGGGGGCATGTGTGAGGAAACCTCTGACTTTGGTTAAACTACAACTCCCATAATCCCTGGTCAGTGGCCATGTTGGCTTGGGCTGATGGGAGTTGGAGTCCAACATCACCTGGAGAAGAACGAGGTTCCACATCCCCATGATAAAGAAACGTTATCGCTTACCAATATGTCCCTTGAGAAGCACATGTAGGATTCTTATGGGTCAGGTGGCAGGACCAAAAGCACTTAGAAATGCCTTTGCATGGCTTGAAGCTAATGCTTGGCATTTCCTGCTAAATTTAACAGCTACCTCCTTTCTCCTTGCTTTTCTCCAATTGCTTTCAATTCTCCAAAAGGAAAGAGCCAGTGGATGGGACCAGGTATGTAATCAATATCTTCAGCTTCCTATGGTCGTGCAGTCATTTGTTGTATGTTCAAATGGAGGAACGCAAACCCGTCCCCGGTATTGTGATTTTTAGCTGGTTTGCAATGGGCTAAGTAGTTTTGAGTAGTCTAAGTCTGTTTGTTTGTCCAGATGACAAAAAAACAGACTGTCTGGGTAGCATAATCACGGATTAGCATTTGACCTGTTGCTGCAGTAATTATTTTAAGCAAAGGGGACATCAGTACCTTTGATCTGATAGCAGAATGGTCTTAATTTGCTACATGCGCTGGCTTTAATGAATTGGCGCGTACTAATAATTCTCAAAAAGAACAACAGCGTAATTGATTTATCGTTGTTTGTCGTGTTCATAGTGGGAAAAATTAATAAGCAAAAGAGAACAAATCAAAGCCGCCAATTGCAATCTCAGTTCTCCGAGTGCTGGCAAAACTGCACCATTCATGCATGAGAACGAAGGCTTAGAGGAACCTTGAGTAAAGTAAATATGAATATTGAGGCCTGTGTGTGAGAAGCCTCAGCAGGATAGTGAGGTGAGGACCCTCCGAAAAGCTGCCCAGTCAGGATGGAGCAAACTCAGTGGCCAGGTGTATTGTTGGGGTGGAGTAATAGGAAACCACATCACAGGGGACAGAATGGAGAACCCTGAACAGAAGCACTCCATACTGCAATATTCTGTTACAGCTCCCACTTGTTTGTATCAATGTCAATAGTACCACATTTGTCTTCCAACCATTCTGGGCAAAATACCATTTCAGATTCTAGGTGGAATCGCTCATTTAATTTCTCCCCAGACGTAGCAAACTAGCACCTCAGTTCTAGACCTGCTGAATTTCTTTCCAGATGTATTTAACTCTATGGCCACTTTCATAAGCAGCGTCAAGGACTGATTCTTAGATCATGATACAGCATAGCAGCTGTAATGCATGAGAGCGTTTACCAAATGGACTAGCCCTTATGGGATGTGGAATGTTCATGTCACCTGTGCACATTTCTGGTCAAGGTGAGGGTGACCTATATGGTAAGCAGCCCTAAATGTTATGGTACCCATTCCCACATTGGGTACAAAACCAGCCCCTAGTGTGCTGTTTTTCATTCGTTTTTTGGTGTCTGACATGAACCTGTTTTCAAATGAGACAATTCACAATGATCTGCTTTAGTTCATGTAAGATGTATTGGCAGAATGTTAAATAATAGATTCTTACACTTAGAAAACAAGCCGAATGAGCCATCTACTGCATCAACAGCATGTGGTTAGGTCCAAAGGTGTCCTTGCAGCAATAGAAAGAGTCCATCTGTTGTAGAAAGATTCTTTCCACAGGAGCAAGAAATTCTTTGGGTCCAACCCAAGTCTCCAAGCAACTAGCTATGTCATGGCATGAGAAAGTGTTTTGAATGAGAACATGATGATCTGTGATGGGGATACATCTTGGCGCAGTCACATAGCCAGTTTTCAGCTGGGAAGGTATCTCAAATCATAGAATTGTAGAGTATGGGGATCGAACCTGCAACCTTGGCATTGTCAGCACCATGATCTAACCAACTGCGCTGTCCGCATGTGAGTAATTATCGCCATATGGGACAGTTGCATATTCCTGTATTGCAGGGGGTTGGACTGGATTAATTTAATGGTCTCTTCCAACACTACAATTCTATGAGATCATATTCCAGAAGGATTGATATAATCCAGCTCAGGGCTATTGGGAAGGCTCACCCTGTCTTTCTGTACTCTGTTATGATGTTTCCATGCTGATGATGAAAGAGAGAGATCATGGTTCGGAACCATTGCTATGGCTTGTTATTTCAAATATCTCAGGAGGTAGCTAGTTGCTCCGGGGGGACGCGGGTGGCGCTGTGGGTTAAACCACAGAGCCTAGGACTTGCCGATCAGGTCAGCGGTTCGAATCCCCGCGACGGGGTGAGCTCCCGTTACTCGGTCCCTGCTCCTGCCAAGCTACTAGTTCAAAAGCACACCAGTGCAAGTAGATAAATAGGTACCACTCCAGCGGGAAGGTAAACGGCGTTTCCGTGCGCTGCTCTGGTTCGCCAGAAGCAGATTAGTCATGCTGGCCACATGACCCGGCAACTGTACGCCAGCTCCCTTGGCCAATAAAGTCAGATGAGCGCCGCAACCCCAGTCGGCCACCTAATGGTCAGGGGTCCCTTTACCTTTACCTAGCAAGTTGCTCCAAAAGCACACTATGACAAAACCTCTTCTGCTTGGGCAGTGAACCCTCCCTTCAGTCTGCTCTCCCCTTGCTCCCCCAAATCTGCTCCAGAGGGTTGTGTCGACCCCCCAGGACAGAGCTTGGGCACATGGAGAAAGGAGAAGTAGGGGAGGTTCCTCATGCAAACAGAAGTCTTTGAGGTAATGGGAGGCTTCTGCTGAACACAACCCAATGTCACAATGCCTGTTATTCTTAACGTTGCATCTCTTCCCAATATTTTGTGTATGTAATCTGTGTTCCTTTGTTCAATGAGGTGTGGGTTGCAAAAGGAGGATAGCAATATAGCAAGCAACGCTGTAAGTGTGAAAATGTGATTATTTTTAGCCTTCCTTCCTGAGAAGAGAAACTGGGTCAGGGCTGAAGGACCAGACGCTCCAGTAATCCTGTTTCCATACTCATTTAATTAATTCCACGTAGATTCTCATAAGTGAACATTAACCACTCACAATGACATCTTTTTCACTTTGCAGTAATGTCATGTTTAGTAGGGAGGCTTTCTTTGGATCAAGCGTCACCAGAAAACTTAGGTACATGCATCTGAATAACAACCAAATCTTTTTTATATACTGCATGCCGTTCTTGCCTGCGATATCTATCTTCTCCTTTATTTTAATTTTTGAATAGCCATTTTTACTACAGTAGTTTATCAAACCCAAAAGTGGAGAAGGGATGGAAGTCCAAGGGAGTTATCTAGCATGGAACATGCAAATTTCATTTTCAGCATAAATGTCTAATATGTACTATAAAGCAGGGATGAGGAAGGTTTTTTTTTACAGCTTGGGGGCCACATTTCATTTTGGACAACCGCCTGAGGGCCACATGCTGTGGTGGGCAGGGCCATGGGCAGAAAGTGGGCGGAGCAATGGAGTGTTACCTTTGTCACAGTACAGTGGTACCTCGGGTTACATACGCTTCAGGTTACAGACTCCGCTAACCCAGAAATAGTGCTTTAGGTTAAGAACTTTGCTTCAGGATGAGAACAGAAATCGTGCTCCTCCGGCGCAGTGGCAGCAGGAGGCCCCATTAGCTAAAGTGGTGCTTCAGGTTAAGAACAGTTTCAGGTTAAGAACGGACCTCCGGAACGAATTAAGTACTTAACCTGAGGTACCACTGTATCTTTCTTTGCTTCTTTTTTAAAAAAACGAATTTGTGCACACCGCTGAACTACAGCCGTCTCTAACCAGTGTGCAAGAAATGCAATACAGAAGAGGAAAAGTTAGAACTGAAAAACCAGACTTCAATTAAAAGTGTTTGCTGGAATAATAATTAAAAAAAAATCAGCAGATGCCAGAAGTTCAACAGGGAGGGAACTTGTCCAATCTCAGGTGGAAGAGAGTTCCATAAAATTGGGCCAACAATACCAGACACACAGCTCCTGGTAGCTATGAGCCATGCATCCGAACCATGGGAGACCAGGGTTCAAATCCCCACTCATCCATGAAGCCAGTCACTCACTCTTAGGCTAACCTACCTTACAGGGTTGTTTCGAGGATAAATGGGGGAAAGGAGAACTATCTACACCACCTTGAGCTTCTTGAAGGAAAGGTGGAATATTAATTAATTAATTCATTAAATGGGGAAGGGGTGATGTGAAGCCCAGAAGGTGCTCCCACCCCCAGATTATTGCACCCCCAGGAGAAGCAAGGTGTAGCACAACACACACAGGCAATCTGGCCTCACTCCCTACTGCTAGGGCAGCTCACAAGTAAGAGATTTCCCTTCCTGTGTTGCTCTTGAAGGCATTAGATTCTCTGGGAGAGAAGGAATCCCCTCGTCTCCTTCTCCTCCAGCCTGCAACTTCTAGCGCAGAAAAGGAGGTGATGAACTGGCCGGTTTCATCTCTCTCTCCCGCCCAACCCAGATTGCAGTATGAACTGCAGGACAATGCTCCCTTTCCTTACCTTCAGAATAATGGCGGGACTTCAGGTTGAGGAAACCTGGAAGAAAACTGGATTCTGTTGTAGAACAGGGTAACATCAACTGCCATTGAGGAATTGGGAAATTTTGAAGGAGAGCCCATGATGGGAGTGGTTTGGAAGGAAGGATAGGATATATGATTTATTAATTATCCTTCCTCTTACTCACTTGAGGAAGATTAGAGTCTAGTTTAGCAGATATTGAAATATACAAGTGTTGATGTATCCTCTTTTCCCTGTCTCCTGCTCATTAATAATAATAATAATTTATTTATTATTTATACCCCACCCACTCTGGGCAGCTCCCAACAATATATTAAAATACAGTAGTGCATCAATCATTAAAAGTTTCCCTAAACAGGGCTGCCTTCAGATGTCTTCTAAAAGTCGGGTAGTTGTTCTCTTTGACATCTGGTGGGAGGGCGTTCCACAGGGTGGGTGCCACTACCGAGAAGGCCCTCTGCCTGGTTCCCTGTAACTTGGCTTCTCGTAGTGAGGGAACCACCAGAAGGCCCTTGGCCTTAGCAGAAAGGGTTGTGGCTCAATGGTAGAGTGCTTGCCTTGCATGCAGAAGCCCCAGGTTCTGTCCTTGACAGGCAATGTCTGAAATTCTGGACCAGCTGCTGATGGTTGTCACAGAACAGGGATGGGAACCTGCAGCCCTCCAGACCTTGCTGGACTTCAACACACATGCCCAACACTACTAAACCTTAGGTTACGTTACTAGGACTTCAACGCACATCAGCCCCAACCAGAATGGCCTAAGGGTCTTGAGTGATGAGAATTGTCTTCCCACAGCATTGTGGTGGCCATAGGTTCTCTGTCCTTGATGCAGATAATACTGAGCTAGAGGGACCGATGCTACCTCAGCTTCTTAGGTTCCTTTACTTACCCTTTCCTTAGTTCCCTCTGCTGCCTCCATCTCTTTTCTTAGCCTCCCTGGATTCCCTTTTCTCCCTTTAGATACAAGTCTTAATACACTGGAGGTAATTTTTGGAGTCCACCAGAAGCTGATGTAACATAGGCATTTCATTCTACACCATGAGAAAGCCTTGTGGGTGCCAACCCAATTTGCAAATTTTAGGTGGAATGGGCTTCTCCTTGATTTCTTTCCTGGGTAGTGTTTACAGATCTGCCAAATTTAGTCCATTGTCTTCTGCCTCTCAGTTTTCCATCGTCACCTCTTCCACCCTTTCCAGCAAAGCAGTTCAGAGAGAGCAGGCAAACAGACCTTCAGACGTTGAGTTGTGTTACTTTGAGGCATGGTTTCTTTGGAGTCAGGGATGTAGACGTTGTTGAACTACAACTCCCATCATTCTTCACCATTGGCCACGCCATCTGAGGTTGGTGGGAGCTGGGGTTAAAAAGCGTCAGGGGGCCACAAGTTCCCCACACTTGCCTTAGAGGTTCTCCTGGGCTTCCAGAGCATTGTGTAAGTCCGTCTTACGTGTTTTTGATATCACTACCAAACAATACACAGCTTGGTGGAGCCGTGTTGATACATACATCTTTCTAATGTAGTAAAAATCAGAGCAAGCATGGTTGTCTTGTGTTTCCAGTGTTAAGGCTGCAAAATCTAAGAATATAACTGCTATATTTTTGTTCAGTTTTTATTGGTCTTTTCCCCCTCCTCCTGCAAAAAAAAAGGCTGATAAATGGAGGAAGAGGCATGCTTTGCTCTGCCATTTGTTATTTAATTATTTGGTTATGAACTGCAGAATCAGACAATGAATAGGGGAGTGTCTGGTTTGCATGCTGAGAAGGAATTGCATTCAGCTGTTGCATGAGTGGTTCCAAAGGCTTATTCAAGTTCCGTTCTGCTTACACAATGGAGGCAAAAGTTTGACCTCCACTATCCTTCCCATTAACTTTCAGATATTCAATAATATTCAAATGCTTTGTGGAGAAGCTTCCGTTGAAGACCTGGCAATGTTTATTCTAAAGAACTGTATTAAGTAAAGGCTGGATCATGGCTTGTCATTATGAGAGGATGTCTGCACAACCCTTCGGCTAACCCTCCTTTGTGCACATGAGATTCTGCTTTCACTTTGAATCTGCCACAGTTCCTTGTTATGTCCTAACTCTGGAAACTGTGGTATGTTTTAATTGAAAGAAACGTATTTTGAAACAAACGAGGATATCAAACTATAGTTTGATAATTTGTTCTGCTGCATTTGGACATCATTCTACTTGTTCTATTTTCACCTAGTCCCTGTATAGATAGATAAACTTTATTCGCATTAGCCAACAGCCATAGCAACATAAAACAAACAATATATACAATTAAAAAGACAACAATGGGTAAAAAGGACAATCAAATGACCAAGATTATCCTTGTATTTACATCTGTTTTCATTTTCTCTGGGTTAATCTGTTCACAGTTTATCAAGCCTGAATATCTATTAGCATGCACTGACTGGTTGTTCCTACATAAGATAACTAATTCTGTTTAGGCCAGTTCTTCTCAGAATAAGACCCCCCGACTCTGGCTCTATTCTCTTCCTCTTTGAGTTGGCCTGGAGGTCCTGGTCTAGTATTGTCTTTTCATCTTATCCATAGATTCTCTATCTCATTCAGATTTAACCATCCATCAATACTTCTACAGCTAAGTATTTTTATCACCTGCATTTACATTTGCTGTTCAAGCTGTGTTCAAGTTCAAGGATGGTTTACACGAAAGTGTGGCATGGATATAAGCTTATCTGGCTGGAGGAACACTCAGCCCAATGTGGGTTGAGGTCAGAACATAGTAACCATAGTTAAAACAAACCACAGTTCCATGTGTACATGTGTAACAGGGAACTGTAGTAAGTTCAAAAATGAAAGTGGAAACCCAGTTCCCTCCTGTGCACTAAGGACAAGGGTGTTACATGACATGGTCATTCATGTCATCACAAATGAGTGTTTGCCATTACGTCTGATTCTGGCTGCTGTATAAGAGATGATCTAGTGGAGGGGTAGTCAATGTGTTGCCCTCTTGATGCCGCAGGACTACAGCTCCCATCATCCCTGACCGTCAGCCATGTTGGCAGGGCTGATGGGAGTTGGAGTCCAATAACCTCTGCAGGGCACCATGATGGCTACTCCTGATCTCATATAATGGCTAAGAGCAGTACAGGCATTGCAGTGAGCACAGGGTCAATGCTAAAAAATTGAGCTCATCTTTAGTATTGTGTGGCAAAACATGCCCATGGATCTGGTGACACTGTGCTCTTCATTTCACTGTCCCCTGCCCTGAATCATTTTTGTGCACACTAACTGGTGTTAGCATTTTTAGGGATAATGATATTGTCCCGCCTTGCAGGATTGCTCTACAGATTACTGGAAATGACCTGTGGGTTGGGTTTTGATGGCAACTAGGTAGCCATTTGGGACACGGGTGGCGCTGTGGGTTAAACCACAGAGCCTAGAACTCGCCGATCAGAAGGTCAGCGGTTCAAATCCCCGCAACGGGGTGAGTTCCCATTGCTTGGTCCCTGCTCCTGCCAACCTAGCAGTTCGAAAGCATGTCAAAGTGCAAGTAGATAAATAGGTACCACTCCGGCAGGAAGGTAAATGGCGTTTCCGTGTGCTGCTCTGGTTCGCCAGAAGAGGTTTAGTCATTCTGGCCACATGACCTGGAAGCTGTACGCCGGCTCCCTTGGCCTATAGAGCGAGATGAGCACGCAACCCCAGAGTCAGCCACAACTGGACCTAATGGTCAGGGGTCCCTTTACCTTTACCTTTAGGCAGCTGTCTAGGGCACAGACCTCAGAGGGGTGCAGTCCAGACCTTTGAGGGGCACAGTTTTATACAGTTTCTTTTAAAAAATATACATTCCTGATAATATTTTACTTTTATTTTATATTTTGAAGAATTTTATCATTTCCACAAGGTATCTGTTTTTGAAAATTGAATTTAGCATATATATAGATATATATATTGGGGGAGGTACAAGTATTTAACCTTAACTAGGATGCAAAATGGGACGCGGGTGGCGCTGTGGGTAAAACCTCAGCGCCTAGGACTTGCCGATCGCATGGTCGGTGGTTCGAATCCCTGCGGCAGGGTGAGCTCCCGTCGTTCGGTCCCAGCTCCTGCCCACCTAGCAGTTCAAAAGCACCCTTAAGTGCAAGTAGATAAATAGGTACCGCTTTATAGCGGGAACCTAAACGACGTTTCCGTGTGCTGCGCTGGTGCTGGCTCGCCAGAGCAGCTTCATCACGCTGGCCACGTGACCCGGAAGTGTCTGCGGACAGCGCTGGCTCCCGGCCTCTAGAGTGAGATGAGCGCACAACCCTAGAGTCTGTCAAGACTGGCCCGTACGGGCAGGGGTACCTTAGAATGCAAAATAGCTTTGCCTGGGCCACAAAACAGCCTGGTGCCAGCCCTGGGGATATTCCAAATGCAATATCATTGCCAAGTATTGTTGTCATTATTATTGAAATATCTGAAATTGTTAATGCAGACCATGCTTAATGCGTGCCTACAATTGATTATCTGTCTATTTAGGATCTGGGGCATCTAGGACTGAAACACCTCAGAACTGGCACATCCACACTGTTTATTTGAATGGAGTTGTGTGAACTGATGTCTCTTCTCTGCATTTGCTCTGCACCGTTCATATATTGCTGATTTTCTTCCATTGGCTTTCTGACATGATGGCGCAACCATATTGTTCAAAACCCTATTTTGTTCATGCATTATGTTTTCTACCTTTTGGGGGCAGACTGTTGCACATATTACTTTTTTCCAATTACTACCTGGTCCGCGGTGAACTGAGTTGCCTTGAACATGTCTAAGACCCATGATTGACTCCAGTGTCATCACACATTTGCCCAGTTGTAAAAACCTTGTTTGCAGTAAAACATGGTGGAATTAGAGTCCGTAATGTGACGGGCCGATTTGGACTCCATGTACATCATCCATTTGCACAGTGATCGCGAGAGAGGACCACATAATCCCCAAGAGCCAAAATTATTGGCTTGACGTCCCAATTAACAATCCCAAATCCAGTACAGTGGTTGTATGAGCCTAAAACACGATGAATGCTCTGAATCATAGTTTGTGTGTTTATGGTGGAACCACAGGGTCTGCTGAAGCTGAACCATCCCACTGAACCAATTTCAGTAAACCTCCCAAGTTGCCTTCTAGAATCCCATGCAGATTATTACCAGATCTTGCAGTGGGTATGTGGGGAAGGCAAGTACCGTCTGGAAATGTCCCTTATTCCACTCAAATGCTCCATACACGTTTGCAACACACCCCACTGCAAACAATTGTGGAGAATGACACACACTGGAAGCATTGGCCGCATATGTGCAGAGACCTAATACGGTACATTTGGACTTATTGAAGCGCCCCAGATCCAACCACATATACAAATTTAGACCCAGGACCAGCCCAAGACCTTTTGCTGCGCTAAAGTGACTGGACTGGGGTCAAATTCTTGCCATGCACTTGACGCAGTTGTATATCACCTAGTCATGCTTCACCCCAAAGAACCCTGGGAACTAGCTTGCTAAAGGTGCTGGGAACTGCAGTTCCATTGAGGGGTAAGCTACAGTTCCCAGGCAGCAGGCCGGTTTAGGGGGCCTTGTAGGCAGGGGCAGAGGGTCTTGTAGGGGGCCTTGTAGGCAGGGTGTGTGGTGGGTGCGGGCCACCCCGGGCATCACCACTGAGGGGGGTGACAAAATGCTGGGCGGCACTCACCACAGGGCCTGCAGCGTGCCCGAGCCACGCATCTCTCCTGGGAGAGACGTGGTGGTTTGGGCGCATGAAGGTTCTGCGCTGCCCAAAAGGTCCACCCACTATCTCCCTCCCCAGCTGTAGGGCAGCTGAGTGGGAGGACGCAGGCAGACTATGGAGGTCCCACAGTGTGCTCCACCCCTATGGGCACTCATCCCGCCCTCTCCCCTATGTCCAGCTCACTCTGACCCTGGGCGTGCTGCCTCAGGCGCCCGAGCAGCTTCCTCCGCCACTGCTTGTAGGACACAACTCTGTCCCCCCACAGAGGGGAATGGGAGAGACAGCCAAGGGCTACTGCTGCTTCACAACACCTGCCATCTCAGGCTGTCTCCTCACTTGACCTAATGGCAGGGCTGGCCCTATCTACAACTGAGATGGCCATTTTCCAGTCTATGTTGTCAATTACCGGGGATGTCTTAAGTACCTTCCAGAATGGACAGAATATTCTGCTCTGTTGACCAGGCTCCTAGTATTTATACCAGGTCTCTTAGTCAATCCAGAAGCTTCAACCCATCAAAGAAAAACACCCCTCTTCCCTCTCTTCGGCATCCAAAGGAGGCTCCCAGACTTTTGGACTAGACAGCTAAGTCAGCTTCAGCTCATGCAATTTTCAGCTCCATCCCAGAATCCCCAAGTTTTGAGAACAATTGCTGCTTTGTCCAGAAGTTACACATTCCACTGCAATTTACAGTTGGCTCACCATTCGACAGCATCCCCACTGCTCATGCATTTTGATTGATAAACTGGGATTTTGTCCTTCCTACACCATTCTTCGGAAGTGCCTTCCCACTGCCACACGGGGGTGCTGAGTGACTGAATTTGTTAATGTTGGTGGACTGGAATCACATTATGTATGGCAGATCAAAACTTCCAACCGGTGGATTCATTTAACCCTGGTGGGGTAACCTAGTGGGATTGCTTAGCAAATCGAGAATCATTGTTTGCAGGAATCCTTGCTGAAACACACCATGATTCATTTGTTCAAAGAAAATACTAGCGGTGCAAGTTCAGCCAATAAATATGTGTGATTAATTCTTCAGTAGGGTGAGTGTGATGTTGGGTGGTCCATTGATGGCATTTTATTTGAAGACCTATGAAAACATTGATTTGTGGGTTTATACAGTCAGCTGCCATGTGGTCCTTAATAGTATCCTTCATGCATATGTTTGCTTGGGATGTAATGCATTAGGAGCACCTTGAAATGTAGGTCTGTGTGAGAGTGAGGGGGAAAATGATCCCTTTTCCTTATTTTTTTAGCCAAAAGCTGGGTCTCTTGGATCGGGTTCGTGGTACCAATACTAAAGGAAAGCTATTTACCCCTCTGAATGTAGATGCAATTGAAGAAAGTCCTTCTAAAGAACCTAAGACTGTTGCCTTGAATAATAGGGAGCGTTTTCGCACTGCATTCCGAATGAAAGCTTATGCATTCTGGCAAAGCTCCGAAGGTAAAAGGTTCACATTGATTTCTGTTTTTAATTTTCCTGGGCTATTTCACCGATCACTCTCTCCATTTTCTGAGTCCCTTTGGCTGGAGTTGAAATTGAATGTTGCACAAATGTATAATCTTGCAAAGCTCTGAATTTTCGGCTGAGTCTCTCTCACACCCACCCACCCCCCTCTGAATTTTCAATTAGGAGGACATTTTCAAAACAGCAAAATCTTACTTCTTGTTGTCTGAACAAAGTTCAATCACGAGCCCTGTTAGCTTATTATCACCTTGTTGAATATTTAGATCTTGGAATGAAATTTGGTGCACACATTTGGGACATGATTCTGCATTTCAGCTTTTAAAAACTAGTTCGACCCACACAACCATTTTAAAGGGGGGGTGAACTATGAGAAAACACACCTCACAAAACAGTACCTTCCTTGACTCTTAAGACATGGTGGTGGTGGTGTGTTCATTCATGAACTTTCGCATTTTCCAGGGAATCCATAGCTCAATTCACACACACATTTCCAAGAGCGTCAGGAAAGGCGTACATGACACTGTTCAATATCTGCCCTGAAGACAGAGAAAAAGAAATGAGAAGTAATGCACACATTCAGGTCAACCCGCCCCACCCCGCCCTGTATTTTGGAGTAGTAGTGGCCAACATCGATTCTACCTTGTGAATTTGGTACACATATGGTTTGGCCCTTGAGGTGCTTTCTTTTGCTCCCAGGTTAATTCATGTCAATACTGCCAGTTAATATGAAGAACGTTAATGTGTGTCAGAAATCCTGCTCAGCCACACATGAGGTTGTGTCCTCAGGGCTATCAGGTTGTTGTTTTTAATTTCATTAGGTATTTTGTGGTTTTATATCTTGATTTTGTTATGTGAACCGCCCTGAGCCCCCCCCCCCCGGGTACAGGGCGGTATATAAATCCAATATACAACAACAACAACAACTTAATGGGGACTAATACTTTAAGCATGGTTTTATTCAGGCAACACAACTAATTAACAAGTGTCAAAAGAGCAGGGTTTTGTTTTGTTTTAACTAAAGAAGAATGCATGGTGAACTGTTAAATTCAAGAGAACTAGTTTCTGACATCTACATTGTTGGCCTGTATAACATTTGGGAGCCACAGTTTTGATGGGTGGTAACTATGGGTTTGGGCAAAGACTTCCACTTGTACAAAGGAATATCATCTTCTTCTCCTCCTGTGGGCACCCCAGATCTGGTCTGGTCTGGGGGTTCCACCTCTCCTCCGAAGAATATTTTTTTGGATGGGGGAGCATGGGGAGGGAATAATAGAATTTTCCAGTGTGCGTGCAGAAGTCTTGTGCTACTGGGACATTTTCAATGGATACAACCCAATAATACGAGAATTTAGCTGGTACTGTAGGAGCAACTCCACTTTGCTCTGAACTCTTTGGCATCTGCCGTTTCTTCATGAGGATTCTTCACTCACCTTTTAGATGCTGGAACTGGGGATCCTTTGGCAGAAGACAGAGGGTACAGCAATGAACTCCTCATTGAAGACATGATCCCCACGCTGAAAGTGGTCATCCGAGCTGTCAGGTAAAGTCTGTGCTTGTTGTCCTCTTTTTGCCTCATTCCCCCCCCCCCCAAGCAGTTTAAATATTGGCCACTGTAAACCCGACCATTGTGATGATGGCAACTAGGGGAAAACTTGGTTTTTCTCGTTTTCTCAGTCTCAAGATGCATTTAGAGCTGGCAAAAAGCATTGCAAAATTCAGAGAAGCGCAAATCTCAATGAGTGGCTGTGTTTCGGTTTGCAAGTTGTTTTGGGAAGTGTTGCTTCGCCTTAGCTTTTTGTTTAGAATAACGGCACTATTTTTTAATAACGGCATTGTGATATTGGCAGTTTTATTTCCAATTGTAGCTAGTTAGAGCAGCCTGGTACCTTCCAGATGTTATTGGCTATACCTTTTGCTATGTGTGCCAACTGGTCACATTGACTGGGGCTGATGGGCATTGGAGGTGAGCCAGCGTGGCAAAGGCTGAACTATGGTTAGCGCATCAGGCTAATAAGCAAGGCTGATATTTAAACACAGATACATAGGCAACCCCTTCCTCTATGAGAATGGTGGGAACTAGCCAAGGGAAACCCCAGCGATAAACATTCTCTCCTTGTACCAGAATACTACAGTTCCGCCTCTATAAGAAGCGATTCAAGGAGACCTTGAGGCCTTATGATGTAAAGGATGTGATAGAGCAATATTCAGCAGGACACCTTGACATGCTTACCAGGATCAAATACCTTCAAGCGAGGTAAGTGGCTCTGCTGCCAGCAGTGTGCTAAAGGTGTAAAGATGTTCAGCTGGCAAGGACTGGCCCAGAATTTCACAGTATGGATTAGAAGACTCTTTGGGGTTGCCAACCCATGCACCAGTGACGGCTGTAGGAGATATTCAGAAGTTACCACTTTGTACAGAAAACCCTGCCCACATTTTGGAAGGTGCTTAAACTCACACGTCCTCTGTCTGGCAAGGGAGGGAGGCAGAGGTATATGCACATAAATTCCCACATACATCATGTCACCATGCAGTAAAGAAACTAAAGTTAAGATACTGACAGGAATATTATCGGAGAAACCATAAACTTGTTAATGTCTGTAAAATAAATTTGTTGGGGTTTTTTTGTTCACTTTTAACAACTGTCTGGACTCAGTGTTTTACTCGAGAGTAACTGGTTGGTGGCAGCGGGGAAGGGAGCACAGTGGTGGTACAGGGATCAATAGACCGTTAAACCACTGGGGACCCTGTGTGATCACTACACCCCCCCTCAAAAAAACCCCATAACCAAATGGGAGCTAAAGCTATTGATGTATTTGGAAGATTTATAGCACACCTTTTGATCCCAGAATCAACAATGAACGAATCACACCCATTTCATTATGTCCTCTTATTATCTTCTTTCAGAATAGATATGATTTTTGCACCTGGACCTCCATCCACTCCCAAGCATAAGAAATCCCAGAAAGGAGGAGCCTTCCCTTACCCTTCACAGCAGTCTCCAAGGTGAAATTTCTCTATGCACAGCTTGTTGAGAATAGACAACTGCCCAACAACACCTAGAGGGCCAGTGTTGTCCATCCATCCCTGCTGTAGATTTTACAAAAACCGCAACCAACCACCAAAACTCTTAAGTGAACCATTACAAAACCTGACCATTTCTGAGCCAAGCCAAAGAATGTTTGCACATCCTTAGAAAGACACAACGGACTTACAAACTATTAACAGAGGCTGATTGAAAGGGGGTAGGCAAAGTTAGAACAGTAAGTCGTACAGAGGTGCATTGAGCAGCCTCACTTGTGGATGGGCCTTTTGGTTCACAGGAGCACTTCATTATATAACATCTTGTAGCACCTTCATAATTCTATCATGGTGCCTCCTGCCACACAATTTGGGAATCATTGAGTTGGCCATTCTGTGCTTCTTCAAAGGAGGACATGGTAAGCATTAGTTGGACATGAGGGATGCACACAACATCTCAGCAGCCTCAGCACCGCTCAGTCAAAAAACCACATGCAACTCATTCAGGTTTCTCTGCTGCTCTTGCTTTGGTGCCAAGGGAGCACCTACAGAATGCACTGTCAAGCAGATCAGTTGTCATAGCACCAAGGACAGCTCCTGCTGAGCAGCATGTTCTCTCCTATGTTCCTCCTCCTTTGTTGGAGAACCCCAGGTGCTTAAAGGGCCAATCCCCTGGCCTGGAGAAGGCCACTTCTCCTTCATCCAATGGCCTTCCACCATGCCACATAAGACTGGTGAGGTAGTGTGGGAGGCACTTAATTTCTTGGGCCCAGAAGAAGTGGAAATATGAGAGAAAACAACAGCAAAGGTTTTGCCTAAACTAGAGCCTTCTTTGCTTTTAGGAATGATCCGTATGTAGCCAAAGCATCGACAGTAGATCCTGAAGACCAAAGTATGATGGGCAAATTTGTCAGAGTTGAAAGACAGGTAAGAAATTCTCAGCTCTTCCCAAGTTTTTGTCGGACCTTGCGTTCAACCAAGCTCCTTCGACGTGATTAATGACCTGAGCCTTTGATGAGGCTCCAAGCATGTTCCCCATTCAGCAGAGTATCCAGCATGCAGGGAAGAGACGAGAAGTTTGAGCTACATTGCTAGGTTTTATTTCTAACTACAAGGTTTTATTTCTAACTATGCAGACAGAAAAGAAATATATATGCTCTCTCTGTGAAAGCAGAGAGCAACTGTAAAACAAAGGAACAGGAAACCAGTAACATCACATCCATCTCCTGTCTTCCGTGAGACTTCCAACAGCCTGGAATCTCTGGAATGTAAATAAAGTCTTGTGACTCAAAGCACTGCACAGTGGCAACACACAGAAATCTAACAGTTTTCCCTATAACATCCACTTATAACATAAGTGGACACAGTCGCGGACTGTGGGCCGGGGGGGAGGGGTGGCATTATTAATCCGAGAAGACTGTTCTTTCAGGGCTCTACCATCGCCATCGATCCCCGGCATTGAATGTGTTGGCCTAGTGTGGGGCTCCGAGGTGAGCTTGGCTGTCTGGCTGGTGTACCGGCCACCTAGCGCACCAGCAGCCACCCTGTCAGGCCTGCTGGAGGTGGTGGCCGGCTGGGCCTTGGAGTTCCCTAACCTATTGGTATTGGGGGACTTCAACATCCATGCTGATGCCATTCCCTCCTCACAGGCACTGGACCTGGTGTCTTCCATGGCGACACTAGGGCTCTCCCAGTTTGTGTCGGGCCCCACACATCAAGCAGGCCACACGCTGGATTTGATCTTTGGCGCTGGTATAGATGTGATCATGTCTCCTTCAATGAAGGTGCCATGGTCTGATCACTACGCACTGAAAGCCAGGATTGATTTTCCACCCCCACCCTGCTTAGGTGGTGAGCCAATTTGGGCTCGCCCGCAGAGGCTGATGGACCCTGATAGATTCCGTCGGGCCTTGCGGGACCTTGCTCCCCCTGGCGACTCATTGACTGAGCTTGTTGAGGGCTGGAATATCCAGCTCCTAGCAGCCATCGATGAGATCGCACCTAGGCGCCCTCTGCGACCCCGCAGAAACCGGGCTCCCTGGTTTACCGAGGAGCTTCGGAAAATGAAGCGGGACCTCAGACGGCTAGAGCGAATATGGCGGGGTGCCCGTGACGGAGCCTCAAGAACATCTTATAGGGTTTTTATGAAAACCTACGAGATGGCAGTGAAGGCTGCTAAGAAGTCCTACTTCTCAGCCTCCATTGCCTCCGCTAGCTCTCGCCCGGCGCAATTATTTAGTATAATTAGTTCTTTAACGTCCCTTGAAGGACAGCCAAATTTAAATAATAATTCGACACACAGCTGTGAGGCATTTGCGAGCTTTTTTGCGGAGAAGGTCCTGTTGCTCCGCCATGACCTCCCTGCCAATTTGGATACAATAAAGGAACTGGAGGCCCCTCGACTGTCCTCGGGTCCAGTATTGGACCACTTTGACCGGATATCCCCAGCCGATGTGGACAGACTCCTCCAAGCTGGAAAGCCCACCACCTGTCCTCTTGACCCGTGCCCGTCTTGGCTGATTAGAGCATGTCCAGACGAGGTGCGGGTCCCCCTGGGTGATATCATCAATTTGTCCCTTGGCACCGGGATATTCCCAGGGGAACTGAAGGAGGCAGTGGTGCGTCCGCTCTTAAAGAAAACATCATTAGATCCTTTAGATCTATCCAATTACCGCCCGGTTTCAAATCTTCCATTCCTGGGTAAGGTGATTGAGAGAGCGGTTGCTGAACAGCTTGGTAGGTTTCTGGATGAAACATCGGCTCTCGATCCATTCCAGTCCGGCTTCCGCGCTGGCCATGGGACCGAGACGGCTCTGGTCGCCCTAACAGATGATCTCCGCAGGCAGCTGGATCGAGGCGGGTCGGGGCTGCTGATTCTTCTAGACCTGTCAGCAGCCTTCGACATGGTCGATTACGAACTCCTGGACCACCGCCTTGCCGACGTGGGGATCCAGGGCACAGTCCTTCAATGGCTGCGCTCGTTTCTCTCTGGTCGGGGACAGAGGGTGGCGCTTGGGGGGGAATTGTCATCGCGTCACTCCCTGGTGTGTGGAGTGCCTCAGGGTGCGATTCTCTCCCCGATGCTTTTTAACATCTTTATGCGCCCCCTCGCCCAGCTTGTCCGGAGTTTTGGGCTGGGTTGCCATCAGTATGCCGATGACACCCAACTCTATCTGTTGATGGACGGCCATCCTGACTCGGCCCCAGATACACTGACCAGATGTTTGGAAGCTGTGGCTGGATGGTTTCGTGGGAGCCGGTTGAAGTTAAATCCTTCGAAGACAGAGGTCCTCTGGCTGGGACGGAGCGATTTGGGATTGAGGGGGCAGCTCCCATCTCTTGCGGGGGTGCAATTAGTGCCAACATCGTCCGTTAAGAGTTTGGGTGTAATCTTCGATACCTCCCTCTCTATGGAGGCGCAGATTACAGCTATAACAAAGGCGGCATTTTTTCATCTCCGCCAGGCTAGGCAGTTGGCTCCTTATCTCTCTCGCCCTGACCTAGCCACTGTGATCCATGCGACGGTCACCTCCAGACTGGATTATTGTAACTCGCTCTACGTGGGGCTGCCCTTGAGACTGACCCAGAAACTCCAGCGGGTGCAGAATGCAGCGGCGAGACTCCTTACGGGGTCTTCGCTACGAGATCATATCCATCCGGTATTATACCAGCTGCACTGGCTCCCGGTGGAGTACAGGATCAGGTTTAAGGTGCTGGTTTTAACCTTTAAAGCCCTATACGGCCTAGGACCCTCGTACCTACGGGACCGCCTCTCCTGGTATGTCCCACAGAAAAATCTACAGTCTGCAAATAAAAACATCCTAAAGATCCCAGGCCACAGAGAGGTTAGGCTGGCCTCAACTAGAGCCAGGGCCTTCTCGGCCGCGGCTCCAATCTGGTGGAACGCTCTGTCACAAGAGACTAGGGCCCTGCAGGACCTGACATCCTTCCGCAGGGCCTGCAAGACAGAGCTGTTCCACCAGGCCTTTGGTCAGGGCGCAGCCTGACCCCCTCCTCTGGCAACCGGCAATCTGCACAGAATTTTGCTTGATGGTTGCCATTAATTTGACTTTAATTTGATTTGATTAATTTTATAATGAATGTTTTAGAATGTTGTTAGCCGCCCTGAGCCCAGCTTCGGCAGGGGAGGGCGGGATATAAATAAAATTTATTATTTATTATTATTATAACATGCCTATAGCATTATATATGTGCAACATGCTTATAATGATGAGATTTTGTATATATATATTGTACTGGTGACCATCTTTTTTGCTACAGTTGGCTGCAGAAGATGTGGAAAGGCTTAGGTGGAGACTCCAGACTTCCTTGAAGTTCATGTTGAGTTTGCATCTGGCCTCAGTGATGCACTGCTTTCCAGATGCACTATTGGTCCAGCACTCGAAAGCAAAAATTGCTTCTTTCTGCCATACATGAAATACCACCCTCCTGATTGAACATGCTTACAGATTCCAAATGGCTAAGGAGGGTTATTGATAAGGGGACATGTACACCAGCTCTTGGTACAAACTTGCTCCAAGAGAAGATGTAGAAACTATAGGTGAAAGCTCCTCCCTCCATCACAGCCTAACATGAAAACTCTGGGGAAAGGACTTATCTTCTGTGGTGGAGCACATGTTTTATCTGATGCTGTGAAATCTTCCTGTTCAAAACTATAGAGAGTGACTTCAAGTCAGTGTAGACTATGGCTAGTCTGGCCCTGTAGATCAAGTGTGGGGAATTATAACTCCTATCATCTCTGGTCATTGGCCATGCTTGCTGGCACTGATGGGAGTTGTAGTTGAGCAAGATCTGGGTGGCCAATGGTTCCCCACCCCTGGTCTAGAAGTTGCTGGACTACAACTCCCATCATCCCTGACTGTTGGCCATGCTGACTGAGGCTGATGGGAATTGGAGTTCCAACAAAATCTGGAGGGTCACAGGTTTCCATGGTCCTTGGTGGAGACTATGATGAGCTAGAAAGAGCAATGGTTCCTTGCCGCATGTGATTGGACGGCCAATTGCTCTTTGTCCTCCAGTCTGATGGGCTCTTCTCTTTCAGGTCCACGACATGGGGAAGAAATTGGATTTTTTGGTCGATATGCACATGCAGCATATGGAGCATCTCCAAGTCCAAGTGTGCCCTTCAAAAGAAACTGTGTCCCCAGCAGAGGATAACAGATATTCTGAACTGAAGTCCATCATTTACAAATATTCTGAGCCTTCTATTCATGAAATGCCTCCAAGTTTCCACCATGTACCGGTGAACAAAGTCCCCCCTTTTGGCTTCTCGACGCAGGGCTGCGACGTCGGCCCGCTCTCGTTGCCGTTGGGCGGTCAGAACTCCGGTAGGTGGCAGGCCATGCCGTTCTCAACTTCGTACGCTGAAAGGCCAACGGTTTTGCCTATACTCACCTTCATTGACCCCCACGTTTCCTACCGTTCCCCACCAGGAGACCTCCAGAGCCCCCACTCAGACAGAATCTCTTCCAGGCAGAAACATAGCCTGACGAGAGACAGCGACACTCCCTTATCTCTCCTCTCTGTCAACCATGAGGAACTCGAACGATCGCCTAGCGGGTTCAGCATCTCCCAAGACAAGGACGACTTCCTTTTTGGGTCGAATGGGGGCTCAAGCTGGATGAAGGAGAAGCGCTACTTGGCCGAGGGAGAAACGGACACGGATACTGACCCTTTTACCCCAAGCGGTTCCATGCCCCTTTCTTCGACAGGGGAGGGCTTCTCTGATTCAGTATGGACTCCGAGCAAGCCAGTTTAAAATTTATCCAGTGGGGGTGGGTTGGGGTGGGGTTGGAGTCACTGGCTGGCTTCTTCTCGTAATGTAAACATAAACTTTGTATATCTCACTATACACACCCAAAGCTTCCTAGCTCATAAACCAACACACACACACACACACAAATTTCACCAATGGCTGCAATGCATGCTGGTATTAGTGGTAGTCATCTTGCACCATTTCATACGGTCGGCTTAATGCGGTTTTCTTCATGCTGCCAAAACTAAGCGGTTTAGTTTTGAGCAATGGTTGTGCATGACTTTACACTATAAATGGTACAGATAATTTCTTCTGTGATTTTAAATAACAAAACAAAAAACAACCCATAGCAAAAATGGATGTTCTTCGGTATACCGAGGGCCGGGTCAACTCTGGGCACAAAAAGATATCCTAACAGTGGCACATGCTACGTTTTTGTAAGCAGAGCAAAACCAAACACTAGGTTACAGAGCAATGCCCTTTTCAATATATATATATGTGTGTGTATGTCTGTGGAATATTCCACCCTCCCATCCTGTCTTTCTGTACGTCGGTTTTCCAGTTTGCCGGCATCACTGTAATTCATTCTGTTCATCCAAATTTCCTTTGCTATATCCTTCTTTTTTTTAAAAAAAAAGGAACCCTGAGGGTCTTTTAGTCCAACCCTGTGCAATATAGGAATCAGAGCTAAAGAATACCTGACGGATGTTTACCCAAACTTTGTTTAAAAACCTCAAATGAAGGAGATCCCAGCAACTTCTGACGGAGACCGTTTCGCTGTAGAACAGCTCTTACTGCCCCTTTTGATAACTGAACATTCTTCATGCCCCTTCTGGTAATGGAAGTTATATATATATAACTTCTAGTAATAGAATATATATATATATATATATATATATATATATATATGAAGTTATATATAGTTATATATGAAGTCATATATAGAAGTTATATATGAAATCATAGAGTGTAGGCACACTTTTCAATGAGAATTACATGTGCCCTAGCACTCTATGAATTGTGGCAGCCTTCCTATCACCTTGAGAGCATCCATCTCACTAAGCTTGGTGGGTTTCTGCCTCCTTAAATTCCATTAGTTTAAACAGGATTTTTAGGTGACCAAGGCTGCATTCACGTGGCACGTTATTCCATTTTCTTTTTAAAAAAATAATATATATTTTAATTAAATTTCCAAATTTTTCTGCAAATCAACTTCAAATTAAATATTTACATTCATGTATGGAATTCTCACCCACACCTCCAAAATGTATTTATCCAAACCCTTTTTCCTGCTGCATTATATATCAAACCCTTATCTACTACAGAAATCCCTCTAATACAATTACTTCATCATTTTTATTCCGCTGCTCCAATCTCAAATCCTTCCTGCAATTTCATTTGCAGTGCTTTTTTAAAAATGATCCCCAAAGACCTCCATTCTCCTATTTTTTAAAAAAAATCATTATTTTGATCTCTTAATATTGCTGCAGCTTTGCCATAACCTCATATAGTCCATTACTTTTTAAAGCCATTCCTCCTTCGTTGGAAATGTCTTTTCTTTCCATTTTGGTGCATATAACATTCTGGCTGCTGTTGTCACATATAAATTACTTTATTCCATTTTCAGAACTTTCCCCTAACTGTTCAGCTCCGCATTGTATTTGAGCTTTCACGTGATGTGAAAGCTACTTCTGGAACTATTACAAAATTATAGTGCAAGGTTAATGCTAAAAGGTAAAGGGTAATGGGACCCCTGACCATTAGTCCAGTCATGACCGACTTTGGGGTTGCTGTGCTCATCTCGCTTTATTGGCCGAGGGAGCCGGCATACAGCTTCTGGGTCATGTGGCCAGCATGACTAAGCCACTTCTGGTGAACCAGAGCAGTGCACGGAAACGCTGTTTACCTTCCCGTCAGAGCGGTACCTATTTATCTACTTGCACTTTGACATGCTTTTGAACTGCTAGGTTGGCAGGAGCAGGGACTGAGAAACGGGAGCTCACCCTGTCGCGGGGATTTGAACCACCGATCTTCTGATCGGCAAGCCCTAGGCTCTGTGGTTTAACCCACAGCGCCACCCGCGTCCCTTAGGTTAATGCTAATTTCCATATTATTTGCTCCCAGGTAGTATATAATATGGAAATAAGTGCTAAATTGTGCTATGCTTCACTACAATCCCATTATGTTCCACTACAGTTTCAGAGGTGGCTTTTGCACTGTGCGAAAGCTCAAGTATACAGGCGACTCTCCATTTACGTTCTGAGTGAAATCCCACAAGTTTGGGACACCATTGAAAAAGCCTGCAAGCACCACAATCATTCCCTCCAAACATCCTTTCTCAAACTCCCAGCTCTCCCAAACCCTCCAAGTGTCCCTATTTTCCAAGGATGTCCCTAATATAGAGAAGCTATCCCGGTTTCTCATTTGATCCCAGAATGTCCCACTTTTCCATAGCACGTCCCTATTTTCACTGGAGAAATGTTGGACTGTATGGAGTTATCCAACCTCCGAGCCGTCTGAAGGCAGCCCTGTATAGGGAAGGCTTTTAAAAAGATGTTCAATGTTTCATTATATTTTTATATATGTTGGAGGACGCGGGTGGCACTGTGGGTTAAACCACAGAGCCTAGGACTTGCCGATCAGAAGGTCAGTGGTTCGAATCCCTGTGACGGGGTGAGCTGCTGTTGCTCGGTCCGTGCTCCTGCCAACCTAGCAGTTCGAAAGCATGTCGAAGTGCAAGTAGATAAATAAGTACCGCTCCAGCAGGAAGGTAAACGGTGTTTCCATGTGCTGCTCTGGTTTGCTAGAAGCAGCTTAGTCATGCTGGCCACATGACCCGGAAGCTGTACGCTGGCTCCCTCGGCCAATAAAGCAAGATGAGCGCCACAACCCCAGAGTCATCCGTGACTGGACCTAATGGTCAGGGGCCCCTTTACCTTTTACCTATATATGTTGGAAGCTGCCCAGAGTGGCTGGGGCAACCCAGTAAGATGTGTAGGGTATAAATTAGGGAATGGGACGTCCCTATTTTCATTGGAGAAATGTTGGAGGTTATGCTCTCCAAAGGCTGTTGCCAGGGAATTGCTGGAAGTCTTTTGAGGGTCGTTTTTGCTCATTTTTGTGCCACTTCCTGGTTTGTGGTGATGTGCACATGCGCAGTCAGGCATGCCTTGAACGTGTGAAAACGGGGAGATGCCTATCATGCGGAAATGAACAGTTAGGCAAATGGGAAAATGAGATAAACTGTCATGTGAATGCAGCCCCATCATATTTCATTACTTTATGGTAGCAGACATGTTTGCTGCATTTATGCCAGTACTGGCTCTGTAGGGAACAGGTCACATACCAAAGGGAAATGTGAGTCTACACCACTAGGACGGACACCCCATGGACATGCCCTGGGAAGCATGCTCTGTGTTTCAGAGTTATGCTTCTCCCCTTCACACTCCTTGTAGCGAAAACCACAATACAGCAGCCAGATATTCCTCCATGGAGTGCGGGCCAGTCCTGAATCCCATTGAGCTCTATGGTATTGGAGCACATAAGAGTGACCTTACGTTTCATTGGTTTAAATGTGATTTCAATGCATCCAGAATCTCCATCATTTATGATCAGTGTCCAGGGCAAGCATATATCGTGCAAAAGGAGTGCAGTACAATATTTTGGAAGACCGAACAATCTATTACCAATCGTTAGGAGAGAAAACTCCAGTGAGACAAGGCTTGGTACCCTTGACAAACTGAAGTCGAGCTCCTCCTACTTTTCTGCTCCTCCTAATATTACAAAACCTGGCACAGAGCAAAGGATGTATCCTAATCCATCAGAGATCAGCAAAAAAAATTGGCACTCTGTTTCACAACACCTGTAAAATAGTCAGCTTGGGATATCCAGGGCCCCTCTTTTTTTTACTCTTTTGGTAGGCCACTGTGCATCAATGAATGTCCTGGTTCCCTCATGCTTCTGTTTCCCCATCTGTAAAATGGGGCTAATTATACCTCGCCACAGAGGACTACGTGGGGCTCAGTTTGTCCATATCTGCCAAGCACTTTGAAATCAGTGGAAAGTCCATTGATATGTTTTCCCCCTTTTACTACCTGTGTATGTTATGGGGCACATTCGCAGGACCATTGGTAGGAAGAGAACGGTACTCATTTACCGTCTTGCAGAGGAGTAAGGCTCTCTTCAGATGCCTGATGGACTGATGAGGCAATGCATTTGGTGAGATGGGGGCAGATGCTCTTGCACTGCATACATCATGTAACATGCAGAGTGAGCATCTCTTTTTTTTTGCAGAACCCCATGCACGTTGTGGCTGTATGCACTCCCTCCCCACACTTTTTAAGGGGATAAGTCATGTGAATCAAGTCATTCTACATAACAGACCTTTACACGGAACACCTTTAGGAACATAGAATGCTTCCTTATACTAGGGCTATCTAACTCAGTACTGACAACTCTGACCGGCAGCTGCTCTCCAGGATCTCTCCTGCTACCTAACTCCTTTAACTGGAAATGGCCAGGATTTTCAACCTCTGCAGGAAGAACATGTGCTCTGCCACTGAGCTGTGGTCCATCCCTTATTTCCGTAAATGGGTGAAGGGCATAGAACCATAGAATTGTAGAACTGTAGAGTTGGAAGGGACCCTGTGGATCATATAGTTCAAACCCCTGCCGTGCAGGAATATGGCAGGCCCATGCCAGCCCCTCTGACGATGTCACCGTCCATGCTGTAAAAGTCTGAAGCAAGCCTAGATCATGAGGTCACCTGAGCATCACTGTCAGCAGGCAACCTCTTTTGCAGGTGAACCATTCGTGAATGTGATGCCTTTTCCACCAGTGCTCATTGGAAAACTTCTCCCATGGACCATAATAATTGCAAGGGGGGAAAATGCAGATACCATTTTGTGAGGATTGATCATGTCAGGAATTCTGGAAATTAAGGTTGGCAATATGCTACCATTACCATCACGACAACAACTCGGACTTGGCCGATTCTATATACTGGTGCTGTCTTTCACAAGTGATACGGAGGTGGAAGTGGAGTGTTTGCTGAATTTATGGTCACACGGGAAACCACCATTTTATATTATCATGCTTAGAAATGCCATCCATTTCCTTTCAGCTACCTGAATTCCTTTTCCCCATGGTGGGTTTTAATAGGGCATTTCTTTGTCCCATCTTGGCCGTAGAGAAGCTTAGCATGCCAGATCTCTTTTTTTCGGGGGGGGGGGAGCACATGACATCTCTCACACTTCAAAAGAGTGGTAGTTGAATTTCCAAAGAGTGCAAAGCAATTAACGATTGATCATGTGGAACAGGGGCTGGCGCAGCCCATCGTGAAGAAAATGGGCCGTCCAAATCTGACAAGTGTTTCTTATTAATGCACCTAGCAAGTTTTCAAAACAGGGTGTCTGTTGTGGGTTGCCATATTTGAAAAAGTGAAAAGACGCAAAATTTGTTGAGATATTTGGGAGGTGGGGGCAAAGCCATGGCAGCCCTAGTCTGTCGCTATGTGCCAATTCCCATCCGATCACTTTATTGTGGGTGAAAAATATGGCATCTCTACATGGCCTTAGATTAGCCTTGCAAGCAGCACTGAGACCATGTGGGATAGAATGCAAAAAAGAAAAACTTTATCAAAAGTACATTACATCCGTTGCAGGTTGTCAGAAAGGCTGATTCTATCCATGGTCGTCCTTGTTGTGGTTGCAGTAATATTTTCCTTACATATCCCACTACGTTTGGCAAGATTATTATCCTGCTTTCATCCAGGAGTTGTGGCTGATTCAATCTGTTTTCTGTCCGTGGTGACTTAAAAAAATCAACAGCGGAGCAAATTGTTTTTAACGGGTCGACTGAGAGCAGGTTTTGCATTGTTAGGCTGCTGCTAAGAAGCTGCTTTGAATTGCTTCAGGTGACTGGCTGAGAAAATAGCTCAAGGGATTCGGTAACTGAATAAGTGCAATCAGGCTTTAAAAAAAAGAAACAAAAATGAGCTTTTTTTTTTTTAATGGTGGCACATCAGCTAAATAGCACTGCCACTTTGGAAACCAGGTGTATCTGCAAGAGCAGCATTAACTCACAGAATTGTAGAGTTGGAAAGAACCTCAAGGGTCCTTTTGTCCACCTCCCTCCAATGCAGGAATCTCAGCTAAAGCATCCTGGACAGATGGCCAGCCAACCTCCGCTTAAAAACCTCCACAGAAGGAGAGTCCACAACCTCCAAGGGAGACTGAAACAGCTCTTTCTGTCAAAAAGTTCTTCCTCATGTTTAGTCGGAATCTCCTTTCTTGCAACTTGAAGCCATTGGTTTGAGTCCTTTCCTCCAGAGCAGGAGAAAACAAGCTTGCTCCATCTTCCATGTGACAGCCATTGAGATATTTGAAGATGGCTGACGTATCTCCTCTCAGTGTCCTCTTTTCCAGACTGAACATACCCAGCTCCTTCAGCCGTTCCTCATCAGGCTTGGCTTCCAGACCCTTGATCATCTTGGTTGCCCTCCTCTGCACACATTCCATCTTGTCAATATCCTTAAAATTGTGGCATCCAGAACTGGACACAGTATTCCACTCATGCTTCTCACAGGAACCTGGTTGGCAACTGGGAGAAAAGATTTCTGGACTAGATAGGCCATTGGCCCGATTCAGAAGGCTCAACTTACGGTTTTTTATGTTCTTTGCATCAAAATGAATGGTGTGGATTTAATTATGTAATTATGTGAAACTCCATCACAGTGGACAGTTACATTCAGTAAGATGAATAACATCAGAGGTTGAACTGCAGTGGAATGAAAACATTGCTGTAGTTGACAGACATGAGTCAAACAAATATTGGTGTTTTCTTACATTCCTAAACATTTTTTAATAATAAATTTTATTGTTTTCAAAAAATTTACATATATACTTCAATACATAATAGATTTATCTTCTTTTGACTTCCCACCCCATTTTCCATGTTTTTTTTTATCCCACACACTGCTGCTCACGACATTCTTTCTCTTATACCATAACATCAATATTGTATTCTCTAATTCCTTCTGTTGCTCATAATTCAAATCCTGCTCACAAGTTCATCATAGTGCAATATTTCCTTAAGTAGTCCAAAAAGGGCTTCCATTCTTCCACAGACTTGTCCCATTGATTTCAAAGCTTAGTCTAGATTTCGTCCATTGTATTTTATAATTTGTTTGTTTGTGTGTTCATTGTTAGATCTACAGATTTGGACTGGGCAAATTTTAAAGGCAATGCGGCAAAATTGTTCCAACATTCTCTAGTTTGTTTACCTGACCACAGTCCCCTCCCCCAAAAAGTTAGCCTCTTAGTTCTTATTTAGGTAAAATTCAGGGAAGTCTCTAGCACTGATCTCAACGGAGCTTTTTAAAATGTGTGTTATGGCAGGACCATTTGTGTAGCAGGTCCAAGTTACCCATCGGATAGCGATCTAGCCAGTGCCGGCTCTGCTATTAGGCAGACTGAGGCCGCTGGCAGATAAACAGCTCTGCTATCAGCTGAAACAGTGTCCTGAATTACATGAGATTGTGCAAGTGTGCAAGATCTCATGCGATTTCGGTGAAATCTCATCCAAATTGGGTGGGATCTCACCTGAAATTTGTGCTGATTCCAGCACTGCTTCTTTGCCAGTAGCTGAGGTGGCAGAAGTGGAGAATGGAGAAGTGGTGCCAGCAGCAACAGGTATGGCTGCAGTGGCAGGAGCTGTAAGGCAGTTGCAAAGCATCACTTCCTGCTTCACCTTGATGGGCAAAATGGGACACACCTCCCTGGATCTGGCCCATGATCACTTCTAAGGGATGGGAGTCATTATCATCAAATTTGACAGGGCTTATTTCTGAGTCAACATGCTTAGGATTCGGCTGGGCTCCTAAGCAAATGCTACATTATAAACTCCACCTTCTTGCAGGTAGGGCTGTAAAGTACATCAAACTCATTGGGACCTGCCTCTAAGGAAATCCTCCAGCTTTTTCTGCTGAAGGCAGAAAGTGGTGGTGTTGGGTAATGTGTTTCTGTCAGCCTCAGCGACTCTTGTTGTCGTTTTATTTTAAATCTCTCCTCCCCATTGAAAACAATGGGAGAAAATGACCCACACCAGCTGGTGGCTAACTGGGCTTGAAGTTCTCAGGGCTTTTGGGGGGGGATCCAGTAGATCCAAGGCCACATCTGTCCCAGAAGGTCCCATATACTGCTGGCCGAAACACCGTTGGCCTTTGGATTTATGCCTGCAGAATTCTCTAAACATATTAGAGGTCTCTGCCCACCAACCTGCTAGTGACACATCTCTGTCTCACCCTGGCCAGATTAGGATTGCATTGTAAGGTTACTGTCCAAGGCAGTGTTCTTCAGCCTTGGGTCCCCAGACTACAACTCCCATGTTTCATTACTGTTTGGCTAAGTTGGCTGAGGATGATGGGAGCTGGAGTGCATGCCATCGGATGGGTACCATGTTTGGGAAGACTGGTTTAGGGATAGACAACTGGTGGTCTGGAAGTTTGATTCAAGGACTTTCCATCTCTGAACACTCCAGATTCTTTCTCTCCATAGACAGGCAAAGGACTCTGTCACAGGGCACTTCTTGATGCTGCTGTTGCAATTATTTTATTGATAAAAGCCACATAAAGCCAGTAGGCACCATACAAAGAGGGTGGCTAACTCTTTAGGCTACAAGGGCTGCATTCAACCATCTCCTGCATGCCACTGATGGAAGGAGCATCTCTTAGATCTGCAGAGATCAGCCAAGGAATGGCATATCATTGCCCCCTCTTGCCGAATGATCATTCTGATGACTGGGGAGGGGCCATTTTGTAAGCCCATCAAGGTGCCCACCTCAGCACTAAATCTTGGCTGTTTTTATCTCCTTTCCCCTGCTGCTGTTGTCAAAATCAATGAGAACTTGGGGAGCCAAAAATAAAAATAAAAACTTCTCGCAGGATCGGGGGCAGGGGCAGATCAGGTTGCCAAATTGGGGGTGTTAACTAGTCTCTCCAGCTGTACCGTAAATATAAATATAGAACTAAATAAGGGCAGCCCTCCTCTTAACAAGCAAAGTTTACAACTGAAATGTGTTGACATATACAGTCGTACCTTGGTTTTCGAACAGCTTAGTTCACGAACAACTTGGAACCCAAACACAGCAAACCTGGAAGTACCGTATTTTTCGCTTTCTAAGACGCACCCGACCATAAGACGCACCTAGTTTTTAGAGGAGGGAAACAAGAAAAAAAATATTCTGAATCAAATGTTGTTGAAGTGGCTTTGCACAGCTATCCCCGAAGCCAGAACAGCAAGAGGGATTGCTGCACAGCTCTCCCTCTTGCTGTTCTGGCTTCAGCGATAGCTGCGCAGCCTGCATCCACTCCATAAGACGCACACACATTTCCCTTTACTTTTAGGAAGGAAAAAGTGTGTCTTATAGAGCAAAAAACACGGTAGGTGTTCCGGTTTGCAAACTTTGCCTCAGAAGCTAAACGTCTGGCATGGCTTCCACAGCTTCCAATTGGCTACTGGACGCTCCTGCAGCCAATCAGAAGCCACGGCTTGGTTTCCGAACAATTTGGAAGTTGAACGGACTTCCGGAACGCATTCTGTTTGAAAACCAAGGTACGACTGTACATTGGTGGTGTGCATGTGTGTGTCAAAGAAGGCTTTGCTTCTATCTAGACTGCCATGGAGATAAGCCACAGGGCCAGCTTGTGATAGGACTAGAACCAATATTTGCTGCCCCTTCAGACATTGCTTGATTCAAAATACAAACGCCTGTGAAAAATGAATTGCTGATTGGGTACTCCAAACGAGGCTCTGGCCACCTCTGGACTATGCATTTGAAGCACTATTGTACCACTCCAAGGGATCTTGAGAGTTTGCAAAGAGTGACAATTCCCAGAGTGGCTGAACAATCAATCCCTCTGGCCAGGGAACTCTGTGAGCTGTAGCTCTGTGAAGGGAACAGGGAGTATCCTAACATCTCTCAGCACCCCTAACAAACTAGAGTTCCCAGGGGATGCCGTGATAGTTTAAAGTGGTATGATGATGCTTTAAATGTCCGGTTGGAGATGAAGCCTCTCTTTTTTAAAAAAAGCACTTTGTAAACCCACTTTCCCCTTGTCCAGTTATATGATCAATCACGTTTTGTTTTCTAGCTTAGAGCCTCTTGATCTTCTAACTTGTAATTGTGCCTTGCTCATTCAAATAATTTCTCCACGCTACAACAGATGCTCTTCAGATCCGGGCTGACAAGGGAAACACAACTTTTATACAAGTGGCCTTCAGAGCTCTTTCTAATATCATTTAATGTAATTTTTAAACGGTTATGTGTAATTTATATTCCAGCACTGTCCAACATTTGAACAACTTTAATATGTTGATTTCAATGTGTTATATATACATATATATATATAAATATATATATATTATGCAAATAATACTTCTTACCTGTTTTTTTTAATTTATGTTCTGTCTTTAAAAAGAAAATATACAACCTGCACCACTTATTAATAAACGAATAGAAATTTCAATTACTGGTCGTGTACAAAGAATTCATTTCAAAATGTGTTCTGACTAGAGAGGAGTTAGCTGCCTTGGTCAGAAAATAAACGAGGCCATTTATAGTGTCGCATTTGCATCTTCCAAAAGCCTTGAAAAGTTTTCTAAGTATAGTGGTACCTCTGGTTAAGAACTTGATTCGTTCTGGAGGTCCGTTCTTAACCTGAAACTGTTCTTAACCTGAGGTACCACTTTAGCTAATGAAGCCTCCTGCTGACTACTGCCGCACGATTTCTGTTCTCATCCTGAAGCAAAGTTCTTAACCCGAGGTAATATTTCTGGGTTAGCGGAGTTTGTAACCTGAAGTGTCGGTAACCCGAGGTACCACTGTATTTGAGAGAACATGCAAAGCCTCGAAATAGATTTCTTTAAGTGCTTGAAGGGATGGCTCAAAACATTTTGGCACCCGAGGCGAACCACACAATATCCACCCCAATAAGGAAGAAGCGGTGAGTGAAGATCTAGGAAAGAGGGTGCGAGGAGACAAGCAATGCCTCCTATTTGCCAATAAGCCACTGCATCATAGAGCTGCAGAGTTGGAAGGGACCCAAAGGTCATCCAGACCAACCCCCTGCAATGCAGGAATTCTTTTGCCCAACGTGGGGCTCAAACCCACAACCCTGAGATTAAGAGTCTTGTGCTCTACTGACTGAGCTATCCCTCACTTGAAGGGGTGGCGACTTTCCAATGGTAAGAGCTGTTCGGCAACGGAACGGTCTTCCACGGGAAGCGGTGGAATTTCCTTCATTGAAAGTTTTGAGGCAGAGGTTGGATGCATGAATACTTTAGTTGAGATTCCTGCATTTCAGGGAGGTGAGCTAGATGATTCACAGAGTACCTTTCAACTCTACAATTCTATGGTTCTAAGAAACATGAGCTTAGTATTTGTAATGAGCAGGAAAGGGAACTTAAAGGGGTTAATGTGGGAGACAGAACAGCAGTGGGGTTGGTGAGCAGACCAAGTGAGGTGAAGCATCTAGTACAGTGGTACCTCGGGTTAAGAACTCAATTCATTCTGGAGGTCTGTTCTTAACCTGAAACTGTTCTTTTATCCGAGGTAGCACTTTAGCTAATGGGGCCTCCAGCTGCTGCTGCACCGCCAAAGCACGATTTCTGTTCTCATCCTGAAGCAAAATTCTTAACCCGAGGTACTATTTCTCGGTTAGAGGAGTCTGTAACCTGAAGCATCTGTAACCTGAGGTACCACTGTACTGTATACTCTCTCTCTCTCTCTCTCTCATACACACAAACAAACAGTCCCTCCCTCCCTCCGATTCACACCCACCTTCCTCCTTATTAAGCTTAGGGGCAAAGAGGGTTTAGCTTTTATCAAGCCTAATTTCTGCAGTGGTGGCCTCCTTGAATATTGTAGCTGAAGATGGAGGATTACAGTCATACCTCGGGTTGAAGTAGCTTCGGGATGAATATTTTCAGGTTGCGCTCTGTGGCGACCCAGAAGTAACGGAGCATGTTACTTCTGGTTTTCGCCACTCGTGCATGCGCAGACGCTGAAAATGACGTCACACGCATGCGCGGAAGCAGCGAAACACAACCTGTGCATGCACAGACGTGCAGTCGCATGTTACATTCGCTTCAGGATGCAAACGGGGCTCCGGAACGGATCCTGTTCACATCCAGAGGTACCACTGTATTCCTTCCTTCTCCAAATGCCTGCATTCACTACTGTGAATTTTTCAGGGAATGTAGCATCACACACACACACACCATTTGATAATATAACAATCGCCTTGCTAGATAAGACCTACGGTCTGTCTGCTGCAGACTCATACCTCTCTGAAGATCCTAAGTAGGTCATGATGCAGACGGCATATTTCTGTTGTTTGTCCGCAAAAGGTATATTGCCCCTAGAGATGGAGGCTCTACGGCTTATTTTTTCGCTTCTTTCCTTAGCAATTGGTCAAAAGATTCCTGCTGGGAAGTTAAACTATAGCCCTGAGAAAGTTCCTTCCATAATTCATCTGAGCTGTGCTTTCACAGAAAATGTATTATTGCCGCAAATAAAGCTTTTTGTATTCTGGTCGGGGTAGAACAATACAGTGATTTAGCTGAGCATCGCCTTGCAGGGAGGCACTGCCTCCAAATGAAATGGCCGTGTGATGTATGTCCTGCTGAAAGTCAAATTATCTCCGCATCCAAACATCAAACGGTTTGGATGGCGGCCCAGGGAACACCTTTATCTCTCAGTTAGAGAGTCTTGTGATAGATCATTCTCCCAGGCCCTTTCATTCCAGCAAGATTGATGAAATATTAAGCAGCGGTCAATGGCAACAAAAGCTCCAGCAGGGGAGGAAGCAGAAATCTGAGGAATTAATTTCTTCAAGTACCTTCATTGAAGGGACGTGGGTGGTGCTGTGGGTTAAACCACAGAGCCTAGGACATGCTGATGAGAAGGTCGGTGGTTTGAATCCCCGTGACGGGGTGAGCTTCTGTTGCTCCGTCCCTGCTCCTGCCAACCTAGCAGTTCGAAAGCACGTCAAAGTGCAAGTAGATAAAAAGGTACCGCTCCGGCGGGAAGGTAAACGGTGTTTCCGTGCGCTGCTCTGGTTCGCCAGAAGCGGCTTACTCATGCTGGCCACATAATCCAGAAGCTGTACGCCAACTCCCTTGGCCAATAAAGCGAGATGAGCGCTGCAACCCCAGAGTCGGTCACGACTGGGCCTAATGGTCAGGGGTCCCTTTACCTTTACCTTCATTGAACCTACAGTCTAGAACTGAGGCAGTCAATGTGCTGCCCTCCAGATTTTGTTGGACTACAACTCCCATAATCCCTGACCTTTGGCCATGCTGGATGAATCTGATGGGAGTTGGCACCCAGTAACATCTGAAGGTACTGTGTGACCGACCCCTGGACTGAACCCAAAAAGATAAACAGCAGAAATGCACTTCACGTCTGTGTCAGGAGCTTGGCCTACACATGAGTAGGACCCTGGTAGAGACACATGCCCGACTGGCATGTTCCCTCCCTCCTGGTCGTTCGTTCGGGAGCTTCAAAAGCTTTCTTCAGCCCGAACATCACAGCGACCGATGCCCACAGACACCGGCACACTTTGGGATCCACAGAGCATGCGCAGTTGCGTAACAGACCTCAGCAACTCAGCATTTTGGCTAATCTACTTTATTTACATCTAAACACAAATGGAGCACTGCAACATGGCTCCCTTTCTCTCGAGCATCAGACAGCAAAGAGAAAAAGAACAAAGGACAATAGTCCCACTTCACGGAACACAGTAACACAAACATCCTGTCTCCGCCACTTCCCACTCTGTGGAGTCAAAACATACACCGTCATGTGATAGACAACAATCGCATAACTGCAATGATGGAGCAGGAATTCTAACAGTCTGACGGATCTTCAGATCTGGTAAAACCAAGCCCTTCACATTGGGCAGAATTAAGCACATAACTGGCTGGATTCAAGCCTGTGCAGCTGAATATCCACCAGACCCAAAGCAGTCTTCTGTTTGCATAAGATAATGGTGAACCCACCATTAAAAACATCTGTCTTCCTGGGATCAGCCTGCTATAGGCAGATCTCCCCTATCGTGTGTTGTCTGACAGTGTAGCATAATGGTTAGAGTGTTGGGCTAGGATCTGGGAGACCAGGGTTCAAATCCCCGCTCAGCCATGAAGCTCACTGGGTGAGCAGTCACCATCTCTTAGCCTAGCCCTACCTCACAGGGTTGTGGGGAGGATTAAATGGGGAGGAGGAGAACCAGGAACACCACTTTGAGATCCTTGGAAGATAAAGGTAGTACAGTCATACCTCGGGTTAAATGTGCTTCAGGTTGAGCGTTTTCAAGTTACACTCTGTGGCGACCCGGAAGTAACGGAGCGCATTATTTCTGGGTTTCACTGCTCGCGCATGCACAGATGCTCAAAATGACATCATGCGCATGCACATAAGTGGCAAAACGCGACCCGCGCATGTGCAGACGTGCAGTAGTGTCTTACATTCTACTCAGGAAGCGAACAGGGCTCCGGAACGGATACCGTTAGCATCCAGAGGTACCACTGTATATAAATGTAATTAACAACAATAACATACAGAGAGGCATGTGGGCAAAAAGCTCCCTGCATTCCAGGGGGTTGGGCTAGATGTCCGCCGTGGTCCCTTTCAACTCGGCAATTCTATGCTTCTGCGATTCAGTTGGTGCAATGTTTCAGAAGCTGCAAATGAGGTGGGTCTGCCAATACCCGCTTAACTGAATCAAATTCCCCTCATAATTACACATGTACTAGTATATGATGGAAATAATAATAATAATAATAATAATAATAATAATAATAATAATAATAAT
>JAXCMG010000020.1:25815358-25853064 GCA_034642415.1 Podarcis siculus | reverse complement strand
ATTATTATTATTATTATTATTATTATTATTATTATTATTATTATTATTATTATTACTGGGATGAGCTCTCAGCCCTTCTACACAATAGGTAAAGGTAAAGGGACCCCTGACCATTAGGTCCAGTCGTGATCGACTCTGGGGTTGCGGTGCTCATCTCGCATTATTGGCCGAGGGAGCCGGTGTACAGCTTCCAGGTCATGTGGCCAACATGACTAAGCCGCTTCTGGCGAACCAGAGCAATGCACAGAAATGCTGTTTACCTTCCTGCTGGAGTGGTACCTATTTATCTACTTGCACTTTGATGTGCTTTCGAACTGCTAGGTTGGCAGGAGCAGGGACCGAGCAATGGGAGCTCACCCCGTCACAGGGATTGGCACCGCCGACCTTCTGATCGCCAAGTCCTAGACTCTGTGGTTTAACCCACAGTGCCACTAGTGTCCATTCTACACTATAGTCCATTCTTAATTATCCCCCACGATTTCTGTACTAGAGTGGGGGGCGAGTTTTCAGCCATCCTTGCAGATCTTTCCCTTCTGCCCACTTCTGCTCTAGGGATCTTGGGTGGGGCAGGAGAAAAGCCCAGAGAAAAGACAATTCACACACTAACAAAACATTCAAAAGCCATGCCCCCAAAGCAAAAAATTGTGACAATGAAACTGGGAATTGTCCCTGGTAAATAAGGGCTGATGGAGCACCTGGGAATAACTTGAGAAGCAGTAATGAATCTCATGGGAACTGGTATCTTGCCACGGAATACAATCACCCACAAACTCCATTTGAATAATCTTAATATATTCAAAGAGCTCCTTTCTCTTTTCTTTCTGTGTTGCTCAGTACTTCTCCCCACCAGTTTGAATGTACAATCAGAACTCTTGAATCCTGGTTGGAAAATTGCTTGGACATATGAGAAACCTTTCCTTTTATCCGTGACCATGTGTTGAACCAAACTGGTAATGACGGCCGGACGGCTGACAGACCGGTTCATTCTTCCGTGCAATATTAATAGACATCAAAGGCATTTGTCTTCCTTTTATCCTTCGTCCATTCCAAAATGTTGCAATAGTGCAGAGGCTCGGGTAATTGTCCGCCCAAACAGGGAGGCTATTTTGCAGATAGGACACAAAGCCATCCCAATGTGGGCGTTTTAATTTGGCCCAGCCATGTGATCTTCTGACACCATTTCGGCCTCCTGGAAAAGTCAAGAGCAGCTTAGCCATTGGGTGTGGCTTTTTAGTTTAGAGGGGGGAGGGAGCCTTCATGAAGAGAACTTCTAATTTACCATAAGAAATGTGGGACAGCGGCATTGTGGGAGTTCACGGTGCCTGGGGCAGGAGCCTATTGTTCCTCTCCAAGAACATTGTTTCCTCTGATGTCAGGAGATGAGCATTGGGCTGGGCTGGGGGCTCTTGCTTTGTACCCCCTCAAAAAGGTATCTCCAAACGGATACATTTGGCACAATTTTAATGCCACCAGTTGGTCCCTTAACTTTCTCGCCCTGATCTGGCCACAGTGATCCATGTGATGGTCACCTCCAGGCTTGATTATTGTAATTCGCTCTACACGGGGCTGCCCTTGAAGCTGACCCAGAAACTCCAGCAGGTGCAGAATGCTGTGGCGAGGCTCCTTACGGGGTCCTTGCCGCGGGACTGCCTTTCCTGGTATGCCCCGTGGAGGACCTTAAGGTCCACAAATGACAACATTTTGGAGTCCCAAGTCACAAGGTGGTTAGATGGGTCTCAACTAGGGCCAGGGCCTTTTCAGTACTGGCCCCTATCTGGTGGAACGCTCTGTCACAAGAGACTAGGGCCCTGTGGGACTTGACATCTTTCCACAGGTCCTGCAAGACAGAGCTGATCCGCCTGGCCTTTGGTTTGGACTCAGTCTGACCCTCATGTTTCCCTCCCCTTATGATTTTGATCTATGGGCTACTTTTAAAATGAGGCTGCATTTTAACCTGTATTTTAAATTGGTTCCCCCCCTCCCTATTATGTTTTTTACTGTAATTTTACTGGTGTTATCAACTGAAAATATTTAATGAGCCAATGTGATGGTTAGATACTGATGGGAAATACTTAATGAGCCAACATCTCAGCAAAGCATAATTAATGCATTAATCATTTTATGGCATTCTAGCAATGAGGAAAGTTCATCATCATCATCACCATCATTTTATTGGTATGCCGCCTTTCCATAGCTGAAACAATGCCCAAGGCGGCTTACAACATGACAAGATTTCCATAATTACCAACATAACAAAAGTCATAAACAATAAATAAAGCACATCAAGATGCACACAACCAAATGGATAGCAATTTCCACATAAATCATAAAATCTAAAACTGAAAAAATACAACATTAATATCAATAACAATTTAAAATGACAGAGGTAAAAAATAAAAACAATTTTAAAAAGGAGCCATCTCTGTCAAGCAGCAGCAGCAGTGCTTTCTGGAGCCTGTCAGGCCCCGCCCCAAGCCAGGTGGAGAGAGGCAGGGCAGGGCATTATAACCTTTGATTTTGTTTGAAGTTTATACTTGTGACTTAAAAAATAATAATCCAATAAGAATAATAACATTTTTTTAAGTCAATGACAACCAAGTAGACTAACTTTACCTTTCCACCAGAGGTACCGAGTCCCCCGTCTCTCTCTTTTCTCACACTCCAGGCAATTTACATAACTGGAAGTCAGATTCCAAAATGTCATGGTTCCCTCTGCATGGTGCTGTTAATGTATCCCTCGGGTTCCTTTGCCTCCTGGTTGCCTCCAGCTTGGGTAAGTAACATATGTGCACAGGCAAATCTTTGCAGGGCCGGCTCTGCCATTAGGCAGAAGGAGGCAGCTGCCTCGGGCAGCACGTGCTGGGAAGTTGGAAGCAGCAACGAGATGCCTGTGGTTTGTGTGACCCACAGGCTGCCTTCTATCTCGTAAGCTAGCAGTGAAGGAGGGGACCCTATCCTACTATCAGGGTTGAAGTAAGATTAAACTGCCGGACCAGTATAGTTAGGGAAGGGGCTCTGTTTTGTGCTGCAAAACATCTCAGACCACCTCTGGGTCTTGCTATCCGCAAAGGAGCAGGCTTTTAGCAGGTAACAAAATACCCATTTCATATTAGCTTGCAGTCTTTCAGAGTCAAACCAATTTATGAAATGAGAAGCTGGAACTCGAATCTGCCATTCAGGCTGCAAACCTGTGTACACTTACCTGGGAGTAAGCCCCACTGGACAAAGGGGATTTTCTTCTGAATAGATATGTGCAAGATTCCACTGCCAGGGTGAAGCAACCCTGATTTTTCAGTTTAACTGCCTTTGGCTACCTGAAAAATTATTGAAGTTGTTTGTACGTTGAATGAAAAGCATCTGCTGTGCTTTTTTTTTTAAAGTTCCATTTACTAAATATAAACCAGACTTTCTGAATCAGATCCCAATTCATCAAGGGCACCTGAAAGGTTTCCAACTCAAAGCTTTTCCATTCCCTATATCCCACCATTACTGATGCAGAAGATCTCCAAGAAGCCTTTCATCATTTTCAAGCAAGGCACGCTTCGAGTAAGTTTTGTTTTGATAGCTTGTGGCATGAAGCATAGAAGCCTCTTAAATATCTTTTGCAGCCGAAAGCGTGAAAGGAGAAAGCAAGAAAGTGGCGGTGCTGGCAACTGCAGGTAAGTCTTTCTGTGGAAACTCAAGGGTTATAAATAAGGGAGTGTGTTGATATATAGTCTTGGACACTACGCAAAATCAGAACTGCAGGAAGGGTGACAGATGAGTGTTTCAAATGAATAAATTGATATTTTCCCCCTTGCACCCCAATCACCAAAAAGGGGCTGGCTAATGAAACATTTTGCCTGAGACAAATGGTGTGATTGTGCTAACCACTGTTGTTGTTTAGTTGTTTAGTCGTGTCTGACTCTTCGTGACCCCATGGACCAGAGCACGCCAGGCATTCCTGTCTTCCACGGCCTCTTGCAGTTTGGTCAAACTCATGTTGGTAGCTTCGAGAACACTGTCCAACCATCTCGCCCTCTGTTGTCCCCTTCTCCTTGTGCCTTCCATTTTCCCCAACATCAGGGTATTTTCCAGGGAGTCTTCTCTTCTCATGAGGTGGCCAAATTATTGGAGCCTGAGCTTCAGGATCTGTCCTCCCAGTGAGCACTCAGGGCTGATTTCCTTCAGAATGGATAGGTTTGATCTTCTTGCAGTCCATGGGACTCTCAAGAGTCTCCCCCAGCACCAGAATTCAAAAGCATCAATTCTTCAGCGGTCAGCCTTCTTTATGGTCCAGCTCTCACTTCCATACACCACTACTGGCAAAACCATAGCTTTAACTATAGGGACCTTTGTTGGCAAGGTGATGTCTCTGCTTTTTAAGATACTGCCTTGCCATGGTGAAGGGGCTTGAATAACTCAGAGAAGCTATGAGCTACGTCGTGCAGGGCCACCCAAGATGGGCAGGTCATAGTGGAGAGTTTTGACCAAACGTGATCCACCTGGAGCAGGAACCGTCAAGCCACTCCAGTATCCCTGCCAAGAAAATTCCACTGACAAAGACAACAGGCGCTAACCACTAGGGGTCTCTAAAACACCTTGTTCATATAATCACTGTCTACCCAATTTGAACCAATGTATGAAACCCACCTGATTTGCACTTCTCGAACCAATACACAAACCAATACAGTGGTACCTTGGTTCTCGAACTTAATCCGTTCCGGAAGTCCGTTTGACTCCCGAAACCATTCAAAAACCAGGGTGCAGCTTCTGATTGGCTGCAGGAGCTTCCTGCACTCAATTGGAAGCTGCGTCGGCTTCCGAAAAGCGTTCAAAAACTGGAACACTTACTTCCGGGTTTTCAGCATTCAGGAGCTAATTTGTTTGACAACTAACCCGTTCGAGAACCAGGCTACCACTGTACACAGCTAGCCTTCACAATTCACAGGTATCCAAATTTCACAATGCAGTTCCCCAACCAAACCAGAGCACTTCAGAACTTACTGCCTTAAAGCTTTCCAGAAATGTAAGAACAGCAGGATGTTGGCATGCAGAGGGTTGCAAGGCCAGCTGGCTAGCCCCAGCTGGGTCGTCTCCTTCCAGCCACCCCACTGCAAAGACCCATTGGCCTCTGCTCTGATGTAAATCAGCGACCCAGGCTTCAAAACCAGGGCACACTATGTCAGCAGAGTGAACTGCACACACAGAATAGGCGTGAGGCTTGTAGAAGTTTACTACAACTACGGATTTATTAATCATAAATCAGGACAAAGAAACATGTCATCTCTCTCTTTGTCTTCTCCGAAAGACAGAGAAAAGCAAAAGCTATAAACAAACGGAAGTTCCCAGTAGACTGTGCTGGAATGTAAACAGACATGGGACACGCAACAGTTCCATGTCTGTAACTAAAGGTGGAATGGAATTTTTCAACATGCAGGAAGTTGACCGACCAGAAGTCACTTTATGCAGAAGCCATATGAACTTGTTCCTTGGTTGTTTACCTGATCTTTGTTTTCTGTGTGCCATTGCCTGCTTCCAAACTGAGACAAAACCAGAGAACTTTTCAGGTGTTACTGATTCTCACAGAGCACCTCTGTCAATTTTGCAAAGAGGAAGAAGTCTTGTGAGGTGAGACCCAGAGAAATAGTACAGGCATTGTACCAACCATATTGCGCATAACTGTCTGGGATGTGGCATGGGTTATGCCACCTCATTATAGCCGTTGCATATGCAATCACAAGCGCAAAACTGTTGCTGAACTATGCACTTTGAAGTGTTTGGTTTGGGCATAACTGCAACATGGAATGTCGGCACTCATAAGAAATGGTTTCTTCTTTTCCAGAGTTGCCTGCTAAATCGGTTGATCTGGCAGCAATTAACCTGACTGAATTGGTAAATGGGATGCTAAACACAGCTCTCAAAGGTATCTGTTCCCCTTCTATTATTTGTTAGAATTCCTGCTCCATGATTGCAGTCATGGGATTGTTGTCTTTCACGTGACAGTATATGTTTTGACTCCACAGAGTGGGCAGTGACGGAGACAGGATGTTGGTGTTACTGTGCTCCATGAAGTGGGACTATTGTCCTTTGTTTTTTCTCTTTGTCGTCTGATGCTAGAGAGAGAGGGAGCCATGTTGCAGTGCTCTCTGTGTGTTTATATGTAAATAAAGTAGATTAGCCAAAATGCTGAGTTGCTGAGGTCTGTTACACATGATGTGCAAACTCTATGGATCCCTAAGTGTGCCGGTGTCGGTTGGCATCAGTCTCTGTGATGTTTGGGCTGAAGAAAGCTTTTGAAGCTCCCAAACGATTGACCAGGAGGGAGAGAACATGCCAGTCGGGCCTGTGTCTCTGCCAGGGTCCTACTCGAGTGTAGGCTGAGTTCCTTGATTAACTACATTCAGTGCATGCCCATTGGAGAATAGAGGCAGGAGGTATGTGATGTTAGGGGCAGGGGCAGGGGAAAGCAAATGCTCTATCTGTGAGCTTGGGCCCTTTCCCGAATATTCATTTGCATGTGTATATAACTGAAGCTTTGTCTATATCTCCACAGGCAGCAAAAAGTTCTTCTCATTGCTGAGCATCACATCTTACAGCTCCTATGCCTTCCATAAGGTTTCCATAGTCGTCTACAACAGTAAGCTAATTTCCTCCTCCTTCAGGGAGGAAATCTAATAAATATATATGAATGAGTTTTTTAAAGTTGTGGTTTGTCAATGACAATTATGCCATGCTTTTTCTGCTTTCTTTGATGAGATTTTCCTAAAAAGGAGGATGAAAGCTCTTAATTCAGAAACAAACAAAACATAAGCCATTAAATAAATATTTATAGAATTTATCTACCACTTCCTCCTCCAAGGAGCTCAAGGTAGTGCACATGGTTCACCCCTTTATCCTCACAACAACCCTGCGAGGGAGGTTAGGTTGAGACACAGCAACTGGTCCAATAAATTGTTGGAAACACGCCCGGGAAGGCCGCCAACTTCCCAAGTCTTCAGGGTGTCTCTCCATGGTCCTTCCTGGCTGTAAATCTCCCTCTGTCCAGAGAGACCAGTGATAAGCGACCCCCTCCCTCCTGAGAGGAGCACACTCATCTTCTGGCATATCATAGCAGAAGAAAGAGTCAATCAGTAGCTCTAAACTACTTTATTTTACAGTCTATATACAGTGCTACCTCAGGTTACATGTGCTTCAGGTTACATACGCTTCAGGTTACAGACTCCGGTAACCCAGAAATAGTGCTTCAGGTTAAGAACTTTGCTTCAGGATGAGAACAAAAATCGTGCTCCGGCAGCGCGGCAGCAGCAGGAGGCCCCATCAGCTAAAGTGGTGCTTCAGGTTAAGAACAGTTTCAGGTTAAGAACGGACCTCCAGAACGAATTAAGTACTTAACCCGAGGTACTACTGTACAGAGACTCCATCAGCACGTCTGCGCTCTTTCAGCATCAGTACAGAAGTGAAACTAACTTCCAACAGTACTGAGACTTCCTGTCTCACGCTCTCTCAGACACTCACATGATATACACCAAACATAGTGCTACTGCTGGAGCAGCACGGATGGATAAAAATCCTAACATAATTTACCTGATTTAACAATTCAGCTGCTGAACATTTCCCATGTCTTAAGTGCCTCTGCAGTGTATGTCTTGTTGCTTTGTTTCCCTCCTTTCTTCACAGTATCCAACCTGAAGAATATTGACCCCACCAAATTCCCCATGAGGTACTGCTATTGCTTGAACAACAGGACAAATGACTTAACAGGTGAGTGGTGCGTGAAAGATATTTGCTATTGCCACCAGGGGGATATTGCCAAAGTATCTGAGGGATACACCCAATATGTCGGTCTTTACTCACTTGTAAGCAATATGTATGGAAGTGAAAGCTGGACCATAAAGAAGGCTGATCACTGAAGAATTGATGCTTTTGAATTATGGTGCTGGAGAAGACTCTTGAGAGTCCCATGGACTGCAAGAAGATCAAACCTCTCCATTCTGAAGGAAATCAATCCTGAGTGCTCACTGGAAGGACAGATCCTGAAGCTGAGGCTCCAAGACTTTGGCCACCTCATGAGAAGAGAAGACTCCCTGGAAAAGACCCTGATGTTGGGAAAGATGAAGGGCACAAGGAGAAGGGGACGACAGAGGACGAGATGGTTGGATAGTGTTCTCGAAGCTACCAGCATGAGTTTGACCAAACTGCAGGAGGCAGTGGAAGACAGGAGTGCCTGGCGTGCTCTAGTCCATGGGGCCACGAAGAGTCGGACACGACTAAACGACGACAACAACAAAGCAATATGCCGTTGCACAGGAGTTGGGTGCCAATACTTAAAAATAAAAACGGGCAATTTAAACACACTTTTTTGGGTGGGGGATGTGATGATTGTAAACCAGGGATGAAGAACATGGCAGCCCTACAGATTATTTTAAACCAGGGTGGCCAGTTCTCGGGCATGATGGGATTTGTAGTCCAACAACAGGTGGACCACAGATTCCACCATCCATGTCGAAATGTGTAGTTTGGCTTTCCTGTTCCATCACTCCATTTTTGGTGGTAAAGAGATGGATTTGGGGAAGGTCCTGGACTAGAAAAGTGCTTTATTTATTTGGCTGGGTTTTCTCTCTCCAGATTTTACCGCTTTGCTAGTTGATATCGTTGGCAACTCCACCGATTCCCTTAAAGAAATTTTCAAGTCTACCTCTATTGTGTCAGGTAAGAGTCATTGCTGGCAACTGTGTGCCAGTGTGGTGTAGTGGTTAAGAGCAGTAGTCTCGTAATCTGGGGAACCGGGTTCGTGTCTCCGCTCCTCCACATGCAGCTGCTGGGTGACCTTGGGCTAGTCACACTTCTCTGAAGTCTCTCAGCCCCACTCACCTTACAGAGTGTTTGTTGTGGGGGAGGAGGGGAAAGGAGAATGTTAGCCGCTTTGAGACTCCTTCGGGTAGTGATAAAGTGGGATATCAAATCCAAATCCAAATTTGATGCCAAGTCCATTAAGCTTGACAATTGAAGGGCAGGTACAGGGAATGTGGGTGCTGGGCCATGGACCCCATCTGCTGCCCTGACCAGAGGGGCTCTCCACTACACTCACCCACCTCACCTGAACTAAGGTCAGCAGATTTTTTTCAAAGAATCCAGGGACACTTTTTTTTTGAAAAGAGAAAAAAAAGATATTAAAAAAAGATATTAAAAAAAATTAATCAAGAAGTAATATCTTCTCTTCTGTGGTCTCCTCTGTTGTGCGGCCTTCCTCTGGGCTCCAGCCTGCTCTCTTGGAGCGCTAGCCACCATGTAGTAGGCTCGGGTCGGGCCTGGACTCGGCCATGTGTCCTTGCCCTCCCGGTGCTCTCCTACCTCTCCTCCTCAGTGGTGGCAGCGGCGCGACAAGGTCGGGGCTCCCCTCTTTTTTCTCCTTCCTCTTTCTCTCTCTCCCTTCTCCTTCTCCTTTCCTCCTTCTCCCTGTGTTGGCTCTGGGGTTTTGCTGGCCCCGGAGCACTACTGGGCAGCTGGCCAAGCGGCCAGACGCTCTCGCTCCTGGCTTATTTGGGTCGCAGGGGCGTGTGTGTGTCAGCGATTCCCCCAGTTGATATGCCAGGTGTACCCAGTTCTCACTTGGCAGTGGTGGCGACAGCAGCAGTCTCAGCAGCCCAGAGCCAGCCTGGTAGCACAGTTGGCTCTGGCTGGCTTCTGCAGCTGCTCGCTGCTGTGGCGCCCGCCATTTTGCCTCGCCAGAAGTCCCCATATGATGTGTCTTGTGCTGTTGAACCAATCACACAACATTCATTCCCTACTAATAAATCTACAGCACTTAAAATATAAACCCGGGGACATTAAATGAAATCTGGGGACGTTCCGGGGATGGATTTTGTCTGGGGACAGATTTGTAAATCTGGGGACTGTCCCCAGGAAACAGGGACATCTGGTAACCATAACCTGAGCAGCACTTTGAACAGGAGCTGGGAGAGGATGGGCCCTTGCCGTCCTCAGCTATGCAGCATCTCCCACCGGTGGGGGAGGCGGGCAGATGGCAAGACTCGTGCCAGTGCCCCAGATCAAGGAGCCATGCATGCATGTCCTGCTGATGCTCTACAGCTCTGTCTGGCAGCAGCATTGGTGATGCATGGAGGCGCAGGTTAGGAGATACAATACTTGCCGTGCCCTGGGAATCGGCAACCCATGCTACACCACTGCTGCCCGTGCCACGCACTGGGAGTACTCCCTTTTCACGACTTACAGCAGCTTAAGACCCACAGTGCTTGGCTCAGTCAGCTGGATCCCAATTCAGCTGAGGATCATAGAAATGTAGATTTGGAAGGGACTACAAAGGTCATCTAGTCTAACCCCTTACAATGTGGAGCTGGAACCCATGACCCTGAGATTAGGAGACTCGTGCTCTACCAACTGAGCTATGGAGGGAGTTAAGCTGGCATAGCCTGGCTGAGCTGAGATCCTCCTGTTTCAGCCAAGGATCTGCTGGATCCCATTCTGCTCCTCCTGGTGGATCTTTCTATAGGATTGCTCCCTTATCCACTACACAAATTCAGGAGGGAATCAGATTTAGGCTTGATTTGCTTGGATGCCGTGTGTGTGTGTGTGTGTGTGTGTGTGTTTAATGCATGCTACAAAGAAGGCCCAGTGAGGAAATTATAAGGAGGGCATTGTTTCCTGCTGTTGCCCCTTGAAATTCCAACTTGAAAGATCTTGGCACTACAACTTTCGGGATAATATTTGGATATTTCTGTCGCAGACTTTGTGATGTGAATGGGAAAACTGATTTTGTTGTTGTTGTTCCTCTTCAATGGGTTTTAATTAAGGCAGCATCTGTCTTTCAGTGAGCCAAGGAAATGACACGGACTGCATCTATATTTGTGTCATGTCAGGCCGCACAGGTAACCGTGTAATTGCTCTTCTCTTCCCCAAATATGTTGCTTAGAAATCTGAACTCTGTATTCGGAAGAATCCTGTGCACAAGAGCCCACCTTGGACTGTACCACTTCAGCCGGGGGTGTTCAGAGCTTCATTGCTTTGCATGGGGGTGTTTCAGGCCTAAATCTCTGCCCAAGCTAACCTAACATGCCAAGAGGAAGGGTTGTAGTGATGGAGACCAATCCTTAAGGTTGAATGGGGCACTGCCTCCCCAACCTCATTCTGGCTGAAGGTACCGTATTTTTCGCCCTATAGGACGCACTTTTTCCCCTCCAAAAATGAAGGGGAAATGTGTGTGCGTCCTATGGGGCGAATGCAGGCTTTCGCTGAAGCCTGGAGAGTGAGAGGCGTCAGTGCGCACCGACCCCTCTCGCTCTCCAGGCTTCAGGAAGCTATCCGCAAGCCTTGGGAGCCCGCGGGAGTTCCCACCGGGCTCCCCCGGCTTGCACAGAGCTGCCTCTTATCCTGAAGACCCGGCACGCTCTGCAGTCGCGCCGGGGCTTCGGGTAGCTCTGCGCAAGCCACAGGAGGGCTTGAGGAGAGCAGCCTGTTCTGGGGGCTGGGGTCGGGGGAAGCTCGGGCTTCCCCCGCCCCAGCCTCGTGCCTTGGGGAGGAAATAATTTTTTTTCTTTATTTCCCCCCCAAAAAACTAGGTGCGCCTTATGTGCCGGTGCGCCCTATGGGGCGAAAAATACGGTACTTATAACCTGTCCAGGGTGTGGCACTAACTGAAAACATCTACCTTCATGGTCCCTGTGTTGCCTTTGATGAACTCAGCAGGAAGGACAACGGAGACGAAGCTAGAATTTAGTTGGCTGTGCCAGTTATTGACTCTAGTACCACCTACTGTTGGCCTCCATGCCTTCCACTAGCCAACACTTGGACCTTGAGCATGTTACTCAAATGCTCTTCCACTGAGCTACAGCCCTTCCCATGATTCTGGGACAAGCACTAGCCTGCTTGCTCACTGCTATCCCAGGTCATTCTCTCACCTCTTGTCACATTTGACTGAAAGGAATCCGGTTTTTATCAAAGCATCCTGAATCCATGTTTTCCCAACAGGAAGAAACCTGTCCGATTTGTGGGAAGCCATTGAAAAGTCACCATTTATTAATTACACTTTTTCAGGAAATGTATCAGACCTTCTGGGTAAGTGTATCTTGAATGTAACATGGGGGGAGGCCGAGCTGTTAATGAACAAGAAGCGTGTTTGAGTTGCATGAAATGGCCAGGCTTTGATCTTTGGAAGCTAAGCTTGCTTCTATCCTAAGACCCTTTAGCACTACTGAGGCATTACTTGCACACAAGCAAAAATGGTGGTACTTAATATAGCTCAAACCTATCCACCAATGTCCTTTCCCAGGGCCCAGTTCCTCCTTTAACATTTATTCCCATGCAAATCCCATTCAGTATGAGCAGGGAACCTCAGGCCCAGAGGTCAATAATCAAAGAAATTGTAGACTTGGGAGGAACCACAAGAGTCATCAACTTCATTGACTTGGGAGGAACCACAAGAGTCATCAACTTCAACCTCCCTGCATTGCAGGCATGTGGGCCTTCGAAGGTTGTCTGCAGGTGAGCGTGGCTCTCAAGCTGGGGGTGGGGTAGGATCCCCATTCCAGCTATTTGTGAAAGCTCACCTGCAATGTTCATCATAAGATTCCAAGTTGCAGATACTGCCTCTGTTATTGGTTCCTGTTCAGCATGACCATGGGCAGGTGGCTTAGAGATAAGGTGCTTCTCAATCAGTTATTGCCTGTTTCCTGTGGTGTTTTCCAATGTTTGGTGGTGATGGCCATTGCATTTTCTCTGCTGCAATAGCTTTCCTTACTTTTTCTCTCCCTCCCTCAAAGGTTTAGATTTGATTCTCCCCGGCCTGGTTCCTTTATGGGAAGATGCTGACAAGGTCTTAGGTGATGCTGCAAGAGACACATGGACATTTAAAAGTGCGCAAGTATCCCTCTGTGTTTGAAAAGGCAATATTTTGTTTATTTGCCTGACTAATCCTTTGTCTTTCAATGGGCATGGTTGTTTTTAGATGTTCTTAATGCTTTTAAAAGTACAAAATGCCTTCACTTACCTTATTGTACCGCCAATGATATCATTTTGATGGGGAAAGGAAGGTGCTTTCTCCCTGATTTTCGCCATTCCTAAAAATGTTGCATTCTCTGTTTTCTGTATCACAGTTCCCACGCTACTTTGGGGGAAGCCATGACTGTACCTGACTGTGATGTCTTTTAGCCAAGTAGTATTGGAAGTACAAAATCAATGTGTGTACTGGTGGAGACAGTGGTGTGTTTATGCATGCATGTGATTGAAATATATATAAGCTCATATATATTTATATGGCACCACTGAGGGTACCATATGTCCCAGAGGTGCACTTAATTTGTACTGAAAAACCGGGCTTTTAGAGTTGCAGCTCCAGCCCTCTGGAATCAGTTGCCAGCTGAAATGAGATGGGACTTGATATTTAGGTGGTTACTGAAGACCTTTTCCTTTCCCAAAAGTGTGACCCAGTCATTTTTCCAATACTATTTGTACAACCGTAGAAATGGTTTTCTTGTTTTTCAGAACTTTTTGGGTTTTTTTTTTTTTTGTATTCAAACTCATTTTTTTATTGCTGTATGCCAGTTTGGTAACTTTGGGCAGTGAAGCAGTTTATAAATCTGCAAACGATAATGACATATCTATATCTAATCTATATTTTATCTTCATATTTCCTAAACATATTTCAGCTACAAAGATACCTAGGTGGTCACAGACTGGTGACTGGAAAGAAAAAGAGATGCCTTTCACGCAGGATTCCACAATACAAAAGAGTGTTAGTCCAACAGGCTTCGAAGCATCATCATCAGAGGTTCCTTTATGGATGCAGACTGAGGTTTCAAGAGCGTATGAGGTTTCATCGACTACAACAGCTTCAGCAGGGCCTCCTCCAACTCCTCTGGGAAGCTATGACAGTCCATCAGAAGCTCCAGCAACCCTCAGTGAGTTCTGAGGATTCAGAACAGGGTGCACAGTCCATATCTGGATGGAGTGTGAGCATAAAGCAGGCAACTGCAATCTGTCACTCAGACAACCGCTTTCTCTGTGTCACATTTATTTTAATAGATTTTATTGCTTTCCTTGGGAACGCTTTTAAAACCAGCTCCGTTTCATTTCAAACAATCATACTCTGCACAGATAACATAAAAAACACCTTGAATATTGGCAGTTGCAACGGAAACACCTAAAACTGCATTAGTCATGAAAAGATATTCCAACATACACAGCAAATCCATCTTCATATCAAAGACCAATAGCTAAAGAAAAGGAGACTACCATATCCTTTCAGAGTGTCCTTCCTTCATTCTACACAATCTGTTTTTAAATCATTTTTTTTCATTCCCTAAAGTATGGAAAGCTAGGGTAATTTAAATTAAGTGGGCGTAATGTGTGCCCGATTCAAACTACATTCAGCAGTGGGGCTGCTGCCAGCTGAGCCAACCTAAGCCTGGCAGAGGAAAGGTAAAGGTAAACGTAAAGGACCCCTGCCAGTTAAGTCCAGTTGCAGATGACTCTGGGGTTGTGGCGCTCATCTCGCTTTACAGGCCGAGGGAGCTGATGTTTGTCCGCAGACAGTTTTTCCGGGTCATGTGGTCAGCATGACTAAGCTGCTTCTGGCACAACGGAAACCAGAGCAGCACACGGAAATGACGTTTACCTTCCCGGCGGAGCGGTACCTATTTATCAACTTGCACTGGAAGTAGGAAAACAAGCCTTTAAAATAGCATCTGAGTTGCACCGTAAGTCCCACCAGGTTGCCAGTTCATGTGACTGAGCTGAAAAGAGTTAAGATTCAGACTAAGTACCCCTTGCTTGCTCAGTCCCTCGCCTCTCCCTTGGAATGCCCTTTTTTTTTCAGGGCTTGGGCACTCCTGGCTCACGGGAATATTCCCAAATAACTGTGCACAGGATTGCTGCCCTTGCCTTTCCACCACAGGCAATGAAAAGACCAAGGTTTGTCCACAGGCCTCTTGGATAGGCTTCTCAGCGAGCCCTCGGGATCTGCTTTTAGGGTTGCCATATGTCCGGGGAAACCCAGACATGTCCTCTTTTTGGGGGCCAACATGCCCATCTGGGTAGATTTGTAGATTTTAAAGGAAATAATAATAACAATAATAAATTTTTATTTATACCCCGCCCTTCCCGGTTCAAAAACCAGGCTCAGGGCAGCTAACAACAAATTTAAAACACTTAATTATAAAAGCAACATAAAATGCAGTATAAAAACATGAATAACAATAAAATTCAAAAATCAATTTAGGGGAAATAAGCATTAGCTAATCCCCAGGGCTAGCTGGCTGAATTGGTCCTACTTGGGCCAGCGAGGAGGCCAGGGGAGAATTAGCTGTGGGGTCTCAGAGCGGCTGATCTTCATAAAAGGGGAGGGGGAGGGAAGGGAAGGGAAATAAAAGATCAGGCTGAATTTAAATTAAAAGCCAGGCAGAATAGCTCTGTCTTACAGGCCCAACGGAAGGAGGTTAAATCCTGAAGGGCCCTGATCTCATGGGACAGAGCATTTCACCAGGTCGGAGCCATCACTGAGAAGGCCCTGGCCCTGGTGGGCCAGTCTGACTTCCTTAGGGCCCGGGACCTCATGGACCTTAAGGTCCTCTGCAGGGCATACCAGGAGACGCGGTCCAGTAAATACGAGGGCCCTAAGCCACAAAAAGCTTTAAAGGTCAAGATCAGCACCTTGAACCTGACCCTATACTGCACCGGGAGCCAGTCCAGGGCTTTTTTGTTTAAATTTGGGGGGTAGGGGGCACACACATGCTCAGAAGGGTGCTGTGACCCAGAAGCGGAAGCGGCGCAGCAGAGTAACGCCGTTGCAGCAAAGATCAGGTAGGAGCTGGGGTCTTGCCTCTGCTTGGACTAGCAATGCCTTGGGCTGCTCTTTGTACCATGGCTGCTGCCATCCAGAGCCATGGAAAAAGGTGCATGAGTGTGACGGCAGTCCCACATGCCTCTTTCCCCAGCTCAGGCTGGCAACGGCTCAGGCTACCCTCTTTTTTGCTCTTCGAGACATGGCAACCCTATCTGTTATGCGTCTTAATTTTTCAGCTCCAGAGATGCCTGCGCAATCGTGGACCATTGCTGCAAAAGGTGATGGGGCATCCTCGCCGCCGTTCACCATGTGGCAACAGACTCCTGGCTTGAAAGGTGCTGAGGCTTCGTCTTTCCAAGAGTCCTCATGGCTGCAGACGGATGCTGCCAAAGAATGGGCAGTCTTGCCTACTGCGATGGCGTCTTCCGTGCCTCCGTTGAGCTATGGCATTCTGCCTGGAACACAGCCAGTGCCAAGTGAGCATTCAGAGTGTGGGAAGCAGAGGGATGATAGATGCCCACTGTGAATATAAGCAAACCTTGCTTTGTGTACAGCAGGGGTGGCCAACTCCCAAGAGACTGCGATCTACTCACAGAGTTAAAAACTGGCAGTGATCTACCCCCTTCTGTGGGGGGTTCAGGTCAAAGTTGTAGAGGTGTTTTTTTAGGATGGTGTTATGTACTGAGTTGAATAGGATTCAGAACGCAGCAGTCTGATTGGTCCTAGAACAATAGGATCCAGAATGCAGCAGTTTGATTGGTCCACAAAAGCCACCCAATCCAGCTCCAGGTGGAAGTGAATCCGGAACCTGATTGGCCTACAGGTGAATCCCGGAATTAGCCAATCACGTGGGGCCCATTGTGTAAATAATGTATATAAAGCAGACATTCTGGGGGAACTTCCATTCCTCCTCACCACTATGAGCTGAATAAAGAGCATGAAATCCACTCTCAACTCCAAGTATATTTCAGAGGGAAAGCCCCATTTTTAGGGCTTCAGGTCAAAGTTGTTGAGCTTCCTTGAGGTGAGCCAATGATCAACCAGTGATCTACCACAGACGTCCAGAGATCTACCAGTAGATCACAATATACCTGTTGGACGTGCCTGTATACAGGGTACTGTACTTAGCATTAGAAACACTTCGGGAGGAATCCTATAGCCAGATCCACCAGGATGAGCAGGTTAGGATCCAGCAGATCTCTGGCTGAACTTGGGAGTTTCCCAAAACAGCTGGCTGTGCCAGCTTAAGTCTCTCATTCTTGGCTCAGCCAGAGATATGCCAGCATATGTTCCCCATCCCAGTTCAACAGGGACTCAGCTGGTGGTGTTATATGATACTGCTTAGAATAATAGAATTATGCAGTTGGAAAGGACTCTGAGAGTCATCTAGTCCAACCCCCAGCAATGCAGGAATCCTCCCAAAGACTGTCCCTGGGTGTGCTTGAACCACCAACCTTCATGTTGATCATTTGGTGACTGCGGCAGGAAGCAATGAGTCATGTCTATGAAGGAGGCAGGATGAGTCTAGCATCACAGATGCAACCTCCATGTTGTGCAAAACATTTTGTTGTAGTTAATTCACCCATTAATTGGTGGATCATCTGCAATCATGTGATATGCATGCATGGCTAAATGGGTTATTGTGTATGAATCGGGAAGCTCTTTGGGTATAAATTCACTGTAGATCCTCAGGGGGAAAAATATTCAGTTTGTAGAAGGATTCTTGTAGCATGTACACAAGACTGCACCCTTTTATTCCTGGGTGTCCATGCAATTTGAATCTCTATTTGTACTGTTTGGAAACCTTTATGACTTTGTTTTAAAGCATGATCGTATTTCCAACTCCAGTTATCTTGATATTATTTTGGGGTCCTTCCCCCCCAACCCCCCAACATAATCTAAAATAGGACCAGTCAATGTATTGCCTTCTAAATGTTGCTGAACTCTATCTCCCATAAGACCCTACTGGCATAGGCAACAGTCAGGGAAGATGTGAGATGCAACCCAATAATGTCATATGGAGGGTACCACATTGACTATCCCAATCTAAACAAAAGGTGGGAGGAAACGCCATTTCAGCGAAATGATCTGATGATGATGGTGATTATTATTTTTAAATCAAAGTTTCCAGTACTTAAGAAAATGGGGGACTTCCGGGTTAGCGCGATCGGGTAATGGCGGATTCCCTCCGAGCTCCGGAGGGAATCGTCTCCATCGAGGACGGGTCCTGCCGCGGCGACGACGCGGGGACCCCTAGAAACCGCAGGCGCTGAAGTCTGCGGACTGGAGACTCAGCGGGCGCCTTCAAGCGCCCCCCTGACTCACGAGGAGCTTTTTTAAAGGCTGCAGAGAGGGTACGGGGGTGGCGTGGCGCTGTGAGTCGATCGCTACCTCGGTGGAGTGAAGCCGCGAGCCATGACCGGAGAGCGCTGACTTCCTTCCTTGAAATTTGGACTTGAAAAGAAGCAACCCGTGAGTAAAACGGAATTTGGACTTAAGAAATTTACCTTTTTGAATTAGATACGACCGGGGGATGTGTTAAAAGGAAGTCCGCACCCCCTTCTATTACAGACGATTTAAAGCAAAAACCGAATAACTAAGGTGGAATGATTGTTTTCCTCTTTGTGAGATAAAGGACATTAACTCCAAGATTGACATTAAAAGTTATACATTTTGAGTCGGAAGAAAAGAATTTTTTGGAGTTTTTGTGCAGCCCCCCGGACCCGGGAGCGTCCCGTGAATGAGAGCTGTTGGAGAGAAGCAGGGAGTTTGACAGCTGTCAAAGGGCTGTCAAACGAACCGTTAGAAAATTTGTTATAATTTGTATCTGCGGACTAATTTTGTTACATTTGAGTATAAGTTGGTGGAAATAAAGAAGGAATAAACAACAAAGTAAAAGACTGTTGGAGAAGGACTACTTAGTATCCAGAATCCCTCTAGGGGGAATTCCGAGACATTACAATGGCTGCAGATGGAAAATTACAGGCGGAGATTGAAAGGATGTTCTTTCTCGTGGGAATATTACAAGACCAGAGCACAGTTATGGCTATGAAACTATCGACCTTGAATTCTAAAATAAGCAATACTGCCGACTGTGTGGAGGACTTGTCTGAAAAAAACCCTGCAGCTGAATTGGAAGAGACATCTTTGGAATCAGAAGAGAGGGAAGAAGGAGTAGAAAAAATACAGGCAGAAAGTACCAACCAGAAATTTACATCTGTGGAATATAAAGAAGAAGATTTATGGATTATGAACTTGCTTGAGATGGGAGAGGGAGCCCCTGGAATATCTGAAATATTTGGACTCAAAAGAAACAAGAAATATGATTGGGGCCTCTCTCTTGGACGTGGAAAGCAGGTTGGAAGGTACTTCGACTTTATTGTGCCAGAGCTCCTTCAAGACTTGATGACCAACATAAATGACTACCAACAAACCCGGCGGAGAGAGATGGACAGAGACTTGGGGGCCTCGGATGTGAGAAATCCAGGCTAGAAATTGTCTTTTTGTGGACATTCCTTTTGGAAGGGGACTGAAACTGGGGAAGGGGGGGTGAGGGCAGAATCTTAATTTTTTTTTTAATGATCTGTGTGTTTAGATAATAGAAATAACTTTGAATGAAAAAATGGGAAATCTGTGGAGGGGAACAGGGGTCGACCTTAGAAAAAGGTAAAAGAATTAGAAGAGATTGGCATAAGATAAAAATGATTTAATCAAGAATGAAGTTAATAAGAAGAAGAACAATAAGTTTGTAAGGATGAGAGATAAGGATTTGCTGAACCAACTTTTGGAATAGGGATGTAAGAGGGGGGTGGGGGGAAGTCTGGGGAAGTAGTTAATGAGATAAGGATATGAACTTTTACATGTTTTGTCTTTGTTTTTGTATGTTTGTTCTGTTTATAAAAATATGGAAATTCAATAAAAAATTATTAAAAAAAAGAAAAAGAAAATGTATGTACATAGTAAACTTCCTAAGAATTGAGATCAGTTCTTTTTAAGCAGATCTGATGCTCCAGTTTAAGAACCCCGCATCAGATTTAGTCCATGTTTATCTCTCATAGATATAAACCATGCAATATTTAAATTCAGTTCAGATCAGAGGCAACTAATTTTAACATTCAACCCTTTCAGCAACAGGGATTCCTTTACCGCTGGCTTCTCCTTCCATAGAGCAAGTACAGGATGTGTTGAAGACCCGCCCTCCTCCCTGTGAGTAGAGATTGTCTATGAAAATGTCTGAATAATCTACTGGAAAGATCCTGCATGGGTTATTCTCTTGCAGCAAAAACAATCCAAAGTTTGTTTGTGTGTCATTTTAAGGATTAACAGAGCCTGGTTTTTCTGATGGATCAGGCACCCCCAAACTCAGCCCTCCAGATGTTTTGGGACTACAACTCCCATCATCCCTAGCTAACAGGACCAGTGGTCAGGGATGATGGGAATTGTATTTCCAAAACATCTGGAGGGCCGAGTTTGGGGATGCTTGTGATGGATGAAGTCCTGTGATATCTCAGCACGAGTAACAAGGAACGCGGGGAAATTAATTCAGTTTGCATTTAAAGCTGAACTCACTGAATTTATGCTTGCCGAAACAGTATGCAAACAGAAACACACCTCATTCTCCTCTATTCTATTTCCAGTGCAGTTCTGCGGCCAAGCAATGTCCACAGAAATACTAGGGTAAAATAAATACAGTGCACATAAATATATTAGTGAAATGAAAATTCATGAAAGCATTACGTATGGGGAAATAGTTTTGCAAAAATGTGTATTTTAGAGAAAATTACATATAAACAATGCAGAAATCTGTACCAAAATGCTGACAGGTTTCACTAGGCTCATCATCAGGGAATGGGGTTGGTCTGTGTCTACCTAAAAAAAACATTTGAATATCCTTTGGATTCATGGGAGAATCTTCTGCACCTCTCCTAACTTGTTTGAGGAACTGCTGTAACGTAACTGCTGTGAAACCCTTGATGCTACAAGAGTAATCCTTCTTACCACTGTAATTAAGGTCATACGTGTTTCTGCTTTTGCTTTTTCAGCTGAAGCCCTTACGTTCTGGACGCGACCAGCTTCTTTGAAACGGACCAAAGCGCCTCGCCCAGTGCAGACAGGTGAGCTTATTTTGCCGTGGAAGGAACCCACAACACTTTGGTGTATCTTGTGAATTTCTTGATGATGGAAGCCATGCCCAGGCTCCAGCCTTTCTGCATATATTAGTGGAAATGGTTGCAAAAATATGTATATTAGTCCAAAATGCATACCAAAAAATGTATTTCTTGGGACAAATTCTCAGTAGAATAGTTAGAAATTTAAAATTTATTTATTGTTTTAAACAATTCAAATGTGGAAAATAGAATTTAAGATTGGGGAAAAACTGAGATCATCATCATTTTTTAAAATTTGTATACCATCTTTCTATCTTACAATACTCAAGGCGGTTTACAAGCTGAAGAAACAAAAAATGTACATCTTATAACAATCTCCCCCCCTCCAAATAATATTTATTAGTTTCTCAATTAGATACTCCACATACACATATTGTATTACATCATCTTATAACAATCTAATGCAATACAAAAATGTGATAATAAAACTTTAAAATAGGCAACCTACATCAAAAAAGTAAAATTCAACAATCATTAGAATAGTATTAAATAATAATGACATATAAAAGTTAAACAGAAATCCAAGCAACAGTTATGATAAATATTTTCTAAACTATAATCTGTCGGAAATCAAGCCTTTATCAGGAGAAACTGGCAACTCTCCCAGGCACCCGGCTTGGTCTCCTGTTGACCTCCCTGGAGGCAAGATCCAGGCTAGGTCGCGATAGGCGATTCTTCTCAGCGTGAGAAGAACACACCCCCTCCCTCCTGCTCTCCCGGCAGGAAAAAGGAGATAGACAGAAACATTTTACATGCTTTTATTTCTGTCTTTGAAGCATAACAGAAAACATGACTGCTCTCTTCAAGCTCCAGCAGTCGAGTGACAAACACCTCCTGTACTTCCTGTACAAGAGCAAGAGGAAGAGCTCATATTACACTCTGAGCTAATTCCGGTGCATTGCCCTGTGAATTGACTGTCCCTCTGTTTCCCACGGAACAGTCCCAACATTCCATCATGTTTTTCAAGCTACCAGCTTGCAGCTGCATTGCTTCTATATCGTAACATAATCAATAAAACAACGGCAAGCCACAGTACATAAAATAATACAATACAAATTGTGAAGCAGAGACTAGAGGGTGGGGCAAGGCAGGTGGAAGGAGGCCTTGCCTGAAGAAGTCTCTCCCCTCACAGTTCTTCCTCCAGGACCAGTTGAAACTGACAGGTCCATCCATCCCTATTTGCATGTATGAGGAGGCTGGGATGCAGGGATGATTCTTGCTCAACAACAATACACTTCTAATTGCCTTTGTCCACTTTCCTTTCCTGGTTCTTAGGAATGCACATGCAACTCCACGGGGTATCAAATTCCTTCAACAAGTTCCAAGGCGCCCAGAGGCAGATGTCAAAGCAATAAACAACTATTTTACTTTTAAAAGACAACTGAAGGCAGCCCTCTTTAGGGAAGTTTTTAATGTCTGATGCTGTACTGTTTTTAATATTCAGTTGGAAGCTGCCCAGAGTGGCTGGGGAAACCCAGCCAGATGGGCGGGGTATAAATAATAAATTATTAATATTATTAGCTGTAGTAGTACTTCTCGAACTCAGTAGTGGCGCCTGCTAGCTGAAGTGGTGCTTCAGGTTAAGAACAGTTTCAGGTTAAGAACAGACCTCTGGAACGAATTAAATACTTAACCCGAGGTACCACTGTAGTTGTTTATATCCTTGACATCTGATGGGAGGATGTTCTACAGGGTGGGTGCCACAATCTGTAAATTTTAAATCAGTTTTCCACAATCTTTCCCAGTCTTCAAACATTATATTATGACCTATATCTTGCAGCCCAGCTGATCTTTTATGTTCTGTTCCTTATTTCAGTGGCAGAAAACATGCCTCTTCCTGCAGCATCTACGCCACAACAGAGGCCTGGCATTTTACTAAAGGTGCCCTCCAGTAAGTACCTATGTCTTGTGCTAATCTGCTATAAAACGTAGACCTGAGAGATTCATATATGGCTAACTGCTACCAGGCTAAGTTTGTTTACTGCCATGCGTGCGAATCTTTTTCTTTCTTTTTAATGAGTTCCCATAGCTTTCTTTACTGTAGATCCTACACATATTATCCCAGCATCAAAGATATCCAACTTTGCAAATGCCCCATATTCATTCGTGTTTGGGAATTTTACAAATGCACTAAGTGTCTCATCCTGCAGCTAATTCATCTGTGCCGGTGAATTTGCCTCAGGCTGGAAAAAAGTTGGCTTGTTTCAGGGTTCTTCAGCTACAGAAGGAAAACCAAAGCATCATTGCTCAAGACTTTCTATCTGCCATGGATTTGACAGGGAAATGGGGCTGGGGCCAATTTGGGGTCCAGGAACTGCCCTTTAACTGCAAAAAATATCACCTCCAAGTTTTGCTTCATAAGCTGAGCTTTTAGGGTTTGAGAGGAGGAGGTTAAAAGCATGTTTAACGCCATCCTACTACTTCATCTTACGGGACACAGATGGCGCTGTGGGCTAAACCACAGAGCCTAGGACTTGCTGATCAGAAGGTTGGTGGTTCGAATCCCCGCGACGGAGTGAGCTCCCGTTGCTCGGTCCCTGCTCCTGCCAACCTAGCAGTTCGAAAGCACATCAAAGTGCAAGTAGATAAATAGGTAGCACTCCAGAGAGAAGGTAAATGGCATTTCTGTGTGCTACTCTGGTTCGCCAGAAGCGGCTCAGTCATGCTGGCCACATGACCCAGAAGCTGTACGCCGGCTCCCTTGGCCAATAAAGCAAGATGAGCGCCGCAACCCCAGAGTCGGCCACGACTGGACCTAATGGTCAGAGGTCCCTTTACCTTTACTATTTCATCTTAAAATGCAATATGTAATAGGGATGCCACAGTTCAAGGGCTGACATGAAATCTCCTGGTTTGCCTGCCCCCACTCCAGGTGGCAGGGAGAGAGCTTGAATCTCTAGGTGGATGAGAGGGATAATAATAATAATATAATAATAATAATAATAACTAAGCTATGCATTCAGCTTGCAAGCTTCAAAATAAGGACCCCAAAGCTCACCAATTTTGGAGAGGGGCACCAGAGGGCATTTTGGCTGCACCCTGGCATGCATGCATTCATGTACCCCTGTACAGAGCCTGTGGCAGACAAGCTATACTTGTGTGGACATCTTCCATACAACCCATTAGTAGCACTTAGGCTCTCTGTGTGGATTAAGGATGAATGTGCAGAGCAGAGGTTGGGAATCTCTGGGCTAGAGCTTTATGCGGCCCTCCAGGTCCCTCTGCCTGGCCCCTGGCACTCTCTGCAGGCCACACACCTAGGGTTGCCATATTTCAAGAGGTAAAAATCCGGACACAAAAAGTTGTTGAGCTTTTTTGGTGGCAATCACATGATAGCCAGTCGGTCCAGTATATCTGAAGGAGCGTCTCCACCCCCATCGTTCTACCCAGACACTGAGGTCCAGCACCGAGGGCCCTCTGGCACTTCCCACACTGCAAAAAGCCAAGTTACAGGGAACCAGGCAGAGGGCCTTCTCAGGAGTGGCACCCACCCTGTGGAACGCCCTCCCACCAGATGTCAAAGAGAACAACAACTACCAGACTTTTAGAAGACATCTGAAGGCAGCCCTGTTTAAGGAAGCTTTTAATGCTTGATGTATTACTGTATTTTAATATTTTGTTGGAGGCCGCCCAGAGTGGCTGGGGAAGCCCAGCCAGATGGGCGGGGTATAAATAATACCGTATTTTTTGCTCTATAAGACTCACTTTTTCCCTCCTAAAAAGTAAGGGGAAATGTGTGTGTGTCTTATGGAGCGATTGATTGATTGATTGATTGGTCTTTATTACGCCCATTGGCCCGTTACACGACAGTTTCCCATACCAACATATTATACTTAAACCTCCAAATTTAAAACCTCCAAATTTAAAAAACTTACAAAAGACAAACAATAATCGAGGCAAAACAAAAACAAAAACCACCATCATACAAAAACAGAAACCACCATCATACATTACAATAAATATCAGGGATATCAATGGGGGTATCGCCTAAAACATAGATCATGGTTTAAAACAATGGTGATATCACCTAAAACATAGGTCATGGTTTAAAGGGGTTATCCGAATCACACAGGAGACCGTTTCTCTTCTTTAGGGATAGGACGCTGATCAGGAATCTGGCAACCATGAGTGATTTTAGGGGGTCATCATCAGTTAGTAGATATCTCAGTTTGGCTTCAATCGTATCATCGGCAATTCCCTTAAGATATTGAGCAAGAAACTTGCTCCTGGACGGTAAGTGAAAAGCACAGTCAAAGATTATGTGATGCAACGATTCCGGTGCCCCACTGTTACAATCACATAAGAGTGATATCTGTCCATTGGAGAATCTATTTCTCAGCACGTTCGATGGGAAGGTGTTGAATCTTGCCTTTACAAAGGCATATCTATGAGCTGAGGAAGTTAGGGAATTCAAATAGTTTGGGAGCCTTAAGAGGGGTAATAAACCAAGATTTAGAGGTGAGCAGGTACCATTGCCCAAGATCATTTTCTGCTGCAAGTCCATCTCCTCTAGCTTACAGGTTACTGTTCTTTTAGCTGGGACTATGTCCTGCTCTACTAATTTGGATGGGGAGATTCCCATTGCCGTTATTTTCAGCTGTAAATTTTTTACCCATGGGCTCTGGAAATCATCTCTCCACATACATTGTATCAAGTACAAGTTTGGGAGATTGTGCCATAGAGATAACCAGTTACAAAGTATGTGCTTCCACAGAGCATTTTCCAGGGATACAATATTGAGTTCCATGGTCTTATGGAGCGAATGCAGGCTACGCATCTATCCCAGAAGCCAGAACAGCAAGAGGGATTGCTGCTTTCACTGCACAGCGATCCCTCTTGCTGTTCTGGCTTCTGAGATTCAGAATATTTTTTTCTTGTTTTCCTCCTCCAATAACTAGGTGCGTCTTGTGGTCTGGTGCATCTTATAGAGCGAAAAATACGGTAAATTAAAAAGAAATAAATAGCCAGACCCAGAGCTGCCTGTGCACAAAAAATAACCCCAAATCCAGGAGATTTGCTTTGAGATGTAAAAATCCCCCCCATGGGCTTGTAGGACTCCCAAAAGAGGACATGTCCAGGAATTCCAGGACATATGGCAACCCTACACACATGCGATTGCTTGCATGGTTGGAACGGAGATGTGTGGGGGTGCGGAGAAACTAGCCCACCGCACACAGGTAAAATTTACATTTTTTCCACCCCCTTTTGCCTCTGCCGCCACCCACCACCATCATGTGTAGTGGCTGGCGGCAAGCCACTACTGCTCTATATCCAGCAAGATCTGTCCAGGAAAGACAGGGGAAGCTGATAAGCAAAAGCATCTGGAGAATCTTGCCTCAATTAAATCCCTGGGCTGTGTTCCCTTGCTTGAAAAAGGAGAGGAGCTTCTCCAACTGCATTTGTGCATCAGCTGAACTCTGAAGCTCACATTCCCCAGAGAAGGTATCCCAGAGGTGTCCCCTTTGGCTGCATCTTCCCTCTGGGCCATCTTTTCGTCACAATGGGATGCAGTGTTGTGCACAAGACGAAATCCTTAAGGAGGGAGGTTCTGTTTCAAGCCACTGAGTGAACTTTAACTTGATCCATCTCTGAAGAGCTGTCTCTACACACATCCTCCACCCTGGGCACCCTCCTTTGACATTAATGCCTGCAAAGCAAGCAGAAATCCGAACGGCGAGGCTGATGTATCCCATGTAGAGGCTACCTAACTGAAATTCCTAAGACTTGCTGATCAGAAGGTCAGCGGTTCAAATCCCCGCGACGGAGTGAGCTCCCGTTGCTCGGTCCCTGCTCCTGCCAACCTAGCAGTTTGAAAGCACATCAAAGTGCAAGTAGATAAATAGGTACCGCTCCAGCAGGAAGGTAAACGGCGTTTCCGTGCACTGCTCTGGTTCACCAGAAGTGGCTTAGTCATGCTGGCCACATGACCCAGAAGCTGTACGCCGGCTCCCTTGGCCAATAAAGCGAGATGAGCACCGCAACCCCAGAGTTGGTCACGACTGAACCTAATGGTCAGGGGTCCCTTTACCTTTTTAACAGAGCAATCTTAAAATGTCCACTCAAATGGGCCAAATCATCATCATCATCATTTAAAATTATTTTACTTAATTTTAATCTTTCCTTGAGTAATAGCCCAGCAGAGTCCTTCAGGGTGGTCCATAGGCTGTTGACACCTATATCAATGAATGAAGACTGGGGTACCTCCTCTGTGAGTTGCATGCTGTGGAAACAGTAAAACCAGATTAAATAAGGCAATTGTGTGGGGCACCATTTATGGTGAGGACGACGTCTTCTGGATGCTGTACAAAAAAATATCTGCAAGATCGACTAGCATCGCGTCCACAATAAACTGCTGTGTGGAAGCCCCTCTAAGTGCCAGGAAGGTTGTGTATAGGATTGCAATGCCAAGCTCATGGAGTTGAATGGGGAGAAAGGAAGCATGTGTTTTGAACTTCCCACCGGAATATGTGGTTCTTCAGAATGCTGGATTTGGCTTGGTTGTGCCTGCATATATATATTTTTAAAGGATGATTGAATGTTGGAAATGCAATTACATTATTATTTGAGTACTGAGCCATTGGGTAGTTAAACTGTGGCATGGGATTCGTGTCTTGGACTGCAGGGATTTGGGGGCGTGAGCGGAAAGAAGCAGGGGCAAATAGCTCAAGCGTATTGCCAGGTTTGCTTCTCTCGTGTTTCTCTGCAGTCTGCTTTTCAGCTGAATAAACGGCTGGTAAAAAAAACCAACAACACCTAAGGTACAGGTCACTTCATCAAATTGTAGCTTGGTGGAAGGGTGCATGCTTGGCATGTAGAAGGTTCCAGGTTCAATCCCAGGCATCTCCATTCAAAAGGACCTCCATGTAGCAGGACTGGGCAAACACTTTCCTCTTTGACACCCTGGAGCAGGGGTAGCCAATTTTGGTGCCCTCTGGATATTGTTGGACTCCAACTCCTGTCAGGCCCAGCCAGCATGCCCAATGGTCAGGTATGGTGGGAATTGCAGTCATCTTGGCTACCCCTGAGTCATTATCAGTCAGAGAACAAACTCCTGGGCTAGATGGATGGAGCTGTGTTTTCTTTCCCTTGGTATATAGCAAGGGCATGCCCTCCAACATTCCTCAGATGAAAATAGAGACACATTCGACATCAGTGTCACTGTCCCCCTGCACACTTCTTCCTCAGAGGCTGCGGCAGAAACACAGACACAGCAGCTGAACGAAACAAGCCAGAGCCAAGCGAATGTAATAGCTGCTCTTCAGTGTCCGCGACCCCTTGGAGCCATGGACAGGCCCTGCCCCTTTGCTCCCGTATGCACAGCTTTCTTTATGGGAAACTGACCAACTGAGGAAAACAGTGACCAACTTTCTTAGGCGTGTTCGTGTGCCCCAGATCTTGTTTTCACAAGAACAGGAAGCGGCGCCATATTGAGTGAGCAGCGGGAAGGGAGAAATGTGTGTCCTTCTGACACACAGATCTAGCCTTCTAGTAAAACACTGAAACGCTGTACAGAAGGGAAGGATCCTGGGGCATTCAGGACTCTGTGTGGAAAGGTGGAAAGCCATGACAGCATAAGGGTTTTTGTGATGATCCCAGTATTTTCGTGGCAGTTGGAAGGTGTGTGAGGGTGGGCCAATTGTAGACCTCTGGGCCTCTAAAAATCTCTCCTCAGGGCACAACTTTCGCCGACCCTGTTCTGTACCCACCTCAAGTACATTTGCCTTGTTCTGTGTCCAACTGCAAGTACTTTTGCCTGGCACTCTTATGCCCATTGAATGAAAGTAAGAGTGGCACCCATTGCTCCACACACTTATGCCTTTGGCCCTGCCCACCACAGGTGTGTGGTTTCTGGAAGGTTCTCCACAAAGGAAGGTGGTCCTTGGACTAAAGCATGGTCCCTACCCTGGTATAAAGCTGCTTTTTATGCCTCGTGGCACACTTGCTGATGTGGAGCCACTCCTTATCATTTTTAAATGAGGACAGCAAAAGCAGCCCACCATAGGCTGCCCAAAGCAAAATGGCTACTGACAGGAACATGTAAATTTGATTTACTATACTGTCCTTCTATACTATACAGTGGACCCTCCGGATACGAACTCAATTTATTCCGGGGGTCCGTACTTACCCTGAAAAGTCCGTATCCAGAGGCACCACTGCTGTGCATGCGCACGGAGTGATAGAGCACTTCTGCGCATGCGCGAAGCAAAACCTGGTTTGCTGCATTCACCACTCAAAATTACTTTACCCGAAGGTAACGTAACTTGAGGTACGACTGTATTTCTATACTGCCCTTCATCCAAGGGTCGCAGGGTGGTTTACAATATAGAAATGCAAAAAACACATACCACCATAACAAAACAATGGTATAACAGGAATCCAGAGTGATTTACCTTTGCAGGCTGTCAACATGCCATCTTTGCAACTTCTATTCTAAGCAGAACGTCGGTCTTAAGTCTTGGGGGGAACGAAAGCATGGATTGAAAAGGCTTTCTCCTTCGTGTCTGGAAATGATAGCAAGGTAATCCATTGTCTTCTCTACTTTTCCCTTGCTCCTTTTGGCTTTTGTCCACTTAAAGCATATATTTTGTTCACTGGAACACAACTATCTCTTTCAGGCAAGTGATGAGGAGTGGATACTTCTGAGAAGAATGAGGCTGTTGTCCCTGGAAGAAGGTAAATGTGTATGTGAACATTCTCAGCTTTGAAGAACATCTTCATCTTAAAATGTCCCCCCTCCCCTGAAAAATGATCCATTATCTCTGATTTCTCTACAGGGACATAATGAGATAGTGGGACAGAGTTGGTACCTGCCATGCGATGAAGCTGCAAGTCTCCTCCCTTTGCCAATGGAGATGCTTCTAAAGTTTTTAAAGAAAGCTAACACTCTTGACTAAATAAGTGAAAATGAAAAGGCTCTCTGGGCTTCAGATCACGGATCAAGACTGAATAAAGCCTCACCTCCCAAGCCATCATCCCAAAGGAATCATTTCACAGAAGGAGATAATGAGATTGCATCCATCATATCCCTTTGATTCATTCATATTATAATAAAATCGAACCAGTTATTATTGTCCTATGTGGATAGAGACTGGGACTATAGAGAATGTCCTCTAGGGTCCCAAGGTACGGTTTGAAGACACAATGGACCACCTGTTTGCTGAAGATCTCGGTCTGGTCAGTGCCCAGGTAGCAGACCACCTGGGAACCACCTGTATGCTGCTTGGGCTCCATGGTGGATGGGAAGTGGGATATATATGTAAGAAAATGAATAAATGTTCTATATTCTGAATTCTGTCACTTGCCCATGAAGTGCCACCCAATTGACAAGATGGCCCCTACGCAGTTTGCAAGTTATGGGCAAATCACTTTCAGCCTAAGAAACTGTCAATAAAACTGTTCATGTACGTTGCTCTTGATTGTTTTATTTATTAAAGCCATTTATATCCGGCTTTAGCTATGATCGTCTCTAAACAGTGTATAAGAAATTGCAAAGAAGAGGTAAAAAACCCTCACAAATAAACAGTCCCAACTATAAAACTGGACTTCAATTAAAACACCTGCTGGAACAAACAGTCTTCAGTAGGTGCCGGAAGTTCAACAGGGAGAGAGTCTGTCTGTCCTCAGCTGGAATGACTGCCTGCTGGGAGCCTGAAGGGCCCTGCCCTGCCTCTCTCCACTGGGCTTGGGGCGAGGCCTGACAGGCTCCATAAAGCAGTGTTTCCCAACCGGTGTTCCGCGGCACATTAGTGTGCCGCGGAACGTTGCCTTGAGTTGGGGTGACGGGGGGGGGGGGGGGGGGGGCGGGGGCGGCGGGCGCGGGGGGGGGGGCGGGCGGGCTCCCTCCCGCATCCCATCGCCGCTCGCTTCGGCCGGCCTACTGGAGCGAGCGGCGATGGGATGTGGGGGGGGGCTCGCTCGCCGCCCCACGAGTGCTCGCCGCCGCCGCCCCGCCTCTCGCCGCCCGGGTCGCCCGCCTCCCTCCCACGGCACACCAGCCTACCTCCGTGTGCCTTTGCCCAAAAAAGGTTGGGAAACACTGCCATAAAGGACTGCTGCTGCTGCTCGACAGAGAGGGCTTCTTTAATATTGCTTTTATTTTTTATCGATGTGATTTTAAATTGTTATTGATATCAATGTTGTAATTTTAGTTTTAGTTTTTATGGTTTATGTGGAAATTGTTTTCCATTTGGTTGTGTACCTTTTGATGTGTTTTATTTATTTTTATTTATTGGACGTGGGTGGTGCTGTGGGTTAAACCACAGAGCCTAGGGCTTGCCGATCAGAAGGTCGGTGGTTCAAATCCCTGCGAGGGGGTGAGCTCCCATTGTTCGGTCCCAGCTCCTGCCCACCTAGCAGTTCAAAAGCACGTCAAAGTGCAAGTAGATAAATAGGTACCACTCCAGTGGGAAGGTAAATGGCGTTTCCGTGCGCTGCTCTGGTTCGCCAGAAGCGGCTTAGTCATGCTGGCCACATGACCCGGAAGCTGTACGCCGGCTCCCTCGGCCAATAAAGTGAGATGAGCCCCGCAACCCCAGAGTCGTCTGTGACTGGACCTAACGGTCAGGGGTCCCTTTACCTTTACCTTTATTTATTGTTTATGACTTTTGTTATGTTGGTACTTATGTAAATCTTGTCATGTTGTAAGCCACCTTGAGCACTGTTTTAACTATGGAAAGGCGACATACAAATAAAATGATGATGATGATGATGATGGAAGGGAGTTCCATAAAATTGGACAAATGGTTCTGAAGGCATGGTTCCTGGCATGGCTGCAGGCTGTGCTGACATCACATGGCCTCGGGCCCCCCCAATCGCGGGGTTAAGGCAGCAGCACTGATCTCTGCTACTGGGTTATCTAGCCTTTTGGATCGCCATTCCACCACCATCCCATTTCTACTCCAAGAAGTTCAGTTCACCCTGTCTCTCATTAGATCTTTGTGACAAACCTGGGAGGTAAGTCTGGAAAGGAGATAATGACTGCTGCAAGACCACACGCTGGGCTGAGTTTGGGGCTGGTAGGGGTAACTCTGGGCAGGAAAATGAGTAGGTTAGAGGCCAGGGTGACTTAAAAAAGACGGGATTCCATTTTGCTCGCTAGCTCACCCAGTTCTTAAGGTAGTTTTGTGCCTGTCTCTTTGAAGACGACAGCAGCTTTATTTCTCTGCCATCAACGAATGCCACTTTTTATTAAATTCACGACGGGCTTCAACAACTCAGGTGTATGTCAACAGAGCTTCATTACTCTAAGGGTAACCTCCATAACCTCTCCTATCGTGTAACACAACCAAAGCCATAAGGAATGCAAGGCATTGGGTGGGTGGGGAGAGATTCAATTACCTTGTCCAAAGAGATTACGGCTAAGAGAGCTTGCAAAAATGATGTACAGCTGAGCCTTGATTTCAAATGCCTGGCCAAGGCAGCTCCAAGAACCACAAGCGTCCCTATAGGATTGGCTGAACCAGGCTTTGGACAAACACAAGTATATTAAGCATGGCTATTTTTCTGCATTGGGTTAGCAGGACTCGCTTGTGCCCCCTGAAAATCATGAACTACTGGTAAGTGATCCCCTTTGGATTGAGATAAACAGGCAGCGTCAGCTAGAAATGCAAAAAGGCAGCGATTTCTGTTCCACTTGTATTCAACATAGTCAGCACTGTTTCCATTTCACTGCAGTTTGGTTTCTGCAAAATACTATGCCATTTGTCTCATATTCCATTATTTAATGTAAGTTGCGTAGCAGTGTCAAAACACTGTTTAAAAAGATAATTAAGTTTCATCTGTAGGCTTAAAAACAGCAACAACGTCATGAATTAATACATTGGAACCTCGGTTCTCAAACATCTCCATTCATGAACGATTTGGAACCCAAACACCAAAAACCCGGAAGTAATTGCTTCCATTTTTGAATGCGCCTTGGAAGTTGAACGGCTTCTGCTGCATGTTTTTCCATTTTTTCAATGGATTTTGCCAACCACCCATTGATCCTTGGTTTTTGAACGTTCCAGAAGTCGAATAGTCTTCTGGAATGGATTATGTTGAAAAACCAAGGTTCCACTGTATTGATAATGCTTGGCTGATTTCTGTTCTAAATCTCAGGTGAATGTGTGAACTTCAGCAATTCTGGCTTCCTTTTTCATTTTCATCCGAATCCTCTGACCTCACCACTGCCAGGATGATGTAGTGGCAGGAGGATGAGGAGAAGGAGCTGACCACTGAAGCCATGCTACACTTGGCTCTTAATCTGGCCTCCTCCACTCCCTGCTTTTTTAAACATGGGTGGCAGGAGCAAAGAAAATCATTGGATGGCCTAAAGAGCTTTGTTGATGACTCTACGCCTAGTTCGACATTCTGTCCCCACTGTGGCCTACCAGATCCCTACAGAAAGCAGACATGAGTGCAGTAGCTCTCTCCCTAGGTTTATTGGTATTCAGAACCATACCATCTCTGACAGTGGAGGCTGCAGGTAGCCATCAGAGCTGGTAGTCACTGATAGTCTTCTCCTGCATGCATTTGCCTAATCCTTGTGGGAAGGCCTCCAAGTTGGTGACCATCACCACCTCAAGTGTGATGAGAGCCAGTATGGTGTAGTGGTTAAGAGCAGTAGATTCATAATCTGGTGAACCGGGTTCGCGTCCCCGCTCCTCCACATGCAGCTGCTGGGTGACCTTGGACCAGTCACACTTCTTTGAAGTCTCTCAGCCCCAGTCACCTCACAGAGTGTTTGTTGTGGGGAAGGAAGGGAAAGGAGATTGTTAGCCGCTTTGAGACTCCTTCTGTTAGTGATAAAGCGGGGTATCAAATCCAAACTCTTCTTCTTCTTCAAGTGGGAGCAAATCTCCACTATGAGCTGTGTGAAGAGTTGTCCAACCTATTGGCTTCATTGGATGATCCCAGGTTCTCACAGGGTGGGAGCGGGAGGAAAACTCCCCTGATCCAGTTTCTCCAAACCCTTCCTAATTTTATACACCTCTCTCATGCCCCAGTCTTACTTATCTTTTTTTCTAACCTAAAAAGCCCTAAACATTGCAACTTTCCCACTGTAGAGAATTACTCCAGCGCCTTGATCCATTTGGCTGCCCTATTCAGGACTTTAGCAGTGTCTTATTCCTGTGCCTCTGACATGTCCAACATATGGAGCTACTGTCAAGGTCTACCTGGAGATTATCTTCTCCCTTGTAGGATGTCCGCAGGCAATGAAGAAAGGCACCTCCATGACTACACCGTACATCACGGCTCAGAAGATAAACCCTTGTGTGATGGAGCTGTGCAAATTTTTCCAGCAGTGCCTCTGTGCAAGGGACAGAAGCTACTCAAGAGATGAAGCTATGAGGTAAAAGGTAGAACCGGTCTCACCTTGGTTTTTAACCTAAATATGGGGGACAGGGAAGGATAACTGAGAACATTGAGTTTGCATGAGAAAGTTCAGACCTATACAATTATAGCAAAGAGTTTTCAACACACAGAATGCTGGATTCTGTTGGATATAGAGGTCCCTCTGCCCGCTTCCTCAAGGGCTCTAAGCTTGGGCTGTATTGTCCCATAGCCAAGGTTAGCTATAAAATCTGATACAGTCCAGGTTTTTCCAAGTACTGGGTTGCCCCAAGATTCATGCCACTCACTGACTGGAAATACCAAACTCACATTTTATGACTGAAAAGTCATGGAGTGCATCTCCAATGTTGTAGTTGATGCTGCCTTTGTTCTTATGACCCTGCCATGAGTTTGTATGGTGGTTCTGTGTGATTGTGGAATGACTAGATTATCAGATCTTATTTTAATCAATATTGTATTGATCTTGTGATTCTGGTTAATTTTTTTAGGTACTGTATTGAAAACTATTCCTGGTTCTTGAAGAATGCAACATACATCTGTGAAAAAGTCAAGAGGGCTGCCCATTCAAGGAGTAAGTAGATGTTCCCCAATGGTGTTTCATAATCTTTTCTTTCTCAAATATAATGGGACAAATTTTCAACTGGCTCGCAGGATTTTGGAGGTGTGGCCTTGAAATGGACAATGGAAAATATTAAGACTAAATTAATTGCATTAATATTAAGACTAAATCAATAGGATATGGTTAGCCATGACTAGTTTTTCCACAATGACCTTCAGTGGGACATCAGTGAGACTAACTTAATCCAGGTCCATCCTAATGGGTCTACTGGCTAGTAGCCATGGGTAGACCTTAGACTAGGCTGCAGATATTAGTTTTCAAACAAGTAGACCTGGTGTTTAGCTCTTTTCCCTGCTGCAAATGGAACCCAGATTTCCTCCTTTTTCACAAGATTGCAGGAGAGCTTGCAGGCACCCAAAACTTGAATCGCCTAGGCTTGCCTCCCTTTCCCTAAGACAAAATCTATCTCCTTTCCCACTACCCTTCTGTGATTACAGGACAGGATAGCTTGACCACAGCTGTCCATGCACTGGCAACCTCAAGTCTGGATTAACATACAAGGCCCTTAACAGCACCAGATTACTTAAGAAACCATCATAGACCCAGTAGGGTTTATATTTCACTTCTTGAAGTCCCTAAAACATCAGAAGCCTGCTCCACAGCAACTCAAAACAGGACTTTCACTGTGACTTCCCCTGTTTTGTGGAACAGCATCTCTGTTGAGATCATACAGGCATTCACTACCTGTACTTTCTAGAAACTACTGAAATCATTTTTTTATTTTGACAGGTTTTTCCATCTTGGTGTAGTAATAATAATAATTTTATTATTTATACCTTGCCCATCTGGCTGGGTTTCCCCAGCCACTTCATTAGGCATTCAGTTTGTATTGTTTAAGAAACCTGTATCTGCCCCTTTTGGGGTATTGTTTTAAAATTGCTTTTAATTGTTGTTATGGTATGCTCATAAATAGCCTTGAGACTGATTCGAAAGGCTATTCAGAAATGGATGACAACAATATAATACTTTGTGCTTTTGCACAGAATGTTTTCAGAGTGGCTTGCTCCCAGCTGACTTTACCCAGGTAACTTTATCTGCAGCCTTGACAGTCCATCACTCCATCCTTGAAGTGGGGGACTATTGCTCACAGGGACATATGAAGCTGCCTTGCACTGAGTCAGACCATCTAGCTCAGCATTGTATACTGGTTGAGGTTCTTCGGGGTTTCATGGAGGGCTTTCTTGCAGACCTTCCTGGGGATCCTGGGAACTGAACCTGGGGCATTCTGCCTGCAAAGTAGATGCTGTATTACAGAGCTATGGCCTTTCCCATCTTCTAGTTCCCAAGCTTCTCTTCCTCCAGCCCAGCTTGCTGTCCCTAACTTCTGGGTGGAAGGATGGAAGGAAGGAGGGGTGCATGGGTGGCGCACAAAGAGGAAGCACAGACAAGCTCATTTAGCTCCTCACCTTCCTAAGTGATTGCTTATGAGTGGTAGACCCCTGCCATACAGAATATTGCACTTTGCACATGCTCAAGGCACTCAGGAGGTAGAACCAAGGGAGGGTAGTGGGTAGAAGCAGAGGATTTTTTTTAAGGGTGCCATCGAAGCCACAATTTTGGGAGTGTGAACCATTGCTATATATTACATATATGCAAACACAAGAAGACTGTGAGGTGATATGAGAGCCATCTTCTATTATCTGAAGGGCTGTCACATGGAAGATGGAACAAGTTGGCTTTCTGCTGCTCCAGAGGGTAGGTCTCAAACCAATGGATTCAAGTCACAAGAAAGGAGATTCCGACTAAACTTTAGGAAGACTTTCTGTGGGAATGTTCAGGGATGCAGGAAAGGAGCTATTGTCTGAGAATACCCTTTCCAACTTGTGCTAACAAGTTCACAATTAAGCAGAGTAACATTTCCCTTTTTAAACTCACAACGGATGCGTTTGCTCAGGCTCGCTAAAGCCTCTATAATAACTGTTCTGGTATTTTCCCCTTATTCCCTCATAAAACATAAGACACGACACAGTCTTCTATAAAAGTATAAAAAGAGTTTACTCACATTCTGTTCACAATCGGATCCCAGAAGGCAGACTTAGCTTAGAAAAGTTACATACACCTGGAAACTATCTCATAAGGAGACAGTTCCTTTGTCCTCTCTTGGATAGAGGCCAAGACAGCATCTTTGGCTAAGCAGATGTTGCTTCTTCGATGAAAGTAGTCATAGAGAGAGAGATGGTGGCCAGTCCTATGCATTTGTTACCTGCACAGGTGAGGCCATGCCCACCTCTGGTCACATGCAGAGGAAGTCTGTCCCAGCCCAGAAGGAAACAGGAAGTTTACCTGCTGGCTGGACAAACATTCCTCCCCATGTGTAAACATGTTCACTCTAGGAATGTTGTACTTGACTGCTCTTGTGTTTCACATCCCACACTTTCTAACAGTAGGAGCTGTTCAACTGTGGAACAGACTCCCACAAAAGGCGATGGAGTCTTCTTCCTTGGAGGTTTTTAAGCAGAGGTTGGATCACCATCTGTAAGGGATTCTTCAGCTGTGATTCCAGCATCCCAGGGGGCTGGATCAGATGAACCTTTGGGTTCCTTCCAACTCTACATTTCTATGATTCTAAGATTGTTAAGAGTTTCCTCTTCCCCCTTTTGCTTTTTCAGCTTTAAAGCAAAAATGCCTTGCAAGCATTTGCAAAGCTATTTAAAGCCCAAAGAGGAGTCATTGCTAAGAAGAAGACTCACACAAACTCTTAGACTTCATCCCATTATCCAGTGCAAGAAATCACTGCCGGGTATTACAAAGAAGAAGAAGAAGAAGAAGAAGAAGAAGAAGAAGAAGAAGAAGAAGAAGAAGAAGAAGA
>JAXCMG010000020.1:25771750-25787766 GCA_034642415.1 Podarcis siculus | reverse complement strand
ATATATATATATATATACACACACACACAAACCCTACCAAATGCACTGGTCATTAATAAAATGAATGAAATGCAATGAAATGCAGTAAATGGAAAGAATTTAAGAAAGACAGAAGTGGAATCTAGACACATATTTAAAAAAACGCTGTGAAAATGCTTAAAAAAAAGTTTTAAAAATGTATTGAAAAACACTGACAAATTTTTATGGGATCCAGACATTCAAAGCAATACAAAGAATGCAGTTTTGCAGAAGAGACTTAACACTTTGGCGCTTTTTGCGTAACTACAGGTGCTGCTTCTCTCATAACTGCTGCCTGGAGCAAGTCAAGAAACTTGGATGCCGCCCAGAAAGAAATTCGCGGTCTGAGGTTGTGTGCTTTGATCGCACGCCAAAGTGTAAGTTTGGGATGAAAGATGATTCCCTTCTTCCCTGTTACAATAAAAGGCAACATAAACATCAGTACCAGTTGCTGGAGAACTCAGAAGGAGAGAGTGATGTTGTGTGTTCAGGTCCTGTTTGCAGGCTTCCCATGGCTGTTGGGTTGGCCACTTGTGAGAACAGAATGCTGGACCAGATGGGCCCCTGGCTATTCTTATGTTCTTATGATAGTGTTTTTTACCCACTATGTGTAAGGTAAAGGTAAAGGGACCCCTGACCATTAGGTCCAGTCGTGGCCGACTCTGGGGTTGCAGCGCTCATCTTGCTTTATTGGCCGAGGGAGCCGGAGTACAGCTTCCGGGTCATGTGGCCAGCATGACTAAGCCACTTCTGGCAAACCAGAGCAGCACACATTTACCTTCCTGCAGGAGTGGTACCTATTTATCTACTTGCACTTTGACGTGCTTTCAAACTGCTAGGTGGGCAGCAGCTGGGACCGAGCAATGGAAGCTCACCCCATTGCGGGGATTTGAACCGCCGACCTTCTGATCGGCAAGTCCTAGGCTCTGTGGTTTAACCCACAATGCCACCCGCGTCCCCTAGTGCAGTCAGTACAACCACTTAAATTGGCATAAATGAATGAGCAAACAAAATAGCATAAAATCAACATAGCAATACCGCATTTTCAATGTAACCTTGTTTGATCTAGAGCAGAGCTCTCCAAACTTTTCCACAAGCAGCACTCCCCTGAAAAATATGTTCTAGAACTCACCATGAAGTTATTACAGTAAATGCCACTTTTTAATTTTATTTTTTTAAAAATTTGCTGGTACTGCGTACCCCCTGAAAACAACAAACCCCACTTCTGGTGACACACTTTTTAGACATGCATCATTCTGAGACACAGTAATTCAGTTTTCCTAGTTTGGAAAGCTCTGATCTAGAGTTTGGCTTTTGCCAATTCACCACAAACCAGGGTAAATAGAGTTATTGTGACTAGGCAACAGGAGGCTGTTATGGACGCAGCCATTCATTCCTCCAAGGAAAGGGAATTCCACAGTTCGGGGGGGGGGGACTGCTTTAACCCCCCCCCCCAGATTCCCACCCAATGTAGAACCATTGCTGGTGGGAAGGGGAAAACCCACTTCAGCTGGCCTACAGGCCCAGGACAGGCTAGTAAGGGTAGAGGCATGTCAACAACGGGACCGCCTCTCCTGGTACGTCCCGGGGAGGACCTTAAGGTCCACAAATGATAACATTTTGGAGGTCCCAGGTCGCAAGATTGATCTCAACTAGGGCCAGGGCCTTTTCAACACCAGCCTCGACTTGGTGGAAAACTCTGTCACAAGAGACTAGGGTCTTGCGGGACTTGACATCTTTCCACAGGGCCTGCAAGACAGAGCTGTTCCACCTGGCCTTTGGTTTGGACTCAGTCTGATCCTTATGTTTCCCTCCCCTTACGGTTTTGATCTATGGGCTACTTTTAAAATGAGGCTGCATTTTAAATTGCATTTTAACCTGTATTTCAACCCCCCCCCCCATTATGTTTTTACTGTAATTTTATTGGTGTTAGCAACCCTGAGCACAGCTGCCAATTTTCCTCTTTTTTAAGGGAAATTCCCTTATTCCAAATAGGATTCCTCACAAGGAAAGGGAAAGGCTCTGGCTGGGGAGGGCAGGGTATAAATAATTTATTATTATTATTATTATTATTATTATTATTATTATTATTATTACAAGAAAGCTAGGATGGGGGGCTCAAAAGGGAGAGCCAGAGGAGCTGTCTCTGCTGCCTCCCGATTCATTTGAGGCAGCTGCCCCACTTTGCCTCATGGCAGGGCTGGCCCTGATTGTTACCTAGTCCGATTTTGAGAAAACTAACATGAACCATCTTTTTCTCAGGTATCGGATGGACGATGTGCGAAAAGCTTCAGTGTTCCTGTGATAAGGCAGCGGCTGAGTGCATGGCGGCCGCCTCTTTCAACGAAAGCATGGGGTCTCCAAACAGACAAGCCTGTCCGGAGCCGGAGGTTAAATTGTTCTGCCGCAGGGGAGGGCATGAAAGACCCCTGAGCGGCGCTGGGATCAGCTCCAGGGCTTCCAGTGAGGAAGAGAGGAGCAGTGAGGAGACCGATCCAGCGAAGAGCCTTTTGGGAAGAGGGAAGAGGTCAGCACGCCTGGCCCGGGGAATCTCCAGAGCTGTACGGCTGCAAAGAAGATAACCGACGTTTCTCTTGCACCAGTTTAGGAAGCTATAAGGAGTAGGGAATGTATGGAATTAGTACTGTCTGTTCTGCTCTTCACGCAACATTAAAGCGAGCTGGTTTCGTACCTCTGCTGCTCGGCTCCTGCCGGATACATTGCTATCCCTCCTGCTGTTTGCTATGGCTCCATTATATTGTTTGTTGTCATCATTTTGTCATAATCTATGCTGCTGAGTGACACTATATATATATTTACAAATCAGTAGCCTTCCTTGCATGATCCCTTTCAAAGCTAAATAATTTCTAGAGGGGTAGCCCTGATAGTCTTTTGCAGCAACGATGACCCCCCAAAAAGCTTGTGACACCTTAACGACAAATTTAATAAAGTGGCCACCTATGGCTGAAAATCTAACCATGTATATTCAGAAGTAAGTCCCATTGGTTTCAGTGGGGCTTACTCTCAGGTAAGCAATGTTACGATATGATACGATAATGATACCATAATCTTTATTGTCATTGTCCCATACAGAACAAGGAAATTGAAAAAAATCTACCTCCGACATTCAAAAACCCATAAGCCTGCTATCCCAGCCTGGTTAACCCCCTAAAAACTCTGATAAGGTAAAGGTAAAGGGACCCCTGACCATTAGGTCCAGTGGTGGCCGACTCTGGGGTTGCGGCGCTCATCTTGCTTTATTGGTCGAGGGAGCCGGCGTACAGCTTCCGAGTCATGTGGCCAGCATGACTAAGCTGATTCTGGCGAACCAGAGCAGTGCAAGGAAACGCCCTTTACCTTCCCGTCAGAGCAGTACCTATTTATCTATTTGCACTTTGATGTGCTTTCGAACTGCTAGGTTGGCAGGAGCAGGGACTGAACAACGGGAGCTCACCCCGTCGTGGGGATTCAAACCTCCAACCTTCTGATTGGCAAGCCCTAGGCTCTGTGGTTTAACCCACAGCGCCACCCGTGTCCCTCTGATACCCCATAATTAAATACAATATACTCCCACAGAGACTACCTTACACTGTGTTTAAAATCAAAATTGCATTCGGATAAAAACTGTTTCTCAGACGGCTAGTCCTCATCTTTATAACCCTGTACCTTCTTCCAGAAGGCAGAAGCTGAAAGAGATCATTTCCAGAGTGTGTACTATCCTGCACTATCTCTGCAGCTTTCTTATGACACCTGGAAGCATAGATTTGATCCAAGGTGGGAAGAGTGCAGCCAATTATTCTCTCTGCAGTCTTTACAACCGTGGACAGCATTGTTTTTTCCCTGACTGTGCAGCTCCCAAACCACACACAGTTCATTTGACGTAACTCACTACTTTGATTTCACAATTCAGGATAAAGTTGTCATTCTATCTTGTTTTACCTCACTCAGGCACCAAAAAGGGATAGTTTAGTTAAAAATCAAGAAAATTGGAGTGGGATGGGGGGCGGGGAGGAGAACTGGGATTTTAAATTTAATTTTAGTTTTAAAATTCAAATACAGAGTGGCCAAAATTGGGCAGTCAAATCCAGATGGTTCTTTTGACTTTGACAAAGAGGCTGCGACTTTAGCAGAGGAGCCTAGATAAAATTCACAGGAGAGATCACTTCTGCCCATGAGATAAAAATAATGGGTGATGCATTTCTTTGATATTTAAAATTCACAAGACAAAGAAGATTAACCCCAATTACTTAGGAGTAAGCCTCACTTATTCAATGAGATTTACTTCTGATGAGACAGGAAACCAAAATGATATCCTGCATCAAGGTACATCGTATACAGTGCCAAAGATATGTAGTTATGTTATCTGGATTTCCTGTGGATTTTAACATTATAAACATTTGTGAAGGGGAAAGCAATTTACCGCAAATCAGGACCCCATGCCCACCCTCTCCCTCCCTAAGCTCTTTGCCCCACAGCGAAAACCTATAGATACCTGTAATTTTTCCTCCCTGAGGCAAATATTAAATTTGGAAGGGAAGTTATTTTAATCATGAGAAAGACAAGTGGGAGTCTTGTTATTATTTTTAATGAGGAAAAACCCTGTAAAATAATCCAAAATAGTCACATATGACTGGGTGTGGGGCAGCAGGGTGCAGTTTCATTAAAACAGACTGGCAGGCCAAATTTGGCCCACAGACCAGAGATTTCTCCATCCTTGGCTCAGCACATCACGAGGCCATTAAAAGCCTAAGGCAACCATAATATAGCATGTAATTTCAGGAAGGCAAGTGCAAACAATGCTGCTTATTTTCACATTTCCCTTTATTTGTTTAAATATAGAAGATTACAGAAAGTGTGTTCTACATTTCACAAAAGCTTTTCATTAGGTAAAGGTCAGGGAAACATGAGCGGTGAAAGGAATAAACTAGCCATATTTTCACTCTGGAAAATTTTCAAATCTGAAGTGTGTGAATCTGCATTTTTTAGGTTTAGCAGTGTTTTCCCCCAGAGAGTTAGGAAGCTAGAGGAAGAAATGAAAACAAAGAGCTGGACTATGCAGATCCCAGGAAAGGGGCTTTAGCGTTCACACATGAATCCCAACTGGTCTGTAGAGATCTGTACCAGGTGGCATTTCCCACACAGGGGTTTGTGTTTGTTGGATAAAGTGACATTCTTCAGATGGATACCAAGAAGAATAAGACAGTAGAAGCACAATTATGAATGCTAGGTCCTGGTGCACAAAACCATTGGCTGCTACAAGTCTTTAAAGAAAAACATTTAGAAAATATTTATTACATACAATGCAATACTGCAAGTGTGCAAGCAAAGGGAAGTTTTTTTAGACACCTTGGAGGTGCTTCGTTCACACGCACCACTGAAGCAAAAGGGAAATCACACCTGTAGGGCTCAAAGTGTGGTTCTGGGGCAAGATTGCTGCTTCACTTTGATTTTAAGTTTTGTGGGGGTAAAGCTACAGGCACAAGCAACCTGGGCATTCTCCTGCTCCAGCCCCAATGAAGAACGTGGGAGATGTGCAAGGGGTCTTTTGTACAAATCACACCAGCTTCAAAGGGGCACAGCATGGGGAAATGGCTCTGGTGGGTTGCACATACAGTGGTAACTCGGGTTAAGAACTTAATTCGTTCTGGAGGTCCATTCTTAACCTGAAACTGTTCTTAACCTGAAGCACCACTTTAGCTAATGGGGTCTCCTGCTGCTGCCGTGCCGCTGGAGCACAATTTCTGTTCTCATCCTGAAGCAAAGTTCTTAACCCGAGGTACTATTTCTGGCTTAGCGGAGTCTGTAACCTGAAGCGTCTGTAACCCAAGGTTACAGCCACGGAATAATTGTTCTGCAGAATTCACATCTGCAGTGTCTTTTCTTTTGCTCAACAACATCAGACCCTCCAAGTGCCCCAATTTTCAGAGGGACGTCCCTGATTCAGAGAAGCTGTCCTGGTTTCTGGTTTGGTCCCGGAACATCCCACATTTCCTTAAAGGTAAAGGTAAAGGGACCCCTGACCATTAGGTCCAGTCGTGGCCGACTCTGGGGTTGCTGCGCTCATCTCGCTTTATTGGCCGAGGGAGCAGGAGTACAGCTTCCGGGTCATGTGGCCAGCATGACTAAGCTGCTTCTGGCAAACCAGAGCAGTGCACAGAAATGCCGTTTACCTTCCCGCCAGAGTAGTACCTATTTATCTACTTGCACTTTGACGCGCTTTCGAACTGCTAGGTTGGCAGGAGCAGGGACCGAACAACGGGAGCTCACCCCGTCGTGGGGATTCGAACCGCCAACCTTCTGATCGGCAAGTCCTAGGCTCTGTGGTTTAACCCACAGTGCCACCAGAGTCCCTTACTTTTCACTTTTCCTTAGGACATCCCTATTTTAATTGGAGAAATGTTGGAGGGTATGGAGTTATCTGACCCCCATGCCGCCTGAAGGCAATCCTGTACAGGGAAGTATTTTTAATGTTTAATGTTTTATTATGTATTTATATATGTCGAAAGCTGCCCAGAGTGGCTGGGGCAACCCAGTAAGATGTGGCGGGTATAAATAGTACAATTATCATGATGGAATGGGGCACCCTTATTTTCACTGGAGAAATGTTGCAGGGCATGCAACATGTATATGCACAACAACTTTATCTTGCACACACACAGTATTTTCCTCATACAAGGGATCACAGATCAAAGGAGCTGTATGAGAACCTTAAGACATTTGTGAATCAACAAATTGGGGAGTTTCCTGATTGCGGGTCCTCATGTTGCATTAGATTTGGCGCCAGGTAATCTCCTAACCAAATGGGACACGGGTGGTGCTGTGGGTAAAAGCCTCAGCTCCTAGGGCTTGCTGATCGAAAGGTCGGCGGTTCGAATCCCCGCGGCGGGGTGCGCTCCCGTTGCTCGGTCCCAGCGCCTGCCAACCTAGCAGTTCGAAAGCACCCCCGGGTGCAAGTAGATAAATAGGGACCGCTTTCTAGCGGGAAGGTAAACGGCGTTTCCGTGTGCGGCTCTGGCTCGCCAGAGCAGCGATGTCACGCTGGCCACATGACCCGGAAGTGTCTCCGGACAGCGCTGGCCCCCGGTCTATAGAGTGAGATGGGCGCACCAACCCCAGAGTCTGTCAAGACTGGCCCGCACGGGCAGGGGTACCTTTACCTTTACCTTTAATCTCCTAACCACCCGGAATAGCTCTCTCTTGGTGTAAAATTGGGGGCTGCTGTAGGAATAGAATAATAATTTAATAATAGTAATTTTATTATTTATATGCCACCCATGTGACTGGGTTGCCCCAGCCACTCTGGGCGGCTCCCCCCAAAAAGATTAAAAACACAATAAAACATAAAATATTAAAACTTTCCCTATATAGAGCTGCTTTCAAATGTCTTCTAAAAGTCAAATAGATTATTTCCTTGACATCTGATGGGAGGGGGTTCCACAGGGTGGGCGCCACTACCTGGGTCAAAATCCTGCTGGGGCAATGCATATAAAAGCAAAGTCTGTAGCCCTTTAGAACTGGCTTAACATGCTCACAGCAGGGGTGGCTAACCTGTGGGTTCTCCAGATGTTGCTAGACTCCAGTCAGCCTCCACCTGCGAGGCCAACTATCAGAGACAATGAGAACTGTAGGCTAACAACATCTGGAGGGCCAGAGGTTAGTCACCCCTGGATTACAGGGTCCATAATTTCTTAAAACAATTACTATTTAAAGCATTGATGCCCCGTTCTTTAGCCAAACAGGAGAAGACTTCATTATGAAAACTTCCCATTTTTTGAGTGTTTGGGGAAGATTAGTCCTAGTGGTTAAATCAGCAGCTAACCTGGAAAACGAAAATATATAAGGATTTCATGCAGGGCCTAATGCTGTGTCTTCATTTTATTCCAATACATGGATCTCCTACCATTTCTAAAGAAAATTTTAAAAAACAACTGAGACGAATGCAAAGTTGATTAGAGTTGCTGACCTATTAGTCTTGACGTATACAGGCCAGGATCCGAAAACTTGCATGAAAAGTGGTGTGTGGCATTCACACTACAATTCCTCAGAAGATTTATTACCCTGAAAAAAGAGACTTCCCTTATTCCCAGGGTGTTTTAGAACCATTTTCAGACTTTGGTGGGTGCAGGACTGAGCTCAACTTTCTTGCAGTGAGGAGGTCACAGCCGTGTGTTTTTATCTCCATTAAACATTTCTGCAGCACTCTGTAGCCTCCCTAGTTTCTTGATCTGAAAAAGGCCCGTGATATCTTCCCCTGGACTTTAGCTGAAGAGTGGAAAAAGCCAGGGTATGTGTTTGGGTACATGTGACCACCAAACCCTTGAGACTGCTGTGCTTGCCGATTTCGTTCTTAAGGGAAGTTCTTCCTCTTTCCTGTCTTCCTTTTTAAAAAAAGAGTCTTTCTGTGCTGGTCTATTTTAAAATTCCAGTGCAGTCTGGGAAGTCCTGTAAGCCTAAAAGTAGTAAAAGGGAAGGCTTCACTTAAAAGACAATGGCAATGACCAGCTGCTAGGTGCAGACAGTAGACAGCTCCTTTGTGCTTACAGAACGGTCTGACTGAGGTGTCATGGAGCTTTTTTCTGAAAAACAGGCACCCAGGAAGACTGCATAGTGCAGACCATTGGAGAGATGCTGTGTAGAATGAAAGGCAGAACATTCATACACACTCCTTGGCCACCTCGCAAGTCAGGTAAGTGCAACAAGTGTTCCTGGCCCACGAGAATTCCGCAGAAATTTTTATCCCTTCTGTTTTCTGAATGCTGTTTCTTTTCTCATAAATTGATGGAGAATGGTTGGGGATGGGGGGAAGCAGGAGAGATCTTTGGCACAACACTCAATACTCCATGTTATCTACAGAACAACAGGGAAGGGCAAAAGCCCTGCTGATTATTATCACATTCTTTACACGACATTTTGCAGCTCAGCTTTAACAGAATATTACACTCTAACCTTGCACAGGCAATGTGTTGACACCAAACACATGGGCCGACAAAATTTAACTTAACCATTAAATCCAGTAAAGCACATACAAATTAAGAGGGCAATAGAATACAGTCATACCTCTTGCTGTGTTAGGTTCATGTTGCGTTTTTTTGGCTTGCGAACCCGGCAAACCCGGAAGTGTTTACTTCCAGGTTTCGCCGCACGTGTGCACGCAGAAGCGTTCTGCGCACTTTGCACATGCACAGAAGCACCACTCTAGTTGTGGACTTTTTGGGGTGCGAACGGCACCCCGGAACGGATCGTGTCCGCAACTAGAGGTACCACTGTATGCTATTGCTGGGCAACAACATTCTAAAGATATACAAGTTTTGTCAACTACAAAGGTTTGCTACACAAACACACACACAGAGAAATACTTCACACCCATTTCACAGTTCGGCACATTATGAAATACTTATCCTCTTTAAAATGCCTTTACCATATCCCTTGCCATATCAAATATATAACTTGCTTTCCCTTTAATTGCTCTTAAGTTCTCATTAACAAAATACTCTGCATTTCAAAACCACAATCTGTAAGAAATTATATTCCTTTAGAAGGGGAGGAGGGGATAGTGCAATTCCAGAGACCCCAACAGAAAGCTTCTTGCCTTTCAAGCAAGACGCCCTGACCGTGGGCTGGTGATGCAGCCCCTAAAACATGGGGCAAATCCTCCAACTGCCAGCAGTGGGTGGAAGGGAGTGCCCCATATGGGACAGTCAGCATTAGGAGCCTCATGCATGCACGGGTCTCCACATTATAGCCTTTGGCAGGATGCACAGCACATTCCAAAACTCTATAATAACAAGTATTTAAGGCTCCAAAACATTATATGGAGCTTTCCGGTTCATCTGGCCGGTATGACTATACCGCTTCTGGCGCAATGGAACCCCTTGACGGAAACCAGAGTGCACAGAAAAGCCATTTATCTTCCCGCCGCAGCAGTACCTATTTATCTACTTCCACTGGCATGCTTTCAAACTGCTAGGTTGGCAGGAGCAGGGACCGAGCAACGAGAGCTCACTCCATCGTGGAGATTTGAACCGCCGACCTTCTGATCAGCAAGCCCAAGAGGCTCAGTGGTTTAGACCACGGTGTCACCTGCATCCCATATGGAGCACTGCCACTGAAAGGAATACACACTTTTATGGCCTGCACCAGGGTGCTGATCCAACAGGACGAAGCACACATGTGACAGAGGGAACCATGTGTGAGTTTTCTCAGGCTGAAAGTCCAATCTTGTGCAAGTCAAATTGCTGCCAATCGCTCGGGGTGGGGTGAATCCCAGACTCCACCAACAGATAACTGGTAGCCATAAATGCTACTCGTATGCAGCTCCAGTTCCTGGCCAGGCTTCCAGAAAGGATATTGCAATCACTTCACACTGACTGGTTGTTTTGCCACTGCCAGCTAAGGCAGGCATAGGCAAACTCAGCCCTCCAGATGTTTTGCAGCTGACCACTGGTCCTGTTAGCTAGGGATGATGGGAGTTGTAGTCCCAAAAACATCCGGAGGGCTGAGTTTGCCTATGCCTGAGCTAAGGCACGGTTTGGCTACACACTTTGTCAGAACCCAGGCTTAGCTTTCTCCAGGCAAACTGCAGGTTGTAAGCCATAGGGCAAACCTTCATTCCAGCTTGTGGCTTGTCTGCAGCCTGGGTTTTGACCATGTGTTAAGCCAAACCATAGCTTAGCTCCATGCAGTGCAGAAGTAAAATGACTAGGAAGATGTGATACAGCTGCAATATTGTCTCTGGGAATCTAAGATGTTTGTGCAAAGCAATGGTTTGGTCTTAGCATGCAAACCAGACCACTGTGTGTTCACAACTTTCTCTCCATGCATGGATTATCTTCTTCATCCCAACAACTTTCAGAAATTTAAACGTATTTCAAGCCTGTTTATAACTCTCATAGTTCCTCCCTGGGAGCTGTAAATTCTATGCAAATAAGGAGCTACCCAGTGCTGTAAATATATCAGTGTTTCCAAAAACACATATGTCAAAACAGGTTACAAAAACTCATGGTTAAAAAAAAGAAAAGAACCCATCCAAAACTACAACTGTAATCTAAAATTACAAAATGCTATGATATAATAAACAAATTGGAGGGTGTGGGGGATGGAAGAAAGGTTTATCTTCCAAATAGTAATCATTTTTTTTTTAAATGTCTTGAATTCAGTGGAGATGAATACGGACCCCTCCAGAAGTCTTTTTCATTATGAAGATTTGTGCCCATAAGCAATCTTGCTTTCAATACTGTTTGTGCCTGTTTTGGGGTGGAAATACTGCTTTGTTTCCAATCGGTGCATGTCCCACGGCTTCCCTGCTGAAATCCTGCAACATTTCATGCCACAAATGTTCTCGTCCTTTCTCTTGTCCTGTTCATGTTGCACAATAGCGCATGAGTGCCCCTCCAGCTGGCAATAGTGCAGTTAACACTGGGGAAAACATCACAGAACTACTAATAAAGTAACTAATCGTGTGGAAAGTCCGGTATAGATCTATCACTAATGCACTGTTACTGGGACACAGAAGAAGTGTTGGAGAATTCACCTATAAAAACAAAACAGAAACATAGTCAAAATATAATGTAATCTGCTCTGGGAGGACACCCCATTAAACTCGGTAAAATAATGTTCTGAGAAGCCAAAAACCTGTCTTTTTGATGAATTCAGAGGACACTCAATACACACAAAGATCAGGAAACTTCATCTCGTAGACTGGGATGGACTGGTAATGGTTGTGTCCAGTGTTAATCGCCACCGTTCCGGAAGGGCTCGGAGGAGGCCTGGGGAAAATGGAGAACAAATAGAGGCATTGTTTTTAGGCTTTACTGCATGTTCACAATTTTGTTTGTCTTGCTTTTAAGTGTTTGTGATGAGGCACTCATTTCAGGTTGTCTCCTGCCTGGGGTACTGCTGGGAGAAATATTGGGGTGATACCCAATAACCCCTGTGGGTTTGCCTGAACAACCCTATCAGATCCATTAACAGGCATTTATTCAGCATTGAAATGGACACCACTTTAACCCCACCTGGGAAGGGAAGGAAGTGCCGAGCAAATTGAAAGATACAGCAATATTTATGGTTTAAGCATTCCTAAACAACAGCTATTCTGTCCAGCTAAGTCATGTGTCATAACCACAGCTTTCTGGTATAGCAGTTGCCTTAATCCTTATCTCCTTCATTCTGCTGTTCACACAACTACAATATTCAATGGCTCTCTGCTCATGCTCAAGTATACACGACTACTCAACTTTACAGCGCATGTCTGACTTACTCATTAACCCCCTTCAACATATTTTGGTTCTTTCCATAACATTATACTTTGGAAGCTTCAGCCATCTGGGACTCTTTTAATTGTCCAATCGCCCCACTTATGCAACCATTTTATTTAGTCATATCCCACCTTTTCTCCCAGATTGGAGTGTAAGGTTCTGGCCCATGAGCTACCTGGAAAAGGCCCAGTGCTCCCCCCCCCCCCGCCCATGGCACCATTTTTTTCCTCGCCCTTGGGACCGACTTCCAGGTTGGAAGTGCGCCGGAAATAGCGTGTGTGCACGCGCACGAGCGCTCCTCACCTGGAGGAATGACTGTACGGGTGTGTATACGCTATTTCCAGCGCACTTCCGGGACAGAGGAGCGCCTGTGCACATGCGCACACACTATTTCTGGCGTTCTTCCGACCCAGAAGAGAGCTGGAAATAGCTTGCACGCATGTGTGGGCACACACACTCTGGCCCACCAAGAGGACTGTCGGGGAGTGGACCGGACCGGCCTCAAAAAATGTTGCTGACCCCTGCCTTAGAAGGAAGTGCTACAGATATTAATGGGACCCTAGGAAGTATGGATGGGGGTGCAGCCAACATCTCCCCCACCCCCCAAAATCTCACCCCAAAATAAAGTGGAAACACAAGTTATTTTTGGAAACAAGGAACAACCTGGTAGCCTTGCCTATTCTTCACAAACGCAAAACCACTTCCACGAATTCTTACCGAATGGTGCGTTCCAATATCTGTGTCAGCCTGTCATGGAGCAAGTTTGCCTGCAGGGAGAACAGATTGGATAGTTTAGGGAGAGGGGTGCTGGGTAACCACCGCAACCTTCTGACAAATTGGTCTGAAAAAAACAGAGCCAGCAATAGCAGCACTGATCTTGTATCAGAATCCACTGGCATTGTGGGCATCTAGGGCACCATGAAGTTACTGGGATTGGACGTGGTGGTTGTGGGTTCCCACACAGCTGGGATTGTCCAATCACATGGAAGCTTGTGCATGGCAGCTCCTTATGCATGTGGCTTCCATGACCAGAAAGCCTGTGGGAACACATGACTGTCTTGAGGTGGGGGGCAGCAGCATGCCTGACACTGGGGACACACCCAGATGTGCAGTCCCTTTCCCAGTGACTGCCAGTGATTCACACAACTGATGTGCTGGGGGAGGGGTACAAATCCAGGATTATATCCTTGCAAAAAGTTAGGTGAATAACCATTTCAAGGAAACTTGCCCACACCAAAATCTGTGTCTGTAAGCCACAAATTGTAAAGGCAAACTCTTACGACAAGGGTGGCTAACCATTTTTGGGGTCAAGGGCCACGTTGAACCATTGTCAACCCTTCAAGAGCCGCAGGCCAAAGCTGCTGATGCACAAAAGCAGGAATGGTCAACTTGCCAAATTGGGGATAGGCGTTTTTTTTAACAAGACAAATTTTGGGGTCTCTCAAAGGGGAGGGGTTCCACACAAACCTTTTATCATCACAGAGAGACCCACAGGAAGAAGAAGAAAAGTTGGATTGGATATCCCGCTTTATCACTACCCTAAGGAGTCTCAAGGGGACATGGGTGGTGCTGTGGTCTAAACCACAGAGCCTAGGGCTTGCCGATCAGTAGGTCGGCGGTTCGAATCCCCCCGATGGGGTGAGCTCCCGTTGTTCAGTACCAGCTCCTGCCAACCTAGCAGTTCGAAAGCACGTCAAAGTGCAAGTAGCTAAATAGGTACCGCTCCGGTGGGAAGGTAAATGGCGTTGATCCCTAGCTAGCAGGACCAGTGGTCAGGGATGATGGGAATTGTAGTCTTAAAACATCTGGAGGGCAGAGGTTGAGGAAGCCTGCCCTAGAAGATTCCTTTGTAAGATGCCTGCCAAAGGGTACCTGTATGCATGGAGGAGGAGGTGGCATCTAAGTATAGAGGAGTGTTTGGGACTTCAACTCCCATCAGCCCTAGCCAGCATGGTGAATGGTTGAGGAGTTGCAGTCCCTAGCATCTGGAGGGTGTCTTGTTGGCTATCCCTAGACCAGAGACAGGAGAGCCTTAGCGCTTTCTCTCTGACATTCATCGCTAATGAGGTCCAGCGTACCTGGTGCATCTGTTTAAGCCCTTAGCAGGATCGAGTAGGCGGATCATGGCCCGAGTACTTACCTTGGTTTCACACTGTGCAGCAATTTCCTCAAAAGGAGCCTTCTGGAATCTTTCAATCACAAGACGCCTCCTTTCTTTCTCTTGTTCCTCAAGCCCATTGTTGTCTTTGGGAGAGATGGGGGTGGGGGGAAAACCAACCAACTTTAAGCCAATGACTTTAAGCTGCTAACAGCATCAACAGAGTAACCAGAAAGGTGGGAGCAAAGCAAAGGGAAACATCAGGAATATTACTCATCCTCATCCCAATTTAGGGCCAATGTATTAAACAAAGAGTGAAATGAAATAATTCACCCTTGAAGGGGCATATTATGGGAGCATATTATTGTTACTAGTGAATACAGAAATGCAAAGCTTTCTTACCTATTGCCTGCTTCAGCGTCTCAAAGGTGATTTCTTCAGTGCTATTTGCCTAAAGAAACAATAGTATTTAGGGTACTGTGTCAACCACAGTAAAGGGTCAGCTAGAATTCATCTTAAGTGTCTCAAATATTTTTTCCATCTGAAAAACAGCCCTTCGAATCATGTGTGTGTGTGTGTGTGTGTTTTTCCTGGTGACATTTTTACTTTAAATGCAGTACAGTAGATCTGCAAATGCAAATCACAATGCTGACTACACAATTTGTGGTTTATAGATAGACTGAAAGCACCGAAGAATGTTTATGGAGGGGAAAAGGTGCATGATCTTTTCTTTAATGGAACGGTTACATACCTTTTCATCCAGGCTGCAGCCAGGCAGAATGTCTACCTGAATTGACAAGGTGTCCACGATACTCTTCCTCCTGGACAACCTGTCTTCATCTGAACAAAAAGAGAAATGCCTGTCTCATCAATACATCATTGTGTTTTCCTGTTTTCTTTGCCCCAAACTGAAGCGAGTCAATTCAAATTTCAGTGGCCTCTCCCAGGACCCTATGTCTGGCCCTTAGGACTCTGTCCAGCCACACCTCTTGTCTCCAGGCCACACCCCTCACCTGCCTGCTTCACACTCTCTTTGAGTGCTTTTGCCTGGCTGGAATTCATCCTGAAACTCTAATAAGTCCTCTGGCTTGCATGGGTGGAGGCAAAACTAACCCCAAACTAACAGTCGGCATCAGCTAAGTGTCCCTGGGAGAAATGCCCTGTGTCTGGGTCACCATCAATGAAAAGGTCCTCCCTCCAGTGGTCTTCTACTTAATTTCAGAAGATAGGACACTTACAGTACATTTCTGAGCACAATTCAAAGTCTTGGTGCTGATCTTTAAAGCCCTAAATGGCCTTGGTCCAGTATACTTGAAGGAGCGTCTCCACCCCCATCATTCTACCTGGACACTAAGGTCCAGTGCCAAGGGCCTTCTGGCGGTTCCATTGCTGCAAGAAGCCAAGTTACAGGGAACCAGGCAGAGGGACTTCTTGGTAGTGGCACCCGCCCTGTGGAACGCCCTCCCAGGCAGCCCTGTTGAGGGAAGCTTTTAATGCTTGATGCATTACTGTGTTTTAATATTTTGTTGGAAGCTGCCCAGAGTGGCTGGGGAAGCCCAGCCAGATGGGCGGGGTATAAATAATAAATTATTATTATTATTATTATTATTATTATTATTATTATTATTATTATTATTATTATTATT
>JAXCMG010000020.1:25747057-25771740 GCA_034642415.1 Podarcis siculus | reverse complement strand
TTATTATTATTATTATTATTATTATTATTATTATTATTATTATTATTTATTACAGGAAGGCATAAAGGTGTCAGAAAGCAGACAGGTTCATAGCTGGTGCCTCCAATTCCTTGGCCTCAAGCCATCAAGGCCTTTGCAAGAGACTACCAGCCACTCGAATTGTGCACAGAAGCACACTAGAAGTCCGCGAAGAGGCAGCGTGGGGTAGCGGTTAGATTGATAGGCTGCAATCTGGGAGGCGGGGGTTCAAATCCCCACTTGGTCATGAAGATTACTGGGTGACTTTGGGCAATTACTACCTCTCAGTCTGGCCTACTTCGCAGGGGTGCTGTGAGGATCACATGGAGGAGAGGTGAGCCCTTGGAGGAAAGGTGGGATATAAATGCGAAGATAGATAAAAAAACATTTGGGAAAAATACCTATGAGATGAGTACGAATATGCTACATCTACTAGGGTTGCCATCAGTGCCGGATTTACGTATAAGCTAAAGCTATAGCTTAGAGCCCCACTCTCTTGGGGGCCCCCAAAAAATTAAAGGAAAAAAAACCTGGATGTACATTTCCAAAATATAAGATAAAAAACAAATAAAATAAAACCTACATACAGCAACAGTGTTTTGTGTTGTGGAGGCTCCTATGAGCCCCACCTACTAGCCTGCTCCCTAAAATATCACTGGTTTGCTCATTTCTGTATATAGGGTGCCTACATTCTGCATGGACTGGTTGCATGACAACATGGGCAAATGGCCTTAGATACCTATTAGGTCCTGAAATTACCATACAGCATATATTCAACGCAAAAAACAGTGACAATTTGTTGTTGACAAAGTACAGCTGGACATATAAAGGGCCCCATTACCTTCAGTAGCTTAGGGCCTCATCAAACCTAAATCCGGCCCTGGTTGCCTTATTTCAAAAAGTAAAAACCAGGACACCCTGTATGGCAGCGCTAATGTCTACAGTTGTGTTGGTCACAGCTACTAGGAGCAGGGGAAATAAAGGAAAATCGCACAACACTGGGATTTTCTATCTATGAGCATAAGGAGCTTATTAGGCTTTCTTTGGGTCCTACCATCATGAAACTATAACAGGAACAAGCAGTGGCAGCTCAAATTTACCTTTTGACTTGCGCCTGCATTTATGAGGCTTTTTGCCAGATGGGAATAGAGCTACATTTCCGAAGATGCATAAGAATGGAAATAGAAGCTTTAGGATGACATACCATACTGAAAATTAGAAAAAATTGGGGCAGCAGAAAAGTCACCAACATTTGGGCCAGAATCTAAAGAACTAGGCAACCCAAGAAAGGCTCTGGGTCTCAGTTTCTTTGAAATGCTTTGAACTGCATTTAATATGTTAGCGATGGAGAAGTAGCCTGTTCCCCACTCCCAAGAGCTAAACATGCATGTGTGCATGTCTCACTCTGTATATAGTTATCTCTCTAGTTATCTCTTGCTTGGACTACTGCAATGTGCTCTATGTGGGGCTACCTTTGAAGGTGACCCGGAAACTACAAATAATCCAGAATGCGGCAGCTAGACTGATGACCGGGAGCGGCCGCCGAGACCACATAACACCAGTCCTGAAAGACCTACATTGGCTCCCAGTACGTTTCTGAGCATAATTCAAAGTGTTGGTGCTGACCTTTAAAGCCCTAAATGACCTCAGCCCAGTATACCTGATGCAGCGTCTCCACCCCCATCATTCTGCCCGGACACTGAGGTCCGGCGCCGAGCGCCTTCTGGCAATTCCCTCACTATGAGAAGCCATGTTACAGGGAACCAGGCAAAGGGCCTTCTCAGTAGTGGCGCCCGGCCTGTGGAACGCCCTCCCATCAGATGTCAAAGAGAAAAACAACTACCAGACTTTTAGAAGACATCTGAAGGCAGCCCTGTTAAGGGAAGTTTTTAATCTTTAATAGGTTATTGCATTTTAATATTCCTATTGAAAGCCGCCCAGAGTGGCTGGGGATACCCAGTCAGATGGGTGGGGTATAAATAATAAATTATTGTATTATTATTATTATAGAGACACAGAATCAATAAGACTATTGAGCATGCCTAAAAGTAGATCCAAGAAAACTTTATTGTTCACTAGCAGTGAAATGTATCACAACATTTATTCATCTCCATAGGGCCTCCACGATGGATATAAATAGCTGCAATCAAGAAAGCCAGTAGGATATGCTTCTAAAGATGTATGCATATGCATTTCATGCAGATAATATTATGAGCATTTGGGATTCTCCTACACCAAGGATGGGGAGCCTGGTTGCCCTTCCCATGTTGCTGGACTGCTGGAAAGCACCAAAGGATGCTATATGCAAACCTCTCCCTTAAAAAAGCAGCTATGATAAACAGTGGCCAATGACTACAGGTGAAGAGGATGTGTGAGCCACCAGGGGCTTACCTGTCACAAGTGGTACATATGGCACAGACAGTCTCTCCACGCAGTAGCCGCTGCCACCCAGCGATTCTGCCATTTGGTTGGTCAGGAAGAACAAGCTCGTTTCGTCCTTCTCCAGGGACTTGGGCAGGCTTCAAAACACAATTTGCAATTGTGGATTTAAAACCATTAGATAAAAGAAGCAAAGAATGAGAAAAAAAGAGAGGCATGGTTCAGAACGTAGGTTAGAGCGAATTACCCAAAGGTGCATATTGCACCCTAGATCTGATTCTTAAATACAGTGGTACCTCAGGTTAAGAACTTCATTCGTTCCGGAGATCTGTTCTTAACCTGAAACTATTCTTAACCTGAGGTACCACTTTAGCTAATGGGGCCTCCCGCCACCACTGCGCCGCCGGTGGGCGATTTCTGTTGTCATCCTGAAGCAAAATTCTTAACCTGAGGTACTATTTCCGGGTTAGCGGAGTCTGTAACCTGAAGCATCTGTAACCTGAAGCGTCTGTAACCTGAGGTACCACTGTAGTATTTAGTACCAACAAGACCAGGGGAGTGCCTTCCAGGCCTTTCTATCAAGCCACACCCCTTCTCCACAGGACACACCCCTCACTGGCCCTGCTTCACACCTGGAGTGTTTGTACCTGGCTAGAATGTGTCTTTGAATTCTGATAATGTCTCTTGCTTGTCTGAATGGAGGATACAGAGCAGAGCAGGGTGCATGTGTGTGTCAAAACTAAACTATTGCACAAAGGTAAGATTTGCACTGATTGCTCTGCACACTTTTGCCTCTGGTTCTGCCTGACACTGGAATCTGGCTCCAAGAGATTGCTCAGAAGGGATTGAGAAAGCTCCCCCACTCTTGCATTAAAACCTGGGGAACACAGTGTTGGGAATCTGAATACGTGCAGCTACTCACACAGAGTCAATTAGGGTTTGGCAGACAGCCAAAAGGCAATGTGAAGGAGTAAGTCTGCCTGGTGATGCAGAGGCATGGAGACAGCTCCATGATTGGTCAAGCTCTCTCACGGAAATAATGATTAATGGCCTACTAACTGGAATGTGTGTTAGTACGAGGTTGAGAGTTGTGAGTTGGGTATGAGAGAGTTAGCTAAAGATCTGTGTTCTCTCCTGTTCCTGTAAATAGTCCACTTTATATAATAAACACCTGGTTTCTGCTTTGTCCATCCTGCCTGCAGCCAAGTCGCCAATTGCTTCCATGGATTCTGCGTTTACTCTGCTAGGTCTGGCTAAGGTCCTGCAACTAGTCAGAGAGTTGCGAAACACCAAATAGGTTTTGAGGATGGCTCAGTTGGTAGAGCATGAGGCACTTAATCTCCGGGTCATGAGTTCAAGCCCCACATTGGGCAAAAGATTCATGCACTGCAGGAGGTTGGACTAGATGACCCTCACAGTCCTTTCCAACTCTACAGTTCTATGATTCTGTTTTGTCCACCCAGCACAGTACTGTCTACTCTGAGTTTCAGAGGCTCTCCAGGGTCTTGGGCAGAAGATCTGTCCTCACTGCCCTTTAACTAGACATGCCAGCAACAGAGATGGTCTTTCACAGTCCTTCAGTCAAAAACATTACTGGTTCTCATGTTTTACGAGTTGTTAAAATTTCACATACTTGCACTTCTCTCTGAAAATTGTTTCAGGTAAAAAATAGGGTGCTTCCACATGTCTGGTTTCAATGACCTGCAATACGAGCAGAAAAACAAGACAGTGTTTGACGATCTTCTCACTTTGCATTCTATGTTAAAATGTATATGTTTGCAAATAAATAAATACACATTGCAAGTGTGGACGACATGTTTGAGGGATGAGCCTGCTTCCTTTAAGCCCCAGCCCATGCCTGCTGTCACTCACAGCGGCCTGTCTCTGCAGTCCATACATATTGCCACAAGTAACCCCCAACCCAAATTTGCTATGGGCTCTTGATTTAGCCAAGCCAGAAGGGCAGTTCTGCTATTGTATCAATGCAAGGCACACTTGCAAAAATCAGAAGCGATACATTACCTTAGTAACATGTTGGCAAAAAGCAGGAACAGCGATCATCTGGCTTAGGAAGTTGAGGTACGCGGCTACCACTGCCATCACACTACAGCGATGGAACATGGGCAAGTTGTCTTCGTTAAGGATTGCAATGTCCTACAATGAAAGGAAGGGAAGAGGGAACCTCATTCAAGACTGGCATTGCTCATATTTTTTTCATATGGGTGAAAAGACTAAGAGCCAGGAAGGTAAAACAGGTTTTCCCCCCTGTCCCAGGTCACTGTAAAGTCTTTTGAGTGGAGAAGTCAGTTCAAGATTGATTGATTGATTTTGCGTGACAAACTAGTCTTAATAGCTTGTGCAGTGCACAACACATCTTACAACAGTTTTTCAGGACATGGGTAGTTATGAACTGACAGTGTGTTGGAGCAAGGGTTCCCGAACTATAGTTCATGGACCGTCAGTCATTCAGGAGCTTCGTTCAGGTAGTTGGGGGTAGGGGTGGGGTAGTCGGTGAAAAACACCAGCAATAGAATCCAACATTAGAAAGAAAAGAAGCAATGAAAATGTTATGTACTAAGCTTGGATCCTAGAACCATAGGCAGGTAACATCCTAGAATGCAACAACTGGGATGGGCAGGTATCAGAAAAGCCCACTACCCATCTGTCAGGGAACTGCCGTCGGAGCTAGAGGAGGAGGCAAGGCTCCCGAGCAATGCTGGAGAGGGGCCCAGCAGGGGGAGAGGCAGCCCATCTGCTGGGGAAGGCAATCAGCGTAACACCAGGGGTGAAGGGGGGCGGATGGGGGAATCGGTGGAAAGGCTCCAGGACTCCTCGCAGGAGACCAGCGGGGAGAGCACAGATCCTCCGCTGCCCACGCCCACCCTGCGCAGAAGACTTTCACGCAGGGAGAGTAGGAGGAGACTTGGTGTCAAAGAACTTCTGTGTTGGAAGAAGTTCAAGAAACGCCCACTGACAGATTCTGCTAGTGACTGAGCAGCCACCGAGCTAATGGCTGTCCAGACAAGAAAGGTTTAACCAGGCAACCAAGTCCAGAGTGGCAGTAACTTACGCACGAGCAACCCCTATAACCATTACACCATCCATCCCATGAACACTGGGAACAGTGTACTGCCCCCTTCTCATTTCTGAGCCTGCTCTACACATCAACTAAGCTTTATTTTGAAACCGCAGTGTGTACAAAAAGAAGGTGAGATTCTCAAGGTGCAAAATGATGCAGCAGGTAGATTCAAAGCGTACAAAATAAGCTCACCGTTCTCGATCAGAAAAACGGATTCCAATCTGTTGACATGATATCAACAAAGCCGTCCAGATGCACTTCGAAAGCCCTACCTGCAAGGCGATAGCCACTCTGATGAGGTCAATGACCACTTCTTCGTTGGCTAGTTCAATTGTCATGAGAGCCAGTGTTGTGTAGAGAAGCTCAAAGTTCTTCTGGACATTGTCCTCTTCCTTACATCCTAAGTAGACATGCCTATACAGCTGCTGCCCATGCTAGAGAGAGCAGAGAGGAGTCTTGATTAAGGTTTTTGTCGGAAGATTTAGGATAAAAGAAATGACTTCGTTACGCATAGTCAAACTATGGAACTTGCTCCATCACAGGAGGCTGTGATGTCCACCAAGTTGGATGGCTTTGACAAAGAACTGGCAAATTCATGGAGGAGGTGGCCATCAATGGCTGCTAGCCATGACGGCTATCTTCTGCCTCGACAGTTCTAGCCAGCAATGCTTCCAAATACCTATTGCTGAAAACCATTAGAGGGGAGAGGTCTCTTGGGCTTGTGTTCTGCTTGTTGGTTTCCCACAGGTATCTGGCTGGCCACTTAAGAACAGCATGCTGGACTAGATGGGCCATTGAGCTGATCCTGCAGGCTCTCCTTATGTTCGTATGTTTATGTCAGGTTTTTTGGAGCCACTGAGGAGCCACTAGGTAATACTTGGTGCACATTCACAATACAGGTATTGGCTTCTACCAAAGCAGAGCAGCCTCTTCCATCAAGTGGCCCTCCAGATATTTTGGAACACGACTCCCATCAGTCCCAGCCAGCGGAGCCAAATGTCAAGGTTGATGGGAGTTGTAGGTGATGATAATAATATTGTTATATTTGTTTCTATCCTGCCTTTTCCCCAGCCTGGGACTCAAGGCAGCTTTTCATGGTAGACCACCAAGAGAACAGGATGCTAACCAGCTGAGCTTTTGGTCTGACCCAGCAGGGCTCATCTTATCTTCATCTAGCCCATAATTGTCAACTCTGTCTGGAAGGAGCACAGCTCTGTTACTAGACTTTGCATTCAGAGGATATGCCAAAAATAAATTCTGGATCCTTCTGCATTCAAATCACAGGTTCTACCCACAGAGCAGTGAGTCCCTATATCCCTTCCCTAACAGTATGCAACATCTCTTTCTTCTAAAAATTGGCTTGATCTTTAATGATATTACCTTTTTGATGAAATTCGCATCTTGCCTTGAAATTTTGTCCCGTTTTATCTTTAGATCCGAAACATCAGGTATTATTCTGCGCAGACACAAAACAGTATGTTACTTTCTCAAAACAGCATTAATAATTATAATTTGCAAGCAAATTACTTCTCAGCGATGGGGAGACTCGGAATCATGCTGTGAAAAGTATTGAATTTATTCAGGCATTTTCGAAGTCATCTCCATTTTAATTACACCCACATTTTGCAATGACAATAGATTTCCTATTAAAAAAAAAAGGGAGGGGGAATCATAAGTAATTATGACTCAGTACAGGAATAGTCCATTTTATGTTTTGTATAAAACAAAAATATAATTACAAGCTTAATTAAACCAGGAGCAATTTGGTAGAGCTACTTAACATTCAAGGCAGGACACCTGGATAACAAAATCATCAATTGTTGCATCAAAAACATTCAGCTGTTACATTCCTGCACTTTTCCTCTCTTCACTGACAAAATGGAACATGAAAAACAGAAGAAAAATGTGTACAGTGAATGGCATCTATTGATCACAGTTGGAAAACATAATTTGTTATTGCAGCTTTCTCTTATTTGCTATATATTTTGAAAACTTGTTCACTTACAAAGCTGGACACCTCTTAAGATATTGAGACCAAATTTTGCATGACGATCCTGATCCTGAGATCAAGGAGCGGTTTTTCATTGATGACTGGATACAACCAGACACCATTTTCAATCAAGATGGCGGACCGAACCCTTCAAAACTGCACTGATTTCCTTGATTTCTTAAAGTACCCAAACAATTCTAGGTTCGAGGCTGGTAGTACATTATTAATTGCCTGCCTTCAGGAGGTTAGATGTGGAAACCAGAGCTCTGAACAAAAGTACAAATAGCCTGGCCTACCACATCTATTGCTAGAGGAATGAATCCAAAGAACCACCATGAGCAGAAAATTGTAACACGAACATTTGCACTAGAATTCCTGCAGGGTTCTAGAGCAGTTCTTGGGCTTCTGCTTGCATAAGAGGCGACACAAGTGGAAGAACATCTACGGATTTAGTCTCATTTAATCTGTACAGTCTTTAATGCACGGACAGGCCAAACTGGGGCCCTGGGCTCGATTTCATGTGGATGACCACAAGGGAAAAACAAGGGCAAAGGGGAGAGTGGAAAGGGGGCTGGATCCAAATAAGTCAAGTACAGAGAGGACCCACCAACATCAATGGGCATGACACATTTAAGTCCATTTGTTTGAATGGGTCTGTCTCCAAGGAGAAAGAGAAGGGTGTGGGGCTGCACTCACTTTTAGCTTTGGCGCCCCACAGATGGATGTGCACCCTTGGATCCAGCTCAGCATTTCTCCACGTGAAATAATAATAATAATAATAATAATAATAATAATAATAATAATTTATACCCTGCCCATCTGGATGGGTTTCCCCAGTCACTCTGGGCGGCTCCCAACAGAATATTATTATTATTATTATTATTATTATTATTAAAGCAATAAAACATTAAACATTAAAAACTTCCCTAAGCAGGGCTGCCTTCAGATGTCTTCTAAAAGTCAGATAGTTGTTTATTTCCTTGACATCTGATGGGAGGGCATTCCACAGGGTGGGCGCCACTACCGAGAAGGCCCTCTGCCCGGTTCCCTGCAACCTCACTTCTTACAGGGAGGGAACCGCCAGAAGGCCCTCAGAGCTGGACCTCAGTGTCTGAACGATGGGAGTGGAGACGCTTCTTGAGGTATACTTAGCTGAGGCCGTTTAGGGCTTTAAAGGTCAGCACCAAGACTTTGAATTGTGCTCAGAAATGCACTGGGAGCCAATGTAGGTCTTTCAGGACAAGGCCAATGGAGGCAAGTGTGATGGGTTGTATTCCTGGGGCTCAGCTAGGTGCAGCTCTGCTGGCATTCCTAGAAATCAGCCACCACTCTTCTCAACATACTTTGGAAACAATCAATAGCAATTGTCTTCTGGACACCTAGAAAATTAATCTGGGCTGGACTGGGTCCCAAGACCATAGAAATGTCATAGAAAGGCCTCCAAGGACCTGATAAACATGAATGTTTATCTGTTTTGGGCCGGACCACCCACCTGACAATCTGACATGGACAATGTTTGGTCCCTCTCCACCTTTTACTCCTTTCCTTGGAAGACAACAACAAGAGGAGCAAAAGTGAAGCAGGATGGGGGGCAGATTTATAACAGGATGGATGGACTTTGATCCACACTAAAGGTAAAGGGACCCCAGACCCTTAGGTCCAGTCGTGGCCGACTCTGGGGCTGCGGCGCTCATCTTGCTTTATTGGCTGAGGGAGTTGGCGTACAGCTTCTGGGTCATGTGACCAGCATGGCTAAGCCGCTTCTGGTGAACCAGAGCAGCGCACGGAAACGCCGTTTACCTTCCCGCCGGAGCAGTACCTATTTATCTACTTGCACTTTGACGTGGTTTTGAACTGCTAGGTTGGCAGGAGCTGGGACCGAACAACAGGAGCTCACCCTGCCGCAGGGATTTGAACCGCAAGTCCTAGGCTCTGTGGTTTAACCCACAGCGCCACCTGCGTCCCCTGATCCACACTACTGAGGTCTAAAGCCTTGCCTATCTCTGGGCAGGGGTGGATGCATCTGCCAATCTCTGTTTCTTATTTTCCCAAATCTTAAGTCACTTCGCCCCATTTCTGCATCCATTTGTGATTCCCCTCCCTTTAAATATTACACACAAAAATTCAGGTACAGTCACCCAGGAATTTTGACCAATATAATATAGCAGTTTTGTATGTAATTTACACTAGTGTGTGCACACATCTTGGTTGGGGAGTTGCACCACAATTGTTTGGAGAAGTGGAGATTTCGAATGACAGTTGTGTTTTGCTTCACTTCCTGACCTGAGAACTGCAAATTAGATAGGTTTGCATCAAAACGCAGACCAAATAAACTTCTTCCCCACTGCTTTATAAGAGTGCACAAACTGCAGAAGGAACATAGTTAATGGGAGTTTTGGCAGAGATGGATTAATCTCTTTGTGCATGCCACCAATTTTAGCATCTACATCCGAGATTCCCATGATACACTGGCATGAGCTACTGTTGCATAGGGACTCAACTGAGACCCTGTCAGACTCAAGCATTAACCTTATCCCTCTGAGCTTCACTCTGTTGTCGTGCCGATCAATAACGTTGTGCAGTATTTCCAGGACCAGCTGTCTGAGTTCAGAGTCATCCATGAGTGAAGGAGAGAGCAAAGGATCCAGAAAAGGAGCGGGGAGGGCAGCAGAAATGGTCTTGGCACTGTATCCTGTTGTGACCTGGTGAGCATCAAAGAGAAGGTAAACAGAAGTCACCAAAGAAATGATTCAGCCAAATCACACAGCCAAAAGCTGGGTACAAAAGCTGTGCCCATTTAACTGAACAAATTGCGCAGGCTGGAGCTGTGTCCATTCAGCTGCACAAACTGCACAAGGGAAAGCTGAGCCCATTCAACTGCACAAAAAGAAACCCACCAAAAATTGATGTACAGTCATACCTCGGGTTAAAGTCGCTTTAGGTTGAGCATTTTCAGGTTGCGCTCCGTGGCTACCTGGAAGTAACGGAACGCATCACTTCCAGGTTCCGCCGCTCGCGCATGCGCAGATGCTCAAAATGATGTCATGCGCAGAAGCAGCGAGTCATGATCCAGACATGCGCAGACGTGGGTTGTGTTCTGCTCAGGATGTGAACAGGGCTCCAGAACGGATCCCGTTCGCATCCAGAGGTACCACTGTAGTTCTTTTGTTTTAAGTAGATTTTTATCATGCTTTTCCTTCAAGGGGCTCGGGGCTGTAGACATGATTCTCTCTCAATTCATTTTATTCTCACAGGGTTTTTTGTGAGGTAGACTAGGCTGAGCGATGGTGACCGACCCAAAGTCACCCAAAGTGAGCTTCCTGTCGAAGCGGCCATGTTGGCTGCCCCTGCAATGACTCCTTTAGAGAGTGTAAGAGCATGAACCAATTGTTGGCAGAACAGTTTACAAGAAGTAAACATTGATGTAATCTCTAGTAGAACATCAGTGGAAACCAAAGAAAGAAAGAACCAATTTACAACAACCTCCCTGCCTACTCAATTCTCAGCATTTCTCACAGATAACCAGACAAGTAATTTGCAAAAGTATTTGCAAATGTAGACTCGTCCTATGGAAAACACCACTCTCCTTTACTTTTGCTTCGAGTTTAAAGGAGTGGCTATTCTGCCTGCTTAGCCATGCTGCAAAATGGATCTTTTAAAATAAGGACATAAAAGCCATCATGTCAATTTTCTCCATTACTTACCATCAGTAACGATCTCAGCAACATAATCTGAATTCGCCTGGTTCCCAAATCCCTAAAGGAAATGTAGGGGAAAACCAAAGTTAATTTGAATCAACACTTCTCTCTCTCTTAAAAAGATAAACAATAACAACTTCCATAGTTGGTGGCGGTGGGATGCAGAACGTGATAAAATGTCGAGATAAAATGGCAAGCTGGAATAGTAAGCCTCAGAACAGAAGCAAAAGCTGGAAGAATCCATGTGGCCCAAGGAGCAAAATGCTGTAAATTGTTGGATTTTAGTTAAAATACACACTGACTAGCAGAAGTGATGCCTAGGTCATTCATATTCAAACGAGAACTCTGAAGGCCGAAGTGGTGAGCAAAACTGCCTTCCAAGCAGTTGACCCAGCCAACGCACCAACCAGTGATTTGTGAGCTGAGCAGCCGGCAGTGGAACAGCCTCAGTGTAAAGAGATGGAAAGACAGTGTTCTGTGTTTCCACATTTGCCTCGCCAGAAAGTGGCAGTATGGCAGGGAATCTAGCAATTCTAAAGCGACAGCCAGGAATAGCTGTGGAAAGGTTGCGGTGAGAGAAGCAGAGAGTCTTGGACTCTTGCTGGACTCTGAGCATGCCTTGTTTTGAATTATGGTGCTGGAGGAGACTCTTGACAGTCCCATGGACTGTCCCATGGATCAAACCTATCCATTGGAGCCCCAGCTTCAGGATCTGTCCTTCCAGTGAGCACTCAGGGCTGATTTCCTTCAGAATGGAGAGGTTTGATCTTCTTGCAGTCCACGGGACTCTCAAGAGTCTCCTCCAGCACCAGAATTCAAAAGCATCAATTCTTCGGCGATCAGCCTTCTTTATGGTCCAGCTCTCACTTCCATACATCACTACTGGGAAAACCATGGCTTTAACTATACAGACCTTTGTTGGCAAGGTGATGTCTCTGCTTTTTAAGATGCTGCACACTAGTATATTATGCATCATTTGCTAGCCTCATTTTAAGAAAAAAATTACCAAGAGGGCTAAGAGAGGTCTGTTCCTTTGTATGCAGCACAGAAAATAACCAGACCGATAAAGAGTTCTAGAGGCTGATATGCCTAATTAAAACTGAAAAATAAAAAGCCATGGGAGTCTGGTGGTTTCCTTAGAAAAGCAATGAATAAAATATAACTATGTATTGATAATTTGAATTTACGGAGGAATAAAATCCCCATCACAACAGGAATCATCCCGAGTGGCTTAGGCTCGCTGCTTCGTGACTCCCCGTCTGAAAATCGATGAGCAGAGAATGAAACAGAATGACTCTGAATTATTCATTTCCACCAGAAGCCCTTTTATCAGCACCATTCTCCTCTAGAAAGCATTTCTCAGAAGCCTACAGAATCAATCGAGGCCAAAATAGGCAGCCTTCTGCCACACTGGTCAGAACTTTTAGTTTTATAGAAAGCCGAAGGTGTTTCCAGTTAACCACATTCTATATGGCTGGACGGGTCCCTCATGAATTATTGGAGAGGGAAATTAATTTGTTAGGTGATTGGAAGGCTCAACATAGCAACACAGGACTGGAAAGGGCCCAGTGAGCCAATAAATTCAAGTGCAAAACAAGAAAAAACGATTTCCCCCTAATCATGCTGTAAAACAAAACAAAGTATTCTTGTTCAATAATAAAAACATCTCTCAAAACATACTTGCAAACTTATTTTAAACAGCTGGTGGCAAACACCAATGAGACTGGCAAGCTGCAAAAGGGGGATGTTGGAAATAATGGCTGTTTTATTAGAATCTTGCAAAGAAATCTACAGAAGCTATTAGGTCTTGAATAGTCTTAGTGCTGGAGGAGACTCTTGAGAGTCCCATGGACTGCAAGAAGATCAAACCTATCTATTCTTAAGGAAATCAGCCCTGAGTGCTCACTGGAAGGACAGATCCTGAAGCTGAGGCTCCAATACTTTGGCCACCTCATGAGAAGAGAAGACTCCCTGGAAAAGACCCTGATGTTGGGAAAGATGGAGGGCACAAGGAGAACGGGACGACAGAGGGCGAGATGGTTGCACAGTGTTCTCGAAGCTACCAGCATGAGTTTGACCAAACTGCGGAAGGCAGTGGAAGACAGGAGTGCCTGGCCTGCTCTGGTCCATGGGGTCACGAAGAGTCGGACATGACTAAACGACTGAACAACAACAACAGTCTTAGTAGCCTGCAACTCCATATGTACCTACCTATGTCAGCTAGTTGTGGCATAAAAGGGAAAAAAAATAAAAGAACCAAGAAAGAGATTCTCGCCAGCTGTAGGTGACTAGATAAGGTTTACAACCTGTAAGAGCGTGCAAGAGGAGAAACTAGATAGAGAAATGTTTTGTTCCTTCTCTCATTATACCAGAACTCAGAAACATCCAATGAAGTTGAATGTTGGAAGATTCAGGACGGATAAAAGGAAGTACTTCTTCACATGATGTACAGTTGAACTGTGGAATTCAATCTCACAGGAGGTAGTGATGACCATCAACTTGGATGGCTTCAAAAGAGGATTAGACAAATTTGTGGAAGATAAGGCTATACTAACCATGTTGGCTAAGTTCTACCTATACAGATGGAGGCAGTATGCCTCTCAATACCAGTTCCTGGGAACTGCAGGTCAGGAGGGGGCTCTTGTGCTCTGCTTCTGTTTGCAGGCTTCCCACAGGGATCTGGTTGGCCACTGTGAGAACAGGATGCTGGGCCCTTTTTATGATTCAGCATGGTTTATGTTCTTACATACTTTTGCTTTGGTGCAGCATAAGGTAAAGGTAAAGGTACCCCTGACCATTAGGTCCAGTTGTGGACGACTCTGGGGTTGCAGCGCTCATCTCGCTTTACTGGCCAAGGGAGCCGGCATACAGCTTCCAGGTCATGTTGCCAGAATGACTTAGCCACTTCTGGCAAAACAGAGCAGCGCACGGAAACGCCGTTTACCTTCCCGCCAGAGCGGTACCTATTTATCTACTTGTACTTTGATGTGCTTTCGAACTGCTAGGTTGGCAGGAGCAGGGACCGAGCAACGGGAGCTCACCCCGTCGTGGGGATTTGACCACCGACCTTCTGATCAGCAAGCCCTAGGCTCTGTGGTTTAACCCACAGCGCCACCCATATTTCAGCATATATAATGCAATTCTATTTCTCTCCAGTTGCTATTTGCTTTTCAGACAAAATTGGAAACCACCTATGGCTACACACTTTTCTCTTTGGAGATCAGAATAAAAAGAATAGGGCTATTTTAAGAGTTGGGTTGTGTTCACGCAAAGTCTCTCCACACCATTTTGAGTGATTCCTCCCTGACCTATGCCAACCTGGTTTGTGTGTGTGTGTGTGTGTGTTCTTGATTCCCCAAAGAATTTCTTTGGCGGGGGAAGCAAGCAGCTGCAAGGGGGGAGTACAAATAGGAAAAGCCCCTTCTCTATATGCTTCCATAGTATTCAGGATCCAAGCCTGTATGCAAAGCCTGCCATCCTTTATTTCTGCCTCTTTTAGGATAAACAAATTTCCCATTGGAAGCCCCAAATATGTAGCAATCTGAACAAACCCAAACTGGCTTGTGTCCAGGGTGTGCGAAGTTGCTCCCAGAACAGGAACTTTCCCCATAATGAACAACATAATCTCGGACCGATGGTAATCTGGCAGGTTGCTTCCAAAGAAACCTAGGTGCAAAAAGATTTATTTATTTTTTAATTCCAGAAAGAAATATTAACAGACAACAATGGATTTTCTTCTGCCCCAAATGAAAAATCAGCAAACGGTAATTGTTTTGTCTCCCCAGGCTAGATTTTATCATGCATATGATTTTAGTTTTCTTTTTTTGCTATTTACCTTGGTTTGCATATAAAAAAATTCCTCTCCTGTTATGATTTTTTAGATTTTAGGAAGAAAACAAACCCAAAATATTCCAGTTAACATGCATTAGGACAGATGTGGCCAATGTGGTGCTCTCTGAATGAACTACAACTCCCATCATTCCCAACCATCAGCCTTACTGACTGGAGCTGATGGGAGTTGTAGTCAAACAGCATCCGAAGGGGTTACTGTATGTGGATTACTCCTACATCAGGACTGTGCAATTTTGAAAAGCCCTTATTTTATTATTTGCCATTGTTATGTTGTTGGATGAGCATTTTTGGCGTTTTCTGGTTTTCCTAGTTTTTAGTACGTTGTATTTCAGCTTAAGTTGCTTTGAGACTTTTTTTTTTGCATAAAGTTGCAAGCAAATGTAATAAATAAAAACATCCAGCTAAGTTTTACTCAAGAGTAAAGGTAAAGGTACCCCTGCCCGTATGGGCCAGTCTTGACAGACTCTAGGGTTGTGCGCTCATCTCACTCTAGAGGCCGGGAGCCAGCGCTGTCTGCAGACACTTCCGGGTCACGTGGCCAGCGTGACGAAGCTGTTCTGGCGAACCGGCACCAGAGCAGCACACGGAACGCCGTTTACCTTCCCGCTATAAAGCGGTACCTATTTATCTACTTGCACTTAAGGGTGCTTTCGAACTGCTAGGTGGGCAGGAGCTGGGACCGAACGACGGGAGCGCACCCCGCCGCGGGGATTCGAACCGCCGACCATGCGATCGGCAAGTCCTAGGCGCTGAGGTTTTACCCACAGCGCCACCCGCGTCCTGAGGGTGAGTCAAGAGTAGACTCATGGAAATTAATGGACCTAAGTTAGTCAAATGTGTCTCTAAGTAGGACTAGGATTGGAGACAACAAAATGATAGTAATACTACTACTAATAATAATATTGCATGCTCTTCAACCCCATGTCCCACCTTAATAATGATAATGATTTTTTTCTTTTCATTATCATGGTTGTTTTTATTTATTTTACACCTGTACCCGCAGATCTCGGGGTGGTTCAGAGGACTGCTTTTGCCTCCACCCCACAAATGAAACCTTAAAACAATTTAAAACGACTCACCAATTGTTTGAATGATAGCATTCTGGACAATTCTCTCGTCATTTTCCTTGGCACTTGCACTGAAGCTGGCACTGCTCACTGAGCTACGCCTGTCACTTAATTCGAAATCGACGCTGAAACGAAGGTGCTTCAGTAAGGTGTTGAACACTTCTAAGACAGTTGGGCCTGTGGAGAGACGAAAACCAACGGCTTCAACCTTTGGGAAAGAAAGGGTGGGTCACTGGGACCCAAATTTTGGAGAAGTATGTCTTTGAAGACCAGTGGCTTTGAATCAGTGGCAGCGAGTGTGATGTTGCACTCATCTGGTTGGCCATTGTGAGCAACAGATGCTAGACTAGGTGGGCCTTTGGCCTGATCCAGCTCTTCTCATGTTCTTAAATGTTGGGTTCTCTGTTTCAAGTGGACATTGTCAAGAACGGAGGCATCTTACTTCAGCTTTCTTAAACACAAAAAAGTGAAAAAATTCTCCACAGATGTAAGGTAAAGTAAAGGGACCCCTGACCATTAGGTCCAGTCATGACCGACTCTGGGGTTGCGGCGCTCATCTCGCTTTATTGGCCGAGGGAGCTTCCAGGTCATGTGGCCAGCATGACTAAGCTGCTTCTGTCAAACCAGAGCAGTGCATGGAAACGCTGTTTACCTTCCCGCCAGAGCGGTACCTATTTATCTCCTTGCACTTTGATGTGATTTCGAACTGCTAGGTTGGCAGGAGCAGGGACCGAGCAACGGGAGCTCACCCCGTTGCGGGGATTCGAACTGCCGACCTTCTGATCGGCAAGCCCTAGGCTCAGTGGTTTAACCCACAGCGCCACCGCTGTAGTCTTCAGCTAAAGGCACTGAGAGTCATGGACCATTAATGGAGAAGCCATTCTCCACTTTTTATTTGCCAAAGGTATAACTGGGGAATGAGCTCATTGGCTGTGACCTTTGAAGGTCCTAAAACTGCCACCCAGAGGACCACTGGAACTGTCCCTCCTCAAACCCCACAGCCTACAGCAAGCAACTACTGGGGAGTCAAAGGGCTCAGAAGCGATTGACCCCTTAGCCTGAATCCACCAAGCACACTGGGACCAGGCCGAGCTATGGGCATCTATGGCTGCCTCAAGAGGGGACCCAATAAAGTCCCAGGACAGGCAGAAGGCCTTGTTGTTATTGTGACTCCGTGTGTGGACCTGTATATTGCCTGGACAAAGGGCATGGCGGTCTGCAACAAGGGCTAAGGCCTCAACAAAGCCAAAGTTGCCATCTTCTTGTCAATCATGGTGGTAATTGGGGCTCAGGTTTGGGCCTATTCCCTATGGGGCATCTGCAACTTGGAGTTGACTCAGAGTCCTGGAGTCTCCTTGCTTGTTCTGCCGGCAGCAAGTCGCTCAGTGCAGACCCAGACCATCAAGTCCAAGCTGTCATGTACACCACCCAATATGGCGCAACATTGGCTATAGCAGCAGAGGCCCAGAGGGAAGCAGCTGAATAAACCCAAGGGCATTGGGATGGTTGCATTTTGTTGTAATTGTACTGCTGGTGGTCGCTGCCTTGAATGCCACTTTTCGGAGGGATGGGTCCAGCGCCGGATTTACGTATAAGCTAAACAAGCTATAGCTTAGGGCCCCACTCTCTTGGGGCCCCCCAAAAATGTAAAGGGAAAAAACACTGGATGTACATTTCCAAAATATAAGATAAAGAACAAATAAAATAAAACCTACATACGACAACAGTGGCAAATGGCTTTAGATACCTATTAGAGCCATAAATTACTATATAGCATATATTCAACACAAAAAACAGCAACCATTTGTTGCTGACAAAGGGCAGCTGGACATATAAAGGGCCCCATTACCTTCAGTAGCTTAGGGCTAAATCTGACACTGGACGGGTCACAGGTTTAACTTAATAACTTGTAACTTAAAACAGGTACAGTGGCACCTCTGGTTAAGTACTTAATTCGTTCCGGAGGTCCGTTCTTAACCTGAAACGATTCTTAACCTGAAGCACCACTTTAGCTAATGGGGCCTCCCGCTGCTGCTGCGCCGCCACACGATTTCTGTTCTCATCCTGAAGCAAAGTTCTTAACCCGAGGTAATCTTTCTGGGTTAGGCGGAGTCTGTAACCTGAAGCGTATGTAACCCGAGGTACCACTGTATTGTATTGTATTGTATTGTATTGTATTGTATTGTATTGTATTGTATTGTATTGTAGATATTTCTATCAGAGAAGGGTCCTCCTGTGATGGAGAAAATGATAATTTCATAAAACTACCATTCTGATGATTCCGTTTTCTTTTGAGCCTATGGCCTAGGTAAACTGAAGAGGGCTGTGTCTGCCTTTTACAGTACAGAACTAGCTGCTTTTGGGTTGTGTGTGTAGCAAATGCCCATTCCAGAACACTGGAAAGAATAACCTGTTAGAATCTATGGTGGCCATTGTATGCGTGAACAGAGAATCAGCTAGGCATGGCAATTGTGATTAATCTTGAATTGTTTTGTAGACAGATGAAAGAGGATATTGGGAGACGTTTAATGAATAGGAAAATTAGTCTGAGTCTTAATAAAGAAAGACATTGAAAAATGATTATATGTAATCACAGGATATTATGATGAGGGCTGATTTGAAGAGCCAAATGGTTTCGATTGGTTCAGGCTGACGGCATTGGGTTGCAATTGATAAGATTGCTGTGACCCTTTGATTAGCGAATAGAAATCACGTGTGCAATCTGGAAGCGTTTCAGAAACATTGTTTTGGATGTGGTTCTTTGCAGCCTCCTCCTTACTTTTTAAAATATATTTTTATTTAAAATTTCTTAGTTTACAAAAACACATGCATTGTCTCTTTTTTTCCAAATTGTGTTTTCTACAGGTCAGTTTCGTTTGTTGTGAGACATTATTGCTACATACAGTGTTAAGTTAGGAAGGAGAGAGGGAGGGGGGAACGGCGAGTGGGGTGGGGTGTCAATGCTTATATTCCTCTACTTAGTGTATGTTGTGGGGTTTTGTGCCAGTGTCACTTGTGTGAGTTCTCTTACTATTTGCTTGTTGTATTTCCTTGGTGGTGAGAGGGGTTTGGGGTGGCTTAGGATGTGGTTGGTTGTCTTTGGTTGGCTGTAGTGAGATTTGATTTTTGTGTGTGTGTGTGTATATGCCTCCTCCTTACTTTTGACGCTGTCCCTATGTGCATTTGTAAAATACCTTTGTTTTCATTAAATAATCTATGGAATTCTTCCATATGTTCATCTGCATGTGTTTGTTGGTTGCTTTGATTAGAACCTCATTACATATTAAGGTTTTACCTTTGGAATTGTATTTTGAAATGTCTTGGCTTTTTATGATCACTTGTAACCGTCCAAACTGCTAAATTTTAGTTACTAAATAGTTACAAAAATTCTTGTTTGATTTTTTTTATTAAAAGTTGAGTATCTTTAGAGATGTGACTGTTTTGAAGCAAGTAAGAAAAATTCAGTCTGCAGAACTTCAGAACCCATTTCTTTAAGAAAAGTAACAAACATAGTTACAATTTTACAAGTATATTATTACACTTTTTATTGATTTTTCTAAAATATTTGGATATTCCAAGGGCTAATTTTTGTATGACAATATTAACATATATATTTTTTCCTGTATACTTTAACACTAGCCAAGACTATTAATAAAAATAATAAATCATAAAAAAATAAAAATAAAGGCCTAACTTTTTGTTTGGAGCCTACATCATCTCCTTTTGGGTTTCTGGAAGGGAGAGCTCCATTCTACGAACCCCTTTTAAATTTCTACAACACCTGTATAATCAATGTGTGTGTGTGTTTATTTTATGAAATGAACAGACTGAAAGATTCTGAGTCATTGGTGGGGGGAAAGAGTGTGTGCAAACAGTGTTTAGCTTCTTTTTTAATTGCTATTTTGTTAATATTGTTTTACAGAATACTACTACTACTACAACTAATTTATTATTTGTTCCCCAGCCACTCTGGGCGGCTTCCAACAAAGATTAAAAATACATCAAAATGTCACACATTAAAAACTTCCCTGAACAGGGCTGCCTTCAGATGTCTTCTAAGTGTCAGGTAGTTGTTGTTCTCTTTGACATCTGGTGGGAGAGCGTTCCACAGGGCGGGTGCCACTACCAAGAAGGCCCTCTGCCTGGTTCCCTGTAACTTGGCTTCTCTTAGTGAGGGAACCGCCAGAAGGCCCTCGATGCTGGACCACAGTGTCTGGGTAGAACGATGGCGGTGGAGACGCTCCTTCAGGTATCATGGGCTGAGGCCGTTTAGGGCTTTAAAGGTCAACACCAACACTTAATGCCTTATTAAGAACATAAGACAAAGCTGCTGGATCATGACAATGGCCCATCCAGTCCAGCATCGTGTTCTTACAGTGGCCAGCCAGACGCCTATGGGAAAGCAGCAAGTAGGATTCAAGCACAACAGCCCTCTTCCTACTTGTTGTTTCCAGCAACGGGTATTTGGAAGAGCATTGCTGCCTCCAACTGTGGGGGTGGAAGATAGCCATCATGGCTAGTAGCCGTCGATAGTCCTCCCCTCCAAGAATTTGCCTAATCGTCTTCTTGGTTTGCTTACCACATAATATGACTCATGCTGTGATTGTGATGCTTATTTTTTAGTTACTGATTCCTCAATGGCATTTTATAGATGATGATGATAATAATAATAATAATAATAATAATATTTATATCCCACCCTCCCCAGCCGAGGCCGTGCTCAGAGCGGCTAATAACAGTAAAAATAACACCGTATACATAAAATCACAAACAATTAATTGAAATACATTCTAAAATCAATTCATTCTAAAATCAATTCAAAATCAAATTAATGGCAACCATTGGGCTACAGTGCTATGAGGATTACAGAAGGAGGGGGTCAGACTGCGCCTTGGCTAAAGGCCTGGTGGAACAGCTCCATCTTGCAGGTCCTGCGGAAAGATGTCAAGTCCCGCAGGACTCTAGTCTCTTGTGACAGAGTGTTCCACCAGATTGGGGCCACGGCCGAAAAAGCCCTGGCTCTGGTTGAGGCCAGCCTAACCTCCCTGTGGCCCTGGATCTCCAAGATATTTTTATTTGAAGACCGTAAGGTCCTCCGTGGGACATACCAGGAGAGGCGGTCCCGTAGGTACGAGGGTCCTAGATTGCAATTGTTTCTACTGACGACCTGTTAATTACTTTACATGATTTATGCTGTACTTGCGGTGCTCAATAATGTTGCTGTTATTTACTGTTTGTAAACCGCTTTGGGATTTGTTTAAATGGAAAGAGGCACTGAAATACAATAAATCAAATTAAGTTGAAACCAAAGTTCAGCGCGACACTCCCACCCCAAGGATTGGCTTTTTGCCGCCAACTCTCTCCTGGCCTTATAACCAGACACGTTTATCACCCGACCCTCCCACTGCCACCTCCAGAATTCCTGGAGTTAAACCAAATCAGCCTTAAGATCTCTGGAAATGTTGACCAAATCATCATTCTGCTGCAACTTTAAATTAGGGGGTGTTCAAAACATACTCCTCCCCTCCAGCCGCGGCTATTTACGCCTTTCTGAAAACCGCCACCACGCGCTCACCATCATTTTGGGGATTTGCAATTTATACTATTGTTCGCTGTTCCCCAAAGCACCGATGAGCTAGTACACACACATCGTGCCAGACTACTGTTCATTGTTAGGCGGTCAGGGCTCCCAACTGGGAGCAATTTGTGCATGTTCCCAAATGAAAATACACAGATGAGGCAATTGGTTCGATTGCACCATAATTAGTGTGACTTTGAAATGAGTCACTGGTTTGTTCTTTTATTTTTTTCCCCCCTCCACACATCTGACGACGCTTTCACAACCTGTTGTTTGATCTGCAACTGCAAATATGAAAATGTTCTCTTTGGGACTGAAAAAATGATGGCATCCTTTTAGATATTAAAAAATAATAAAACTCCATAACGTAAATCAAGAATTAAAGGGGGTTTGCCATTAACAGTGGATGGGCAGAGAAAAAAAATATGAATAGTATCAAAACAATTATAATAAAATAAAGTAATTCAAGTCTAGACTGAAAATCATGGGGCTGCTTTTACTTATTGGATTATTAAATCATTTGCAACCATTTGCATCTGTTTCAAGGAGCCCTGGACTTCTTTGGGAGCAAAGGCAGGACAGAAATCTAACACACATATAAAACCAGACATTTCAGTGAGGAAGGAAGACAATATTTCTTTCCCGATCCGGCTCATCACATGGCAGGGAAGAAATATGTAATTGTTCTTTTCATTAGTCTGGTATCCTAACCCACCTCCAATGTCCTTGCATGTCCATTTGGCGATGGAACGTACAAATAAAATCTACGTACCTAAAAGTCAGTAGACACAGACCAAAATCGGGTAGCTGATTTTTCCGGTGTAGGGGAGAGAGTATCTCTATTTGAAGGATGGCCAACTCCTCAGAAAGGGGGCGTGTTCAGGGAAAAGTTGCTGAGATCCTGCAACAATGGAGGGCAGGCCGAGGAGGCAGGGCCCAATTCTGTTTTACCACCGCTGAGGAAAGGGAATACATGAAGGAGCATCTCCACCTTCATCATTTTGCCCAGACACTGAGGTCCAGCGCCGAGGGCCTTCTGGCGGTTCCCTCGCTGCAAGAAGCCAAGTTACAGGGAACCAGGCAGAGGGCCTTCTCGGTAGTGACGCCCGCCCTGTGGAACGCTCTCCCACCAGATGTCAAAGAGAAGAACAACTACCAGACTTTTAGAAGACATCTGAAGACAGCCCTGTTTAGGGGAGCTTTTAATGTTTAACAGACTATTGTATTTTAATATTTTGTTGGAAGCCACCCAAAGTAGCTGGGGAAACCCAGCCAGATGGGCGGGGTATAAATAATAAATAAATTATTATTATTATTATTAACCAGCGATCGATTGTGATCGACTACCAGTCGATCCCGGAGATCTACCAGTAGATTGCAATAGGCCTGTTGGACATCCCTGCTCTATTTCATCACAATCACAACACACACCCTATTTCCACATGGATATGAACGGTGCCCTTGAGCAGGTGCAGACTTGCTCCTCTCAACATGATGGAGAATTAGTGTCCAATCCCGCCCAGATATGCTCATAGCATGGCACTTACCTATGGAACCTTTCGCAGCAATGGCCACTGCTTGCAAAAGGGCCTGGATGATACCCGCTCGGACTCGGGGGAAATCTCTCCTGCGAGAATCTAGGTGTGCCAGAATTTCCTGTATCACGTGATGAGAGTACTGCGCCTAGAAATCAAAAAATACTTGTCGGTTTCAATTGCAAATTAAAAGCTGCTTCCTGTGATCTTTAATTCCAACTGCTCTTTCTCTCTTACTCATGCGAACTGCCTGAGGAAACACTTAACTGGTGTTGACAACGTTTTTACCTGCTGTGCACAAAGATCTCTACTCCCTTGCCCCACTCCAAAATTTTGTTTTTTAAAAATCCTCTCTTTAGGGCCTATGTAGCATTCTCCAAGATGAGTATCATTCCCCACACTCCATATTAATTAAATATAAAGGGTGCAGCAAGCAGATGAAAATGTGCAACCAGTGCCAGATTTAGGGTGGTGCAGTAGAGACATCACCTTGCCGGCAAAGGTCTGTATAGTAAAAGCTATGGTTTTCCCAGTAGTGATGTATAGAAGTGAGAGCTGGACCATAAAGAAGGCTGATCGCCGAAGAATTGATGCTTTTGAATTATGGTGCTGGAGGAGACTCTGGAGAGTCCCATGGACTGCAAGAAGATCAAACCTCTCCATTCTGAAGGAAATCAGCACTGAGTGCTCACTGGAAGGAGAGATCCTGAAGCTGAGGCTCCAATACTTTGGCCACCTCAGGAGAAGAGAAGACTCCCTGGAAAAGACCCTGATGCTGGGAAAGATGGAGGGCACAAGGAGAAGGGGACGACAGAGGACGAGATGGTTGGACAGTGTTCTCGAAGCTACAAACATGAGTCTGACCAAACTGCGGGAGGCAGTGGAAGACAGGAGTGCCTGGCGTGCTCTGGTCCATGGGGTCACGAAGAGTCGGACAAGACTAAATGACTAAACAACAACAGGCTGTTCCTCCACAAAAGGAGTCGATCTGAAGAGGTGCAAAATTCAGAAGATCCATAATTGAGATCCACTTCAGGGCACCAAATTTTATCCTCACACAAGGGACCAGATTACCCAGATTACCAAAGTCTGCCATTGGTGCAACATAATTATATGATGGGCTTCAGCAAAACTGGGTTCAAGAGGAGTTGCTACCCAGCCAAGATCTTGGGGGAGGACCACAGCTCAGTGGTGGAGAATCTGCTTTGCATGCAGAAGGTCCCAGGTTCAATTCTTGGGATCTCCAGGTAGGGCTGAGGAAAAACCCTGTAGAGCCAGTGTAGACAATATTGATCTAATGGTCCAATGGTCTCACTCAGTATAAGAAAGTCCCTGATATTCCTCCAAATGTGATGTTAACCTACCAAAGGGGATGGGATCATGTGGAAAGATGAAGTCAATAATTAATTATGGACTCTGGCCTAATAATAATAGTAGTAGTAATAATAATAATAATAATAATAATAATAATAATAATAATAATAATA
>JAXCMG010000020.1:25698997-25747047 GCA_034642415.1 Podarcis siculus | reverse complement strand
TAATAATAATAATAATAATAATAATAATAATAATAATAATAATAATATACCCCGCCCACCTGGGTGGATTTCCCCAGCCACACTGGGCACCTCCCAACAGAATATTAAAAACACAATAAAACATCAAACATTAAAAACTTCCCTAAACAGGGCTGCCTTCAGATGTCTTCTAAAATTCAGATAGATGGGAGGACATTCCACAGGGCAGACACCACCACCGAGAAGGCCCTCTTAATGGTTCCTTGCAACCTCACTTCTTGCAGTGAGGGAACCGCCAGAAGGCCCTCGGAGATGGACGTTTAGGGCTTTAAATATTGCAACAAAACCCATTTATTTGTGCCAAGACAGTGAACGGTATCCATCATGCCTAGGGCCCCTTGTGTCCTTGTCAAATAACTGTATCATCATCCCACCTCCCGGGGAGTGGGGGACAGAAAAAGACTTTACCACACACCTTTGTGTTGTGGTGAATGAAGGAGCAGAAGCTTCAGCCACATTAGATCTCACTGTGACAACAGTGGTGCACCACCATAGGTGGGGTGTGTGTGTGTCCCTAGGGCCTGCAGCAGCCAGTTTCGCCAACCCATAGGTAGGCCTTTGAGTACGAATCCTTCAGAAACAGGTCTATGCCCTTGCAGCATTCCATCCAAGTTCGGAGATAATGCGTTTACATTTTGAAGCTACCGCAGGCTCCATACACTTAGAATCATGGGACTGTAGAGCTGGAAAGGACCCTGGGGGCAATCTAATGCAGCAATCTGGCCCACAGCCATCCCTGGGTGGGCTCAAAGTTCCAACCTTCTGGTTAACAGCCAGGTGCACTGACTCACTGTGACACAGAGAGTTCTCAAGGACGGGTTGTATGTTGAGATTCCTGCATTCCAGGGGGCTGGACTAAACGGCCTCGGTCCAGTATACCTGAAGGAGCGTCTCTACCCCCATCGTTCTGCCCGGACACTGAGGTCCAGCCCCAAGGGCCTTCTGGCGGGTCCCTCACTGCGAGAAGCCAAGTTACAGGGAACTAGGCAGAGTGCCTTCTTGGTAGTGGCACCCACCCTGTGGAACGCCCTCCCACCAGATGTCAAAGAGAACAACAACTACCAGACTTTTAGAAGACATCTGAAGGCAGCCCTGTTTAGGGAGGCTTTTAATGTTTGATGTATTACAGTATTTTAATATTTCTTGGAAGCCGCCCAGAGTGGCTGGGGAAGCCCAGCCAGATGGGCAGGGTATAAATAATAAATAATAAATTATTATTATTATTATTATTATTATTATTATTATTATTATCATTATTATTTAATGTGTGACATTTTAATGTATTTTTAATCTTTGTTGGAAGCCGCCCAGAGTGGCTGGGGAAACCCAGCCAGATGGGCGGTGTACAAATAATAAATTATTATTATTATTTTAGACGACCCTTTGGGGCCCTTTCCAACTCAACAGTTCTATTATTCTATTACTCCAGTTGCTCTTGCATTGTACAGCTATGCAAAAATTTTACTTAAAACGACTGGGGATTCGGGTTGGAGAATAAAGTCAAGTGTCTAAAAGAGATTTCAACACAGATGTCAAGTATCTGTTTAAAAGACAATTTGCTGCTTAGGAAGATGAACACAGCTGCCTTTCTTGGGAGCCAAATGTTTCAGATGGGGGTGGGGACGTTACAACTATCTCTGGAGCACCAATTTAATGTGTAAGTGTCTGACATTTTCTCAGAAGGAGAAGGGATTTGGTAGCGTTTGGGGGCCTTCTGTTATTTAAACAATGAGTGATTGTCATCAAAGAACATCTGCCTCCTTGCGTTTTGCTTCAAATGACAGAGTTAGAGAAATAAACCTTACCTGTATTGAGTACATGATGATTTTGAAAATGGCGACAGCAAATTCGTTGGGGTCCCACAGTCTGTGATGGTCTAAATGTCTAAGAAGATAAAGTATAATATAATAAATTAAATTAAACCAAACTGCCCCTAATCCAAACGTTGTTTTGCATTGTGCTCAGAGCAAACGGGACCTAAACATTATCAAGTTATTCCTAAATGTGAGCAATTATATGACAGCAGTGAACACATCTTATGACCCAGTCCTACAAACCACTGTGCTGCGACTGTGGGTCAATGCATATGCCAATTTCAGTTTCTTCAATTCACTTCTCTACATTTTTGCGTCAGCTTGCAATTTTACTTTTTTTTTAAGCCTCATAAAAAAATCGAGAGCAACGCCATGCACATTTCTCCTAATACACAGGTTTTGTTTGCAATTCTGCCTAACGTACCGTATTTTTCGCTCCATAAGACGCACTTTCCCCCTCTTAAAATCTAAGGGGGAATGTCTGTGCATCTTATGGAGCGAATGTGTGGTCCTTGGGGCTGGGGGGGGGGCCCGGGCTTTCCCCGCTGCTCCCCGACCTGCTCTTTGGGGCTGGGGGTGGGGGAAAGCCAGGCTTCCCCCACCGCCAACCCCACAAGCTTGGGGAGCAGTGGGAAGGCTGCTCCTTTCACCTCTCCTTTCGCTGAAGCCAGGAGAGTCCTGCTCTTCTGGCTTCAGCGAAAGGAACCCGAAGCCTCCAGAGCGCGGCAGGAACTCCCGCCGTGCTCTGGAGGCTTTGGGGTGCCTTCACTGAAGCCTCCAGAGCGAGAGGGGTCAGTGCGCACCGACCCCTCTCACTCTCCAGGCTTCCAAGGTAGCCGCCTGAAGCCTCCAGAGTGCAGCGGGAACTCCCGCTGCGGTCCGGAGGCTTCAGGTTGCCTTCACTGAAGGTGAAGGCAATGTGGGAGAGGGAGAGCTGCGCAGCACCCCTGCAGCGAAGCGGAAGGAGAAATGGAAGGGGCTCCATTTCTCCTGCCGCTTCGCTGAAGGGGCGCTGTGCAGAGAGGGAGAGATTTCCCCCCCTGCTCTTCCCCTCTAAAACAAGGTGCGTCCTATAGTCAGGTGCGTCCTATAGGGTGAAAAATACGGTATCCATTTTCGGAATCATTACGTTAATATAGTGCACTTTTTGGCAAGTCGTTCTCCATCATTATGTATTTTTATAGTCTCATAATTTGGTTGGAGAATGGCATTGCAGAATTAGGAGAAGAGCACATTTAGAAAGGTTGATGTGGTTCAGTTCACATATTATTTTCAAGAAGCACAATTTGAATAGATACACATTGAAATGCAAAGTAGTTGGAATTTCTCCCACATCCCAAACTGGGACAGCTACTCACATGACTGGGTGTAAGCTTCTGGCTCTGATTCAAGAGGACAACTGAACTTCTTTATTGTGGTTTTTTTGGGGGGGGATGGTCCACCCTCAGTGTCCCCCAAGAGAACAGCTGTGACCCATAGGATTCTGCACATCAGCTTATTTTTGTGCAGTCCCAAATGTGACACTGCAGATGCATTTCTTTTTCTTTCTTTTTCACACACACACACATGCACACACACACACACACACACACAAACAGATCTACTCACGCGAAAACCGGCCTGACAGCATGGTTCATGTTGCCGTATGTTGCTCGGCCGAGCAGTTCCCTGAAACAATTCTCAGACAGCGCAGAGGGGTTTTCCTCTTTTTCCCCTCCCGAGGCTGACGAAGAGGGGCAGATCCGACTGAAACAAAACCATATGCCCTGTAAGTTATTTTAAATTCACGCGTATGCATGCATGGTTGTGTCCAACCAAGTCATCTTTCCAAGTCATCACCCAAGAATGGACACACACACACACACACAACCCAAGAGGTACATGTCACACACAGTTTCCAACACTGTTGTGCAGGCTGGACCAGCATGGCCTAGCAGAAGGAGTCCCTGCCAACTTTACAATCCTGTGATTCCATGATATGCTTGTGACGTTAACATATGAGAGTGCTGGAGGTGAAATAGTTAAACAGGTTACCCAATCAGAAGCCAGGGGGTGGAGTCAGAGGGACTATAAAACCAGCTCTGGGAGGGGCGAAGGGAGGAGTTTGTTGGGAGTTGGTTGGAGTGGGAGTGAATTGGGACAGAGTCTGGGGGCAGGTTGAGTTAGTGTAGCGAAATAAGCTGAGTCAGGAACAGTTAGGAGCTAGGAAGACAAGTAAATATCTGAGAGGTGGTTTAGTGAGTGAGAGCAGGTAGTGGAAGTTATAGGTCTGGATAGGCACCCTATGATTGTAATGGACCGATACCGTCTATGAAACCACACGCTTGTTAAACTGCAATAAATAAACAGAAGTTTATGTTCCAATTTAACCCTGACTGGACTCAGTATTGTACCAGGTAGGGCCTGGGTGGTGGCAGTGAGAAATAAAGTGGTGGCACAGGGATCAATAGACGGTGAAACGTCCGGGGACCCTGTGCGATAGCCACAATGCTTAATTATGATTAATGCAATTCATCAAACCAGGGCATCCACTGTTGTGAGTGGCTGCTTTTTAAGAAGGCACACAGCATCACATCGCCGCCAAAAGAAAGAACGAAAACAACCCTAAAGTTTTCTTCTTCCTTAAGTGGAAAAAGTGTTTCCATCCCTCCGCTGTGGGGCTGCAGATACTATTTTCTCCTACACACGGCCATCTGCCTCCACCATCTGCTTATTCCTCCCACTCTTCAAGATGCCTCTCTCTGCAATGCCTCCATATGCAAAGAGTCATAATATCCAAAAGGAAAATGAGACGAGAAACTTATTGCTTGCACTGTCTGAGGCCAACAGTTCAACAATCCATAAACACTGTTTTCAAGCTCTTTATTATATGTGCATCCAGAGGGTCGATGGTGTGAAATTAGCCTTTTCGGGTGGAGTATTCGCAACGTCCAAACAAAGATTTCAAAGCGGCTGAGTTAAAATTTAACTCACGTATTTCTGTTTTTATTACCAATTTTGAAAGCCTTAGTTGATCCACTGCCTGAATTGTAATCAATCAGCTAATTAAATCTCCACACATTTGCACAGGAATACTTGTGAGGAAAGTGTAGCTTGTCTCAGTTTTTAGAGGATGCGTGCATGTGCTATAATGGGGATCCCAACTGCAGGAAGGGTTGTAACTGCATTTGTCAGAATGCACTGACCCAGGTCAACACAGGCACAACCCTTCCATGGATACAATTAACCATCACCTGAAAGGGGCTTTTAAATAGGTTGAATTTATCTTTCGCGACCCTGTGGGTAAAAGCAACCCAACATCAAATTCAACATTAACCAATACTCTGCCACAGCTCATTCCCACCGTTAAATCTTCTGTACTAAATATGTTTGCTCCCTTGATTTTCAGTACTGAACCATGACAACCACACTTTGGGCAGCGGGGTTCAAAAAATCATCTGGCTCCAACTCTAGTGAGACCCACGATTATCTTTGGAACTGAAAAGCTGAGACTGAGAACCATTTAACTTTAATCATTTTATTTTAGAAGTGTATGAGCAGCAGTTCGTTCATGCTTCTAGGGCAGCTTACATTAGACACACTCGCCAGAATAAAAATGCAAACCCAGAAAAATATTGACAACGCTTGCAGAGCTAAAAGCAATTAATATCTTAAGAGTACAGGAGAATAAATAAGCAGAAGAAAAACAGTTTTACATGGCACAGTAAAGATAAAAATGTGGGTCCCATTTGCATGCCTGGAACCATCACTAAAGAAGTCATTTCACAGTTTGCCACCTGCTATATCTTAGATCAGGGTTTCCCAAACTTGAGTCTCCAGATGTTTTTCGACTACAGTTCCCATCATCTCTGACCAGGGCCAGATTTACGTATAAGCCAAAAAAGCTGTAGCTTAGAGCCCCACTCGCTTGGGGGCCCCCCAAAAAATTAAAGGGAAAACACCTGGATGTACATTCCCAATATATATGATAAAAATAAAATAAAACCTTCATACAGCAACGGTGTTTTGTGTTGTGGAGGCTCCTATGATGTAAGTAATGGGCACGCCTGCTAGCCTGCTCCCTAAAATATCACTGGTTTGCTCCTTTCTATATATAGGGTACCTACATTCTGCATGGGCTGGTTGCATGGCAACAGGGGCAAATGGCTTTAGATACCTATTTGGTCCATAAATTACCATATAGCATATATTCAACACAAAAAACAGCGAACATTTGTTGTTGACAGCTGGACATATAAAGGGCCCCATTACCTTCAGTAGCTTAGGGCCTCATCAAACCTTAATCCGGCCCTGCCGCCATGATATTTGGTGGTATATACATTTTTATTTTTCAAATAAATTAAATAGGATTTAATGAGCATGCATGTACACACCTGTCGACATCTTCAATCTTGTGCATATTAAACAGCAGGGAGGGCACTATCTTGTCCATGTTCTGAGGCTCCCATATGGTTGCCTGCAGTTCGTCATTAACAGTCTTGCGAACCACACCTTGGATGCCCCTGATTCCGGCAATTCGGATCCTAGAGGAAGACAACAAAGCAAGGCAGAAGAGAACAATAATTTGATCCGCTCATTCATTCACTTATGCATTGAATTTATTACTAGGGTTGCCATACTTCCAAAAAGTAAAAATTCCTGGCACGCAATTTATTTTATTTTATTTTTTTGAGGAAGACCCCAAAATTGTGGAGCTAATTTGGGGAAACCCAAAAATAGTGATTTTAAGCTTTTTGAGCTGTTTCCACTCCCTGACATTTTGCCAGTCAGGGCAAATTCACCCCGACACCCAAAAACCAGGACATGTCAGGAAATTTCCTTACGTATGGCATGCCTATTTATGACGCTTCCTTCCCTACCTTCTAAAGGAGCCCAGGGCAGCAAAGAAGTAATAAAACAATATTTTCTAAAATTCCAATACAGATGCACACTGGGAAAGATAATAACTTAGAAGGTTTTTATGGAAAAGGAAGGTCCTCAGTAAGCACAAAAAGTCAGCAGAGAATGCCTGTCTTGCACTTAGGTGCTGGGAAGTCAAAAGAGTAGGTGCCACCACATTGTAGGCCTGGTTCCTACAGTTTGCATAATGGACCTCCTGATAATATATATACACCAGGCTTCCTCAAACTTGGCCCTCCAGATGTTTTGGGACTACAGCTCCCATCATCCCTAGCTAAGAGGACCAGTGGTCAGGGATGATGGGAATTGTAGTCCAAAACATCTGGAGGGCCGAAGGTTGGCTATGCCTGGACTAGATGATCCTTGAGGTTCCTTCCAATTCGACAATTCTGTGATTCTATGTAATCCTCTGCACAAATGCACACAGCTTGCGGCACAACGTGGCCAAGAGAGTACAGTAACACATTGTGTGCATTTATTGCATAACATGTTAGCTGGTGCCAAGATGATGCTGTTTTAGGAACCAGCTGAAGACATGTCTTTTAGTACAGGCTGTTTAAGACTGCATTCCTTGACAGTCATACTGCGAACTAGCTAATTACACTGTTACTGGAATTGGTTTTTAAAAATATTTGTATTCTATCCCCTGCTACCTGCCCTGTAGTGGGGACAATATTGAGTTGATGGGCAGGATATGAGGCCAAAAATAAAATATATGAACAAACAAACAAGGCTTCACTGCCAGTGCACTGATAAAGCAGTACCACTGATGGGATCATACAAACAGTTCTATGAAACCTATTTTAGTGCGTAACTTCAGCAATGACTAGGGCTGCAGGTATACACCAGTTAAACCAGCCTTTCTCAACCTGTAGGTCCCCAGAAGTTGTTGAACTACAACTCCCATCACCCCTAGCTAGCAAGGCTGGAGCTCAGGGATGATGGGAGTTGTAGTCCAACAACACCTGGGGACCCGCAGGTTGAGAACCGCTGAGTTAAACAATACACATCCAGATTGCTTTCTTGCCTTGGTTTAGATGCACATTAGCAATTCACATGGAAGGCAAAGATGACCTGAAGGAGCAAGAAGGCCGTGGCAAATTACACAGAATTGATTTTAGGAATTCCATTTAGGAATTCAGAAAAGGAACCCCAAAGGCTAAAGCTGGCATCCCCAACCTTCGGCCCTCCAGATATTTTGGACTACAATTCCCATCATCCCTGACCACTGGTCCTATTAGCTAGGGATCATGGGAGTTGTAGGCCAAAACATCTGGAGGGCTGCAAGTTGGCGATGCCTGAGATAAAGGAACAGGGTGCTAGATATCTGCTCATATCTCCAAGGAAGGCTTGGGTATCAGAAGTAGCACTAAAAGGTAAAGGGACCCCTGACCATTAGGTCCAGTCGTGGCCGACTCTGGGGTTGCGGCACTCATCTCGCTTTATTGGCCAAGGGAGCCGGCGTACAGCTTCTGGGTCATGTGGCCAGCATGACTAAGCCGCTTCTGGCGAACCAGAGCACCGTTTACCTTCCCACCAGAGCGGTACCTATTTATCTATTGGCACTTTGATGTGCTTTCGAACTGCTAGGTTGGCAGGAGCAGGGACCGAGCAATGGGAGCTCACTCCATCGCGGGGATTTGAACCGCCAACCTTCTGATCGGCAAGTCCTAGGCTCTGTGGTTTAACCGACAGCACCACCTGCGGTCCCTCGAAACTAAAGTAAGGTGCTTGCTAAAGTAAGGTGCTATTACGGACAGGGATGGAGAACCCTCTGGGTGTTGATGGACTCCAACTCCTATCCACCCCAGGCAGCGTGGCCCAATGGTCACAGGTGATGGGAGTCCCAACAACCTCTGCAGGGGCAACAGTCCCATGCCCAATGCTGAGAAACTTTGCAAAATACCATCTGATCTAGAAGGGTCATGTGTGCAAAAAAAATGATATATCCCCCTGAAGAAATATGAGAACTCATGTTGCAAATGACAAGCCCGTTCTTTGGTAATTCGGAGTCAAGAGATTCCGCAAATCTACCACATACTGACAGGTGAGAAAGTTCGGTGTAATTGGACTTCGCATGTGGGGTGGGGTGGGGGGAGCAGGGTGGAATTATCAGCCGGTGAAGACCTTTAATGTCATTTTAAATTGTAATTTAAAAGGCAAGCGAACATACGGTGCTTGTTGGGCTCAGCTGCCTATTTGAAATTCTCCAAGAGCAACTTTCTTGTCAGTTGCAATCCCGCTCAGGGAAGAAAAAGAGGATTTATAATGACTTTGTTCAAGCCTTATTTTATACATGCTGCGTGACCCAAACGAGAGCTATCATTCTGAGTTAGCAACGAAAGCTACACATTGACAATTTTATGGCCGACTGCAAATAATTATAAGGATTTGCTCTTCCACAGCTCCATTCAAGTCCACGAGCACACTCCCCCACACTTTTTAAAAGTGTTTTATTAGTGGCTTTTCAGTCTACTGGATTCATTACATTAGGATTCGTTTTTACTTTATCTGCAACCTGAATATAAACTTCTGCAAGTTTCCTCAGACTAGTACAGTAGGAACACAGGAAGTGACCTTATACCAGGTCCTGGTCTTTATTTCTTTTTCAAATTGGTTTTTATTAAAGATTTTTTCCCGTAATACAAAACAAACAAATAAACAAGGAAAAGTACATACAACGTCTCCCCTTTCAATTCATAAGAGTCTTTCCCCCCACAGTTTGTTTACATTCAGTATGAGACAATGTTGTCATAGCCATTGGGGGAAGTTCTATGGGAGTATAAGGTTTGCTGAGGAAGCAAAAAGAAATCCAAAGTCTGTGTCAAGCAGAAAGCATTCAGGACCACGGACAACTCCACTTGGCACTGCTGAGGAAGCTACCTGAGATATTTCCTCTGCAAGGAGTTTGAGCCCAATGAAGCCTTATATAGGCTGAGAAGTGTGTTAGGCTCTCTTTCTGGAAGATCTGCCAGGATAGTTATAGAGACCTCACCTCTCTGTTTTTGGTAGCATTTGGCTTATGTGGTATGAACATTATGTGGTACAGACATATTCCACTGCTTCTTTGGAGCCTTCATGGGCTCCTGATACATTTCTAGGCCCAATCCAAGTTACAGTGGTACCTTGGTTTAAGAACGGCTTAGTTAATGAACAACTTGGATTAAGAACGCTGCAAACCCGAAGTAGGAGTTTTGGTTTGTGAACTTTGCCTTGGAAGCAGAACCTGTTCCGCTTCCTGACGGGTGTGCTCCATTTATAAATTGAGTCCCCCGCTGCTATGGGAAAGCACACCTTGGTTTAAGAATGCTTTGGTTTAAGAACAGACTTCTGGAATGGATTAAGTTCGTAAACCAAGGTACTACTGTATTGGTTTTATAATAATAATAATAATTTATTATTTATACCCCACCCATCTGGCTGGGTCCCCCCAGCCACTCTGGGCAGCTTCCAACAAAACACTAAAATACAATAACCTAGCTAAAAAGTCCTGTACAGATTGGGGCCCCAAGAGCTAAAGGACTGTCTCTTCCCATAAATATATACCTGAGCCCTACAATCCCTTACGGAGGCCCTGCTCTATGTGTCTCCTCATGATAAAATTTGGAAAGTGGCAACAGGAAAATGGCCTCCAGCATTCAGCTGTGGAACACTTGCCTCAATAAAGGTGCCCACATTCGTGTGAGGCCAGTATTCTCCCAGGCTTTAAAATGCCGTTTTAACACTGTTTTAATGTAATTTACGCATTCTACTGGTATTAATGATTTGAGTCTCTGCTGGCATGTTCTGACCAATGGAGGGTTTTGATTCTCTGCGTTGTGGCTTTGATGGGTGCTGGCAGTTATTAGGGGCAGTGTCGCGATGGTTAAGATTAAGAGATGTGGGTAAAGGTAAAGGGACCCCTGACCATTAGGTCCAGTCGTGACCAACTCTGGGGTTGTGGCGCTCATCTCACTTTATTGGCTGAGGGAGCTGGCGTACAGCTTCTGTGTCATGTGGCCAGCATGACTAAGCCACTTCTGGCGAACCAGAGCAGCGCACGGAAACGCTGTTTATCTTCCCGCAGGAGTGGTACCTATTTATCTACTTGCGCTTTAACGTGCTTCTGAACTGCTAGGTTGGCAGGAGCTGGGACCGAGCAACGGGAGCTCACCCGTCGTGGGGATTCGAACCGCCGATCTTCTGATCAGCAAAAAGAGCACAATTTATTTAGAAAGCTTAAAAAGTTCCCCCAGGAAGGTGAGAAGAAAACTGCCGGATGAGATTAGCCCAACAGTGAGGGAGCACCACTGAAAAGGTTCTGTGTCCTGAGTTCAGGACATTTGAAGTATGGCCTCTGAAAAGAATCGTAAGGTTTGGGTATGCATATGAAGGGAAAGCAATTGTTTGGGTCATGTTATTCCAAGCCATTTTTCAGCATGACAGAATTTGAGGTAAGGGTGGCGAGATATAAATTTAATAAGAAACAAACATTGGCATTTAGGCCTGCCTCAGTGCAATTGATGTGAGCTACTGAACTTAGGTACTGTAAACAAGGCCTCAGAAAAACCATTCTTACCTTTCTTTTGTGCAAAAAACAAATAAAAAAAACACCCATATTTTCACTAGAGGGAGCTAAAGACCAGAGTAACAACTTCATTGTACAGGCACACAAACAGTATTTCGGTTTTCTCTTCTAACATTTGTGCACAGCTACTTAATTTTGCTTTAAGGGATGTGGGTGGTGCTGTGGGTTAAACCACAGAGCCTAGGACTTGCCAATCAGAAGGTCGGCGGTTCGAAGCCCCGTGACGGGATGAGCTCCTGTTGCTCGGTCCCAGCTCCTGCCAACCTAGCAGTTCGAAAGCACATCAAAGTGCAAATAGATAAATAGGCACCGCTCCGGTGGGAAGGTAAACGGTGTTTCCGTGAGCTGCTCTGGTTTGCCAGAAGCGGCTTAGTCATGCTGGCCACATGACCCGGAAGCTGTACGCCAGCTCCCTCGACCAGTAAAGCGAGATGAGCGCCGCAACCCCAGAGTCGGTCACGACTGGACATAATGGTCAAGGGTCCCTTTACCTTTACCTTACTTAATTTTGCTTTAGTTTTGTGCAAGATCCATTTCACAGATATACATTTAAGATATAAAATAGGATGGTAAACCATCCATTCAAATAAATCCAAAACAGTCCTTCTAGCTGAGCACATTTCCCACTGCAGCAAAAGCATCAAAGAGTATTATGGCATTTTAAAGACTAGAGTCCCATTCATTTGTTAACACCGTAGCCTCAGGGTAGATAAGACTAAAATTAACAAACAGGAAGAATTCCTTTAATAGTGATGGTTCTACTCTGTGTAGGACTTAGTTGGCTGCAAGCCTTGATCTCCTAAGGTGCCATAAGACTCTTCGTTGTTTGAGTTTTCACATGATACATTATCTTAAAATCGAGATGCAAAAATTATTTGCGCGCAAGTCATTAGAAGGACGTGAACAAACTGCAGGGTGAAACACACATAATCCATCTTATTGTATTCATTTGTGAATTTCCTCAGCGGTAAGTCAGTACACTGCTGTTTGAGGTATTTTATAACTGCATGTACCCTTAACAACGTCTGCTTTCCAAAGCTACATTCAGAATTCTAGCTCCGGAGATTAAAAACGCCGACACATGACCCACAGCAGTTTATTTTAGGAAAAGAGATTGCCATAAGATGAATGTTTATGAATAGAAACAGTGTTTTAGATGGAAGGCTGACACTGGAGACAATTTGAATCAGAAACGAATTGAGTGAGGACGCCTAGGCCCCTGCAGCTGACAGGAGGGTGGGGAGCACCTGAAAATCTGTCAGAACTTTCTGGAATAATCTGTGCTGCAGCTCCAGCCATCTCGAACGTGAGATCGGAAACAGGACTGAGGCAGAATGATAAAAACACATCCTCTAACATTTCTCCAATGAAAATAGGTATATCCTATTCAATAATGATGATGATGATGATGATATTTAAACCCTGCCAATCTGATTGGGTTGCCCCAGCCACTCTGGGCAACTTCCATTATATAAAAACATAACAAAACAATAAACATTTAAAACAGGGGTCAGCAAACTTTTCAGCAGGGGGCTGGTCCACTTTCCCTCAGACCTTGTGCAGGGCCAGACTATATTTTTTGGGGGGAAATGAACGAATTCCTATGCCCCACAAATAACCCAGAGATGCATTTTTTTTAAAAAAAGCACACATTCTACTCTTGTAAAAACACCAGGCAAGCCCCACAAATAACCCGGAGACGCATTTTAAATAAAAGGGCACATTCTACTCATGTAAAAACACGCTGATTCCCGGACCATCCACAGGCCGGATTTAGAAGGTGATTGGGCTGGATCCGGCCCCCGGGCCTTCGTTTGCCTACCCATAATTAAAAAGCTTCCCTATACAGGGCTGCCTTCACACGTCTTCTAAAGGTTGTATAGTTACTTATTTCCTTGGCTCTGGGGTCGCATAACTCTATACCCTCCAACATTTCTCCGATGAAAACAGGGATGTCCCAAGGAAAACTGGGATATTCTGGGATCAAATCAGAAACTGGCACAGCTTCTGTAAATCCAGAGCTGTCCCTGGAAAATAGAGACACTTGCAAGGGTCTGTAAAAAGGTTTCTCGTCTTGGTGATAAAGACCCATTTTAGGCAGGTGCAAAGGTAGCAAAACATAGGTTTGAGATTTCCCCTTCCTCCTACATAATCTTGACAGCCTGGAATATGCACACTGCAGAATTAAATGGTGAGAATGCTGAGGTGGCCAAGGAAGAGAGGAAAGTATCATTTCAGACTATGGGGCAACCATTTTGAACAGGGACAGACAGCTACAACTTCACAACATATACTGTATTTTTCGCTCTATAGGACGCACCGGCCCATAGGACGTACTGGACCATAGGAGGGGGAGAACAGGGGAAATTTTTTTTCTTGTTCTCCCCCTCTAAAACAAGGTGCGTTCAAGGTGCATTCACCCAAAGCCTCCGGAGCGCAGCGGGAGTTCCCGCTGCGCTCTGGAGGCTTCAGGTGGCTACCATCCCCAAGCTAGAACAGTGAGACCGTCTCACTATTCTGGCTTCGGGGACAGCCTTTATAGCCTCCGCAGGGCAGTGGGGTGAAGGCACCCCACTGCCCTGCAGAGGCTTTGCGCGCAGCCATCCCCAAGCTAGAACAGCGAGACGGAGCGCTCTGCAGCACTCTGTCTCCCTGTTCTGGCTTTGGGCTTAGCCGCGCAGCCTGCGTTCGCTCTATAGGACGCACACACATGTCCCCTTAATTTTTGGAGGGGAAAAAGTGTGTCCTATAGAGCGAAAAATACGGTATATATTTTCTGGTGTCACAAAAAAAGTAATAATCATGACATACATTGCACTAGAGAGGCAAAAGTGGGGGGAAACCAGGCTATCAGGCGGCCATTTTTGACAGCATCTACTCTGTCAGGGCAATGCCAACTTTGACTGCAACGTGAAAAACATTTAGGGATGAATTGAGGTCATGTGAATCAGACTGACAACAAGGGACATTGCGGGGCAGGCTGATGACTCATTTCCTGTGGGCAGGAGCAGAAAAACCTGGGCTCCCCCCTTCTCCTCTGACAAGCCCTCAGTTGATCTCGAGTAGAGGCTTCAAATGAAAGCAGTTCACGGAAATTTTCAAGGCAATTTAGCTTCTGATTCCTCTCCTCTAAGGAGAAGCGAGTACAACAGTCGGCCAGCTGTTTTGACAAGGATACAATCTCAATTAAGAAACATACTTCTGGCAAGTCTAGAGCTTCCATGAAAAATATCTGAGAATTTAAAGGACCGCCTTAAATTCCCTGCCCAGAAACTCTGCTCCTCAGATGGGGCATTGACAAGAGTCATTGCGTATCCCAGAGGACGGCTGAGTATTACCAGCAAATTGGCTTTTTTTGTGTTGCAGTTCCAGCCCTCTTGAATTAGTTGCCAGCTGAAATTAGGCAGGAATTTAGCATCCTAATATTTAGGCAGCTTCTTTGAGAAGGTTTTTTTTTCCTGGTATGTAGCCCAATCATCTTACGGAGTATTAATTGTACCATCGCAGCAACAAATTTATTGCTTTTAGTTTACCGAGTCAGTAATCTGTTGTATCTGATTGCACACCATTTTATTAGCTTTGGGCTGCAAAGCTGTTTACAATCCTGCAAACAGACGCTCATTTTAGACCACCCTGTGAGTGAGCTGAAGTGAACAAGCCAGGATGCCAGAATTGGCCCAAGGAAGACGACTTGAAGCAAATACACACACAGTGCCAGATTTATGTATAAGCTAAACAAGCTATAGCTTAGGGCCCCACTCTCTTGAGGCTCCCCCAAACAAATGTAAAGGGAAGAAAAACCTGGATGTACATTTCCAAAATATAAGGTAAAAAACAAATAAAATAAAACCTACATACAGCAACAGCGTTTTGTGTTGTGTAGGCTCCTATGATGTAAATCATGGGTCCCGCCTGCTAGCCTGCTCCCTAAAACATCACTGGTTTGCTCATTTCTATATATAGGGTGCCTACATTCTGCACGGGGACGCGGGTGGCGCTGTGGGTAAAAGCCTCAGCGCCTAGGGCTTGCCAATCGAAAGGTCAGCAGTTTGAATCCCCGCGGCGGGGTGTGCTCCCGTTGCTCGGTCCCAGCGCCTGCCAACCTAGCAGTTCGAAAGCACCCTCGGGTGCAAGTAGATAAATAGGGACCGCTTTCTAGCGGGAAGGTAAACGGTGTTTCCGTGTGGTGCGCTGGCTCGCCAGATGCAGCTTTGTCACACTGGCCACGTGACCCGGAAGTGTCTCCGGACAGCGCTGGCCCCTGGCCTCTTAAGTGAGATGGGTGCACAACCCTAGAGTCTGTCAAGTCTGGCCTGTACGGGCAGGTGTACCTTTACCTTTACCTTTACATTCTGCATGGACTGGTTGCATGGCAACATGGGCAAATGGCTTGAGATACCTATTAGGTCCATAAATTACCATACAGCATATATTCAACACACAAAAAAGAGTGACAATTTGTTGTTGACAAAGGACAGCTGGACATATAAAGGGCCCCATTACCTTCAGTAGCTTAGGGCCTCATCCAACCTAAATCCAGCCCTGTATGCATATCTGCTTACTTACTCATTTTGTACTTCTGGATCCTCGTGGTAAGAATGACACATGGCGCTGAACTGGGAAACAAAGAAGTCATAGCGCCTGTGGTACGAAGGAGTATCTTCCTCAATGTTTGCAAATTTAACAAACTAGGGAAATCAGAAGGAAGAGAATACAAGATTGGTTTATGGTTAGAGGTAATACTTGAAAGAGATAACATTCTATTGCCTACTTTCCTGGCTTACAGAGTACGTCCCTTGTGGTGTTACACTGAAAGACCAAGATCAACTTGGATGTGCACTTAATCAGAGGCAGCTACCACACTTGTTTTTCTTAACTTTGCTACAGGCACAGGGCAGCCAGATCTGTGTGAACTTTGTTTTACCAGCCCCCTAAAATCTTGAAGTTGAGACATGAAAACTTCGCTTTGAAAGTCGCCACATTAAATTCAGCCTTTCCATAAATATCCAGGCAAGGTTCTACTTTCAGGGAGCAAATTATCTCTGCACACATTCTTAGAAATATCAAGTTTACTTTATTTCCAGTGAATGTACCTTCTGCTGTAGCCAAGGCACGAGGCCAATTTGAAACCTGATTCACCTGAAAAGTTAGGAATTGAAAATAATTTATGATATCTCAGAATAGCTCTTTCCTCCTTATGACTGTAGAATATTTTGTGTTGCTATGGAAAAGGCTTGCACACATTTTAGAACTGCATCACATCACCTGAGGAGAATGAAACTCAAAATACATCCATTTTCAACATTTGCTAGAGTTAGGGAGGTACTATGATGTGTTTAATGAGCGTATTATATCCAACATATTTGAGGGACAGACATTTCTTCCCTCTTGCTCATTCACTGTACAAAAGTTCACCTGAAACAGGGATGGGCAAATTTGGCTTCTCTCGGGTACTCATTTTTTTCAGTCTTAAGTTCAGTTCTCATGGAAATTCACCAGCCTTTCAGTGCTAATTTCTCAGAAAAAAGGCAGCCAAAATAATTAAGGAGATAGAGCAACTCCCCTGTAAGATAAGGGTGAAGCACTAAGGACTTTTTAAAGTTTAGAGAAAACAAATGTAAGAGGTGACATGACAGAGATGTATAAAATTATGTATGGCATAATTAGACAGAAAAAAGTTCTTCTCCCTCTCTCAAAACACTAGATTGTGTGGCCATCCAATAAAGATGAATGTTGGAGGATTAAAGACAGATAAAAGAAATTATTTGTTCACAGTTAAACTGTGGAACTCCCTCCCACTAGACCTAGGGAAAGCCACCAACTCGGATGGCTTTAAAAGATGATTGGGCAAATTCATGGAGTTATGATGGCTATGCTCTGCTTCCACAAATTTCCCACAGGGATCTGGGGGGCCAGTGTGAGAACAGGATGCTGGAATAGATGGGCCACTGGCTCGTCTTATATTCTCCTAATGTACACATATTTGTGTGAAATTTTGCCTGATATACAAAGTAATTTCCTTTAATATAATACGTATGTTATCTTCAGCAATATATTCATTTATATGCACACTTTATAATAATAATTTATTATTTGTACCCTGCCCATCTGGCTGGGTTTCCCTAGCCACTCTGGGCGGCTTCCAACAAAGATTAAAAATACTTCAAAATGTCACACATTAAAAACTTCCCTGAATAGGGCTGCCTTCAGATGTCTTCTAAAATTCAGATAGATGGGAGGATGTTCCACAGGGCGGGCACCACCACCGAGAAGGCCCTCTGCCTGGTTCCCTGTAGTTTTGCTTCTCGCAGTGAGGGAACTGCCAGAAGGCCCTCGGCCCTGGACCTCAGTGTCTGGACAGAACGATGGGGGTGGAGACACTCCTTCAGATATACTGGGCCGAGGCCGTTTAGGGCTTTAAAGGCCAGCACCAACACTTTGAATTGTGCTCGGAAACGTACTTTACCTGTATATATGTATTTTTGCACACATAACTTAAGTGCTGCAAAATTCAGAGAAGTGCAAATTTCAGAGAAGGGCTGGGTTTCAGTTCGTGTACTGTTTTGAAATTAGGTAAGTTCACTTTTAAATGTGAACTCCATTGGAGTTCTCCATTGTCCTTAGTCATCTCTGCCTGCCTGCTAGGGGATATCAGAACTGTAAGGATGCTTCCCCCTTTCGTTACAGCCACCAAAAGAGGAACTGAAAGTGTTTACGCTGCTCCTGCGGTCCCTGCTCAGCTGAACTTTGGTTTACTCACTGAATTGGTCCCCAGAACTTGCAGCTTTGGCTCTCCAGACTCCAGCAGCTTAGCTACCATATGAAGGAAGCTCTCGACAAATGGTTTGATGCTCTGCGAGCGGCAGGCCATCAGAAGCTGGTCCAGGGCTTCCATGGCGATTAAAACATATCTGAGAGAACAGGCAAGCAAAGATCCACAGGTGTCAGGCAGCAAATGCACTCAGGAAACCAAATAAGCTATATTTGTCTGTTCCTATGCATATTTATCTGAAAGGAATCCCTGCTGCATTCCATGGAGCCTCCTTCCACGCTAGGCTTAGTTACATTCCTAGCACCCTCGTTCTTGATGGCTGCTGTATCTGTGTTTTAAGCTCCAGAGAAAGAGGGAGGAGGAAACCTGGTTTGGAATAGCTTATAAAGCAGTATTTCAAACCTTTTTGCCCCCCTCCTAAGAGAGGCTAGGTCTTTCAACAAAGCCAGCCTTCCAGTCCAATTGTATGCCATTCCACCAGGCCCAATCTGTTGGCTCTGCTGGGAGCCATGCTGCCTTTGGCTCTTACTCTCCTGCAACAGTTTCTATTTAACCGGTTCATCGGAATAACTTTGTAACTTTAAGGTATATAGGAGGTAAAGGGGACCCCTGACCATTAGGTCCAGTTGCGGACGACTCTGGGGTTGTGGCGCTCATCTTGCTTTATTGGCCGAGGGAGCTGGCGTACAGCTTCCGGGTCATGTGGCCAGCATGACTAAGCCGTTTCTGGTGAACCAGAGCAGTGCACGGAAACGCTGTTTACCTCCCCGCCGGAGTGGTACCTATTTATCTACTTGCACTTTGATAAGCTTTCGAACTGCTAGGTTGGTTGGCAGGCGCAGGGACCGAGCAACGGGAGCTCACCCCGTCGCGGGGATTCAAACCACCAACCTTCTGATTGGCAAGTCCTAGGCTCTGTGGTTTAACCCACAGCGTCAGCCTTCTTTTTAGGTGGACTTAAAACCACCCCAATTCTTTTCAATGGATGTACGCAGGATACTACGCTGTGTAGGGTTGCACCCACATTTTGAAAAATCCTTTGACCTGGACCAGAGCTGTTTGTGGAGCAAAGAGAGGCTGGCACAGCCTCTGTTGGGCTTCGGCCTTGGAAAAAAGAGGAACCCTCTGCCATTCCCAGCTCCACAAATAGCTTTATCCTGGGCAAGGCTAGAAGACGGAATCAGGCCCATAAGAAGCGGGATGGGTCCAGACCTATCGCAAAAGAGGTGGGATGTCACCTAACTCAACTTCACCTCACTTCAGGAGTAATATGTTCTCGAGGTCACTTACAGAAAACACTGTCCTTTTCACAGCAACAACTGATAATGGCTCGCAATTACATCTAAGTGTGAATGCAATCATTCAAGCTTGGGAGCACATTGCTGAACAGTTATAAAGATGGTGAATGGACCACAGGCTAATTTCAAGCCTGGCCTAATGTGAAATGAAACCATCTCATTTTCTCCCTGACCGCATCCACGCTTTGAACGCTGGCCAGCTCAGATTCTTAGATGCGTGATCGCTGTGTCAAGTGGATCGTAGTGAATTTTGCCATGCTGAAACGACAGCTGGACACCCAGTGTGTACGTTTGGCCTAAGACAAAAGAAAATGAAAACTTCTAGCCCTACAAAGATTCTGTTCCTCCGAGGACAGGCTTCTGACATCAGGTTAAAGGTAAAGGTAAAGGGGCTGCTGACCATTAGGTCCAGTCGTGACCAACTCTGGGGTTGTGGCGCTCATCTCGCTTTATTGGCCGAGGGAGCCAGCGTACAGCTTCCGGATCATGTGGCCAGCATGACTAAGCCGCTTCTGATGAACCAGAGCAGCGCACGGAAATGCCGTTTACCTTCCCACCGGAGTGGTACCTATTTATCTACTTGCACTTTGACGTGCTTTCGAACTGCTAGGTTGGCAGGAGCAGAGAACGAGCAATGGGAGCTCACCCCGTTGCGGGGATTTGAACCGCCGACCTTCTGATCGGCAAGTCCTGGGCTCTGTAGTTTAACCCACAGCGCCACCCGTGTCCCTTGATATCAGGTTAGTTCCTGCAAAAAGTTCCCACTGGTTTTAACTGCTGCTCAACCTGAGTCACAGACACCCTCTCTACCATCTAATATCGGTGGTTCTAGCCCAGATTATGGGGGGAAATTGAAAGAATCACTGGTGGGAAGATAACATCAGCATTAACGAGTAAGAAGCTTACCCGTAACGGTGTCTGACAACATCCCGGCTCAGTCGCTCGGCTAAGTAAGCACCAATTCGATCGAGCTTCTCAGGTGCAGAAACGGCGTAAAAAGTCAGCTTCTCCATATCAGCTTTGACAAGCCCATCCTAATCATAAGAAGAACCACCAGTCAATGTTTTTCTTTTTTCCTCGGTAACAGAAATCACTTATGATTTGCACTTTGGATACTATGGCCAGATATTGACGTGGTGAAGATAGTGTCCTGAGGAACGGACCAAAGGCATACAAGGCCACCTCCTTGTTGAAGCTAAGCAGGTCCAGGTCTGGTGAGTGTTTGGATGGGTGACCATCTGGGAACTATGTACAGTGGTAGCTCGGAAGTCGAACAGGATCTGTTCCGGAAGTCTGTTCGACTTCCAAAACGTTCGGAAACCAAGGCGCGGCTTCCGATTGGCTGCAGGACATTCGGGTTCCAAAGAACGTTTGCAAACACGAACACTCACTTCTGGGTTTATGGCATTCGGGAGCCAAAATGTTCGACTCACAAGGCATTCAAAATCCAAGGTATGACTGTACATGCCATCTTAGGTTGCATGATGGAAGAAAGGAAGGATATGAATACAGTGGTACCTCGGGTTAAGTAGTTAATTTGTTCCGGAGGTCTGTTCTTAATCTCAAACTGTTCTTAACCTGAAGCACCACTTTAGCTAATGGGGCCTCCTGCTGTTGCCGCGCCGCCGGAGCACAATTTCTGTTCTCATCCTGAAGCAAAGTTCTTAACCCGAAGTACTATTTCTGGGTTAGCAGAGTCTGTAACCTGAAGCGTATGTAACCTGAAGCGTATGTAACCCGAGGTACCACTGTATCCTAAAATAAATGAGTAAATAAATAATGTAGACCAGTGTTTCCAAAACTTGGATCTCTGGCTGTTTTTAGACTACAATTCCCATCATCCCTGACCACTGGTTCTGCTAGCTAGGGATGATGGGAGTTGTAGTCCAAAAAAGGGTGGCGACTCAAGTTTGGGAAGCACTGGTGTAGACACTGGCCACTGAATGCCTGTTTTCTAGAACATTATAGGAAGGGGAGAGAAGCTGGATTATAGACGGCTAAATTCTGGCTCTCACCCCTCCACCAAACATCTACTAGAGGACCAGTTGTGGCAACATGGCCAGAGTGTCAGGACTGAGTAGAGCCAGTTTCAGATTGCACACCTCACCCCCCACTGGTTGACCTTGGGCCAGTTACCACCTTTCCACTTATGCTACCTCACAGGGTTCCTGTGAGGAAAAGCTGGGGATGGGAAGGGCAAGATAGCACCATCTTGAGCTACTTGGATATAAATAAATACTTCAGAAAGGGTAGTGCTTCTTTTTGCAAAATATGTTTGGCAGAGCATTTCAAATTCTTTCACAGAGAATTAAGAATTGAAGTTAAAGTACTTATTTAAAAAAATAACAACAATAATCTTGAAATTATTCCCACAGGGCAAAATTAAATTGTGGAGAGGCAAGGTATGCAAATTATCAGCACACTTCACTTGATTTTAAAAAATGAATGAGTTATTAGCAAGACAAGGAAGAAAATAATTAGAATTACGACATCCCACAGGACTAAACCTAAATGTACTGGAATGTTGCTGATCCGTTAGCTGGAAGCAATATTTAAATTCAGAGGGATAATAGCTTGAAGCGTTGGGCACTTGAATGGCTGCATCTTATTTGGAACTGGTTCCCACAGCTCAGTGGTAGAGCATCTGCCTTTTGCATGCAGAAGGTCCCTAGTTCACTCCCTGATATCTCCAGGTAGGACTGGGAGAGGCGGCATGTTTGATATCCTGGAGGGTGCCCTGGTGAGGGTAGCCGATGAATTTCAAACCCTCAGCAAGTTAGGGATTTCCCCTGCATGCGAAGACAGGCTCCGGTGGACTGAGAAGACCAAAGGTGGGTCATATGGTCAAGGAGGTGGTTTCTACATGTGCTGTAGAGGGAAGTGAAGGGCAGATGGGGCTGGTCAACCTGGAAAGGTGGCCCATCTAGGAGAAGGAAAACTCTGCTCCTCTGCTGTTTGGTGGGGCATCTTTGGGAGAAGAAAAGACTAAGGAGCAAACCCTACACAGATCTGGTGTGGAGTCCCTGAGAGGGTTGGATGGAGTCTGGTATGCTTCCTTCTGGTAACTCCTGCAGCCAAGCTGGTGCCAAATGTGTTGCTCTGCTTTCCTTTGCACCACGTCAAGAAGGCAGAGGGGTGTGTGTGTGGAGGTGACGCTCCGCTTGTGCTGAGGCAAACCTCGCACCAGGCATGCAACAGTGTGCCAAGGAGCATTGCGCCCACGCTCCCTGACCTTTTGCCTTCTTGGCTAGAAGACAGAGTTTTTCCCCTGACCGTTTGTCCTCTCACAGATTTGGTTACTAGACATAACACTTGGCTGGAGCATGACCAGGGACACAGACGTAATCAAGTATCGGGGAACATTTTAGGGAAACACCTCCTAACACGTGTATCTGCTAATGCTGGAAATGTGCTTAGATGGAAATACGTCATGTTCAGAGTGGTTTCATTACTGTTTCCAATTGTTGACTTCTGCTAATAAAAGGAGACTCTGCAGAGCTAGCCGGCAGCTTGTTTTGGAGCTTGCTTGCTAGCTTGCTCCTGCACAGCTCACTTGCATCCAGCCAGTGTGGTGTAGTGGTTAAGAGCGGTAGATTCATAATCTAGGGAACCGGGTTGGTGTCTCCGCTCCTCCACATGCAGCTGCTGGGTGACCTTGGGCCAGTCACACTTCTCTGAAGTCTCTCAGCCCCACTCACCTCACAGAGTGTTTGTTGTGGGGGAGGAAGGGAAAGGAGAATGTTAGCCGCTTTGAGACTCCTTCGGGTAGTGATAAAGCGGGATATCAAATCCAAACTCTTCTTCTTCTGCTGCTCCTGTCGTCCTCTTTATTCCTACAGGGGTCTTGTCATCTGATCAACACAAGACCTCCATACAGCCCTGGAGAAGTCACTTTGGTACTCCTAACACAGCAAAAATAATGTGGGAGGCAGCAGTTACGAGTTACCGGTTTCTGCTGCCACAGCAGGTGCTGTGACTCTCCATCCCCAGAGGTGCACTCCATGGTCTCTCAAGACAGATGGATACCAACAGCCTGAAGTTCCCCAGAACTGAACTTGGAACCTTTCACATGCAAGGCGTGATCACACAAGAGCATAAGAAGGGTTTGCTGGATAAGGCCAATGGCCCATCTAGTCCAGCATCCTGTTCTCGTGGTAGCCAACCAGACACTTGTCTGGAAACCGACAAGCAGGTCCTGAGCACAGGAACAAATCGAGCCACATGGCTTGACATTTCCTTTACTTACTTTTGGGTCTTCAGGGAAGATGTTATCCACCAGGCGCTTGTAGCGAGGGCGCAAAGCAGCACAGCAGCAGCAAACACCTGGAAAAACATGGACCAGGCAGACAGGTGAGCAATGAGGAGAAATGCAGTTGCAAGAACCAGAATGTAGCAATAAGGATTTCGAACAGTTATGAAATACTGCCTCCTCCAAAATAATAATTTGAAAAATTGCTCAGTGATACAATAAATGAAATTTATTTAGGGCTGCTTTTTTCTTGGTGCTACTCCTGATCCTAGCAGTTCAAAAGCACGTCAAAGTGCAAGTAGATAAATAGGTACTGCTCCGGCGGGAAGGTAAACGGCGTTTCTGTGCGCTGCTCTGGTTCGCCAGAAGCAGCTTAGTCATGCTGGCCACATGATCTGGAAGTTGTATGCCGGCTCCATTGGCCAGTAAAGCGAGATGAGTGCCGCAACCCCAGAGTCGTCCACGACTGGACCTAATGGTCAGGGGTCTCTTTACCTTTTACTCCTGAGGAGGAATGGATGACTGTTGTTTTTTTCTCATTTTTCCATTATTAAGTTCAATTCTTCCCATGACCGCATCAGTTTGCAATGTATTTACTTTTAAGAGGAAGCCGTCGTGAAAATTCAGTAGCATTTATACATGTATGCATGTTGCACGCACTTTTGCAAAGCAATTTTCCCTAGAATAATGCATATGTCATTTTCATTAATGTGTGCATTTTAATGCACCACTTTACCTCAACATATGCATTTTTTGTACAAATTACTTGAACTGTGTTGAAAAATTCAGAAAAGTGTTATGAACAACGGCTGCATTTCAGCTGGTGCGTTGTTTCAGAAAATGCAGATTAGTTAGGTGTGTCTTTCAGTGAAAACTGAATTCAGTATATACCATCCACATCCTTATTCCTTATCTCCACCCACTCACATGATTGGATCACTTAAATGCTCTCCCAATCTCTGATAAGCATCCCACTGACATGTCTGAAGAGCACCTGATCCTGGACATCTGGCTGATTCCTCCCCCAACCTGCAATCTGTGCTTTTCATTTTAAAGCAGAAGCCAGACTTAGATTATGCCGATAATGAAAAGAATTCACACTAAGAGACGAAATGACCATCTCTGGCAGTTAATGAAACAACGAAATTTCATAAGCTATACACGAGGGAACCGTTAAAGAGTGCCAGAGCTCTGAGCAAGGTTATATCAAGTTTACTGGCTCAAGCAGTAGAATATTACAGGGCCGTTGCAATGTTCGTCCACTAGAAATATCTCGTCATGCCCCAGAGCTGAAGCATAGCAATCACTACCATATATGTCTGAATCTTTCCATGCAAAAACTCGTTCTGCTTCATTAACTTGTAAAAATGCATAGATTTAGCAGATGGAATGCTTTCTTCTTAACTACTGTAGTGTTTTTTTGGTTTCCGTGATTTAAAAAAAATCACCTATTTTTATCGTTTTGGTAATTAGCACCTCATTTCCCTATGACCACATGACTCACTGAACTGGAAGTGTTTTGTATATTTAGAAAGAAAATTCAAGCTTTTGCTTTGGAGTGTGAAGACTCCTGGTTTTTTGTTTTGTTTTGTTGTTTGTTTTTTTTTTGAAAGAAAAAAAGAGAGAGAAATCTAAAGCAAGGAAGGTAAGACAACAGTTTTAAACGAGATCGTAGTTAGCGATCTGAGAGGCTGAAGTCTAATTTCCTAACTTGCAAAATGGTTGCATTTCACCCTTTCACCCATAGCTGGCACAGGTCAGTGTAGGAGAGGTTTCAAGCAGCAATTCTTAAATAATAATTAAAGAATTCTGCAGCAGTATGTTGCCCCCCCCCTCCAAAGTCACAGCACACACATGGAACGGGGTCAAATAAAGGACACAGAAATGAAATCTCTGTCATCTTACTGCCTTCAAGCAAGCAAGAAATTTTGGCTAAGAATATTTTGACAGACATTTCCATTCTGTTCTCCTGAAAGAAAAAGGAGATGACACAACAGGAACACAGGTCTAGCATTTCAGTCATTATATAATTATTATTAATTATACTCCAGAGGCATTGCTTGTAACATTGGGAGTTTTACCCAACTGAACAGCAGCTCTGCTCAAGAAAGATGTATTTAACAGGCTTTCAAGCTCACCTCTGTAGGTTAATGGAATAAAAGTGCAGGTCACATCTACAAATGTCAAGTTTGGTGTAACACGTCCATTATCTTGCTAGTCGTTCTGCTTCCCTTTTCTTTAAATGTTCTCCCCCACTTGTACAAACGGAGGGAACATCCACATAAGAAAGCTGTGCATCTCTGTGCTGAACTTTGCCAGGGGCTAAAGGAGGGATGCTCCAAAAGGCCCATGTTTACACTCACTTCTATCTGTCTCACAGCTTTGAACAGTATAAACCGCCAGTATAAACCACCAAAAGGGGAGAAAGCAAGAAACACTTTACCACTGTAAAGAGATCCCTGACCATTAGGTCCAGTCGCGGATGACTCTGGGGTTGCCGCACTCATCTCGCTTTATTGGCCGAGGGAGCCAGTGTACAGCTTCCGGGTCATGTGGCCAGCATGACTAAGCCGCTTCTGGCAAACCAGAGCAGTGCATGGAAACACAGTTTACCTTCCTGCTGGAGCAGTACCTATTTATCTACTTGCACTTCGTGCTTTCAAACTGCTAGGTTGGCAGGAGCAGGGACAGAGCAACGGAAGCTCACCCCGTCGTGGGGATTCGAACCACCGACCTTCTGATCGGCAAGCCCTAGGCTTTGTGGTTTAACCCACAGCGCCACCCGCGTCCCTTACCACTGTAGAAGAAGACTTTGATAGAAGCACTACGCTGACCACGCCGCTGCATTGCCCCTCTTCCTCCTGGTATGCAACAACGACCCTCCCTTCAGGGAACATGCCTCTGCCCCACCCAGTGAACCACTTCTGGCTGATAGCTGGAAGACATTGAGGCACGAGGCAGAAAGAATGAGATGGACTACTGCAATGCGCTCTATGTGGGGCTGCCTTTGAAGGTGACCCGGAAACTACAACTAATCCAGAATGTGGCAGTTATTGACTAGTGACTGGGAGCGGCCGCCAAGACCATATAACACCGGTCCTGAAAGACCTACATTGGCTCCCAGTATGTTTCCAAGCACAATTCAAAGTGTTGGTGCTGACCTTTAAAGCCCTAAACAGCCTCAGCCCAGGATACCTGAAGGAGCATCTCCACCTCCATCGTTCAGCCGGACACTGAGGTCCACCTCTGAGGGTCTTTTGGCGATTCCCTCACTGCAAGATGCAAAGCTACAGGGAACCAGGAAGAGGGCCTTCTTGGCAGTGGCGCCCACCCTGTGGAACACCCTCCCACCAGATGTCAAGGAAATAAACAACTATCTGACATTGGAAGGCAGCCCTTTTTAGGAAAGTTTTTAATGCTTGATGTTTTATCGTGTTTTTAATATTCTGTTGGGAGCTGCCCAGAGTGGCTGGGGAAACCCAGCCGGATGGGCAGAGTATGTATGTATGTATGTATGTATGTATGTATGTATAAATAAATAAATAAATAAATAAAATTATTATTATTATTATTATTTTCACCTCAGACTTCAGTTTATTTTGAAATAGTTTTCTTTGTCCCTCAGATAAACACAGTGCTGCTTATCCTGAATAATTGCCAGTGAATAATAATAATAATAATAATTTATTATTTATACCCCGCCCATCTGCCTTGGCTTCCCCAGCCACTCTGGGTGGCTTCCAACAGTGTATTAAAATACCGTAATGCATCAAACATTAAAAGCTTCCCTAAACAGGGCTGCATTCAGATGTCTTCTAAAAGTTTGGTAGTTGTTGTTCTCTCTGACATCTGAAGGGAGGGCGTTTCACAGGGCGGGCGCCACTACCGAGAAGGCCCTCTGCCTGGTTCCCTGAAACTTGGCTTCTCACAGTGAGGGAACCGCCAAAAGGCCCTCAGCGCTGGACGTTAGAACACCTACCATCATACCTAACCCTACATTAGGGATAAGGACCCCGTGTGGCCCTCCAGATGCTGCTGAACAACAAGACCCAACACAGAATCATAGAGTTGGAAGGGACACCGAGGGTCATCTAGTCCAACCCCCTGCAATGCAGGGATCATCCCTGGCTACTGGTCACATTGGCTCAGGCTGATTAGAGTCAGCATCCAACAACATTTGGAGAGCCACAAGGTCCCCATCCTATCCAATGTTGTTAGACTTAACAGTCATCATGACTATTGATAGACTTCTTCTACATGGCTGTCTATGGCTGCTTTGTATACTGAATGATTATCATGGTGCCCAATGAACATTTACATCTTTACAGGATACCTTCTGACCCTGCTTGCTGTTGTGTGAGGTGCTTTCCCCCCTTCTTTCAAGTCAAAAGGCTTAGTTAATAAGCATTTGAAGACTTCATGCACTCATCTGGGAATATGTCCTATTATACAAAATGGGACCTTGCATAGGATTGTGCTATTAACTGTTTACTATGCTGTAATGAACAGTGTAACACTTGAACTCCACATAGGCACCTCTACACAGAAGAATGCATATACAAAATGGCAGGCTTGTGTGTTTTGATTCAGGGCTTGCCCATGTAGTGACCTTCAAATGTTGCTGTTGGGCTACAATTCTGGTTCACCCTCAGCTTGTATAGCCTGTGTTCTGAGATCATGGAAGTTGGACTCCAAAAAAACATCTGGAGGGAACCGTGTTGACTACCCCTGGTTTAAGTTATTTAATCAAGCTTGAGTTTTCACCATCTGGGCTGCAAATAAACAGCACATTTATAGCTTGAGGGTATTCCAATGCACTGGAAAAGTGTAACAGGAAATAATGATGGCCTTTCCCAGTATGAAAAAGGGAAAGGAGACAACATAGCTTTTCTTGGTTCCATGTTACATTTTCGCTTCCTTCAAAGGACAAAAAAAATGGTGCCTGTACTGAGATTAAGATAATATGCAAAATTATTCACAGGCATTCAATTAATCAGTTAATTGGTAAGAAGCTGGTGCTTACTCAACTAAAAAAGCCTTTCATACACTGACAACCTGACAAAATGCAAATATTCATATGCATCAAGCTTATCTATATCAGTTCTGTAAGTCAGACGTGCGCTGAATAAATTGCCCAATGCACTCACCTTTCCGAACCATGACGTGTAGACCAGCTGCAAATGCTACACATGAAGCTTAATTGAAAACCAGCGTGAAACCTGGATGGAAAGCCTTATCTGGGGGAAAATGAATAAAAGAAAGGAGAAAGGTTTCAAGAGAAAGATAGTTCAAGAAAGTCTATTTTGTACCCTGGAATCCACAACTACAGCATTTGTTTTCCATAACTGGAAGTGTCACAAGCATCAAAATGTAAACATCCAGAAACCAAAATATGCAATAAAGCAATCTCATTAAAACAGCACTGCTATTAAAACAGGAGGCTCAAGTCAAGAGATCCAGGAAATCCCTCATATAAACAAGCGAATTTTCAAAAGCCGTCGAGATGCCAATACTGATGGGGCCGCTCTTATTTCAGGAGGGAGTATATTCCATAACAGTGGAGGTTCAAAAGTTTGCATTTAGACATGATACGGAAGCACATGTCAATTCAACTCCTTGTCTACCCTTCCCCTCTTATTGTCACCAGATACGTGGGGCAGAAAATTCCCCATGATCAAATTTCCAGTGCTTTATTTTTCCATGGATTTCCCCCTCCCCCGTTTTTATAAGTCCATTAGTAGCAAAGAATAGATGCCAACTGCAAATCCAGCTTGTGAGTTTCAACGGTTTTAGCTTTGCATACTAAACACAAGGGAAGCAAACATGCTAAATGAGACCACTCTTTTCTAGGGCTTCAGAAAATTTCCTGATGCGAACCCAAAAGTTTACAATGCAAATGACCCCAATATGCACGGAGAAAACCTTCAGGAAATAAACTCTGAAAACCAACAGCACTGATTGCTACATCTGGCACAGCTCTCAGTATAGCAGGAGAGCCACTCAGGTCACAAGTTTGCTTAATTACACACAAAATTAATGTTTTGCTCACTGCAAGTTCTCCCAAATCAGAGTTGAAAAGCAGGCTCTTTCTTCTCCAGACATTATCATTAACAATCAGCAGCTAACGTTAGTGAGGATGGAAGAGGTGCCAAAGAAAGAGGCCAACAGAAAGTATTCTTAGCTCTTAATACCAATTATGCACAGGTTAAGAAGGTATCAGTTTGACTTTTAGAACTAAAGCTAAATTAGAAGGCCAGACAGTTGAAAAGAGCAACCTTTTCAGAATGTTTAAACACACACACACACAAAGTGAACTAAAACAAGACTGATCAGGCCATCATATTGCCTTAGAAATTGACATGACATTTCCTATTTGTACAGACCAGTTCTCTGTCAACTTGAAAGTGGGTTTCTGTGGCATAGGAGGTTCTGCAGATGCAGCTACAGTGGGGGTTGCCTTAGAGAACTTTTATTCCCTGCCCAAAGTCCAATAACAAAGGGAGAAAACCGAGGGTACGTCCTGAAAAATTAGGCATCCATCTGTCCAGTGCTGGTGTTAACAGTGGTAGCCCAGGGTGGGGGAAATCCTTTTGCACTGATCCTTAGATCGCCTATCCATTTCCTTCTAAACAAAAAACCATTGATTCCCTTTGCTTAGAGGTCAGTCACTCACCATGTTAATTTGCAGAGGTCCCAATCCATGCATACCATGTATGAGGCCCATCCTGTAGCTCAGAGTAATTGCATGCAGATTGTATGCATATTTGTGTAATGGGCCTGTAATGGAACTGTCCACTTCAAGTCTTTCAAACAAACATCTTCAAAGCCATATTTTTAAAGTGGTAATATTAATATTAATATTAATATTAATATTAATATTAATATTAATAATAATAATAATTTATACCCCCCACACACCTGGCTGGTTTTCCCCAGCCACTCTGGGCAGCTTCCAACAAAATATTAAAAATCAATAAAACATCAAACATTAAAAACTTCCCTAAATAGGACTGCCTTCAGATGTCTTCTAAAAGTCAGATAGTTGTTTATCTCCTTGACATCTGATGGCCCTCTGCCTGGTTCCCTGTAGCTTCACGTTTCGCAGTGAGGGAACCACCAGACCATTTCAATATAGGACCATCTAAAAAGCACTCATCTCTGGGTTTAGAAGACAGAACATACACATGAAAGCTACAGCACAAATCCAGGACTTCTGCCAGCCCATAATGGCCAAGAGTGGGTTAGGGCCGTCTCCAGACACTACTTAAAAACTGCTCAGTGGGCTTCAACAGGTGATGGAGCAATTCCTACAAGTGATGTGAACTCTCCATGGTGCTGACCACAAGCTGCTACCTGATAGACTTCCAATGCCCTTATAAAAAGTGTGTGTGTGTGATATTGGGTTGTTCTTGTGTTTATTATGAATTTTGTGTTTTAACATTGTGATTTTATGTTGACAACCACCATGGGACCTGTGGATATAGGGCAGTACATTGGAACCTCGGTTTAAGGACAGTCCGGTTTAAGAACGATTTGGTTTATGAACTCCGCAAAACCAGAAATAGTGTCCCAGTTTGAGAACTTTACCTTGGTCTAAGAACGGAATCCGAACGGTGGAAAGTCACTGGCGGTGGGAGGCCTCATTAGGGAAAGTGCACCTCGGTTTAAGCACAGTTTCGGTTTAAGAATGGACTTCCAAACGGATTAAGTTTGTAAACCGAGGTACCACTGTATACAAATTTAATAAATAACAACAAGAACAACAACCAGATTAACCCTTCCCTGCTCCCCAACCATGCATTATGTTAGCTACATAACTGTGCCTTTAAGTTGAGGCCCAGATCCATGCTTGAACCCAAGTATAAGGAGTCCAATCCTGGCATCCAATGAAATATAGGTGTGCTTAAAGGGACCATATATAAAAGAGGGTGAGTCGGTGATAACAGCAGTGGATGGAGACATTTGGTTAGACCCTTTCCAGCTGCTGTAAAAGACCCTGGTTGGGAACATACTGCGCTGTCAGTCCCTGGCTTACACTAATAGCATTTCACACTTGTTACTCTCCAGAAGACACTTTGAAACCACTGCACAATAAACATGGGAATTTGACCAGAGATGAAGGGTGCAGCAAGGCATGCTGAAACTCACACATCCATTAGCTGGAAAACCAGTAATATGGATCAAATAGGTCATGTGAAATACCGCTGTAAAATTTTTGTAGAATGGGGGGGAGGAGGCCCATTGCATTTTTTCCATAACATTTCCCCTCAAAAATATTTAGGCATATTGTAGCTCAAACGCAATGATGGGGTTTGTGTGAAAGCATCAGATATATAGATATAGACATAATTGGCAACCTCAAAACATGCTCTCGGTGTGTAATATTAATAGCAAGTATTATGACACTGTTGCCATGACAGCCACCACAAGTTTAGTTTTTGGATATCACCGTGGAATCAAACCCGAAAAACAGGCGCTTTGCTTGACATTCTTTATAAAGCGATATTCCAGTAGCACAATGTAGTGGATGTGGACAAGTAAAACTGGTAGAAGCTGGGGGGAAATAATTGTTTACCAACAACAGAGACCAGCTTCCCTTTTAAATATCTGCCCAGCACCTTTGCTTCAAAGTTCAGAGGTTTGGTGGGTCTGCAAATCTCCAGTATGTGTGTATGTGTATGTTACAGGTAGGTAGCCGTGTTGGTCTGCTGTAGTCGAAACAAAATAAAAAATTCCTTCCAGTAGCACCTTAAAAGGTAAAGGGACCCATGTCCATTAGGTCCAGTCGCGGACGACTCTGGAGTTGCGGCGCTCATCTCACTTTATTGGCCGAGGGAGCCGGTGTACAGCTTCCGGGTCATGTGGCCAGCATGACTAAGCCGCTTCTGGCGAACCAGAGCAGTGCACGGAAACACCATTTACCTTCCCGCCAGAGCACTACCTATTTATCCTCTTGCACTTTGACGTGCTTTCGAACTGCTAGGTTGGCAGGAACAGGGACCAAACAACGGGAGCTCACTCTGGATACGAACCGCCGACCTTTCGATGGGCAAGTCCTAGGCTCTGTGGTTTAACCCACAGCACCACCCGCGTCCCAGTAGCACCTTAGAGACCAACTAAGTTTGTTATTGGTATGAGCTTTTGTGTGCATGCACACTTCTTCAGATGTATGTCTATGCGTGTGTTGCTGGGGGTTGGGATTTGCTACAATTCCCAGAGTGGCTCAACAATCAAACCCTCTTCATAGGGAATTCTGGGAACTGTAACTCTGCGAAAGGAAAATGGGGTCTCCTAACAACTCTCAGCACACTTAACAAACCACAGTTCCCATAATTATTATTTTTTGGGGGGTGTATCTGTGGCTGTTTAAAGTGGTATCAAAGTGCTTTGTGGTGTGCATAGAGGCTGCATGCAAAATGAACATTTTATAGGCGGATGCATTGAGCACTGTGCATAAAAGGGTACCCAAAATGTAGGACGCAATACAATACGATAATCTTTATTGTCATTGTCCCATACAGAACAACAAAATTGAAAAATCTACATAAAACAGTCAAAACCCAACAAGCCTGCTATCCCAGCTATCCCAACCTGGTTAGCCGCCTAAAAACTCTGATACCCCATTTTTAAATACAATATACTCCCATAGCGACTCCTTACACTGCGTTTAAAACCAAAATCACATTTGGGTAGATACTGTTTCTCAGGCAGCTAGTCCTAGTCTTTATAACCCTGTACCTTCTTCCAGAAGGCAGAAGCTGAAAGAGATCATTTCTGGGGTGTGCACTATCCTGCACTATCTCTGCAGCTTTCTTATGAGACCTGGAAGCACAGATTTGATCCAAGGTGGGAAGAGTGCACCCAATTATTCTCTCCGCAGTCTTTACAACCCTGGACAGCATTGTTTTTCCCCTGACAGTGCAGCTCCCAAACCACACACAGAGACCATCAGTTAATACACTCTCCACGGTACAATGGTAAAATGCCATCAACAGGTCCTTTGAGAGATTGTTTTTCCGGAGGATTCTCAGAAAATATAACCTCTGCTGTGCTCTCTTCATCAGGTCTTTGCTGTTTTCTCCCCAATAGCATGCAATGGGAAGGGGCCGACCTAGGATTGAGAGCCAGCAAGGCTGGAAGAGGATGGAATTAGTAGCTCATAACCTCTCCAGTCAACTTCAGGGCCTCTGTCTCTAGTGAACCAAAACTCTACAGCCAAAACTGGCGTTTGGTCTTCTCAACCACCACCCTTCCCTTTCTGCTTTCTTCCCACCAGTTTGCTACTTCCAGCAGACAACTCAAAAGGGCTATTCCCACCTCGGCCCATTCTCATCCTCCTACCACCTGCAGCTTGTCATCCATCAACATGATTTTATAATAAAGAAGTAGCAGCGAGGAGAAGCATCAAAACAAAAATCAATGGTTAAGCAGCACCGACAGATTGTCAATATGCTGCGTGCAACTTTTCCCAGTTACATAAAAAAAATGTCCTATGGTTTTTGGGAAGAGGGAAAAATAAAGTTTCTCTCCCCCCCTCCCAAAATGTACCGTTGGACCCACTAAGGAGTGTGTCAAACAGATGTCGCCCACCAGCTTTTGCATCCCACACTAAATAAAAAATTCTTTTACTGAGGTTTCATGGTGTAAAAGGAGGGGGAGAATCAATGAGCTGCCAAAACATTTTAATTACCTAAAAAATATGGGTTTTCACAGGGCTGAAACACACAGCGGCTGAGGACAAGATATGGAAATACTGGCCGACGGGTCTTTTAGAACCTGGAGCTTTAAAACGGAGTCAAAAATTGTTGAAGAGGGGCAAGTGGGGTTAAGCAAATGGATAAAAGTCTGCACCAAGGAAATCCAAACAATGTGTTGAAAAACCCTGACTTGTATAAATTACTGGTAAATGTGTTCAACATATTTCAGGGTTTCCATTTGTCTTTGCATAACAGCTGAGATTCATGGATTGTAGGGGGTCGGACTAGATTACCCTTGGGGTCCCTTCCGACTCTACAATTCTATGATTCTATAATAGCATTGCAGCCATGGGGACTTGAGGGTTTTGTGGGGGTTTTTCCCCTCCCCTAAATGAAAACCGAGGTTGTCAGGAAGAATTCTGCCTTTGGTTTTGCAGAATCACAGAACACACAAACAGCCTTTGGAGAAATCAGAACCATAACTCTGGCCAACAAGGGACATGGCGATGATAGTCTTATCAGTTAAATAAAAGAAGGCTGGCAGTTCCATCAGGAGAGCAATTCTATGCACAAGAAGCTGGCATAGAGCAGGAAGGTGTAAGTCAGGGGTAGGCAAACTAAGGCCCATGGGCCGGATGTGACCCAATCACCATCTCAATCCGGCCCACAGGCGGTCTGGGAATCAGCGTGTTTTTACATGAGTAGAATGTGCCCTTTTATTTAAAATGCATCTCTGGGTCATTTGGGGGGCCTGGCTGGTGTTTTTACATGAGTAGAATGTGTGCTTTTATTTAAAATGCATCTCTGGGTTATTTGTGGGGCACAGGAATTCGTTCATTTATTTATTTTTCAAAATATAGTCTGGCCCCCCACAAGGTCTGAGGGAAAGTGGACCGGCCCCCTGCTGAAAAAGTTTGCTAGCGCCTGGTGTGAGTTAAGCTGGAGTACAGTTGCACCAGACCCAAGCCCTATTCAGCAGCAGGATTGGTGCTGGTGCTCTGCCTAAGCCTGGCAGAGGGAAAACGTGCCTTTAAAACTGTGTTCTATGCTGGGTCACAACATGACCAGGTGACAAAGGCTCCAACTTGCGTCAAGGATTGGAGAAGTGATGATGTGTGCATGACCTCAGGGTGTCGTGCGTGCAATATTGTGATGTCAGGACATCGGGAGGAGCCAGGGGATGGAGCTGAACATGGTGGCAGTGTGATTTCAACGGCCTGTGGCTCCTCCTCTCTCCTGTTTGGCCTCCACTCCTTTGTGCTGCAGTCACCACCAGTCTGGGACTGCTTCCCCATCTTTTCCTTACATGGCAGGAAAAGGAGGAAGAGCTGCTGGCTCAACCATCAGCCTCCACTCCCCCTCCTGCTGCCACCGCCAGCCGGGGGCTGCTTCTGTTAGAATTCCTGCTCCAGGATTGCAGTCATGGGATTGTTGTCTTTCACATGACGGTGTATGTTTTGACTCCACAGAGTGGGAAGTGACGGAGACAGGATGTTTGTGTTACTGTGTTCTGTGAAGTGGGACTATTGTCCTTTGCCTTTTTCTCTTTGCTGTCTAATGCTAGAGAGAGAGGGAAATATGTTGCAGTGCTCCGTGTGCATTTATATGTAAATAAAGTAGATTAGCCAAAATGCTAAGTTGCTGAGGTCTGTCACGCACATGATGCGAAAACTATGCAGATCCCCTAAGTGTGCTGGTGTCGGTAGGCATCAGTCGCTGTAATGTTCGGGTAGAAGAAAGCTTATAAATTATTATTATAAAGCTCCCGAACGATTGACCAGGAGGGAGGGAACATGCCAGTCAGGCATGTGTCTCTGCCAGGGTCCTACTCGAGTGTAGGCTGAACTCCTGACAGCTTCCTCCTCCTCCCCCTCTCATTTCAACACTCGGCCTCCCCCTCCCCCTTAACATTCAGAACATGAGCAAAAGAACTGGGTCCCTAGGACTTGGGGGCCTCTGCAAGTTGTACAGGCTTAGGATCCCCCTCCCTTTGGCAACTTACAACAGCTTTGGCTCAGCAGCTGAGCCAGGATGAGCAATTTACACCAACATATAATGGGCTGGAGACGCGGGTGGCGCTGTGGGTTAAACCACAGAGCCTAGGATTGCCGATCAGAAGGTTGGCGGTTCGAATCCCCGCGACGGAGTGAGTTCCTGTTGCTCGGTCCCTGCTCCTGCCAACCTAGCAGTTTGAAAGCACAAAGTGCAAGTAGATAAATAGGTACCGCTCTGGCAGGAAGGTAAACAGTGTTTCCATGCACTGCTCTGGTTCGCCAGAAGCGGCTTATTCATGCTGGCCACATGACCAGGAAGCTGTACGCCGGCTCCCTCGGCCAATAAAGCGAGATGAGCGCCGCAACCCCAGAGTCGGTCACGGCCGGACCTAATGGTCAGGGGTCCCTTTACCTATAATGGGCTGAGCAAGGGTTGTGAATTTGACTCCAGCCAAGAGGGGAATCAGCTGGCCGAGCCCGAGATCAGCCGCATCCTAAACTGTTCGTCCAGACAGATTTTGCCATAGGATTGCCCACCCACTCCCCCAACCAACAACTATTAATTTGATTTGTGTCAACCTAATACAGCTCCCCACATGTGTCTCAAACCCACTATTTTTAAAGATTAAAACAAAATCTGGTGTTTTATATATACACATAAACGCACACATCCCTCATCCAGTGTGAACAGAGGGTGCATGTATAAATAGACGCTTTATCGCAGAAGGGGCAGCCAAGAATCAGACGCTTGCTTCTGCGCGTTTTGCAGGGAACGGTCACCATTCTCTGCACGTGCCTTTGACAACTGACGGGGAGCCTGCCTGTTTCACACTCTGGGTATTTATACCCACACTGAAAATGTCAAGTGCAAAGCCGCCCACAACGCTCAACTATTTTGCCTCGTTTGGGAAGAGTCGTTAGAGGAGTGTCGGCACACGGGCACAACATTAACATTTCAAGAGCCTCGGTGCTCGTCTTCACTGCAATAACTTCTTTGCACCAATGCTGTGGACAGCAGCATCGCTTTCCAGGGTTGCCTCATTTAATGGAGAACACAGGCTCAGACTTCAACATGTGCTTTCATCCAAATTTATTGTGTCTATGTAGTCCACCGATGGCAATGATAGGGGGAAAGGCTGTAGCTCAGGTTCAATCTCCAGCATCTCTAGAAGGGCTGGAAGGGAGCCCTGCTCAAAACTCTGGAGAGCTGCTGCCTGCCAGTGTAGACAATATGCAGCTAAATGGACCAGGGGTCTGACTCGGTATAAGGGCTTGTTTTCTCCTGCTCTGGTGGGTAGGACTTGAACCAATGGAGGAAGGAGCATCTCCACCCCCATCATTCGGCCCGGACACTGTGGTCCAGCGCCGAGGGCCTTCTGGCGGTTCCCTTGCTGCGAGAAGCCAAGTTACAGGGAACCAGGCAGAGGGCCTTTTCGGTAGTGGCACCCGCCCTGTGGAACGCCCTCCCACCAGATGTCAAAGAGAACAACAACTACCAGACTTTTAGAAGACATCTGAAGGCAGCCCTGTTTATGAAAGCTTTTCATGTTTAATAGGTTATTGTATTTTAGTGTTCTGTTGGAAGCCGAGCAGAGTGGCTGGGGAAACCCAGCCAGGTGGGTGGGGTATAAATAATAAATTATTATTATGATGATGATGATGATGATGATGATGATGATGAAAGGAGATTCCGACTAAACTTCAGGAAGAACTTTCTGGTGCTAAGAGCGGTCACCCTCTGGAGGTGGTGGACTCTCCTTCCTTGGAGATTTTTAGGAAGAGGTTGGATGGTCACCTGCCACGGATGCTTTAGGTGAGATTCATGCATTGCAAGGGGTTGGACTAGATGATTCTTGGGGCCCCATCCAACTCTACAATTCTAAAGAAGCTTCCTATATTCCAATGTACACAAAGCTCACAGAGTTAACCAGAATAGCTAACATGTCCTTCAAATGTATAGTAGAGATGGCGCCTTACTATGGAATAGGCTTCTGGGATCCATGGAACTTTCTCACAGACCACAGAGATCTATTATGTGTACAGTAGTACCTCGGGTTACAGACGCTTCAGGTTACAGATGCTTCAGGTTACAGACTCCACTAACCCAGAAATAGCACCTCGGGTTAAGAACTTTGCTTCAGGATGAGAACAGAAATCGAGTGGTGGTAGTAGTGTGGAGGCAGCGGAAGACCCCATTAGCTAAAGTGGTACCTCAGGTTAAGAACAGTTTCAGGTTAAGAACGGACCTCCAGAACGAATTAAGTTCTTAACCCGAGGTACCACTGTATAAAGGATATACAGTGGACACTTGGGTTGCGAACGTGATCCGTGCGGGAAGAACGTTCGCAACCCACAGCATTTGCAACCCACAGCGGCGCTTCTGCGCACGGGAGGGTTGCAATTCAGCACTTCTGTGCATGTGTGACCACCGAAACCCGGAAATAACTCGTTCTGGTACCTCCGGGTTTCGGCGGTCTGTAACCCCCAAAAAAACAACCTGAAGCGTCTATAACCTGAGGTATGACTGTACTGGGTATATAATTTATTCATCCTTCCATCATAGACCTTAAGACTCATAGAACTGTAGAGTTGGATGGGACCAAGAGGGTCATCTCTGGGTCAGCCACTTGAAATGTAGGGATCTTTTGCCCAACGTGGGGCTCAAACCCACAACCCTGAGATTAAGAGTCTCCTGCTCTACCAACCATCTTTTATACCTGCCTCTAAAACCACTCATATTTGGCTAGATGTTGGATGGGGAATCTGTGGTCCTCCTTTAGTCAGTAGAGCATGAGACTCTTAATTGCATGGATTCAGGCCCCACCCTGGGTGAAAGATTCCTGCATTGCAGGGGGTTGGACGAGATGCCCCTCATGGTCTTTTCCAACTCTGCAATTCTATGAGTCTATACATTTTAAGACAGCAACTACCCATCACCTCTGACCACTGGCTGTGCTGCCTGGGGCTGACAGAAGCAAGAGACCTGCAGCCTTCCTGCTGTCACTGGTTTCCCATTCCTGCTGTGCATCTTCTGGAAGTGCTCCCAAATCCATCCCCTTGGAATGACAGTTAAAGGGATCACAGGGTGCCTGAGTGAGAAAGATCTCTGCCTGATTTCCTTCAAGAACCACAGCCAATAAGAAGCTAAAGAGACAAATAAAATCTCGGTATATGCTCAGGATTGTACTTTAATCACAGCATGAGCTGCCTTGCAATCAGCAGCCTTATTCCTGGTTGTCATTTTCACAGCAAAAGCTGGTGCACTCAGAAGCAGATTGCATCCCCTGTAGATCCATGCAAATGCTAAGCACTATTATATTTTGTAATGGTATACTGGATTTTATTTACACATAGCTTACAGTTAACATGCATCCCTTTTTGCTGTTGTGTCTTTCAGAAAACTGTAGCTCACAAGCAAAGTCCACCTCCTCTGAAATGAGGGCAGTTCCAGCTGACCTGTTTTGTTCAGTATACATCCTGATCTGTTTGCAATGAGATTAGACAGCGCTGGCTATTTAATGAGCATTTGTGGGGAGGTTAGGTGAAGCTGCAGCAAAGCAAGTGTTAGCTTACACTTTTTGTCTTGAATTTTCTCGTCACTTTCCTTACTGCAAAAAAGTCTGATCTTCCAGGGAAACAGGTTTGTTGCACGAAGATCAACTATAATTATGCAACCTGAATAGCCCTGATTGAATCCCACCCCACCCCCCCAAAATAGCAGAAGCCTGGAATCTGCTATTGGAAAAACTACAACCACACACACACACACACACACAAAATAACCAGGACACAATTCCATTTTACACCCGCTACAGTCTACTATTGCCGAAGAATTGATGCTTTTGAATTCTGGTGCTGGAGGAGACTCTTGAGAGTCCCATGGACTGCAAGAAGATCAAACCGATCCATTCTTAAGGAAATCAGCCCTGAGTGCTCACTGGAAGGACAGATCCTGAAGCTGAGGCTCCAATACTTTGGCCACCTCATGAGAAGAGAAGACTCCCTGGAAAAGACCCTGATGCTGGGAAAGATGGAGGGCACAAGGAGAAGAGGACGACAGAGGACGAGATGGTTGGACAGTGTTCTCGAAGCTACCAGCATGAGTCTGACCAAACTGTGGGAGGCAGTGGAAGACAGGAGTGCCTGGCGCGCTCTGGTCCATGGGGTCACAAAGAGTCGGACACTACTAAACGACTAAACAACAACAACAACAATCTACTATAACAAGCCAGACTCCATTGCCAGTAGCAGGGAATTTGATTCCTTCAGCATATCAGAACAATGAATTTTCTAAAAATCTCTAATGCGTCTTGTACTTTAGTTGTGATTTCTGCATTGCAGGAGACAGGACTAGATGATGTGGGGGGTCATCTACATGTCTATGAGTCAATAAATCCAACATTTGCATTATTATTTATTGCCATCTTATACTGTCAAACAAACTGCAACTGTTGGGTATTTAGGGTTAAACATTAAACAACCATGGGTGGTAGCCAACTTAAGTTTTACTCAGAGTAAACCCCTTGAAATTAATTTGCCATGTTCATTAATTTAAGTTGGTTTACTCTGAGTAAAACGTAGCTGAATACCACCCCTTAATTTTCCAAAATGGCAACATCTGTTTAAGTGTTTTATCTGTGTTTTCTCATCAAAGAAAGCCAGCGAACATTTTCTCAAGTGAAGAGCACAGAGTTAGAAAAGAAGCAGTATAGGACAGCCCTAATGATGAATGGGTTGGGGTGGGGGACTTCTCAATGGGGAAAAATGCAAAAGATTCAGAAGCAGGACTTTTGAGTATACCAGAAATAAAAAGATAACCAGGGTGATTGGGTAGAAGTCTTAAATGTTGTAGGGCAGACATAGGCAAACTCAGCCCTCCAGATGTCCCATCATCCCTAGCTAACAGGACCAGTGGTCAGGGATGATGGGAATTATAGTCCCAAAACATCTGGAGGGCCAAGTTTACCTATGCCTGTTGTAGGGAAAGAGAGGAGCGAAGATAGAGGTTATTAACTTCCTGCCTTCCTGCTTCCTAGAACCAGAAATCCAATAAAACTGATTGGCGGCAGATTCAGGACAATAAAACCAAGCCATCATCACATGAAGGGCAATTACAGAGTGTGCAGCCACACAATGTAATGATTGATATTGGCTTTAGAGCAGTGACCCTGATCTGTGACTCTACAGATCAGAGGCAGCCAGATGCTGTGGGATACAGTTCCCATCAGTCCCAGCCAGCGTAGCCAATGGCCAGGAATGATGGGAGTTGTAGTCCAGCAATATTGGGAAGGCCACAGCTTCCCCATCCTTACTTTAGAGCAGGCTTCCTCAACCTCGGCCCTCCAGATGGTTTTGGCCTACAACTCCCATGATCCCTAGCTAGCAGCACCAGTGGTCTGTGGTGATGGGAATTGTAGTCCCAAAACAGCTGGAGGGCCGAGTTTGAGGAAGGCTGCTTTAGATGATTTTTCAGGAGGTTGATTAAACAAATTAACAGCGGCAGAAGAATGATAGCCAAATGGAGCTTCCATATTCAGGGGCAATACATCTGACTATCAGTTTGCTGGGGAGCAAACAACTAAAGAGGACCATCTGGCTGGCCACAACAGAGAACTGGAGCGAAATGTGGGTCAGATGAACTGCACTTATCAGTGCCCTACGGACACCTCCTTTCTTCTCCATAGGTTAGGGAGCTTCCAGATGTTCATTGAACATTCATCCTGATTTGTTTGCATGGTTGAAAGGAGGTTAGATGATGTTGCCTTAAACCATTTCCGGTTAAGTTTTCCCATCACTTTATTTACAGCAAGAAGTCCAGAGCTTTCAGGGAAGTGAGTCTGGTGCACCAAACCTCCCAATCAACTACAATTGCACTACCTAAATCAGGAACAGGTAGGTAGCCATGTTGGTCTCCCATAGTCAAAAAAAAATAAAAAAAATCCTTCCAGTAGCACCTTAAGAGACCAGCTAAGTTTGTTCTTGGTATGAGCTTTCGTGTGCATGCACACTTCTTAAGATACACTGAAACAGAAGTCACCAGACCCTTATATATAGGGAGACGGTGGGGAGGGGTATTACTCAGAAGGATGGTGGGAATGGGTGATTGGCTGATAGGTGTGGTAAACCTGTTTCAGTGTATCTGAAGAAGTGTGCATGCACACAAAAGCTCATACCAATAACAAACTCATGGCCACTGGTCCCATCACCTCCTGGCAAAGAGAAGGGGAAGAAATGGAGGCAGTGAGAGATTTTACTTTCTTGGGCTCCATGATCACTGCAGATGGTGACAGCAGTCACGAAATTAAAAGACGCCTGCTTCTTGGGAGAAAAGCAATGACAAACCTAGACAGCATCTTAAAAAGCAGAGACATCACCTTGCGAACAAAGGTCCGTATAGTTAAAGCTATGGTTTTCCTAGTAGCGATGTATGGAAGTGAGAGCTGGACCATAAAGAAGGCTGATCGCCGAAGTATTGATGCTTTTGAATTATGGTGATGGAGGAGACTCTTGAGAGTCCTATGGACTGCAAGAAGATCAAACCTCTCCATTCTGAAGGAAATCAGTCCTGAGTGCTCACTGGAAGGACAGATCCTGAAGCTGAGGCTCCAGTACTTTGGCCACCTCATGAGAAGAGAAGACTCCCTGGAAAAGACCCTGATGTTGGGAAAGATGGAGGGCACAAGGAGAAGGGGACGACAGAGGATGAGATGGTTGGACAGTGTTCTCAAAGCTACCAGCATGAGTTTGACCAAACTGCGGGAGGCAGTGGAAGACAGGAGTGCCTGGCGTGCTCTGGTCCATGGGGTCACAAAGAGTCGTACACGACTAAACGACTAAACAACAACAACAAGGTGCTACTGGAACGATTTTTTTTATTTTAAATCAGGAACCACCTGCATGTAGAACAGAGGTGCTCTCCTACTGAGCTACAGCCCATTGCTTAATCTGTTGGCATACGATTGACTCCTACCCCAAAATACGAACACCTTGGGGAAGGGGGAAAGAGATTGCTTTGGGCATACTGACAAATTAAGGGCTCTGTGTTAGCACACCTGCTTAGCATGCAGAATGTTCCAGGTTCGATCTCCAGGTAGGGCTGGGAATGTCCCTTGCCTGAAACCCTGGGAGCTGCTGCCAGTCAGTGTAGACAATACTAAACTAAATGGGTTGCAGCTTTGTAAAAGGCTGCTTCTCAGGTTCCTAATCTGGAGAGGAGAGGAAACAGGGGCACAAACAAGGGTTATCTTGGCATTTCTGCTGCATTCTCACCCCCCCCCCCACTCCAAATCCAGACTTGGGGATTTGATGAGCGCTGCTTTTCATAACAGAGAAGAATCTCTTCCTCCTCGGCACCAGAACTGACATGATATAGTTGCCTTATCTGTAGGGGCAGGGAACGTAGGAAAGCAGGTGTGTGCGGGGATGACAAACAGATTAGAAGCTATAAGCTGATCAGCAAGGATTTCCCACCTTCCCAGCCACGGGTTCTGACTGCAAATGGAGAAGCGACAAGGGTTGTCAAATCTTCCTGACAGCTATGAGCACAGGCTCAACACACTGCAAAAGGGTTTGGCAAGGGGGCATTTGAAGAAGGCATGCTTTGCATCTGGTGGGGGGGCAGATGCAAAGGAGAAAATGTCCCTACACCTTTAATGGCTGTGCAGACTATATTTCAGCAGGTGTAGCTAAGATGAAAGTCTACACAGCTGTTAAAAGGGCAAGCAAGAGACCTAACTCATTTTTTTCACCTGGTCCTGCTAAATTTGAAAGATACCTTCCGGCATAAAGTTAAGAAAGGGAGGGCAGAAAACCCCAGATATAATTATAACGACACAGGGTTCAATAAGCAAAGAAAGCTCTACGCTTTGTGTGAATTAGGTAGTGTGTTGAAGTGGCTAGAGCACTGTCTCCCAAACTTGGGTCTCCAATTGTTTTTTCGGACTACAATTCCCATCACCCCTGACCACTGGTCTTGCTAGCTAGGGGTGATGGGAGTTGTAGTCCCAGAACAGCTGGAGACTGTTTGGGAAATACTGGGCTAGAGCATAAGGCTGTGACCAGGGTTCAAATCTCATTCAGGCAACGGAGCTGATTTGGGTGACCACCTTGGCCAGCTGTTTCCAGGATAGCCTACCTTGCAAGGTTGTTGTTGTTGGGGTGAAACGGGAGGGGGGAGGAAGCATGGAGGGGAAACGGGATAAAAGGGTAAGGGAAAACGCCCAGGTAAAAACCATGACGCTCATTGGGTGACCTTGGGTCCAGCCACTAGCTCTCAGCCTAACCTACCTCGCAGGGCTGTTGGGTGGATAAAAACGGGGAGGAAGAGGACCATATGTATGCCGCCTTGAGCTCCTGGGAGGAAAGGCGGCATATAAAATGTTAAGAATGCAACGTGCAAAAAAGGAAAAAAATTGCAATGCACCTCAGTCCACTGTGCCCAAGCCAAGGGAGGGGAGAGGAAAAATGAGGCAGGGAGGACGGACTCTGTCGCTGCTGCTGCTGCTGCTGTCTCCCGGGCCCTGCAAATGTGAGCCTATGCGCATCCTCCTCTACAAAGCGATACCCGCGCCTGAGATCGATGCCCGCACATCCGCGGTGGGCAGCGCACGCACTCACCTGCGCCGCTCCCTTTCCCTTTGCAGCCGGAGCCGCCGCCGCTGCTGCCATCTTGCTCCCAGCCCTACCCTATTAAAGGCTTCAGAGAGGCGCTCTGCATGATGGGGGCTGTAGTTTCTGTCCTTTTCTCTCCCCTCCTCCTCTTCCTCCTCCCGCCCCTGTTGCGCGGCAGAGAAAGATGCCCACGGGCTGCTGCAGCGCAGCGGAGCGTCGCCGCAACTGCATCCTCTGTGCGCTCGCAGAGGAGCGAAAGCAGAGGCAAGGCGGCACGTATTTGTAAGCCAGGGCTCAGCACTTATATCCTTGAATGTTTAGGCAGCCTTAGCCAGCTTTGCATACGTATATATTTCGGTTCAATAAATAAATGTGGTAGACTACTTCGAGGTGCCTCTGAGCATGTACAGAGAGCGCCTTCCCCAGGGATGAGAACGTTTGATTGGAGAGACCTAAGTGAGAGAGAAAATTACAGTGGTACCTCGGGTAACATACGCTTCAGGTTACATATGCTTCAGGTTACAGACTCCGCTAACCCAGAAATAGTACCTCGGGTTAAGAACTTTGCTTCAGGATGAGAACAGAAATCGTGCTCCGGCAGTGTGGCAGCAGCAGGAGGCCCCATTAGCTAAAGTGGTGCTTCAGGTTAAGAACAGTTTCAGGTTAAGAACAGACCTCTGGAACGAATTAAGTACGTAACCAGAGGTATCACTGTATTATTATTTTATGTGATTTTATGCTGTCTTTTTATTCTACTGTTTCTATGTAATTACTTTTCTTTAAAAAAAATAATAAAGAAAAAAGTTGAGATCAAAACAGTACAAGGTTATTATTTTCTTAACCACAGTTTTATCATTATGTAAAGGGTCTTGCTGAAGGGAAACCATAAATGCTTGTTTACAAAGCTATTGTACTACCAACCTTACTGTATGCTTGTGAAACATGGACCACTTATACATGCCATCTCCAACTCCTCGAAAGATTCCATCAACGGTGTCTCTGAAAAAAATTACATATCACTTGGGAAGACAGGTGAACTAATGCCAGTGTACTGGAAGAATAAATGATCACCAGTGTCGAAGCATTGATTCTTCAACATCAACTTTGTTGGGCTGGTCATGTTGTGCAGATGCCTGATTATCGTCTTCCAAAGCAACTACTCTATTCCGAACTTAAAAATGGAAAGCATAATACTGGTGGTCAACAAAAGAGGTTTAAAGACCCTCTCAAGGCAAATCTAAAAAAAATGGTAGTATAAACACTGACAACTGGGAAACACTGGCCTGCGAGTGTTTCAGTTGGAGAACAGCCTTTACCAAAGGTGTCATGGGCTTTGAAGACACTTGAATGAAAAGGAAAAACATGCAAAGAGGAAGGCATGTTTGGAAAACCCTTGCCATGATCAGCTCCTGCCCAGAAACCCATGTCCCCACTGTGGAAGGACGTGTGGATCCAGAACTGGCTACCACAGTCACTTACGGACTCACTGTTAAGACCATGTTCATGGAAGACAATCTTACTTGGCTACGAGTGATCGCCAAAAAAGATAAAGTTCTTAAATAAGTAGAGGGAAATCTATACCTAAATTCTGTCTCATTTCATTTTCTTTTTTCCATCATAGTATTTTAAGGCCTTTGATGATTTGTAGAATCATAGAAATGAAAAGTTGGAAGGGACCTGAGTGTCATCTAGTCCAACCCCCCTGGAATGCAGGTATCTCAGCTAAAGCATCCATGACAGATGGCCATCCAACCTCTGCTTGAAAATCTACAAGGAAGGAGAGTGCAGCACCTTCTGATTCTTGTACAGTGGTACCTCGGGTTACAGACACTTCAGGTTACAGACTCTGTTAACCCAGAAATAGTACCTCGGGTTAAGAACTTTGCTTCAGGATGAGAACAGAAATCGTGCGGTGGCGATGCAGCTAAAGTGGTACCTCAAGTTAAGAACAGTTTCAGGTTAAGAACGGACCTCCAGAATGAATTAAGTTCTTAACCTGAGGTACCACTGTATTGTAAGAAAAGTGTCCAGTTCTTTGTGTTGGGCACATTTAACCTCTGAAGAAACATAATTGAACATTGTGTGCTTGTGCACACTCCAACAGCACACAGAGTGGCCAAATAACAAAGAGTGTTTTAAGTGAAGGCCAGGAGCCTCTGAGCACATTCAGAGTGTCTTTTCTAGAGAAGAGAATTCGTGTTTGGTTGGAGGGAAAGTCCTGATAATGGAGAGCTTTTGAACATACGCTGTGGGGGCCTTCCTTTCTGAGACATCTCAGCTGGAAAGATAATGCTCTCAGTTTACATGTGCCACCTTAAAAATGCAGCCACTTCTCTCACATGTAACATACATGTAGCATCCATCCGTCCATGAGCATGTGATGTTGTCTTCTATTGGGCCAATCTATCCATGCAGCTCAGCACTGTCTACCCAGACTGGCAGTGACGTCGTAATGTTTTTCTCAGACTCTGGGTGCCTGCAGTTTGAGATCCCTATAAGATGCAAATGCTCTGATGGCGCCATGGGTACCTCACTGGTCAGGACCCTGGCACTGCTATCCATAAGTAGCCCTGCAAATGCTTAATTCCACACATTACCCCCCCCCCGATATTTATTGAAACTTAACATATATACATAATAACCAAAATTCCCAATGATTCCCTCACATAACATATAATATCTAAATTACAACAGCTGCATAGTTATACACTTAATTATAAATCCCACTGCCTACCCTCTGCTTCCCTCCACAGCAATTCGACTTCTTTATATTTCTTTCTACCTTTCCCCCCTTGCATTCTATAATAAATTATTTTTGTTAAATTCTGATTTTTCCTTCTTTCTTTATTGGTTTTGTTATTGCTTACGTTTTTTATTCTAAGCCTATTAGCACGTCATTATTAGAACAATGTTTTGACACACAATCTTCAAAATCCTTCCACTCCATTCTTAACTTTTGATTTGATCGATATCTTATAACTGAAGTTCATTTTGCCAATTCTATATACTCACTTAATTTACAAATCCACTCTTCCTTGGTTTCTGTGTATATATATATATATATATGCAGGTTTTGGTGTCCTCGGGTGTCTTCCCGTGTAAAAGTTGGGG
>JAXCMG010000020.1:25645153-25698987 GCA_034642415.1 Podarcis siculus | reverse complement strand
ATATATATATATTCCTTCCAGTAGCACCTTAGAGACTTAGAGACCAGCTAAGTTAGTTATTGGTATGAGCTTTTGTGTGCATGCACACTTCTTCAGATACAAATATACTCATTTTATTTTATTTCTTAGCAATTTATTGATAGCTCGAACGCCAAAATTGTCAAGCTCGGGATATTGCCGAAACTGGGAAAGTCGTCAAAAGCAGGAAATCGCAGCAAGTATCAAACAGATCTGAAGAGCAATAAACAAAACGAACCCACCACTGCTCAGCAATGCGCTGATCGTAACGACATTTAAATTGCTGCGCCGGGGGGGGGGGATTGTGAGAGTCATTGGCGGGGCAGAGAGGAAAACACAGCCTGCGAAGAAAACTCCCAAAGCAAAATAGAGCCATTTCAGCCCATTAAGAGAGACAGAACATTCCTCTTCTAATTTTCTAAACAGATGGTCTGACACAGTTGGTAATGTTGGAAGGTGCAAATTTCATCTCGCTCTTTCCAACGTGAGTAGAAAATAACAAAGGCGACATCGGGTGGGGGAAGGGGAGGAACGAAGGCTCAGCAGCACAGGTGCAGGGAAGAGAATCCAACATAAAAAAATATGAGGAGAAAGGAAATTATCATTGGTGGGCCTGCCTGCAAGCAATGGAGTTCAGGGTTAGAGACATTAGAAACTGAGGAGGTTTCCATCAGAAAGGAGAGTGGAAACTGCAGCAATTCACATGCTCATCAACGGTCAAGAAGGGAAATCGTGCAAGCAAACATAGGTGGCATTTACTATCATTTTCATTTTTTTAGTCCACAAGCTTTATATAAGCAGTTACATTGTTTCCTGAATTGTTTCTAAGGCTTTGCTTCATTGAAATGCATTGACATTGATTATGTAACTGGTTACATAACCGGCTACATTTGTTTCAGCACACAGCAAGACAAGCAAGGTAGACTCCAGGGGAAGCCGGACTGCAGTGGAACAGAAGCGTTGCAAGGAATACAGGACAGGGATGGAAGTGGCATCCTCCTTACATCCCATATGAGAGGCTTGAAGCAGACAAGGCAATTGAAATTAGGCATGGAAGAATGAAAGAAGGATAGAGTCCAAAGGATCCTCGAGGTGATCAACAAATGGAGGAGGGTTGGGAAAATTTTTCACTCTGCATTGCTTTCTGGGCAGCCTGGGCCTGATTCACACCATACATTCAAAGCACTTGTGACACCACTTTAAACAGTCATGGTTTCCCCCAGAGGAATCTGGGAACTGTAGTTTGTTAAGGGTGCCAAGAGCTGTTAGGAGGTCCTCTGATAGTACATATTGCATATCTAAATGAAGGACACAGAGAGATGTGCGTACAGGGGTAAAATTTAAATTTGTCACCCCACCCATTTTAGTCTCTGGCCCTGTTCTCCACTGGAATATGGCCCTCAAAAGGTTGGCAAGAAGTGAATGTGGCCCCCAGACTAGAAAAAAAATACTCCCCAACCCTGCTGTAGAGGACTGATGCAATCAATAAATGGGAAAATGGCAGTTTGGGGAAGGGGGGGTGATTTTTTGGCAGAACCACAGTGCAAGGAGGAGATGGATAAACAGACACATTAAATGCATTCACAAATTCAGCATCAGTCTCTTTTGGTCCCAAGGAAAAACTAAAGTGAAATATAATTTTGCAGCACATAGTATGGATGAAAATAAGGTGGTATGAGAATCTGTGCGATTCACACAGCCACTTTGAAGGGGCTCTTTTAAAATTCTCATTAATGAGACTTTTACAAAATGAGGAAATAAACAATGTCTGCCTGATATTTCCCCAATTAAGCCTAGCCCTGCAGAGCTTGACTGGATTTTGAGTCATGACGGTGACTCATTATCCTATATCATTTCTGAAATTCCCTAAAGCGAGAGATAAAATGCCACGTGGGCATACGACTACTAATAGGTTGGCAACATTGATATTAACATGACTTTTAAAAGTCAGTTTAACAGCACCAGTTTTTACAGAGTACCTCTCGAAATGGTCTCCAAGGTGTGATCTTCAGCTCTGAAGAAAAAGAGAATAAAAATAATCCCCACAGAATGATTCCAGTGAACAATTTCAAACTGGAAATAATCAGGCACAATTATTGACGAGTTTAAGGGGGAGGGGGAATACTAGGAACATCTTCTTTAGGTGTAGTTTTAAAAGTAAAAATAAAGGTTTGAAATATACCCAAGGATGACAGGGAAAAGCAAAGCCTAGGTGGATGAACGTATCCATTCTTAAGGAAATCAGCTCTGAGTGCTCACTGGAAGGACAGATCGTGAAGCTGAGGCTCCAATACTTTGGCCACCTCATGAGAAGAGAAGACTCCCTGGAAAAGACCCTGATGTTGGGAAAGATAGAAGGCACAAGGAGAAGGGGACGACAGAAGACGAGATGGTTGGACAGTGTTCTCAAAGCTACCAACTTGAGTTTGACCAAACTGCAGGAGGCAGTGGAAGACAGGAGTGCCTGGCATGCTCTGGTCCATGGGGTCACAAAGAGTCGGACACGACTAAACGACTAAACAACAACAACAAGGTGGATGAACTACATGCTTTGCAGGATGTAGAACAGTATTTGCAAAGAAAGAACGGAAGCTGCTTTATACTGACTCAGCCTCTTGGTTCATCTAGTTCAGAATAGTCTACACCAGGTGTGGGAAAGTCTTGGGCCTCCAGCTGCAACTACAACTCCCATCAGCCCCAGCAAGCATGGCCGATAGACTGGGATGATGGGTGCTGAGAGTCCATCAACATATGAAGGCCCAAACATTCCCTCCACCTAGTCCACACTGATTGGCATCAGCTTTCCAGGATTTCAGAGAGGAGACGTTCCTTGAGAACAAACTTGTGTCCTTCTCTATGCATCTGCAAGCATCCGGTTGACTACTGTAAGAATAGGATGCTGGACTAGATAGGCCATTGGCCTAATCCAGCAGGCCTCTTCTTATGTTCGTATGTAAAGCTGGTGCTCTACCACTTTGGGCATCTCCACAGTTCGTCTTGTCCTGCTGCGGAAACCGCTTTTCTTTTATGCTCAATCAGAGCCAAAGGCAATTCAGCCCCCCCCCCCCCAGATTGCCATTTGTTACAAACTGGTGGCGCTGTGGGTTAAACCACAGAGCCTAGGACTTGCCGATCAGAAGGTTGGCGGTTCGAATCCCCACGATGGGTTGAGCTCCCGTTGCTCAGTCCCAGCTCCTGCCAACCTAGCAGTTCGAAAGCACGTCAAAGTGCAAGTAGATAAATAGGTACCACTCCGGCGGGATGGTAATCGGTGTTTCCGTGCGCTGCTCTGGTTTGTCAGAAGCGGCTTAGTCCTGCTGGCCACATGACCCGGAAGCTGTACGCTGGCTCGCTTGGCCAATAAAGCGAGATGAGTGCCACAACCCCAGAGTCGGTCACGACTGGACCTAATGGTCAGGGATCCCTTTATTTTTACCTTTATCACTAAAGAGCAGGTTTAGAAAGGGACAGAGCAAGGAGAAAACAGTTCAGGCTTTCTGTGCCTAGAAAGCACAGGTCAAGTGGGAAACCTTTCTAGGCATGGCACAAGTGGAAGTGTGGCTGAGCCCTGAGTTATGGCCATTCCTCAAAGGATTTTGAACCTGTTCACCTCTTCTAAACTGCAATCCTGAGTCTGTTACCCTGGGAGCGAGCCCCACTGAAATCAGTAGGACTTCTGAGTAGGTACAGTTAGGAGTTCACTGGTCTCTATTTTTTCAGGATACTTCACTGCATTTCCCATGCATTATTTGATCATGCTAGTCTGTGGAGATCCGAAAAGGACCAGAGCTCAGTAGCAGAGCTCATGCATTGTACATAGAAGGTCCCAGGAGCTGTCCCCAATGTTTCCAGTTAAAAAAACAGCCAGGAAGCAAGTGATTTAAGAACTGCTGGGAAGCTGCTGCCAGTCAAGGGGCTTTAATTCAGGGACAGCCAACGTTGTGCCCTCCAGGTGTTGTTTGACTTGTTGAACTCCATCACCCCCAGCCACCATGGCCAATGGCCAGTGATTATGGGAGTTCTACTCCAACAATATCTGGAGAGTCATAAGTTACAGATCCCGGGTGTATAGAGTAGACTCCCTAGCCTGATTATATTTATTTAGTGTTTTTATACCCAACTTCTTTCGAAGCTGGGAATCAATGGGGCTTTCAACATTTAAGAACATCATTAAAAGATATACAGTGGTACCTCGGGTTAAGAACTTAATTCGTTCTGGAGGTCCGTTCTTAAGCTGAAACTTTTCTTAACCTGAAGCACCACATTAGCTAATGGGGCCTCCCTTTGCTGCCACACGATTTCTGTTCTCATCCTGAAGTAAAGTTCTTAACCTGAGGTTCTATTTCTGGATTAGCGGAGTCTGTAACCTGAAGTATCTGTAACCCGAGGCACCACTGTAAAGTAATAAAAACAAGCTAGTAAAAAACAGGCAGGTAGCTGTGTTGGTCTGATGCAGTCAAAATAAAAACATAAAAAATAGTCCAGTAGCACCTTAAAGGTAAAGGTAAAGGTACCCCTGCCCGTATGGGCCAGTCTTGACAGACTCTGGGGTTGGTGCGCCCATCTCACTCTATAGGCCGGGGGCCAGCGCTGTCCGGAGACACTTCCAGGTCACGTGGCCAGCGTGACATCACTGCTCTGGCGAGCCAGAGCCGCACACGGAAACGCCGTTTACCTTCCCGCTAGAAAGCGGTCCCTATTTATCTACTTGCACCCGGGGGTGCTTTCGAACTGCTAGGTTGGCAGGCGCTGGGACCGAGCAACGGGAGCGCACCCCGCCGCGGGGATTCGAACCGCCGACCTTTCGATCGGCAAGCCCTAGGAGCTGAGGCTTTTACCCACAGCGCCACCTGCGTCCCCATTAGCACCTTAGTATTACATTACATTACATTAGTAGCACCTTAGAGCACCTTAGTATTACATTACATTACATTACATTACATTAGTAGTACCTTAGAGACCAACTAAGTTTGCTCTAGGTATAAGAAGAAGTGTGCATGCACACAAAAGCTTATACCTAGAACAAACTTAGATGGTCTCTAAGGAGCTACTGGACTATTTTATTTTAATTTTTTAGTTAAAAACAATACATACATTAAATATGTATTTAATGAAATACATTAAAACAAATTTAGAACCAGCAATTAAGATGCAGTTTGCTGTGACGGCATCAACTGCACTGTAGTTTCCAAATGCTTGTCTGAATAGGAGCCAATCTAACCTCTCTTGGGAGTGAATTTTCAGAGCAAAATGGGCACTTGGATATGGATGTGAGAGCTTTGTTTGCCGTTGAATATAAATTTAAGCCACCATGAGATGAGAAGAAGATGGTTCTTATGGATTGGTAACTGATCGTCAAACAGGAAGCAGAGATCAGAAATCATTGCAGAAAAAAAGCATTATGTTTGTCTCAGTAAACTGTGAGGGCAAAAAACAGGGCATTTCTTTGTCCCAAGTCACTCTGTTATAGTTTCCAAATGATCCAGAATATGATCTTTCCACGGATAACCGATGATGAATTAAGCATGAAACATCTGATCTGAGATCACACCACAATCTAAAAATAGACTCAGTCAAAAGATGCTGAAAAGAAGCCTCAATAAGCACAATTGGATTGGATGCCCATAAGAATCCAGAATAGAGGTACCAATTGGCAATTGTCTGATCTGTACCCACCCCTCTGTGCGCAAAGCACACAACCAGCTGCATCTAATCGGATCTGGCAGTGGCATGTTGACAGAAGATCAGCTACGTATGAGCCAAAACCATGGACAATTTTGAGGCGACATTTTGTTGTTGTTGTTGTTTAGTCATTTAGTTGTGTCCGACTCGTCGTGACCCCATGGACCAGCGCACGCCAGGCACTCCTGTCTTCCACTGCCAATTTCAGTTTGGTCAAACTCACGCTGGTAGCTTCGAGAACACTATCCAACCATCTCGTCCTCTGTCGTCCCCTTCTCCTTGTGCCCTCCATCTTTCCCAACATCAGGGTCTTTTCCAGGGAGTCTTCTCTTCTCATGAGGTGGCCAAAGTATGGGAGCCTCAGCTTCAGGATCTGTCCTTCCAGTGAGCACTCAGGGCTGATTTCCTTCAGAATTGATAGGTTTGATCTTCTTGCAGTCCATGGGACTCTCAAGAATCTCCTCCATAATTCAAAAGCATCAATTCTTCGGCAATCAGCCTTTTTTATGGTCCAGCTCTCACTTCCATACATCACTACTGGAAAAACCATGGCTTTAACTATACCGACCTTTGCTGGCAAGGTGATGTCTTTATAGTTTTTACTATACGGACCTTTTTTTTTTACCAGTGTCCAAAAGAACACCTGTGCTTGGGGCTCCTTGTGAACATGTTCACCTCTTTGTGCTCATTGCACACATGTAAGCCATGTTCACACCATACATTTAAACCACTATGGTACCACTTTAAATACTCATGGGGACCCCCAAAGAATCTTGGGAGCTGTAGTTTGCTAAAGGTGCTGAGAGTCCTTAGGACACCCTCCATTCCCCTTGTAGAGCTACATTTCTGAGTGGTTTAACAGCTGACTCCTCTTCCCAGTGAACTCTGGGAACTGTAGCTCTGTGAGGGGAACAGTGGCCACCTAACAACTCGCAGCATCCTTAAACTACAGTTCCCAGCATTCTTGGGGGGGGGGGTAAGCCATAATTGTTTAAAGCAGTATCATAGTGCTCTAAAGGTAGGACATGAATGTGACCTCTCACTCATCCTCTATTAGCGCCACTTGTCTTCAGTGAAAATATCCTGGGCTCCTTTGAGAGGAAGGTCAGGGTATACTTTGGACAACAAGCAAGCAAGCAAGCAAGCAAACAAACAAACATATTGATGTCCTGGACCTGTCAAGAAGGGTGATCAGGCTGGCGGATGCAAGGTCTTCCTTGCATTGGCTCCGCAGCTTTGAATCTCCCTCCCCTAAGATGAATGATCAGTCCTCTCCTTAGTAGTGTTTCGTGAACCACGAGCTTAGCATGAGTCCACAGTGTGCTGTAGCAAGAAGAAAACCTAATGCTTTCCTAGGCTACACCCACAGAAGTCTACTGTCCAGATCAAGCGAAGGAAAAGTTCTGCCTTGGTCAAACCACACCTGGAATAATGTGTCCAGTTCTGGGCATCACAGTTTAAGAAGGATGTTGACAAGCTGGAATGTGTGCAGAGGAGGGCAGCCAAGATGATCAAGGGTCTGGAAACTAAGCCTGATGAGGAACAGTTGAAGGAGCTGGGTATGTTTAGCGTGGAAAAGAGGAGACTGAGAGGAGATATGAGAGACATCTTCAAATATCTTAAGGGCTGTCACATGGAAGTGGGAAGAAGCTTGTTTTCTCCTGCTCTGGAGGGTAGGACTCGAACCCATGGCCTAAGTTACAAGAAAGGAGATTCGGGCTAAACATCAGGGAGAACTTTCTGACAGTAAGAGCTGTTCAACAGTGGAATGGACTCCCTCTGGAGACTGTGGACTCTCCTTCCTTAGAGATTTTTAAGCAGAGGTTGGATGGCCATCTGTCCAGGATGCTTTAGCTGAGATTCCTTCATTGCAGGGGGTTGGACTGGAGGACTTTTGGGGTCCCTTCCAACTCTACAATTCTATTATTCTAACTCTTAAGGATTGCTTTTAATGTATGTCTGTATTGTAGTAGGCAGAACCATCTGTTTTTATTCAGAGAGTTCGCCCACATATCCGCTTGTCCCATGCTCAGAAAGCATGGATCCGAGACGTTTTCCACTTAACCCACACTTTCTAGGCATGAGTTTGAGCAGTTGTCCTCCCCCACCCCACTCCTTTTCTGGGAAAACCTGCTCTTTAGATCTAAATCGGAACAAATGATAATCCGCAGAAAACACTGATTGCTGTTTGCTCCAATTGAGGACTAAAGAGCAGTTTTCCCCAGGGGAAAACAGAAGAACAATGGAAGGTGTGATTCTAGATTCAGGTAGGTAGCCATGTTGGTATGTCGCAGTCGAAATAAATAAAAAAATTGTCCAGTAGCACCTTAGAGACCAACTAAGTTTTTTCTGGGTATAAGCTTTTGTGTGCATGCACACTGAAGAAGAAGTGTGCATACACAAGAAAGCTTATACCCAGAACAAACTTAGTTGGTCTCTAAGGTGCTACTGGACAATTCTTTATTTTTTTAAATTTATTTCGAATAGGAGGTGTGGTAAGCTCTTATAGTGGTAAAGCTTGCTGAGATACATTGGCTTGAAATGTATGGAACTGCTGTTGCCATGGCTGTGATTGTGTTGCGCATATTCATTTGCATTGTTTCCAGCGCTGTAAGCAACTGTGGGGAAAATACTGTCTTTTGAACAATGGCAAATAATGGCAATAACTTTATTTGTACTCTGCCCTTCATCTGTAAGTCCCGGGGGGTAACTTCACAATCAAGCTTAACCTTGAAGGTAAAGAAAACAGCACGAAACAATCAAAATACAAGATTCAAATGAAAAGGAAAAGGAAAACACACCAGCAGTGGTTGAAAGATGCAACTGCCCAACACTCATCCCTGTTCCCCAAAGACCTGGGATAAGAGGTGCATCTTCAGCTGCCATGAAGACAAAATCTGTTCCGCACCACAGGGTTCATCCTCCCCATACTACATGCAGATGTGTGGTACTTATTTTGGAGGTATTTGTTTATACCAGCAGGAGACCTGAATAGGGGCCCCAATGCCCGTTTGCTGGCCCTTGGATCTCTGTCCCGGCTGTGAAACAGTAGCTGCTTCTTGCTTCTGTTGTAGTTTTCATCGTTGTTGGAACCAGAGTGCCTTCCTCTGAGCATCGCTCACAGGGAGCAATGGAGAACCTCAGGGTTGCAGTTCAAGCCCCCCAGTGCCTGATAATTCAGGGTGATCCCCTGTAGCAAAACCCAAGGCAAGGATAGAGGGGCTACGGAAAATGTAAAAACCAGTCTTGCCAGCTGAGAAACCCGCTCAAAATCCAAACTGAAAGCGCTGCGTGCATTACCGCCATGGCATGTTTGTGCCGATTGAAGCCCCTGGAAAACTAAATGGAGCATGCAAAGCGACAGTGAATAAAGGTTAAAGTTGCACCTTTAACGTAGCACAATGCCAAGTTCCGTTTTGCTGTGGTTTGCAACACAATGCTAACAGCGGCAATCGTGCCTGGGGCCTGGCATCTGCAGTCGGAAGATAAACAACACCACTCTGGCCTCGAGAGCTGATGGATTGTGAAAGGCGCTGCCCCCGTCAATAGACTCTCAGCCATGAATAGGGTTCGTGCTAAATTTACAACCATTATATAATCTCAGAGATTGCTTGCCTTGTACACAGAGGGAGCTCTGTAGGTTTCCATTTCAAATTGGATCCTTCTCTTTCTCTTCTACTCCCTTTTATTCATCAGTATGCCTATTCTTTGACGTTCTTAGAAGCTGTTAGCATTGTTGGACAGTTTTCACTTTAGCCTTATTAAATCGTCACACTGAGGAGGAACCCTTTTATGAATGAAGCTGTCAGCTGGACACTGTTCTGCTGAAGAATCTAGAGAAGAAGAAGAAGAGTTTGGATTTGATATCCCGCTTTATCACTACCCGAAGGAGTCTCAAAGCGGCTAACATTCTCCTTTCCCTTCCTCCCCCACAACAAACACTCTGTGAGGTGAGTGGGGCTGAGAGACTTCCGAGAAGTGTGACTAGCCCAAGGTCACCCAGCAGCTGCATGTGGAGGAGCGGGGAAGCGAACCCGGTTCACCAGATTACGAGTCCACCGCTCTTAACCACTACACCACACTGGCTCTAAGCTAACAGGTCAGAAAGAAGTGTCCTCAATGGCCCCAAACCATGTGCTCCCAGTTCCTGTCAAATGGCGGACGTCACATGGAGCAAAGCCTTTTCAAAAGCGGGGCCAATGTTGTCAGGGAGCTCACCTTCTTCCATTGTGATTGGCCTTGGGGCAACTGGAAGTGGCGACTGTCTTTTGGACAGCTTTCGTCAAGGGCACTTCCAGGCCAAAGGAATGCATGTGGCAGATAGTTAACTCATTATTGTCAAACGTAATGCTTACAGTCGCTTCCACAGCTCTGAATATCTAGGCACACCAATCCAATGTCCAGGCAGCTATTCCCTATGGTCTGTGCCCTATGGAGCAGTTGCAGCAACAGGGCCTTCCTCTCCCTCCACTGTATGTACCTTCCACCAACAGGCTACATGCATGCAGCTGGAGACTATGCCTGCATGAAAACTTCCTCTGCCCACCACTTTTCAGTCCCCTACTGGTTCTGATCTAGACAGTGGTGCAGAAGAAGGTGGGGAAGCACTGGCCTTTCATTTCCCTGGCCTGCCTCTTCCTCCTCTTCCTCTAGGTCTAACGTTTCCCTTGCCTCTGATTCCTGCCTCCTGGCCAGAACTGTTCCCTGCAAATCACTGCCCCTCTCTCCCGAGTCAGATTCTAGCCCAGCTTCCCCCAGTGCTCTCTCATCAGCATCCTTCCAGTCCTTGCCAGCTTTGGGGATATGCTGCTGGTTGACTTCAACAAATTTCCACTGCCAATGTGTTTACTGATTCTGCAGCATGTGTTGTTTTTTAAAAAACAAAAATGAAAACTGTGCTTTATTAGTAGTTGTAGTGATTTCATTTGTTGTGTGTGCCATGGTTTTAAATGTTTTTGTTAGCTGTTTGGGGGAACTTAAGGGTACTGATGTTTTGCCGCAGCCAAGAAATGTGGAACCGGTTTCCCTGCTAACTTTCATTTGATCTTGGCCAGTAATTATTTTACTGGATTTTAAGGGAAATATTTGAAATATACATATCAAGAGCTCACGAGTACTTGAACAGTAGTGGCTCATTATATGTGATGACGGGTCTGAGGCAGACAAAGATCATAGCTGTCAACTTTTCCCTTTTTTAAAGGGAAATTCCCTTATTCCGAATAGGATTCCTCACAAGAAAAGGGAAAAGTTGGCGGCTATGATAAAGATGCATGTGCAAAGGAGCAATCAGGAGCCCTAGAGTGCGCTCCCAGGCAAGGTTTGCTGCCAGCAAGCCCTGCGGGGATCAGCTGCACTACCGAGTTCTCAATTAGGGACTCTGTAGTGGAGCCAGTCCCTGCCCAGAGTGGACTTGCTGTTAGTATGGATCAGTTGACCGGCACTTTACAGCAAGTCCCACAGAGACCAGTGGCACTACAGAGCTGGGATAGCTCTGTCGCTACAGCATGAGATTCTTAATCTCTAGGTCGAGGGTTCAAGCCCCACATTGGACAAAAGATTCCTGCATTGCAGAGGGTTGGACTACATGACCCTTCTGGTCCCTTCCAACAGTGGTCATAAGCCACAGCAGTCTTTGGCTGGGAGCCCTGCATGGTGCTTCTGCCAAAGCTTCCCTCTGTGGAGTAACACATCATTGAGTGACTGTGTTGGCTTCCCAGACTCTCCTCTGTCCACAAACAAGTTGGTGATTCTCAGCTGTTCCTAATTTGGCACAAACCTGGCCTTTCTAGACAGCATGCTAGAAAGAGCCACCCCCTGTCTCTCTCAGACCCACAAAATAAATCACACACACGCCTCACAAAGGAAGCTGGGATCTGCTAATGGAACACTTTTATTGGAGGCTAAATATTTTATCAGGCTAATGGTGTTCTCTCTTCCGACGGTTTACTACTTTACTGGGCATTGCAAAGTTAAGGCCTTCCCACGCAATGCTCTTTCAGGGTCATTATGATGCAGCCAGGACAGAACTAGTGTTCCATGCATAATGAAGGGAAGCAGGAAGTCAGGGGCCAAGAGATCTGGGCAATGTTAGGATTATTAGTAGTATTATTATCTGCCCCTTGGCTTCAGTGCCAAGAGATAACTGCTGCCAGTCTCTGTCTCTTATCAGGACCAGTCTTGAGTGGGTGGCTGGGGTTGGGAGAGAAGGTTCCTTGGGTTCAGGAGTGTGCATTGATTTTGGAGGAAATGAAAAACTCAGCTGAATTTGGTAAATTGTGAAACGAATGCAAGCAAAACTGGCTCTACTGTTAGACAGAGGGAGGTAGTTGCCTCAGGCAGCAGATTCTGGGAGGGGAAGAGCAGCACTTAGGATGTCTCCCTGATGTTTAGTAAGAATCTCCTTTCTTGTACAGTGTTACCTTGGCTTAAGTACTTAATTCATTCCAGAGGTCCGTTCTTAGCCTGAAACTGCTCTTAACCTGAAGCACCACTTTAGCTAATGGGACCTCCTGCTGCCACCGGAGCACAATTTCTGTTCTCATCCTAAAGCAAAGTTCTTAACCTGAAGCACTATTTCTGGGTTAGCGGAGTCTGTAACCTGAAGCGTATGTAACCTGAAGCGTATGTAACCCGAGGTACCACTGTATATTGGATCCACTGTTTTGGTTCCCAGCCTCCGCAGCAGGAGAAAACAAGCTTGCCCCATCTTCAATAAGACAGCCCTTTAGATATTTGAAAATGGCTGTCATATCTCCTTTAGGTTTCCTATTTTCCAGGCTGAACATACCTAGCTCCCTCAACCGTTCCTCATAAGGCTTCGTTTCCAGTCCCTTGATCATCTTGGTCGCCTTCCTCTGCACACGTTCCAGCTTGTCAATCTCCTTCTTAAATTGTGGCACTCAGAACTGGACACAGTACTCCAGGTGTGGTCTGAACAAGGAAGAATAGAGTGGGACTATTACTTTCCTTGATCTGGACACTAGACTTTTACTGATGCATCACAGAACAGCATTCACTATTTATTTTCTGCTGCTGCATCACGCTGTTGACTCATGTTACACTTGCAGTCTTTTAAGCCCCTCTAGAAACTTTTCATATGTACTACTGGCAAGCCAGGTGTCCAACACCTTATATTTCTGCAGTTGGTTAATCCAGCCTATGTGCAGAACTTGACATTTTATCCCCATTGAAATTCATTTTGTTAGTTTGAGCACAGTTCTCCAATCTGTTAAAGCCGTCTTGAATCCCGAGTCTGTCTTCTGCAGAATTAGCTATCTCTCCCAGTTTCGAGTCACCTGCAAATCTGATGAAGTTTCTTCATCCAAGTAATTTATAGCACTTGAGGTGTTGGAGGGCACAGTGGGCGTTTGACACCCTGCTAGCCCTGTATCCCCTGAGGATTGGACAAATTCCTGTAAGGTAAGGCTATCAATGGCCATTAGGCTAGGCTCTGACTCCCAGCTGTTCTGGGTTCCTTTGTAATGAAGAGTGTGGGATATAAATTGGATAAATAATGGGATCTAATGAACATCATCATCAATGGCCAATATTTCCCCCCCTAAGAACACCCTGGATGTTCAAATGAATGTTTATGGAGCTGCCTGCCATCAGTTGTGAACTCAGTGTCCTATTTTCCTGCTCAGCTTCCTGTGCTGTTCTGGATCTAGGTAAAAGGTTTAAAAGATAAAGGACCCCTGGACGGTTAAGTCCAGTCAAAGGCAACTATGGGGTTGTGGTGCTCATTTTGCTTTCAAGCTGAGGGAGCCAGCATTTGTCCACAGACAGTTTTCTGGGCCATGTGGCCAGCAGGACTAAATCACTTCTGGTGCAACAGAACACCGTGACAGAATCCAGAGCGCACGGAAATGTTGTTTACCTTCCTGCCACAGCGGTACCTATTTATCTACTTGCACTGGTGTGCTTTCAAACTGCTAGGTTGGCAGGAGCTGGGCCAGAGCAACGGGAGCTCACTCCATTGTGGGGATTCGAACCGCTGCTCAGCTTCCTGCGCTGTTCTGGATCTAGGTACCGCAAGCCCTGAAGGGCACCTGATTTTCAGAACTGGATTGCTCTGGTTTTGAACTCTCAGTGATTTCTTTCTCTCTTCACCAGCTGATATTTCTTTTCCCTCTCCCAATGGAGCCAACGGCTCGCGCTCCTTTCTAAATTACAGCCAAATCAAATATTTGCTGAGAAGCTTATACATTGGGAAGGAGAGAGAGAAATGAGCTGAAATCCAAATAGAGACATCAAATTGCAGTTCCCGGAATGGTGGGGGGAGAAAGCCTTTAACCTTCTACCGTGGCAATGTTTTCTCAGTGCACTGGTTCTTGTTTCAGCATCCCATCCTTGGGTCTACAAGGTCATGGCAAGATGGTAGCTGGAGAGAGAGAGAGAGAGAGAGAGAGAGAGAGAGAGAGAGAAGCTCATTTAAACAACTTGGAAACAAACAAAGAAACAGATTCAACACTACCACAAGCTATTGAGAAGCAGCAAGGTGCTGGAGGACAGAGCAGAAGCCCTGTGCCTTCTAGGCTTCAGGGGAGGGTCTTTAGCTCAGTGATAGAGCATCAATCTTGCACACAGAAAGTTCCAATTTCAAAGACCAGGGAAGAGAGACAGCGGAAGAAGATTGGAAGAAATTTAAGGACTATCTTAGGAAATACTGTAAAATTACTGAATGTTGAAACGATGTTGATTTAGAAATTAAGTGGTTTTCAGCTGTAATGATTATGAAAAAGGAAAGAAATGTGAAGACTTAAACAAAAATTAAAGGAAAGGATTTGCTGAACTTATAAATAGAAATTGGAATACAGAAAGGGAAGGTATGAGGAGGTCGGGGAAGTAGAGTTGATGAAAATAAGGGAATGAACATATACTTGTTTTTCTTTTTGTATGTTTTTCTTTTATGTCTGTTTATATAATTTTTTGAAACTTTAATAAAAAATTTCTAAAAAACAACAGAAAGTTCCAATTTCAAGCCCCAACATCTCCAGAGAGCCAGTGTGGTGCAGTGGTTAAGAGTGGTGGACTCGTAATCTGGTGAACTGGGTTCTTGTCTCCGCTCCTCCACATGCAGCTGCTGGGTGACCTTGGGCCAGTCACACTTCCTTGAAGTCTCTCAGCCCCACTCACCTCACAGAGTGTTTGTTGTGGGGGAGGAAGGGAAAGGAGATTGTTGGCTGCTTTGAGACTCCTTTGGGTAGTGATAAAGCGGGATATCAAATCCAAACTCTTCTTCTTCTTCTTCCAGGTCATCCTGAAAGAGACTCCTGCCTGAAACCCCAGAGAGATGCTGCCAGTCAGTGTGGATAATACTAACCTAAATGGACCAGTGCTCTCTCACCTTGCAGTTCCAAGCTATTGTCATACAGAGGGACATTTCAGCTACTTGGACCAAAACGGTCTGGTTCAGCATAAGGCACCTGTCTATGTTCCTATGTTCCTGATAGCTTTCAATGCAGCAGAGGACAAGGTCCTATTGCCAGGGTTAAAGCAAGATTCAGTTGCCTCTCTGGTCAGGTTTTGCATATGGATGGGAAGAAAGGCGCCATTTTGCCTTCCAGCTAAGGTCGTCCTGCACAAATGGATTTTGACTCTACACATGGTCCAGAGGCCAAGAATCAGATTTGTGTGCCTTTAAAGCATGCTGTTTCTGGGGTGGGGGGTGGGAATAGAGAATTCCCGCTGTGGACTTTTGATCCACAAGAGGCCCTCCTGCTGACAAAATCAGCAGCAGTACAGCCACCAGGAGAGAAATACAGTGGTACCTCTGGTTACATATTTAATTCGTTCTGGAGGTCCGTTCTTAAGCTGAAACTGTTCTTAACCTGAAGCACCACTATAGCTAATGGGGCTTCCCGCTGCTGCTACGCCGCCGCCGCACGATTTCTGTTCTCATCCTGAAGCAAAGTTCTTAACCCAAGGTATTATTTCTGGGTTAGTGGAGTCTGTAACCTGAAGCATATGTAACCTGAAGCGTATGTAACCCGAGGTACAACTGTACAAAAGGATTTACAGTACTTATACGGTTCCATATGGGTGGACGTCTAGTTACCTCCAGAAGGAGCAATCTAGCTTGAAACACTTCGGTGGACCAATCTCCCACTGAATTCTGTGGTGCATGGTTGGAATGCTGGAAGCCAAAGCCATTTTCATGTACCTACAGGTCTATATAAAATAAAATAAAAATTCCTTCCAGTAGCACCTTAAAGGTAAAGGGACTCCTGACCATTAGGTCCAGTCATTACCGATTCTGGGGTTGCGGAGCTCATCTTGCTTTATTGGCTGAGGGAGCTGGCGTACAGCTTCCAGGTCATGTGGCCAGCATGACTAAGCTGCTTCTGGCGAACCAGAGCAGTGCACAGAAATGTCATTTACCTTTCCGCCGGAGCGGTACCTATTTATCTACTTGCACTTTGATGTGCTTTCGAACTGCTAGGTGGCAGGAGCAGGGACCGAGCAACAGGAGCTCCCCGTCACGGGGATTCGAACCGCCAACCTTCTGATTGGCAAGTCCTAGGCTCTGCAGTTTAACCCACAGCACCACCCACATCCCTTAGTAGCACCTTAGAGACCAACTAAGTTTGTTATTTGTATGATCTTTCGTGTGTATGCACACTTCTTCAGATGCACTGAAACAGAAGTCACCAGACCCTTATATATAGTGAGAGGGTGGGGAGGGGTATTACTCAGAAAGGCGGTGGGAATGGGTGATTGGCTGATAGGTGTGGTAAATCTGTTGACAACTGCTGATAACTGCAATTGGTCTTACTGGAAAAAGCAAGGGGTGAGATGGCTAAAAATAGCTATATCATGTATAATGAGGTAAGAATCCAATGGAGGGCTCTCCATGGTTTTAAGTTTGGTAATACCCATACCCATTGAGTCAAGCACCCATTGAGTCAATCACCAATTCAGCAACTTCTCTTTCCACTCTATTTCTGAAATTCTTTTGTAATAAGACAGCTACTACGGGTCCATGATCCTTATGGTTGGCACCCCTCCCCCAGCTCCTTGGAGAAAGGTTACTAATTTTACACAGATACTGCAGAGAAAACAGACATCTTTTCCATCCATCAATGCCCTGTTTCATGGCACTTGCTGTACCTGACATTTGCTTTCTGCAATTAGCTGATTTCTTTAAGTGTTGCTTCTTCATGCGTTTTCATAATGGAATAAGCCCCAGTGCTTTGATCTGAGTACAATTAACTGAATAGGATAATCTGAAGCTCATTTTCATCTTCACTGTGTAGAAATCTATATTTTCACTGCTGAAAGTAATTTTAATGATTGCATCTACAAATATTTCCATTACTCAGGGATGCATCTGTGCGGATTCATATTCAACAGAGAAGGAGGCACCATGCTGGTGTGCTTTTGCCAGTCAGCATGGAACCAAAAATTTCCTGGCCTTATTATTTGGTTTTTTTGTATCCCACTCTTGCTCCCAAAGGAGCCCAGGGTGGCAAATATAACAATGATACAACAGTTTGAAAACATTGTCTAGACCAGTAATCTCGGGGTTCTGAGGAACAGGGTCTTTCATACCTGGGTAAATGGGATTGTTTTTAAAAATTTCTCCTGGAAGGCAACACTGGGGGATGCAAACACACCTCACCAAGGTGATCATTCTTCAGATAAAGAACTGTTGCGGCCAACACCAATTGGGCAACCCCCCAATGGTGACACCACCAACGGGACCTCACCTGCTGATTGTTGAGTCCAAGGAGGTTGAAGAAGAAGAAGAAGAGGAGGAGGAGGAGGAGGAGGAGGAGGAGGAGGAATTTGGACTTGATATTCTGCCTTTCACTCCCCTCAAAGTGGCTAACAATCTCCTTTCCCTTCCTCCCCCACAACAAACTGCTGGGTGACCTTGGGCCAGTCACACTTCTTTGAAGTCTCTCAGCCCCACTCACCTCACAGAGTGTTTGTTGTGGGGGAGGAAGGGAAAGGAGAATGTTAGCCGCTTTGAGATTCCTTAAAGGGAGTGAAAGGCGGGATATCAAATCCCAACTCTTCTTCTTCTTCTTCTTCTTCTTCATTTGGCTCCTTAGCTGGGGATGTTCTACTCAGAGGATCTGCCTGCTGGCTTGAAGTTCTCTTGCCCTGATCACTTGGTTTGCTTGGGCAGTCAAGTAAGAGCACAGTGACTGATTCCCAGTGGTCCCAATTTAAACCCTTGAGGCTGCCTGAGAGTGGAGGGGCTGGAGGGCTCAGAGATGCTACATACTGTAGGCATATTATATATTTAAGTGTAATATTTATTCACCACTTGTGACGTTAACATATGAGAGTGCTGGAGGTGAAATAGTTAAACAACTTACCCAATCAGAACCCGGGGGTGGAGTCAGAGGGACTATAAAAGCAGCTCTGGGAGGGGCAAAAGGGGAGTTCGTTGGGAGTGGGGTGGTTGGTTGGGGCTGGAGTGAATTGGGATAGAGTCTGTGGGTAGGTTGAGTTAGTGTAGCGAAATAAGCCGAGTCAGGAACAGTTAGGAGCTAGGAAGACAAGTAAATATCTGAGAGGTGGTTTAGTGAGTGAGAGCAGGTAGTGGAAGTTATAGGTCTGGATAGGCACCCCATGAATTTAATTGACCAATACCGTCTATGAAACCACACGCTTGTTAAACTGCAATAAATAAACAGAAGTTTATGTTCCAATTTAACCCTGACTGGACTCAGTATTGTACCAAGTAGGGCCTGGGTGGTGACAGCGAGAAATAAAGTGGTGGCACAGGGATCAATAGACGGTGAAACGTCCGGGGACCCTGTGTGATCGGCATGCCACTTTCTACAGAAATATGTCTCAAAACAGCCTACAAATCTGTAAAATGCAAAAGCGTGTAAAAAGAACCAGTTAGCCACCAAATACAAAGAGAAAACAGAATACAATAAATAGAATTCCTAAAATCCCCATTCAACAATACAGTACAATAAAAAGGACAATTCCCATCCCACACAAAAGGAAGAGCACCTCAAAGATGCCAGAATTATACCAGACTATGTTCCAAATTAACAACCAGAAGGTTGAGAAAGCAGTATGTCTTAGCCTGCTGCCTAAACGTTGGCGTTGATGGCACTAGGTGTGTTCTCCCAAGGAAAGGATTTCACAAGTGGAGAGCCATCACTGAAAAAAGCTGCTCTTATGTTTGCTCCTCCCTTGGATGAAGCTCACGGAGAAGAGTCTCTGATTACATCTACATATGAACCAGGAGCCCCAATAGTTAGTTCTGGAGAGCCACCAAGGAGCAGAACCTGGGGTGGCCTTTATAACTGGGGTGTAGATTACCCCATACTGATAATCTAACACCCTAGTTATTCTGCTAGTTTACTTTGATTTCAAACAAATGTGAGTCACACTTTAGAGTTGTTGCTACTGTGTTTGTTTTACGTGTACCTCCTAAAGGATTTGTTAAGAATGCATAGATACCACTGAAATGAAACCTTGGGGTTAGAGATAGTTCCCTGTAAATCACTCACAGGTGTAATAGATGAAAATCCATGGCAGTGATAATAAAAAGAGATTAGCAAAACTCATTTGCATGCCGGACTCTGTAATCATTCATAAAAGGTAATTAGACTTTTATTAAAACATCTGCCGGTTGTTCATCTTAACTACTAATTACCTTTTCTCAAAAACATGTAGAGAATGTAAAACTTAGCAGAGGAGCTGTTTGTGGTGCTGAAGTCTTCCCTTGGAAGTCCTGGCAAGTCTTAGCTGATATAAGGTTCAAAGGTCCTCAGCCTGAGATGATGCCTGTGTCATTAAACCCCATTGCCCTAAACTCATGCACCTCCCATGTTTCCATAACGGCCATGTGCTGCCTCCACAGCTGGAGGCAGTAATGCTTCTTGAATATCAGCTTCTGGAAACCACAGGAAGAGAGAGTGCTCTTGTTCTCAGGTCCAGCATGTGACCTTCCCATAGGTACCTGGCTGGATGCTGGACTAGATGGGTCATTGGCCGGATCCAGTAGGACTTGTGTTATGTTCTCATGTTCATTCCAATCCAACATCACTTCCTGCTGTTGGATCCTCCCTCATCTGCTCCAGCAAATGCGATTCCAGCTTTGGTCCAGGCCAGGCTTACTGCCCAGTTGTGTGTGTGGCCATGTCTGCATCAAGATCTGTTCTTCAGCTCAGGATCCATGGCCTCAGGGAACTCCAGAGGGCAACAACCCCAAAGAAGCAGCCCAGTAAAGAATGAACATGCTGAGTAGCTAGGGAACGTTGAATGTCAGTTTTACATTATGCCACAGGTCCTACTTGTCTACCTTTGAAGATGACCCGGAAACTACAACTAATCCAGAATGTGGCAACTAGACTGGTGACTGGGGGTGGCCGCTGAGACCACATAACACCAGTCTTGAAAGACCTACACTGGCTCCCAGTACATTTCCGAGCACAATTCAAAGTGTTGGTGCTGACCTTGAAAGCCCTAAACAGCCTCGGCCCAGTATACCTGAAGGAGCATCTCCACCCCCATCGTTCAGCCCAGACACTGAGGTCCAGCACCGAGGGCCTTCTGGCGGTTCCCTCCCTGTGAGAAGTGAGGTTACAGGGAAGCAGGCAGAGGGCCTTCTTGGTAGTGGCACCTGCCCTGTGGATTGCCCTCCCATCAGATGCCAAAGATATAAACAACTACCTGACATTCTGAAGGGAAATTTTTAATGTGTGACATTTTGATGTATTTTTAATCTTTGTTGGAAGCCGCCCAGATTGGCTGGGGAAACCCAGCCTGATGGGTGGGGTACAAATAATAAATTGTTGTTGTTGTTGTTGTTGTTGTTGTTGTTGTTGTTGTTGTTGTTGTTGTTATCTAAGTTCAGACACCAGAGTGGCCTCTTTACCTTTCCCATGCATTCTGCAGACCCTTTGTCAGATTCCCCAATTCTGCAGGTGAATTGCACATTCAAGAAACCATCAACAGGCATTATTAAAAACAGGGGGAGTGGGATGCAGGTGGAGCTGTGGTCTAAACCACTGAGCCTCTTGGGCTTGCTGATCAGAAGGTTGGCGGTTCGAATCCCCACGGCAGGTTGAGCTCCCGTTGCTCTGTTCCAGCTCCTCCCAACCTAGTAGTTCGAAAGCATACCAGTGCAAGTAGATAAATAGGTACTGCTGTGGCGGGAAGGTAAACAGCGTTTCCATGCGCTCTGGTTTCCGTCACGGTGTCCCATTGCACCAGAAGCTGTTCAGTCATGCTGGCCACATGAGACGGAAAGCTGTCTGTGGACAAATGCCAGCTCCCTCGGCCTGAAAGCGAGATGAGTGCGGCAACCCCATAGTCGCATTGGCATCTCTATGTGGGACGAGAAGCTACAGTTAGAACTGGATATGGAACAACTGATTGGTTCAAAATTGGGAAAGGGGTATGACAAGGCTGTATATTGTCTCCCTGCTTATTTAACTTATATGCAGAATTCATCATGCCAAAGACTGGACTGGATGAATCCCCAGCCGGAATTAAGATTGCTGGAAGAAATATCAACAGCCTCCGATATGCAGATGACACAACTTTGATGGCAGAAAGTGAGGAGGAATCAAAGAACCTCTTAGTGAGGGTGAAAGAGGAGAGCACAAAATATGGTCTGAAGCTCAACATAAAAAAAAACTAATCATGGCCACTGGGCCCATTACCTCCTGGCAAAGACAAGGGGAAGAAATGGAGGCAGTGAGAGATTTTACTTTCTTGTTCTCTATGATCACTGCAGATGGTGACAGCAGTCACGAAATTGAAAGATGCCTGCTCCTTGGGAGAAAGGTGATAGCAAACCTAGACAGCATCTTAAAAAGCAGAGACATCACCTTGCCAACAAAGGTCTGTATAGTTCCCAGTAGTGATGTACGGAAGTGAGAGCTGGACCATAAAGAAGGCTGGTCACCAAAGAATTGATGCTTTTGAATTATGGTTCTGGAGGAGACCCTTGAGAGTTCCATGGACTGCAAGAAGACCAAACCTCTCCATTCTGAAGGAAATCAGCCCTGAGTGCTCACTGGAAGGACAGATCCTGAAGCTGAGGCTCCAATACTTTGGCCACCTCATGAGAAGAGAAGACTCCCTGGAAAAGACCCTGGTGTTGGGAAAGAGTGAGGGCACAAGGAGAAGGGGACAACAGAGGACGAGATGGTTGGACAGTGTTCTTGAAGCTACTAACATGAGTCTGACCAAACTGCGGGAGGCAGTGGAAGACAGGAGTGCCTGGCATGCTCTGGTCCATGGGGTCATGAAGAGTCGGAAATGACTAAACACAACAACAAACCATCCAGGGGTCCTTTACCCTACCTTTTACCTTATTAAAAACATTCTTCTTTTGTCTAGGACCACTCACAATAATCAGGCAGGCCCAACTCAAGCTATTATATTTATACAGGATGGTGACCATCTCTGGCATTTCAAATAGCCCTTCTGTAGGGTAATAAAGGCATTTGCCTATGTCCTTAATAAATAAAAATCACAAGGAGATGAAGTTCATTTATTAGCAGCTTTAAAAAAATGTAGCTGCCACCACCTTGGGCTCTTGGAGGGTGTGAACGAAGGACTATAAATAGTGGGATGTGCAAGAAATGTTGCTTAGCGCCTTGACACATGTGAATGATGGTGACAGTGTTGCTATCGCACACAGACACCCCACCCAGAACAGGACACTTTGGATGATTCATTATTCCTTTGCTCTGATTCCTCGGCAAAGTGAATGGAAGAAAATGTTGCTTCTGAGATGCATGTGAGATGCAAAACAGGAGTCCGTCTCCAGGGAGCTCACAGATGAGCTGAGATGTAGGAAGGGGGTGCATAAGAAATGTAAGAAAGGAGAAATCATGAAGGAAGTGTATATTTGAGTAGCCAAGAGTTGCAGGGAGAAGGTCAGGCAGGCCAAAGTTCAGGATGATCTCAGGGTTGCAAGAAACATTAAAAATAATAATGAAGGTTTTTTTGGCTATGTTCAAAGCTAGAGGAGGAACAAGCACGTGGTAAGTCCTCTGTGTGGAGAAGATGGAGAAATGTTATTGAGTGACAGAGAGAAGGCAGAACTACTCAACACCTGCTTTGCCTCTCTTTTCACCCAAAAAGAAAGCAGTGCCCAACCTGGTGATCACAGCATAACTGTCAGGAGTGCATGCAGGCTCCGGGCCCTGTGACCAGTAGGGCTTCGCAGGACTGGGGCCTTCCTAAGTTTGTTCTGGAGAGGCAAGGCGTGGCCGCACAGGTGAGGCCACTTGGTAACTCACTGCACCTGGTGGCAAGAGCCAGGAAGGGATATAAGGTCAGCATTTCCCTTCGGCTCCTTGCCGCAGCAACACATTTCCTGCCTTGGGCTTCTTGCTTCCTGATCCTTGGACCTCGGCTTCTTGACTCCTTGCTCCTTGACCCTCAAACCCTTGACTTCGTGACTCCCTGCTTCCTGACCCTTGGACCCCTGGCTTCCGGACTCTTGTTCCTGCTCCCACCCTGTCATCTTGCCCCCAGTCCCAACATCCTCAGCCAGGACTTCGATCGCCCATAGACCGGACCGTGTCAATAACTGATGCAAGGAGGGAGCTGCAGCCCAATATAGGAAAAGATGTGGTAAGGGAACACCTAGCTACTTTAAATGAATTCAGATCTCCAGGCCCTGATGAGCTGCACCCAAGGGTACTGAAGGAGCTTGTGGATGTAATCTCAGAGCCTCTCTATAATCTTGGAGAACAGGTGAGGTCCTTGCTGGCTGGACTCAGGCAAATGTTGTCGCAGGAAGAACTTTCTGACAGTAAGAGCAGTTCAACAGTGGAACAGACTCTAATGAGATGCAGTGGGCTCTTCTTCCTTGGAGGCTTTTAAGCAGAGGTTGGATGGCCAGAGGTTGGGTAACCTTTGGGTCCCTTCCAACTCTACACTTCTTTGATTCTATGAACAAAATGGACATTAGGGATGAGCGAAGCCTTCCATATTACTTCAGTGGATACCTTTGCTTCCACTGAAAAGCAATTCTTCATGTACAGGTGATTCATTTGCAGGATGGATATGTTTTGTTTTACATGAAAAGATTTTCTAAATGATTGGTTTACATACAAGTAGCATCCTAAGCTGAATGTACACCTCTCCCCTTTCAATGTGCAATTGCACAACTGATGGTCAGTTACATTTTTCTTCATCAAAAGTCTGCCAGACTTTGAGGTGCTATGCTATTATTGCTCAAATTAACAAGCTATTGGACTCCATTCTGTTAAAACTGACTTAATTGCGAAGCATCTTGTGCAATAAGCCACTGTTTTGTCTCTTTTTTTTGTACAGTGGTACCTCAGGTTAAGTACTTAATTTGTTCCAGAGGTCCGTTCTTAACCTGAAACTGTTCTTAACCTGAAGCACCACTTTAGCTAATGGGGCCTCCTGCTGCCGCGCCGCCGGAGCATGATTTCTGTTCTCATCTTGATGCAAAGTTCTTAACCCGAGGTACTATTTCTGGGTTAACGGAGTTTGTAACCTAAAGCGTATGTAACCCGAGGTGTATGTAACCTGAGGTACCACTGTAATAGATTCAGAAATTATACAGCAACCTTCCCTAACCTGGTACCCTCTAGAAGCTGATGGACTCAATCTCCCATCAACCCCAGCCAACACAGCAAATGTATGCTTGGTTTGCTTTGGAAAGTAGTCTGGAGTGTCCAACACAATTTCTGAATTGGGAGGAGGGCAGTCTCCCTCCTCCCCCTCACACATAGAATGAATGAATGATTTGCTGCTGACCCTGCCAATCACTGCCTTGGGAGTTGCCCACACCCAGCACATAGTGCCTGGCACATTAACCCCTGAAGGAAGAAATGCAGCATGAAAACCTTTGCTCTCTTCACTTGGGTAACCTTTTATAATATGGAGCTCTGTATGAGCCCCAAATTTGGCACCCCCAAGCGATCTTCTTAGTTATGGATCTTCTCAATATTGTGCCCCCTTGACTTGGTGCCCTGTGTGTGATAAATGCCTGCATCACCCCATACCTGGAGCTGAACTGCATCAAGAGGGAGAGAGAGAGAGAGATGGCCTTTGTATGATGGAAGTTGCCTGAGATTTCACAAATCTAGAAACTTAGAGCTTAGGGCCTAAGCCTGTTGTGAACAAACACAGTTGATGTGTGAGAAACTTCCATTTATGGAACAAGAGCGCTGGCAGAACAACTCTATGGCCAATGCCAGCTTCAGATTACTGCACTGTCGAGAGTTATTTTGTGCCTAATCTTTTTTTACCTGTTAAACATACTCTCTGTATGCCTTGGCAAGTAAAATTGTCCACCCTGATTTTCCCCCAAGTCATCTTTTGTAAAATGCTCTGGCAACCTATTACCTGTTGCCTCCTGTTGAAGTCAAGCGACCAGCAATTTTTTATATATTAAAAAAAAGTTCTTGTTAATTTTTTTAAAAAGGGGTTATCGAATTTCAATGGGAAATGGCACACAAGTCTGGTCCTCCTGCCCAGTATATGTAAAAACAACCACATCGGTTTTTTAAAAGCTGCATCCGAAGCTTTGGGTAGCTTTGTTAAAATGAAAGCCTTAATTCTCTGCCAAGGAACTTCAAATCATATGTGATGCTAATGAGGCCTATTATGCAAGTTAAGAGAAAATCATGCAAATATTATTCCCCTTTCCCTAATTGTACACATGGTGCACATTGCTTAGCATTTCGTTTAACACTGTAAGTTAGTAACCAAGGAAGGGATGTGTGTCGAACCGGATATTTTGGAAGACAGAGGGGAGCTCTCTCCTGTAAATAAAAACCGACTAGGGCTAGCCATATCATCCTACATAACAGTATGGTCAGCCCTAAACAGCTTGCCTCTAGTGCAGTGGTTTTCAATTTTTTTTCTCTGGGCCGCACTTTCAGAATAAAAATTTGCTCACGCCACACTGAGTTTTGTATTGATAAGCAATGCATTGGAAAACAAAAAGGAACAACTCCTAGAACTGCTTGGTTTATAACATGGAACACAACTGCTTTATAATATGATCATGGGAAATCCAGAAAACATAAAGCAATGCAGCTACATAGGAGCAGGAATCATCCCCAAAATATAATTATAAATGACCCTCTTACATATGTATCTTAAGGATATATACAAATGCAATGTGTGAGTTTGCTTTTGCTTTAATCTCATTCATATTAGGTCCAATCTGATACAAACAATCTCTCTTCTCTTCATCAACACAAAGAAGCCCTTCTCTTTCCCAATCTTCCATATTTGTCAGAGAGCCCAGTTGCGCATTGTTTTGTAGCAAAACCCAGGAAATTTACTTCCATGAGGACTCTAACCTACTTTCCGGGATCAGTAGCAAATGAGACTGATTTAAATTTCCGGTTTCTTAAAGGACCAGGAAACCTTCCAGACTACATAATTGCTTCTGTCCTGTTGTTGCTGAATGCAAATCTTGTTGTGGGCACGAACTGCATAATCCGCTGTCTCTTCCTTTGAAGAATCTATCTTAAGAGAACATGCTCCATATGGATTCGTCTGCCAAAGAGCCCCTAAACCAGGAGTGCAGAACCATTTTTCAGCCCGAGAGATGCATTCCCTTCTGGAGAATGGCCACGTTCCAGTGGTGGGGAGGGCCACAAGCAAAAGGGGTGGAACAACTATTGTCAGTTTTGCTCTTAGGTTTCTACACATACTCAAACATACCTCTCAGTCCTCCATCCAGGTGAGCGAGAGGCATTATCAGAGTTCAAGAATGTATTTGAGCCAGGACAAAGACACCCAAGGAGAGTGAAGCAAGTCTGGTGAGGGGTGTGGCTTGGGGTGTCCCTGAGGGCCCAACAGAGAAGCTCAGAGGGCCATATTCAGTACCCAGATCTGTGGTCCTCAAGCAATGACAAACCTAGACAGCATCTTAAAAAGCAGAGACATCACCTTGCCAACAAAGGTCCGTGTAGTTAAACCTATGGTTTTCCCAGTAGTGATGTATGGAAGTGAGAGCTGGACCATAAAGAAGGCTGATCGCCAAAGAATTGATGCTTTTGAATTATGGTGCTGGAGGAGACTCTTGAGAGTCCCATGGACTGCAAGAAGATCAAACCTCTCCATTCTGAAGGAAATCAGCCCTGAGTGCTCACTGGAAGGACAGATCCTGAAGCTGAGGCTCCAAGACTTTGGCCACCTCATGAGAAGAGAAGACTCCCTGGAAAAGACCCTGATGTTGGGAAAGATGGAGGGCACAAGGAGAAGGGGACGACAGAGGACGAGATGGTTGGACAGTGTTCTCAAAGCTACCAGCATGAGTTTGACCAAACTGCGGGAGGCAGTGGAAGACAGGAGTGCCTGGCATGCTCTGGTCTATGGGGTCACAAAGAGTCAGACACGACTAAACAACAACAACAACTCCTGCCCTAGACATCTGCTGTGGAAATTTGGTTTGATGCAGAAGACCATAGGGGCACAGAATCATAGATGATGGAAGGCAACTCAAAGGTCATCCGGCCCTCCTTTCTTTCTGGCGCCACCTTTGCAAAATACTTCTCTGTAGCTGCATCTTGCAATGGAAGACAGGGGGATCTTTCAGTCATCTGCATTAAACGGGGTGCTTTGTGGCGTTCCCCAAGCCAGGAAGGATTGGACTCTGATTAATAGAATGCACACACAGGCTTGACCAGCAAGACTCTGGGAGGAGTGCGTATAATAATAATTCCTGTCCACCCTCTGGCCCAGGTCGCTTTATTCACAAAAGAACTTTTTACACAGTGTTCGTAAGAACCAATCAGATTTCCTCTGAGCATTTCAAAAAACCCCACGTGGGGACAAAGTTACACTACAAAAGCTAATTTCCTACTTGAGCATGCATATGCAGTTCAAAGTAAATAAAAGAGGAAGCGAAGAGGAATGCTTTTAGGAAACTCCGGAGGTCATAAACAGGAGAGGACGGAAAGATGGAAAGGAGACAGGTATCTTTATCACCTTCCTGTGAAATCATTTCCAGGCCCTAAGATTAACAAAACCAAGGAAGGGGACATCAAAGAAACTACCTACTACAGTGTACCTCGGGTTAAGTACTTAATTCGTTCCGGAGGTCCGTTCTTAACCTGAAACAGTTCTTAACCCGAAGCTTCATCCTGAAGCAAAGTTCTTAACCCAAGGTACTATTTCTGTAACCTAGCGGAGTCTGTAACCTGAAGCGTATGTAACCCGAGGTACCACTGTATCTTTATGTACTGAGGATGCCTGATGAAGCAACTGGCCTGTGTATTTAGAATGCTTATACGTGCTTGTCAGATAGAGAGAAATGGGCAGTAGAGAAAATGGCCAGAAATGCAAAGGCTTGTGGGATTTGATCAGAAATTATTGTCAATGAATCGAACCCAGTCAATGCCATGCTTTTACAGCGGACACAACGGCTTGATGCATATTTTATAATTCCTCATAGTAATCCCATCTGATCCCCACACTCTGGATATTTGCACTCCTACATCACTTTGATTTGCTGGAACTAAGTCTGAGTTTCTCTCACACTGGGTAGAATTAAACAGATACACTTGAGACAGATACATCTCTTTCTACTTCCACTTGCTTCTTTCTTCTCTTTTCTTCCCGGCTTCTTTTTGCTTATCCCTTTCACATTAACCTGCACGCATTTAGAAGAGGATCTGGCTCTATTGGTTTTGAAGCACCGTCTACTGAGTTGCCATTAAAAAAATATTGCCCGAAGCTAAACATTGCCCACCTCAGGCAAAAGATCTAAGGAACTTCAAGGCAAACCCAGAACATTTAAATAAGATGTTTCACTGGAAGTTGTTACTGGATTTCACTCAAAGCAAATTTGAGGGAAAGTAGAAAAAGGCTGACAACACATAAATTTTGTAGGTCTGTGCATCATATTTAACTATCAGTCTTCATCATCTCCTTCTTTGGAGGTCTTTAAGCAGAGGCTTGACAACCATATGTCAGGAGTGCTCTGATGGTGTTTCCTGCTTGGCAGGGGGTTGGACTCGATGGCCCTTGTGGTCTCTTCCAACTCTATGATTCTATGATCAAAGCAGTGATAGTCTTCTGTGACAGTCTCCACCAACGTAGACAATGCTACTATCTACCTTGGATTAATTACTTAGTGATGAAAATGGTAGATGATAGATGATAGATAGATAGATAGATAGATAGATAGATGATAGATAGATAGATGATAGATAGATAGATGATAGATAGATGATAGATAGATGATAGATAGATATAGATAGATAGATAGATAGAAACTTCCTTCACATTAGCCGATGGCCATAGCAACAATAAAACATTACAATATACACAGAAGAAAGGAAATTTAGTATAAAAGCACAGTTTAGGGTCCTAAAATGGTAGTTATATCTATAGCCAAATAATAAATATGGAGTACTTTTCTTTCAAGAACCAAAGCATGGATTGATTGAGATATTGGAATGAGCATTTTTTGCTTTTTTGTTTCATTCAATTCCCTGAGTGATGGACAGGTCAGGAGGACATCTTTTGAAGATACCCTTTCCCTTGGAGCAGGGACTATTCGGATCTAAATATATCTTTGTAAAAAATCAGTTGATTTTCAAGTGTAAGAACATAAGGTGCTGCCATATACAAAGTTAGGCTACCTCTGTGTTGTCCACAGTGACTGGCATCAGCTTTGAATTTCAGACATGGACACAGCCATCCTTACCTGGAGATGTTGGGGATCGAGGCTGGGACAGTTTGCATGCTAAACAGATGCTCTACACACTGAGTATACCAACTGAGAGAGAGTGATTAAGATACTGAAATTAGCTGAGCCACAGCCCATTCAATGCAAGAGCCAGCAGCCAGCAAATGCTCATCTTTCTAGGCACCTTCTCTTAATCTTTTCTTTCAAACCTAGTACCAGACTTGGCCCCTGCCTGCTGGTTTTATCCAATTCTGCTCCAGTTAGAACTTACACCAGCTCTGTGAGTACTCTTTGGGGCTGGACTGACCACAGAAGACAAAGAGGGCTTACTAGAATCCAGTGGCGTAGCGTGGGGGGTGCAGGGGGGGCCGGCCGCACCGGGCGCAACATCTGGGGGTTAGGGTTAGGGGGCGCAAATCCACGGGTTAGGGGGCGCAAATTACTTGCCTTGCCCCGGGTGCTGACAACCCACACTACGCCACTGCTAGAATCCACAAGTCCTGGGACTGCTGCTAGGCATTGTTGTACATGCGCCCCCCAGGCACCCACTGTGTCCATTGGCATGTTGACACTATGTCTCTGTGTATACAAAAGGGGATCCGGTATGTTACCACATCAGTGATGCTGCTGATCTTTCATTGTGTCAGAGGTTTCTGGGGATGTGTGACAAGAACTGGTTATCATCCAGAACTCTATTTTAGGGTGCAGAGTTGCTGTTCCAGAATCCACATGACTCCAGAAATTAACCTGGACCTTCCCTTTTTATATTTTACAAATATAAATTTATTACAATACCAGATACATATCCATGTAAAGAGATTTCTCTGAATCTCAAGACTTCCCACCCCCTCCATGGGTCCTATTGTCAACGTCTTGAACTGCATAAAGGTAAAGGGACCCCTGACCATAAGGTCCAGTCGTGGCTGACTCTGGGGTTGCGGTGCTAATCTCACTTTATTGGCCAAGGGAGCTGGCGTACAGCTTCTGGGTCATGTGGCCAGCATGACTAAGCCGCTTCTGGAGAGCCAGAGCAGTGCACGGAAATGCCATTTACCTTCCCGCCGGAGCGGTACCTATTTATCTACTTGCACTTTGATGTGTTTTTGAACTGCTAGGTTGGCAGGAGCAGGGACCGAGCAACGGGAGCTCACCCCGTCATGGGGATTCGAACCGCCAACCTTCTGATCGGCAAGTCCTAGGCTTTGTGGTTTAACCCACAGCGCCACCCTCGTCCCTCTTCAACTGCATATTATTTCATAAACTATATTTTATATCTATCCTTATTGTCCATAGTATTTGTTACATTACAATTGAGATTAAAATCCTGCTAATGTTTTCATCTGCTTACAGTGGTCTCTTAAATAAATTATAAAATTTCCCCATTCTTTCCTGAAGCTTTTGTCTTCTTGGTCCCTGAGCTTTCCAGTCAGTTTTGCCATTTCAGCGTAGTCTAACAGTTTGGTATGCCATTCCTCTCTGGTAGGGACTCTTTCTTCTTTCCACCTCTCGGTTAACCTGGACCTTCCAATAGAACATTGGTGGAACAGATCAAACTATGGTTCTATCAAAATATATTTGGAGAAAATCCTGGTGGTTTAACCTTTGGGTGACTTCAAGATAACCTATGCATCCCACCTGTAGAGAAACCAAACAGATGGAATGTCACTTTGCAAGAACAAATACTTTGAACAGTTCCCATTCATCAGTGGTCCTATCATTCACTATTTATGATGGGCATACAATGAATATTACATGCTAACTTGGCACATCCACTGGCACTGTTGGATTTGATGATGCTCCAAAACAACAGATAACTGATAACATTGATAATTTGTTGGTGGGTTTTGTTTTGCTTTCTTTTTTAAAAGATGCAATGTTAAGGTATCTTCCTTCTTACTTGGTGCATTCTCATCCACCTGTAGCTCCATAATCTGGAGGATTGTGGTCATATCCTCCCCCTGCCCCCCCCCCATATCTATGGACCAAATTGGCCAGAATCTGAGGGGAATGCTTCGAAGAATGGAGGAAAGATATAACGAGATTCATTTGGCAAGGCAAGAAACCTCGGATAAAATATAAACTTTTGACAGATAAAATAGAGAGGTGACAGGTAGCACTGGCAAATTTAAAATTATACTACGAGACAGAATGTTTACTATGGGTGAAAGATTGGATTATACTGGAGAAAACTAACATCTTAGATCTTGAAAGTTTTAACAACAGATACGGATGGCATACCTATCTCGTTTACGAGAAGGCAAAAGTCCATGAAGATTTTACAAATCATTTACTCAGGAACGCATTATATAAAGTCTGGAACAAATACAAATTACAACTGGAACCACAGACCCCCTGGTGGCTTTCGCTGCTGGAGGCGCATGCCATGAAAAAACTTAATCTGAGAAAAAACTGGGTATCATATAGACAACTACTGGAGGAAGATCAAGGAAAACTAAGAATAAAACCCTATGAGGAGATACGACAATATATGTCAGATAGCTGGCAATACCTGCAACTAAGAAGTGGTCTTTCCTCTTTTCTGCTTTTTCTCAGCACTGCTCCAATCTATAACTGCTCCCATGTATTACTGTTCCTGCTGTGATGTTCTGCTCCCTACCCCCTGCCCATCTTGGAAGCACTAGCGAAAATACTCCTCTGCAGGTGTTCTCAGGTGAGATGTATATTTTCCAGAGTCAAAGACTCAGCTGGATTGCTTGATACTGGCTCTGGCTTGTTGTGTTCTGCCCTGCCTTGTTGTTCTTCTCACATCTCAATTTCCCCCAGCAAAATACTCCCAGTGCCTATTTATAGATGTGTTTTGGTCTATGATGCATAGCAGACAGTTCAATCTACAGCAAGCGGGCTGAACTAAGGGAAGGGTTGAGAAGGTACCACTGGCAAGGCAGTGCACCTTATGTATCTGTGGCGTATGGTCCTTGGATAAACATAGGGACTGAGTACCAAAGGAACCATTATTTTGCATTCCTTTCATTCCATTTCTCCATTAATCTTCATTTTTTTTAAAAAAAAATAACTATGGAAAATTTGTATTCAATTCCATTTAAATACATATTTCTAAACATTGTTTTGTCTTGAAAGACACATTTAAAAATATATTTTATCTCAAAATACACATTTTAAGAAACAGTTTGATCCCCCCCTCCTTGTTTCCATTTTTAGCTGAAAACTGCCCAGCAACATTTGGAGCAGTGAGATTTGATGGACAGCTGTCTTCTGAGCTGCACGTTAGTCTGGTAGCTGCTGGTTTGAATTCAGTTCCTATCCAAGTCTGCGACGATAATATTCCCCAACATCCCTCTCTAGAAAACATGGACCAATCTCTAAATCTGTTCAAGCAGGGAAGATTGGTACAGGTGGGCCACCTCTATGTGAGAGAAGCTTGCCTGACATGGTTCATATTTCCATCAAGACACCTCCGATCAACTCCTGACAAACCCCAGCACTTCCTGGAACAAAGTTTGAAAACCACTAATCTATATTGTCCAATAAAAACCTAAGCAACCTATTTCACAATTTATGGAAATTACACTTGGTTGAAGTCATACTTTTAAATGGAGGATCTGACCCAAGACATTTTTTTCCCATCTGTGTTGCACACAGAAGATCCCAGATTCAATCCCTGGCTAAGTTTTAATTTATATATATTTTATCTGTTGTTATATCTGTATTGTCCCTGTTATGCCTAATTGCAAATTCAAATGTATCCCTATTGTGTTTTATGACTTCCTTGATATTGTATGTGGGTTGGAACTGGTCTGTGGCCAAAATAATAAAATTCAATCCCTGGCACCTCCAGGTAAGACTGAGAATGTCCCTTGCTTGAAATCTCAAAGGGCTGCTGCCAATCCATGTACACAATACTGGACTAGATGAACCAGTACTCTGAGACAGTATAAGGCAATTTCTTGTGTCCCTATGGACATGGGTGTCAGCAGCTCTTGAGTATCATGAGTATTATGAGCAGAGGAATGGTGGGAGGAACCAGCTGGGGAACCCCTAGGGCAGTGGTGTCCAAACTTGGCCCTCCAGATGTTTTGGGACTACAACCCCTGTCATCCCTAGCTAACAGAACCAGTGGCCAGGGATGATGGGAGTTGTAGTCCCAAAACATCTGGAGGGCTGAGTTTGGCCACCACTGCCCTAAGGGAAGAAGGTTCAGAGGCCTGGGACTGGTGGTGGGACAACAAGGCAAGAGAAGACTGGAAGGAGGTAGCAGAAGCTGAGGAGGCCACAGGGCTTAGTGAGCTGGGAGAGCCTGTGGCAGAGAGCAGTCCAGAATCAGAATCAGAAGCCAAAGCAGGGGAGTGGGAAGAGGGAGGCCAAGAGGCAGAGATGAGTCAGGGTGGTAAAGAGGTACAGGTGTCTCCCCCTCCTGCTGTGACATGCTTCTCTCCCCACTGGAGAGCCAGTGTGGTGTAGTGGTTAAGAGCCGTAGACTCGTAATCTGGTGAACTGGGTTTGCTTCCCCGCTCCTCCACATGCAGCTGCTGGGTGACCTTGGGCTAGTCACACTTCTCTAAAGTCTCTCAGCCCCACTCACCTCACAGAGTGTTTGTTGTGAGGGAGGAAGGGAAAGGAGAATGTTAGCCGCTTTGAGACTCCTTAGGGTAGTGATAAAGCGGGATATCAAATCCAAACTCTTCTTCTTCTTCTTCTCCTGTCTCCCAGAACCAGAAGAGGCTTGAAAAGAGTGGAGGAGAATTTGGCGACTCACAGATGCAGTTTCTGATTGCTTGGAAAAAAATTATGGAGAGGGGGGAACTTTGACAGCTGAGGGGAGGTGGGGAACCTTCAGTCTCAGCAACCGATTTATTGGGGGCAAGACCTGCAGGAGATGGGTTGCTATTCTCATTATGCCTGACACTCCTGTGTTGATCATGTTATGGCTGATAAAGAGTAAACTCCAACATTCACTGTGTGATTTCCTGGGCACTCGACTGATACTAGGGCCCTGTAGTCACCTTCGTCACATCCCTCTAACAGCATGAGTACAGCTCGATGAACACATTAAACAAGCAATATGGTCAAAACTGAAAATAATATTTATATGCAAACTTTTCATTCCTGGTGTTTCTATGCCTCAAGAGCTGACATAATTTGTTCCAGGAGCACTCTCAGGTTTGACAGGTCCCCTCGCATTTGGAAGGTGACTACATTTCAGGTTTTCAGCTGTTTTGTCTGTCAGGGAGCTATTTTTGGTTCCTCATTCCTCTTAGTTTATATAGTCTTCTGAAGCTGACTCACCGCCCAATGTAGCTTGGCACTCCATTTATATGTCAGTGATATTTGTCCACATTTCCTGACATTCCTTCATACATATCTATCTATCTGTCTGTCTGTCTGTCTGTCTGTCTACTGTTAACGGAAAAATCAGAGGGCTCCCTTGGACAAAAACAAAGACACCAACCAGGATAACTTGGAGCAAAACAGTAGCCTGTAGGCTTGGCCTTTATTGGAAACTGTCACGACAGGACTCCCACCCGCAACAAGATGAAGCAAAATGGAAGCCCAGAACAAAACTTTAATTAGTTACTAATCCCCCAAACTACACCCCTAAGACTACATCACAACTACAGCACAGAAAGGAGGGGTTGAGGGAGGAGTTGTGGTGGTAACCTGAGTGTCCTGTCACCTGGCTGGTTCCTCCTTTCCCCTTCCCCATGAGTACTTTCCAGGTGACAAAGGGGAGCTTGCAGTTTCCTGCCCCCAGAGGGAAGAGCTGATCATTGTCCTTTGTTCCAGTCCGTGCTGAATCCACTCCTATATGCAAGTTCTTTGTGACCTTGATGGTCTTCTGTCTAGGACCATCAGGGTTGGCATAGCAACTGGGCAGGGCTCCTGTGTACGTGCTGGTATGCTCAAGGGATTATGGATGCCCTGTATCAAACCTTCCCCATTTTGTAGTCCTTCCTTCATGGAGTAAAATAAAAGTGGAACAGTGCAGATCCGATGTATGGTTGATTTTCTATGAATTTATAACAGAAGCGTAGCATACGTAGAGTGTGTGTTTGTGTGTGTGTGTGTGTGTGTGTGTGAAGTTTGTACAAACTGAATGATTGGGGAGGGGGGTTTCCTGCGACACTATCCATCTATCTATCCATCCACCCATGAATGAATATGCAATAGGTCATCACAAGTGGAGCAATGCCACACAAGTTGGAATATAAAATTGTCCAGCATATCAAGTTCAAAAACAGCCATCACTTCTCCAAGCTGGGGGGTGAGGGGAAATGTAAGAAAAAAGAAATGCCAGAACATGTCAGATCACATTATATTAGAGGAACAAGCTATTGTATCATCATCTAACACCATTCCAATAATGCGCAGAAAAGGCCCAGCTCTGTTATATTTGACACCTCTTCCTCAAATATAATTAGCAATGTTCACCATTTTTGCCATATTCGTATTCTAATCAGCATTCATCCGTTTCGGGAGCAGAGGCTCTTTTCTAATTAGCAGCTACAGTTATTTTAACGGTGCATTAAAAACAAACAAATGAATACCCCCTCCCTTTCTAAATTACAATTTCATTTCCCACCCCTTTTGTTTATTGTTTTAAATTGTGGCTTTAGACTGACTGTAAACTGTTAGACACATTGGGGTGTGAGTGGAAGGCTCTGTCTTGGAGATAAACATTGGGTTATAAATACATTTATGAATAAATAAATCAATGAATGCATGCAATGTAATGGCCCCTCAATCACTTCTTCCTGGTGTTTATGCTTCTAATCCAAACTTGCATTCTTGGTCCTTAATTTTATTCATTATTGCATTTGCATCCCACCTTTCCACTAATGAGCTGAAGATGGCAATGATGTGTCCCTGATTATATATTTCAGTTCTGCTGCCCTTGCATGAAATGTATGGTTTGATTCAACAACTAGCAGTGCAATCTTGCTTATGCTTACTGAAAAGCATGAGTTCTATGGTGTTTATTCCTGGGTAAGTGTGTATAGCAGCCTTCCCCAATCTGATGCCCTCAAGCTGTTTTTTAAAAAATATTTTATTAAAGATTTCTTGGTTTACAAAGATATGCACAATGTCTCTTTTTTCAAGTTACATTTTCTATAGGTCAGTTTCATTTGTTGAGACATTAGGGTTACATTAGGAAGAAAAAAGGGGAGAAGAGGTGGAGGGGGCCATGGTGGGTGGGGGTGGGGTCGGGAGGCGATATTTCTATTTTGCTTAATGTATGTGTGGGGTTTTGTGTCAGCGTCGTTTGTGCAGGTTCTCTTTGCTATTCGCTTGTGTTCCTTTGGTGGTGAGAGAAATTGTGGTTGGCCTAGGGTGCGGTTGCTTGTTTGTGATTGGCTGTGTTGAACTTTGTTTTCGTGTGTGAGTGGGGTGGGTGGGTGTTTTTGAATCAGGTTAGCCATATTAAAGAAGGCTGATCTCCAAAGAATTGATGCTTTTGAATTATGGTGCTGCAGGAGACACTTGAGAGTCCCATGGACTGCAAGAAGATTAAACCTCTCCATTCTGAAGGAAATCAGCCCTGAGTGCTCACTGGAAGGACAGATCCTGAAGCTGAGGCTCCAATACTTTGGCCACCTCAGGAGAAGAGAAGACTCCCTGGAAAAGACCCTGATGTTGGGAAAGATTGAGGGCACAAGGAGAAGGGGACAACAGAGGACCAGATGGCTGGACAGTGTTCTCAAAGCTACTAACATGAGTTTGACCAAACTTCAGGAGGCAGTGGAAGACAGGAGTGCCTGGCGTGCTCTGGTCCATGGGATCACGAAGAGTCGGACTCGACTAAACAACTAAACAACAACAACACAGCCATATTGATTCATATGCTGTTGGTGGATTCTTGTCGTTGTCTTGTTGGGCTGTGTATGTGATAAAGTGGTTTTTGACTACAATTCCCATCAGCCACAGTTGTAGTCCAAAACATCTGGAGGGCATCAGGTGGGGGGAATGTTGGTGTATCAGATTACAGCTTCAATCAAACTGATTTGCTAGACTTTTATCTCCTTTTTTCTACTCACAACTTCTCTGTTTATCTCTTTCATTGAGCTACACCACCAGTTACTCTCCCCGCACCCTCTCCCTGTGGCTTTCTGATTGCTCCTTTCTTCTACCAATGTTCGTTCATTAACTAACAATGATTGAATAAGCTCAGCTGAGACATCCTCTATACTTATCTCTTCCTTTTCCTTCCCGTCACTCCTAATCAAAGAGAAATCTCTCTCTCTCTTGCACAAATAGACTTTCTCAGCTGTTAAGCATCTTGATGGTGGAATAATTCCTCAGAACTAAATTTAGCTGCCCTGCAAGCTGCTGTAAAGGAAGGGGGGTGAGATGAGGAAGAGAAGGACAATCTGAACATCATGAAGAATTTCACCATGGTTTTTAAGGCCCATTTGGAAGCAAAGAGAATAATCAAAGAATGGCTAGGGAAACCCAGCCAGATGGACAGGGTATAAATTATAAATTATTATTATTATCCATCAGGATAGCGCCACATTCCTCTTCTTGTTCCCATTAAAGATGCCAAGAAGACTTGCTGTTATTTCATTACACCTAATTGATGTGTTGTAAACTTTAAAAATGCAACACAACCATAAAACACATCATGGTTTGTAGCCATTATAACCTTATGTGAGGGACTGCCAGAGTTGAAAAGTTCTCAGGAATCCTGTCTTATGAAGAAAAGTTGCAACCATCTCCAGGGGCTGAGATAATTGGGTTGTTGTGAGGTTCTTGCAGTTACTGTTCCTGATAGCTGTGAAGTATATAAAGGAGCATGTGACACTTGCAAACCTTTCACTCAAGTTATAAAGCAGTCTTCCCCAGCCACCAGATATTCTCAGATTCCAGGTCCCATCAGCCAGAATGAACACTGTTCAGGAATGATGCAGATAAGGACTCCTTTAAGGCAGAATCTTAGCTCAGTATTTTGCCATATACCAGGGACAGGAAGCTTGTTTGGGCTACAACTCCCATCAACTCCAGCCAAGGAAGATGGGAGATGTAATCCAACAACATATGGAGGGCACCAACGTGGTGCAGTGGTTAAGAGTGGTGGACTCGTAATCTGGTGAACCGGGTTTGCTTCCCCGCTCCTCCACATGCAGCTGCTGGGTGACCTTGGGCCAGTCACACTTCTCTGAAGTTTCTCAGCTTCACTCACCTCACAGAGTGTTTGTTGTGGGGGAGGAATGGAAAGGAGATTGTTAGCTGCATTGAGACTCCTCAAATCCAAACTCCTCCTCCTGCTCCACTTCTTCTTACTCCTCCTCCTCCTCCTCCTCCTCTTCTTCTCCTTCTTCTTCCTACCCCTGGCATATGTGTTGTGTCTAGAAGCCCACAAGTTGAAACCATGATATCTCTAGTATTTTGGAACACCTGGGTGGCTTCTACTAAAGACCACGGAGACCTAGTGCCAGACAGAGTACACATCACTGGTCTGGATAGACCAATAGCATGCCTCCGTACAAGGCAGCTTCGAATGGTTGTAGAACAGGGTTGGGGAACTTGTGGCCAGAGGTGGCTGGTGCTCACAGGGACTAGTAGGATCTCAAACTGTAGGTGGAACGAGAACCAACAACAGGAACAGCCTGCTCATTCTAGTTTTGTCTTTATTCTCCTCCCTGCTGAGTTCTACAGGGGCAACACTGAGACTAAGGAAGAGAAAGCTGGCAGGCTGTGTCACCCCTTGGGCTGGTTGTAAGTCAGAAGGCAGGTATGTGGGGAGTTGACAGAGGGTAGAATATGGTTGGTCAGGAACTACCCAATCACCCTAACAGACCAACTGCTTGTTCAACTCCAATCAGAATGTACCTGTTCGGTTCCCAATTAATTTGCTTTGGGGACACATGATAATCAGGAATTCCAAGATCAATAAGAAAAGATTAAACAATATAAGAAAAATTGAGTAGGCATTCTTCATAATGAGAGGAGGGATGCCTGTTATCCAAAATTTGACACTCTACCTAAACATTTTACATTTGAATTTTAAAGAAAAACAACTTTATCACATTCACTGGGTCCCAAACTATGCCACTTACCAGAGTCCAATCTTTAGTGCAGAAGCTCCTGGAATTTGCCGGGGTTTTCCCATTAGCAATGCTTATGGAAGCACCCAAAACTCTGTGGAGCATCAGGTCCTCAGTGGAACTGATGTAGAATGGGGTAGCACAGATAGAGGAGAAGGACCAGAGATATTATGTTGGGCCCAGGGAATTCCATAATCCCAAGAGAGAAACTGTAGATCCACTGTGGCTATGGAGGGGTCAAAATTTTGAGTCTTCTTTCAACTTCTAATTCTAATAATATGGAATAATGTTCAGCACTTCACAGCTGATCCATGGGAAGCAATATCTCATGCTGATTTATCCAGACTGTCACACAAATATCTTTGCATTACCAGGTTTATGCCACTGACCATTTTGCTGCAGACAGCAGCACATTAATTTATTTCAAAGAGCAATGGTCTTGTGGATTTTCCACCTCGCCGGGCATTGACTTCTCACCCCATCACCCAGTTTTAGTTGCATAACATTCATTTCGGCACAAATTCATCTTTTGTTTGGAATGAACAAACCTTGGGGAAAAAAATCTCTTCAGCTTATTACACTGTTGCTAGAGCTGTAGAGAAATTTGTCGAACGATTACACCTCAGCAGGGAGACTGAGAAGCATTTTAAGCCAATCTTCTTCCCAGTTTTCCTCTGGGTCAGAGAAATAGTCATGGTTCATCACTTTGAGAGAAATGATTAAGGATGTCAGGCTGAAGCTACTTGGAAGAACTTTGGAACTTCTCATTCACATACAAAGAGGAGGGAAATTTTGCTGACTCATACCTTCTGGGCAAAAAGCATGAGCTGCTGAGTCAGAACTTCATTTTTTACATAACTTCAACTTGGCTGGGAGTCAGACAGCCTTAGATGAAGGAATATATACAGGGAGAGACTGGACCCCTAACCCAAACTTTCAAATCAGTTTTCCATAATCTTTCCCAATCTAAAAGTTGAATACTGTGCCCTAAATCCCTCACCCAGTGCATCATTGCAGATTTAACCTGTTCATCTTTTGTTTACCATTCATTTCTTATGGGATCGAGGAACAGGAAGTGCAATCAGGAAAACCCTGAAGGAAACTTTAGTGCCTCCTGCCTTTGTTAAAAAAGAAGATGATAATGTGGGCAAAAATAAATAACTCTTCATCTGAGGCAACAAGAGGATCTGAAACATTCCCTGCTCCTGTTGATCTCAGACTTGAATGCTCAGATGTTGCAAACAGCTCCTGGACTTCTGATTTAGTAGGTGCTAAATGATGACGAGGACCAATGGTATCTCTCCCAGCAGGATTTAAACCTCTGCTGTGGAATAGTGCTAATAGATGTCAGAAAGACTTCAGTGCAGATGAACACAGAATAATGGACTGCAGAAGCACTGGAATAAATTGGGGGCAGGGGATGAAAATTTGCCAATGTGGAGAAACCTCCCATAGAGCAGATGTGCCAGAACAAAGGTTTTCAGATCATTACAGACAAATCCCTGAAGGTTTCGGTTCAGTCTGCAGCTGCTGTTAGAAATCAGTAACTAAAATGCCTGGTTGCTTTTCCTAAGGGGTGAATTAGAAAATCAGGAGGATGACACTGACTTAATTTACCACAGACGCCACAGGCTAGCTTTTTGCTCTGAACACAATATCATAACTCATCTCTTAAAGTGATCAGGTCAATTTAATGTGAAGAGAGGATGAGAAGGAGTGGGCTTTGGTGTGTGTGTGTGTGAGGGGGTATGTATACAATTTATTCTAGAGAAAGGTGTGCTACAAAGTCGAATACGTAAACACCAGTGTTTATACTTTTCACACAGGGCTCCCAGAAACATAGCCAGCAGAAAGGGACGCAGGTGGCGCTGTGGTCTAAACCACTGAGCCTCTTGGGCTTGCCAATCAGAAGGTCGGCGGTTCAAATCCACATGACAGGGTGAGCTCCTGTGGCTCTGCCCCAGCTGCTGCCAACCTAGCAGTTTGAAAGCACGCCAGAACAAGTAGATAAATAGTTACCACTGTGGAGGGAAGGTAAACAGCGTTTCCATGCGTTCTGGCTTCCATCACAGTGTTCTGTTGTGCCAGAAGCAGTTTAGTCATGGTGGCCACATGACCCAGAAAGCTGTCTGTGGAGAAACGCTGGCTCCCTCAGCCTGAAGCGAGATGAGCGTCGCAACCCCATAGTCACCTTTGACTGGACTTCATCATCCAGGGGTCCTTTACCTTTTTTTTTTTTTTTACCTAGCCAGCAGAAATTGACAGGTTATGTTGGCTTATAGGCATGACATTGAAAGCTTCATTTGCTGGTTTCTGAAGGTCACAGTGGTTCGATAGCACATGGTCAGCCAGTGCAGACTTTGGGGCACAGGAGTTAAGGGCTGGCGATAGTCTGTCCCCATCGATAGCCTAACACAGTGTTCTGTACCATTTGGAGCCACATAAAGCACATTTCAATAATTGAGATTTGAGGTTTTAGGATTGCAGCCTGGGAAGTATAAATCTACCGGTCCACCTTTCCACCTGTGGGAGAGTTATGCATGCCCATTAATTTAGTTTGCTCGGAAATAAAATAAATAAATTGGTTGCCGGCTCTTGTGTACCTCGCCTGCTGCAAATCCGTCTTCTTGTTCTGGAGCTAAGAAGACCCACCAGAAGCTGTTTGCTGAATCCGAGTAAGTGGCAGTTCCAAAATTACATGTGCTAAAAATAGAAGCAAGGCTCAAGAGGAATTAAACTCTCTCAGACAAGTTTAATTAATCATCCCTCGTCCACAAAGAAAGTAATTCATTGTATTGTTCCTTTGCAACAGAAGAGCAAGCCAGATACAATTTCCTGGGCACAGAGGACTTGCTCATTTCCCCCGCCTCCCCCATGTCAATTACATCAGTTTTTAGAAGAAAATAATGCTTTCCATATGGCATTATGGTCTTTCTCATCTCCAGAAGGGGACTTGGGGCATGCGTGGGGGAAAGTCCCCTTGGCGGTTCAAGTACAGAGGCTCGCACCAAGTCCCCACTTGGTCAAACTTTATTCAGTAATGCATTGCTGAGGTTTATGGGGTGTTAGGGGAGGGGTAGGACCAGGGGCATAGCAAGGGGGGTGCAGTGGGGGCGGTTTGGGACCGGGGGCAAGATGGCAGGGTGGGAGCAGGAATGGGAGTCCAGAAGCCAGGAGTCAGAAAGCCAAGAGTCTGAGGGTCAGAGAGCCGGGAGTCAAGAAGCCAAGGGTCCGAGGGTCATGAAGCAAGGAGTCATGAAGTCAGGGGTCTGAAGATCAAGAAGTGAGGAGTCACAAAATCAAGGGTCTGGAGATCAAGAAATGAGGAGTCACAAACTCAAGGGACTGAGGATCAAGAAGTCAGGAGTCATGAAGTCAAGGGTCCAAGAAGCAAGGAGTCAAGGAGCCAAATGCAGCAAGGCAGGAAACATGTTGCTATGGCAAAGAGCCAAAGGGAAACGCTGACCTTATAGCCCTTCCCAGCTCTTGCCACCAGGTGCTGTGAGTTACCAATCGGCCTCACCTGTGTGGCCGTGCCTTGCCTCTTCAGAACAAACTTAGGAAGGCCCCAGTCCTGCAAAGTCCTACTGGTCACAGGGCCCAGCTCCTGCATGCACTCCTGACACTCCTCTCTGAGAGGTGAGCAGAGCTTCCCGGGTCCCGGATGCCACCCTCCTTGCCTTGGGACCTTCGTCCTGCCCCCAACCCAGGTAGCCAATCGGTTGTGGGCTAGGGGTGGGGCGAAGGCAAGGCAAGGACTGATGCTGCTGTGGCTGAATCCTGCCAGCAGCGGTTAGGGTTTTTGGGCCACTGTGGTGGCTTGCAGAGGCCGTCTGGCCTGTGGAGGCCGAGACCGCCGCCAACAGTGGTTGCGCTCCGGGGCACGCGGACGCCATGGACGACCTCCTGAGCCACTAAGCCAAAGGTGCTTATGCTCACAATGTTCAGTAAATAAACCAGAAAATAACACTTGCGACTGTAAGTATATTGTGTTTCCTAATAATAATAATAATAATAATAATAATAATAATAATAATAATAAAATAATTTTATTTATTTCCCGCCCTCCCCAGCCGAAGCTGGGCTCAGAGTGGCTAACAACAATAAAAGTAACACAGGATTCTAAAACCAATTAATTCTAAAATCAATTCAAATCAAATTAATGGCAACCATTGGGCTAGAGTTCTGTGAGGATTGCCAAAGGAGGGTCAGATGGGTGTTGGGTGGGGGCGTTGACAAGAAATTTTCCACACCAGGTACCACCTGACCTTGCTAGGCCTCTGGGTAGGACCTCTGGTGGGAGACATGCCACACTTCTTTTGGGCTGGTTTGGTCCCCATCCTGTACTCAGTTCTCACCTGTGGCTTCTAGAAGCTGGCAGCATGTGACAGCACCTCTCCCCTAATACCCCATATTGGAAGTTGGAAAAGTGACATGCTTTCCCACTTCCTCTTTCATGGCTCCAGTTGCTTATATGGGTTTCCAACTTTTACTCAGGTCACTTGGAAAAATGATGTCTGTGCTTGCACATTTTCCAAAGGGAAGAGAAGTGACTGGAGGCAGGGGCACCCACAGAACCTGCTCAAAAATCCAAATACAGTAGTACCTCAGGTTAAGAACTTAATTCATTCCAAAGGTCCGTTCTTAACCTGAAACTGTTCTTAACCTGAAGCACCACTTTAGCTAATGAGGCCTCCCGTTGTCGCCGCACGATTTCTGTTCTCATCCTGAAGCAAAGTTCTTAATCCAAGGTACTATTTCTGGGTTAGTGGAGTTTGTAACCTGAAGTGTCTGTAACCTGAGGTACCACTGTAAGCCCATGGGTCTAGAAAGCTTGCCAAATTATTTTAAAGTTTTACAATATATTTTGATATCCCTCTTTCTCTCTTCTTCTTCCCCTACCTTGCTCCTTTCCATAAAACACATTGTATACTACAGCTCCCAGAAAGAAAATGAGCCACTGGTGTGTGAGTTTCTCTGGGAATTAGCGCTGTGTGCCTCTCTTGTTGGTCCTGATTCACCGGCTTAAGATCAATAACCTAGCTTTTCTGTGTTGCCCTCCAGTTGTTGCTAAAGTATAACTGCTATCATCTCTGACCATTGGCCATGTTGTTTTGAGACTGATGAGAGGTGCTGTAGTTCAAAGTTTGACCTAAGTTTTTAATTGTCTTCCAGGCACAGCCAGAACAACTTGGTGAAAGTAACCATAAACTGACAAGAACCTAGAACCAATTTGCTAGTGCTTGGAAGAGGTGCCAAACCTATTATACACTTGCTCGAATTGCAAACCCTGTTCAGGCCTGCATTGAGAAGGACTGAAATGTAACCCCATGAAAAAAAGAGGATTTCTGCTGGAAGCAGGACAGGCAGTCCCTCAATTCTGGTACAGCTGTAATAAGGAAGTATATTTGCGAGAAAGGTAATTTATAAGGGGAGATTTATAACAAAGCCATAATTTAATAGAAAGGATAGAGATGATATCACAAACGAAAGAAGCAAAACCTTGATTGATTGATGAGCTCATTAGAACCTCCAGCATTGAATTACCTCTGCCAGCAATTTATCAGTCTTCTCCCATCTCATTCAATTTATGATGTTTGAAGGAGATTTACAAGTTTCACTGCATTATTCCCCCACCTCTTGGCTCTGATCGGCAGGATATAAATAGCTGGGCTCAAATGAAGGCGCTTTGATTTCTCTCTGTCTCCTACTCTGGTTAGAAGTCGGAAGCTTACAGGAATCTCACTTCTGAATCGCTAAATATGTCGTAGAGCAGGAATAGAGAACTTGTTGATCTGCAGATGCTGTTGGACTACATCTCCCATCACACCTAGCCATTGGCCATGCTGGCTGGGGCTGATGGGATCTGGAGTCCAACCACATCTGGGGGTGGGGGCAAGCCCCCCAGCCCTGTGTAAGAGGATTGTAGCATTAGGGAGTTATGTTGTTTCATATCCCATATAAAGTCTATCTTTTTGAAGATGATGATGATGAAGAAGAAGAATGTTATTATTTATAAGCCTTTCTTCAACAAAAAGGGAGGGGACTGGCAAAAAATGCACTGATTAAGAAAACAGATAATTATTTGGCACACATTAGTGATGTATGGAAGTGAGAGCTGGACCATAAAGAAGGCTGATTGCCGAAGAATTGATGCTTTTGAATTCTGATGCAGGAGGAGACTCTTGAGAGTCCCGTGGACTGCAAGAAGATCAAACCTATCCATTCTGAAGGAAATCAGCCCTGAGTGCTCACTGGAAGGACAGATCATGAAGCTGAGGCTCCAAGGCTTTGGCCACCTCATGAGAAGAGAAGACTCCCTGGAAAATACCCTGCTGTTGGGAAAGATGGAGGGCACAAGGACAAGGGGACGACAGAGGACGAGATGGTTGGACAGTGTTCTCGAAGCTACCAGCATGAGTTTGACCAAACTTCGGGAGGCAGTGGAGGACAGGAGTGCCTGGCGTGCTCTGGTCCATGGGGTCACGAAGAGTCGGACACGACTAAACGACTAAACAACAACAACATCTCTCTTTAAATAACCATATAACATAAATTCTACAAAATTCCCATACAAAAGCTAGAGATTTTTGGAACCCTGGCTAAACATACACACACAAAACACACTCAGAGTGAATGAGAGAGTGTGCAAAGCAAGCAAGAGGCATTATCTAAACAACAACACATTTCATGGAGTGTTGCATTGCACACCTGCCAAAATGTGACAGTATGGAACTGGTTTTCAAAAAAAAAAAAAAAAACCAACGACACGGGAATTCACAAAAAACCTTGCTGGATCAGACCATCGATTTCAGCATCCTGTTCTCACAGTGGTCAGCCAAATGCCCATGGGAAGCTTGCAAGGATACCCAGAATTCAAAAACCCTCTCCTCATTTGGGATTCCCAGCAAGTGATATTGAGAGTTTTGCTGCTTCTAGTAGTGGAGGTATAAGAGAGCCATCTTGGTTAGCAGCACTTGATAGCTTCATCGTCCCCGAATTTGCCTAATCCTCTTTTCAAAGCCAGCCAAATTGTATTCAAATGACATCCAAGCTGCATTTAAAAGTATTAAAACATCTGAGCAAATACAAAGAATGGTTTAACCTGGTGTTTGAAAAGCAGCAAATTTGATGCCAGGCATGATTCCCTGGAAAAGGGAGTCTCTAGCTGGGGCATCAATACTGAAAAAAGGCATTTTCTTTTGCTGAAACAAACCTAACCTCTGAAGAAAGTGGTATTTGGAAAAGGACATTGGCCAATGGCCTTAGCCTGTCTGCAGCAGTGGCCGTGGACATCCTTTCTCCAATATATTTTTTATTAATTTCCTTTTTAACACAATATTTCCAACATTCCAATAACAAACAAATATACTCTGTGCTCTGCTGAGCTTGTGACAGTCACAGGCCGTGGACATTGAAATATACTCGGAGTTGAGAGTGGATTTCATGCTCTTTATTCAGCTCATAGTGGTGAGGGGGAATGAAAGTTCCCCCAGAATGTCTGCTTTATGTACATTATTTACACAATGGGCCCCACATGATTGGCTAATTCTGAGATTCTCCTGTAGGCCAATCAGGTTGTGGATTCACTTTCACCTGGGGCTGGATTGGGTGGCTCCTGTGAACCAATCAGATTGCTGCATTCTGGATCCTATTGTTCTAGGACCAATCAGACTGCTGCATTCTGAATCCTATTGTTCTAGGACCAATCAGACTGCTGCATTCTGAATTCTATTCAACTCAGTACATAACATACAAAATGGGGGGCATTTTGTTTTCCCAGAATGTCACAGCCATTGCATAGTTTAGAGGGCATTCTGGGAGCAATATGACAGTCCCCATTTGAAGCCATTTCCCCCCCTGTGGCAGCCACCATTTTCCATTAGCACCCATTGCTCCTGAATGACATGCTGTTGAAAATGAAATTGTATCCACTATGAAACATCCCCCAGGGGGGGTTCCCCTAATGAAGACAAAAGTATCTCCCAAATTGATGGATAGGTATGAACTGGATAGCCAAGATGAACCATTCTGGTACCTATTTGTTCTTCTTGCCCAGCCTTTCCCCATCTGGTGCCTGCTGCGTATCTAGACATTTCATCTTGCAATTTTCTTTGTAACAAATGAAGTTCAAATCTCATGGACCCCATTTGGTTCAGCTTTTTTGAGTGGCTGGAAAGCTGTCAATCACAAAAAAGTAAAAGGTAAAGGACCCCTGGACGGTTAAGTCGAGTCAAAGGTGACTATGGGGTTGCGGCACTCATCTCGCTTTCAGGCCGAGAGAGCCGGCGTTTGTCCACAGACAGTTTTCCGGGTCATGTGGCCAGCATGACTAAACTGCTTCTGATGCAATGGCACACTGTGACGAGTGCCAGAGTGCATGGAAACGCTGTTTACCTTCCTGCCACAGTGGTCCCCATTTATCTACTTGCACTGGTGTGCTTTCGAACTGCTAGGTTGGTGGGGATTTGAACCGCTGACCATCTGATCGGCAAGCCCAAGAGGCCCAGTAGTTTAGACCACAGCACCACCCGCGTCGATCACAAGCCCATTGCCATCAAGCCAGAGAACTACAAAACTAGCTCTTGAAGGGGGCTTGGGATTGTGATTGGGCTGGGCCCGGAGGTAACCCGAGCCATGCAGTCCAGGTCCAGTCCCGAATCCAAGGGTTCCGCGAGGAGTCATTCCGACAGGGCCAAGGCAGGACATGAGCCAGGAAACCAGGCAAGGTCAGGCACAGGATCTCAGGCAGGTTCTGGCAAACAGCAATGTTGCTCCCACAACCTGGGGAAGGGTCTGACAGCCTTTTAATTTTGTCGGGGTAACGGCAGGTCCTGATCCCCCAGTGACTCACCTCCCTGTCTCGCCCGAAGGCGAGCACTCGTCCTGCGAGTACTCAGGTCTCTCCTTCTCTCAGACCAGGAAATGTCGGTGGGTTACTAGACCCAGGAGCCGCCTCAGCCTCCCCTGACCCAACTGGTAGTGGAGCAGCTGCACGTGATTGCCCAGCTGAGGGTAACAAGGTAATCCCCGCATCTGGAGCCAGGGCAGGCTCAGGCCCCTGACTCGGTCCAGCTGGTGCTTGTTGCAGGGGAACCTGTGCAGACCGGGGCTCTTCAGAATCAGGCCCCAGACTAGGTTCAGCTGCCGCCTGAGTCCGAGCCCGAGTCCCACGCCATCACAGTGATGAGGGTGCCCTCTTTCAAATTTCATATGTGTGGTATATCTTGCATGGGTTGAATGTCTGAGGGTCCTCCTTGGTGAGAGGAAGGGGTACCAGGGAGGGGTGTCCTCAGTTCCTCTGCTTCTTGGTTGAGAATCTTGGGTGGCAGATAGCAACCTAAGCGACAGCCAGTTGCCATCAGGAACAGTATGCTGGTGTGATTGACAGGTGGCAATTTGTTTTGATCACTTCTACAGTTCTGTCGGTGAACAGTTTCATTGTCTCCTGGTGCTGTTGCGGTACATTTCTGGTAACGTGGAAGGAGTGATTGGTGACAGCAGACTGGTGACTGAGAGGTAGATTGTGAGTGACAGGGTGGATGAGTGTGTTTGTGTGTACTGGGAGGGATGAGTGATACTGGATGAGTAGGAGGTTTGGCATGATTTGTGGAGCTGGAAGAAGAAATCTGGGTGCGATGTGCATGTGTTAGTGGAGGGAGTGTTGCTTTTTGTGTCATGATGTGCCTTGGATCTCTGACTCAAAATATGCTGCTATGTTTTTGCTTTTGGGTGTATCTTATTGTATCATATTGCATTGTGCTGTCGTTTTGCATTATATTCCACATCATTTGTACCTCTTGAGATATAGTGTTGTGAGTTGTGGTGGCGGGAGTCTCAGACTGTATGTTACCCCGAGTCCCTTCCAATTCTTGGGATCCTGGGTCTGTGGAGGTGGAATATCTGAAAGCAAACCAGGTAATGGCTTCGGCCGACTAGTTAAGCACCAACATTAGCATAACCAAAGAATTTGCTCTGTGCCATGGAACAAATTGGTGTGCTTTTCCCTCTAGCTTCTAGGTAGGAGTACAACAGCGAGGGAAGTGAGTGAGAAAGGGCAGAAGGATGAAGGCTGGAGACAAAAGCCATCAGGGATGCTATGGGGGGGGGACAGGGGCAAGAATTAAATTCAAATCCAAAGAAATTCAAGGAAGGGGCCGGGTCCTCTCAAAATTCCATGGCGACCATACACCGTATGTGAATGCCATGCGATGTGCTCACGTCACTCACACACATGTCAGCATGTTGCACAGTGTGTGCAAGTGATCTTAGCGCATCGTGTGGCATGTGAGCAAAGCACTTGCACAGCACCCGGCACCTGGCACTGGCCCCCTCAATCGTGAGGGCAAGCTGGCACCCTTACAAACCACTTTTGCTCTGTGCTGGACCTAAAGCTGTGACTAATGAAGAAACAATAACTTTTGAGGTGCTAAAGCTGTGAGACTTTCCACATCCTGCTCAGATTGCGTATGTTGTTGTTTAGTCGTTTAGTCGTGTCTGACTCTTCGTGACCCCATGGACCAGAGCACGCCAGGCACTTCTGTCTTCCACTGCCTCCCGCAGTTTGGTCAAACTCATGCTGGTAGCTTCAAGAACACTATCCAACCATCTCGTCCTCTGTCGTCCCCTTCTCATTGTGCCCTCCATCTTTCCCAGCATCAGGGTCTTTTCCAGGGAGCCTTCTCTTCTCATGAGGTGGCCAAAGTATTGGAGCCTCAGCTTCAGGATCTGTCCTTCCAGTGAGCACTCAGGGCTGATTTCCTTCAGAATGGAGAGGTTTGATCTTCTTGCAGTCCATGGGACTCTCAAGAGTCTCCTCCAGCACCATAATTCAAAAGCATCAATTCTTTGGCGATCAGCCTTCTTTATGGTCCATCTTTCACTTCCATACATCACTACTGGGAAAACCATAGCTTTTACTATAAGGACCTTTGTTGGCAAGGTGATGTCTATATGTATAAATAAAACCATGTACCCTAAACACACCGCAGTCTCTGATGAGCTTCATTCCAAGTAAGCTTGACTCTGGACAAGTGGGGGAGGGAAGAGCAAGAGAAAAACTGGTTTCTGTGTGCTTATTTTATTCACCATGGGAATCTATAACTCTCACTTTCTTTATATCTTGATCCACAAGTGCGTCAAGGCAAAGGATTTGTATTTAAGCTGGTTCCTCCCCCGACCCCCCCCCCACTGATATCACTGGGGTCAATTCACTCAGATTCAATTACTTGAACTAAAACAGCTTGAGTTGTAGCTCTGGCTTTAATTCGTATGGATTTATTTCACTCGGATTCTACAAAGGGTAACAATGTCAATACGAAGCGGGTGTATTTATTGTGGCTGAAATTACAGCTGTAAAATTCTATCACCTGCTTATAAAAACAGCATCGATACTTATTAATTTTAGACACACAAGCTGGCTGTTGCCAGCTTCAGTTGCATCATGACTCACTTTTCAGAAATACCTTAATATCATTGCTGGCTTGGTCTCTGTATCCTGAAACTCACTGATCGGCTCACTTCCCCCTCGAGTTAGTGCAGTCCTCCACGATCCCACCATGAGCAACGTTACCACATGCTTCTACCTGTGCAAAGGACTAGCACAGATACTCATACATGGAGGATGCAGAAAAATGGTTCACCCATTCAGAATACCAAGCAGACTCTCCATCTTATCATAGCTTCATTAGAAGCTGGTTGCTGACAAGAGCTAGCAAAACTCAGGAAATGTACACAGTTAACAATGTGCTTGAGTACTAGAGGAGTTTGTGGGTGTACTCTCAGAGCCTCTGTTTATGATATTTGAGGATTCTTGGAGAGCAGGTGAGGTCCCTGCAGACTGGAGGTGAGCAAATGTTGCCCCCATCTTCAAAAGAAAGGGGAGAAAAGAAGACTTGGGTAACTACTGACAGGACCAGGAAAGGTCCTAGAACAGATAATTAAATGGTCGGCCTTAGATTACTAAGATGCAGCATGGGTTTCTTAAACAAATCATTCCACACAAACCTCGTTTCTTTTTCTTTCTTCCTTTGATAGAGTTACAAGCTTGGTGAATCAGGGGAATGCTTAGGACATAATGTATCTTGATTTCAGTAAGGCTGTTGACAAAGTTCCCCCTTGTGGAGAAGCAGGTCAAATGTGGGCTGGGTGAGGTAAGCAGCTGGTTGACTGACTGAACCCAAAGAGTATTCATAAATGGTTCTTCATCACCCTGGGAAAAAGTGACAAGTGGGGTGCCACAGGCTTCTGTCCTGGGCTTGATGTTGTTTATAAACAACCTGGATGAAGGAATTGAGTGAATGCTCATCAAATTTGCAAAGGACACCAAACTGGGAAGGGTAGCTAATACTACAAAAGACAGAACCAGGATTCAAGATGACCTTAACAGATTGGAGAAATGGGCCCAAACTAGATGATCCTCAGGGGTACTGTCTAAATTTACAATTCTATTATTCTATTAGAATCTTATCAAAGGAAATAAGTAACAGCTGGTCTCTGTTTGACCATTCTTTGACTTTTCTCTGCTAATCTAGCTAGACTGGTGACTGCGAGTGTCCATATAACACTGGTCCTGAAAGACCTACGTTGGCTTCCAGTACATTTCTGAGTACAATTCAAAGTGTTGGTGCTGACCTCTAAACGGCCTCGGTCCTGTATACTTGAAAAAGTGTCTCCACCCCCATCTTTCAGCCTGGACACTGAGGTCCAGCTCCAAGGGCCTTCTGGCGGTTCCCTCACTGAGGTTACAGAGAGGTTACAGGGAACCAGGTAGAGGGCCTTCTCAGTAGTGGCGCCCACCCTGTGGAACGCCCTCTCATCAGATGTCAAGGAAATAAACAACTATCTGACTTTTAGAAGACATCTGAAGGCAGCCCTCTTTAGGGAAGTTTTTAATGTTTGGTGTTTTTATCGCATTTTTAATATTCTGTTGGGAGCTGCCCAGATGGGCGGGGAATGAATGAATGACAATAATAATAATTATCTGTTGCAAACAATTGCAAATCTTGAAAGCCTTGTTATCACCTCACACACTTGTCAGATCAAGGACATGATTAGTCTGTGCTCTGGCAGATGGCATCATTGCTCCTGCTCTGAAAAACAATCATCCTGGAGCCATGCTCCTCTCTTGTTCCTGCTCAGTGACACCATTATTGCAATCCCTCAGATCATCCATCTAAGTCTGTATTCAAGCTCTTGATGATGAGAATTATTTGCATAAGGGGCAAATACCTTCTAATTATTTGATATCAAACTTGTCTGGTTGCCTTGCCTCTAACCATCCTAATTAGCTCAGTGTCCGCAAAGAGCCTTTGTCAGTTCTGGGCACAAACAAATGCATGACTAATGGCCACATTCATTGACAACAATTGAGAGTGACCATCTGAATCAGGATCTTAACAAATGTGTCACCTTGGAAATCACCGGCTTCCTGTCTGGACTCAAGGAACCAACTGTTTTGTTGGCAACAGCACTTGTATACTCACCGACTACCCCCTTGAAATAAATAAGTTACAGGTATAAAAAATAGGTCACTCATTCTGCTGCAATGAAATGAAAGGGGACATTCCTCAACTTGTTAGCATGCCTGCGGAATTACTAGTGGGTTTCCGCTGTCGGGAGAGGGAGTCTTAGGGGGATTCGACATTTAGCACAACAAATGAAGTCTGATGGATAGGACATGTTGCAAAGCTGAAGAGACATGAGTGGCAAGGGCGAGGGATGGAAATGACAAGGCAAGGACAGAAAAACCCAGACGTCACAGAGGGACAGAGCTGTGCTCTCACCATCCAACTGAAGTACAGTGTTCTTTCTTTCTTTAAAAAGAAGCAAGCTGTGTATTTGGATGGGACATGACAGTTCTCCACTGGGAAGGGCACCGGAGGCCAGATCAATCCGAGAACATCAGAAAGTGGACCTCTTTTCTGGGCACTCATCCATCTCACTCCAGCAGTTGGAATCTCCCCCCCCCCAAAAAAAAAAATATTATTAAATTTTCCACAATTATAGCAAATATAACATAGAGAAAAGAAAAAGGGAAACAAAGAAAAACACACACACAAAAAACCACAATACAGTATTAAACAAGAAAAACAAAAACAAGATGTAATCTTAAAAACCCAATTTCTTTTACATTGTTAATTGACTTCCTCAGATCCCTCCCTTCTGAATTTCATTATATCTGCATGTAACAGCTCTCCAAAAACATTCTTAGCTAAAGTCAATTCCAGCAATTAACTATCTTATTCTCATTTCTTGCTATTCTCAATCTAATTTACTTACAATCAAATCCTAATTTATTCCTAGGCCTATTTGGTACTTTCAGGTGATTTCTATCAGGGCTGATTTCCTTAAGAATGGATCAGATTGATCTTCTTGCAGTCCATGGGACTCTCAAGAGTCTCCTCCAGCACCATAATTCAAAAGCATCCATTCTTTGGCGATCAGCCTTCTTTATGGTCCAGCTCTCACTTCCATACATCACTACTGGG
>JAXCMG010000020.1:25626065-25645053 GCA_034642415.1 Podarcis siculus | reverse complement strand
ATATATATATATATATATATATGCATGCAAGAGCTGGAGGGCAAACCAGGGAGTATATTATTAACTAGCATGGATGCCATCTGGTTTCTCCTACCCGCTCCCCCACTCCTCCCTGAATTCAGAGTACCTAGCAAATTCTCCGTTTTAACATAGCTGCATTGGACTCTCGTTGCTAACAAGAGCTAGCAAAGCTTCCAAGCTCAGGAAATGTACATAGCTAATGATGTGGAAAATGCCAGAGATAAATGAGGCTGGCAACACAGTTTAAAAAAAGCAAAGCAGTACCCACAAAGGGGAGGAAGGTGGCACAAAATGAGCTTAGACATGTATGGTGCTCTTCTAATATTGTTCTTAAGGGCCGGCCCTATCGTTAGGCAGAATCAGATGGCTGCTATGGGCGGCAGATAACTGGGTGGCTGGGGGCAGAAAGCAAACATTGGAGGAGGGCAGAGCTTTCTGCGTTCCATGGCCTGTGCTGTGTCCCTCATCTGACCTCAGGTGCAGTGGAAGATGTGGTTCCATTCCCAGTGCCAAAGGAAGAGTCAATGGCCAACTTCTCTGCAGAGAATGGAAGGGAGACACAACCCTCTCCAGCAAAATGGCTTGTCCCAGCCCTGATAGTTTTACAGTGGTACCTCGGGTTACATACGCTTCAGGTTACATACTCTGCTAACCCAGAACTAGTACCTCGGGTTAAGAACTTTGCTTCAGGATGAGAACAGAAATCATGCTCCGGCGGAGCGGCAGCAGCAGGAGGCCCCATTAGCTAAAGTGGTGCTTCAGGTTAAGAACAGTTTCAGGTTAAGAACGGACCTCTGGAACGAATTAAGTACTTAATCCGAGGTACCACTGTATAGGTATGATGGAAGGGAGGATCAAGCACACTTGCTACTATATAAAAAGGATCAATGACCCAGTAAATATGTGAAACGGGAGGTGTACCTTTCCCTCCCTTTTCAAGCACCAACCAAGGTAGGGCTGGTTCATTAGCTTAACCCCTGTATCAGGCTACAGGGAATCCAATCCCTCCCATGGTAGCAGCCAAGGAGCAGAGAAACTATAAAAGTCCTCACCAAGCAATTTATTCAATATATTCACACACAGAGATGAAGGAATGCAGTCTAACCTCTAAGTAAAGTCCCACCCACCCCATCCCGTCTACGTCACCCTTGCGTTGGCAAATCTGAGCTTTCTCCCTCTGAGCTTTCTGTTCCACTACTCTCAATACATGTCTGGTCCTTCCAAAGACACTGAGTCTGTCAGCTGTCTCTACCCTGATGCTTCTTCATCTTCCTGCTGTTCCTCTTTCAATATTTCCCAGCTTCTTCCCTCTGCAGCCTCTGAACTGGGACCTTCTGCAAACCACTGTTCTAAATCTATACTATCCTCTTGTTTTTGGGAAGGTACAGGAGAAGGGGGGAGGCAGTCCCCACTATTCCTACTCAGTTCAGCCCCTGAAACCCTGTGGAACCTTTTTCTTGTGCATTCATGATTTTATTTATTTTTACATTTATATCCCACTGTGGCAACTTCCTTCAATAAAGATGGGAGTGAGGCAAATGTGACCAGATTTTTGGGGTGGTTTTAAAAGCTTGGACTCCCCTTTTAAGAATGTTGTTATTAACTGTAGGTGGTAGCATTTCTTGATAGCCAGCAGCAATGTATGGCTATTTTATGAAAAAGGAACCTATGACCACTTATTTCCTACCCTCTGGATCAAAGTGAGGAGGAGGCAGGGTAAAACCCATCACCCCACAGGGTCTCAGACTTGGACACCAGCCTGGTCAGTGGCTGAGCTCCTCTGAACCCCTTATTGTGAGTCCAGTGGAGTGCAGGGTCCAGTATCTGGGCAGCCTTGCTGGATCAGACGCAAGGGCTGAAGGTGAGAAATAACAGCTTACTAAAGGCCACATGGTGACAGCAGCCACGAAACTAAAAGACACCTGCTTCTTGGGAGAAGGGCAATGACAGGCCTAGACAGCATCTTGAGAAGTAGAGACGTCACCTTGCCAACAAAGGTCCGTATAGTTAAAGCCATGGTTTTCCCAGTAGTGATGTATGGAAGTGAGAGCTGGACCATAAAGAAGGCTGATCGCCGAAGAATTGATGCTTTTGAATTATGGTGCTGGAGAAGACTCTTGAGAGTCCCATGGACTGCAAGAAGATCAAACGCATCCATTCTTAAGGAAATCAGCCCCGAGTGCTCACTGGAAGGACAGATCATGAAGCTGAGGCTCCAGTACTTTGGCCACCTCATGAGAAGAGAAGACTCCCTGGAGAAGACACTGATGCTGGGAAAGATGGAGGGCACAAGGAGAAGGGGGCGACAGAGGACGAGATGGTTGGATAGTGTTTTCGAGGTTACCAGCATGAGTTTGACCAAACTGCGGGAGGTAGTGGAGGACAGAGGTGCCTGGCGTGCTCTGGTCTATGGGGTCACGAAGAGTCGGACACGACTAAACGACTAAACAACAACAACAAAGGCCACATAAGTAGGGACGCGGGTGGCGCTGTGGGTTAAACCACAGAGCCTAGGGCTTGCCGATCGGAAGGTCGGCAGTTCGAATCCCCGCGACGGGGTAAGCTCCCGTTGTTCTGTCCCTGCTCCTGTCAACCTAGCAGTTCAAAGCACACAGTGCAAGTAGATAAGTAGGTACCGCTCCGGCGGGAAGGTAAACGGTGTTTCTGTGCACTGCTCTGGTTCGCCAGAAGCGGCTTAGTCATGCTGGCCACATGACCCGGAAGCTGTACGCCGGCTCCCTCGGCCAGTAAAGTGAGATGAGCGCTGCAACCCCAGAGTTGGTCACGACTGGACCTAATGGTCAGGGATCCCTTCACCTTTACCTTTAAAGGCCACAGAAGGCACAATCAAACAGTATACTAGAATTAGAAAAACCACAGGAAAAAGGCAATATGATCCTGGGAGTGGATTGATCAACAGGGACCAACATCTGCTGTTGCTGTAGAATAAAATATTAGCTGGATTTCCCCCAAGATACCTGTTTCAAGAGCCATTATACAGAGAGGCTCTGCACTCCAGGTCCAAACTGCTATTTGCTCCTTGGGAGAACATTACCTCTAATTCACATCAGCTTTAAATGGGCTTGACTTGATTTGACATCATTTTGCTGGCATTGGTGTCATTTGCTTTCGTTCCGTTTGCCTTCATTTAATCTGCAAAAGCGAAAGTGGGAAAATGACACTAAATGGAAGCTGGCAAAAGCCAGGCCATTTACATGCATTAAACATGGGGAAGATGTACTTAACAAAAATATTTGTTTGGCACAGCAAGGTCTTTGCCCTAATAACCACGTCTTGCACCTGAGGAAGCCTATGAAAGATTCTGCTGCAATGCTGGAATAACATTTCAGAGGTCTTCGAGACCTTATGGGAATTAGCACTGGGAACCAGTACAGACCCTCAATACCATCCACATACAGTGGTACCTCGGGTTACATATGCTTCAGGTTACAGACGCTTCAGGTTACAGACTCCGCTAACCCAGAAATAGTACCTCGGGTTAAGAACTTTGCTTCAGGATGAGAACAGAAATTGTGCTCCGGTGGCATGGCGGCAGCAGGAGGCCCCATTAGCTAAAGTGGTGCTTCAGGTTAAGAACAGTTTTGGGTTAAGAATGGACCTCTGGAACGAATTAAGTACTTAACCCGAGGTACCACTGTACTGTAAACAGGGTAGCAGACGAGCTTAGGGCACCCAGCACTAGCTTCCATCAGCTTCCCATTTCTATCTGCTCCTCAGCAGGTGCCACCTAGGATAGCTGTCTCACCCTGCCTAACGGTAGGGCCAGACCCCATTTCTGAATTCAGGCACAAGCCGACATGATCTGGACAACCCAGGGTGGCGACTTCCCAGGCTTATTTTCCCACTTCATGAAGAGGTACAAAAATGTGTCGAAACATGTTTAATGGTTTTGAGAAGGAAGGAAATGCATGGGTGTTTTTTGTTTAAAAAAAAGGATTTAAATGTAAATTTTAGTGCAGTTTATTTTTAAGCAAAATAATGTGGAAACTGGGTAAAACAGATTCATCATGAATGAACACATGCAAAACTGACAGAGACTGGAAAGAGATTGATTCACCCAGACCTCATTATGAGTAACGTGATCACAGTCACCATCACGCCCAACCTTTTCACACAAGGTTGCTCTGCGAAATGGCTCTGTTTGTTTCTGAATCACAAAATGAATTCCTTTTAAAAAGAAGAAGTTGTGTGGAGTTTTCTTTGGAGGGTGGCTGACGCTCTCCCTCAAAATTAAACTTGAGCATTTCATTGGTACCTTAAATCACAATGGTAACCAGCTGAACCTGTTTGTGATTATATCTTGTGCAATGCACATAATGTGTTTGAATTTGAGCTTCAGGGTCCTTTTTCTCTCTGTGGAGAACACGGAGGAGAGGAGAAGAAAGAAATGGCTAGCTGTTTTTTCCTCAAGTACCCTCTCAAAGCACTTGACAAGCGCTTGATAGCTCTACAAAGCTGAAATAGCCCCAATGCAAACATCCTCAACTGGAGTTTGCAGTGTGCAATTGCTTTGAATGATTATGGGCTGGGCCAGAAGTTGCCAATCGTTTGGGAGTCCACGGAAACACAACAACCCACAATCAAGCGTACACAGCAAGCACACATGCATGCACTCACCACAACCACACATCCACTCAGATATGCATGCACACACATGCTCATAATTAGGCTGGGGGGAAACATGCTTTACCTTTCTTCAAGGACGCAGGTGGTGCTGTGGTCTAAATCACAGAGCCTAGGGCTTGCCAGTCAGAAGGCTGGCGGTTCGAATCCCCACAATGGGATGAACTCCTGTTGCTCGGTCCCAGCTCCTGCCCACCTTGCAGTTCGAAAGCACGTCAAAGTTGTTGTTGTTTAGTCATTTAGTCATGTCTGACTCTTCGTGACCCCATGAACCAGAGCACGTCAGGCACTTCTGTCTTCCACTGCCTCCTGCAGTTTGATTAAACTCATGCTGGTAGCTTCAAGAACACTGTCCAACCATCTCGTCCTCTGTCGTCCCCTTCTCCTGGTGCCCTCCATCTTTCCGAACATCAGGGTCTTTTCCAGGGAGTTTTCTCTTCTCACGAGGTGGCCAAAGTATTGGAGCCTCAGCTTCACGATCTGTCCTTCTAGTGAGCACTCAGGGCTGATTTCCTTCAGAATGGATAGGTTTGATCTTCTTGCAGTCCATAGGAGAGTCTCCTCCCGCACCATAATTCAAAAGCATCAATTCTTTGGCGATCAGCCTTCTTTATGGTCCAGCTGTCACTTCCATACATCACTACTGGGAAAACCATAGCTTTAACTATGCAGCCTCATTTCAGTAGAAACTCAAAAACTTTTGGGGGATGAAAACGTCAAATCTTCACCAACGCCAGCTATCCAGACTGGTCCTACATGGGCCAGAAAAACCCATGGGAAGTCCCCAAATAGGAGTTCCATCACAGAAGGAGAAAGGAAAAAGGAAAGAGGGGGAGGAGATCAAGTTGATTCCAAGCCAAAGGCCATGCGGAACAACTCTGTCTTACAGGCCCTGCGGAAAGAAATCAGATCCTGCAGGGCCCTGTTCTCATGAGACAGAGTGTTCCACCAGGCCAGAGCCAGCGTTGAAAAGGCCATGGCTCTGGTTGAGGCTAATCTGACTTCCTTAGGGTCCAGGACCTCTAGGGTGTTGCTGTTTATGGACCTTAAGGTCCTCCGTGGGGCATAATAATAATAATAATAATAATAATAATAGGCATTCTTTGCTGATGCTGAGTGCTGTTTGAGTGCAACCAGTGCTCTTTTTCTAGAAAAAGAGGTTCCAGAGCTCACCATGAGCTTCTCCCTTGTTCTCTTAGAGTGGCAATGGGGCCTACCTAAGAGGTGCCAGAGCTGAGCTCCAGCTGAAAATAAAATAAAAATCCCTGAGCGCAGCAGCAGGCAGAGAATGGCAGGTTCCCCATCCCCATTGCAGGCCAAGCTGTAATACAGGACCGATTGCAAAGAAACTACCCAAAAATGGCACCTCATTAAAATAAGAGATGTCAGCAAATGATGGCAGAACATCTCTTCCCTGATTGTGAACGTCCAGCCTTAATGAATGAAAAAGATACAGCTGCTTCTCTCTCCCTCCGAAAAAAGAAGAAGAAGCTTCAATTTGCGAGCGGGTGAGAAATGAAGCTTTTCCTGCTGCAGGAGAAGAACTGTGAAGTTAAAAGCAGAGCACCAATTAAGATCAGGAAGTGTTTTGATAACTGTTCTTTTCAGGCTTAAAATAGAAAGTTATTCCATCTTGTAATGGGGCCTCGGAACATTACGGAGCCGCAGGCAATGAAGCTTCTATTAAAATTAAAACACTGCATTCTGTGTGGCTGGTCCAGGACACTTTTGCCAAGCCAAGGAAGATAGTACCTGTGAACATGCAGAGAACTGTCTTTAAAAGGAGGCTACTCCCAGCTAACCCCTTCATGGATCACTGCCTTGTCATGGCAAACGGGTTTGAATAACTCCAAGAAGCGGTGAGCTACGCCGTGCAGGGCAACCCAAGACGGACAGGTCATAGCTGAGAGTTTAGACTAAATGTGATCCACCTGAAGAAGGAACTGGCAAACCAGTTTTGCCAAGAAAACTCCATGGACATAAAAAAGGAGAAGCTTTGAGAAGAAAGCGAGAGTTTCCAAGGCATGCTCTGGTTCATGGGGTCATGGAGAGTCGAACATGACTAAGATGACTAAACAACAACACTCCCAAATAAATGGGGCTAAAGGTAAAGGTAAAGGGACCCCTGACCATTAGGGGTTGCAGCGCTCATCTCGCTTTATTGGCCGAGGGAGCCGGCGTACAGGTTCCGGGTCATGTGGCCAGCATGACTAAGCCGCTTCTGGCGAATCGGAGCAGCGCACGGAAACGCCGTTTACCTTCCCGACAGAGTGGTACCTATTTATCTACTTGCACTTTGACGTGCTTTCGAACTGCTAGGTTGGCAGGAGCAGGGACAGAGCAATGGGAGCTCACCCCGTCACAGAGATTCAAACTGCCGACCATCCGATTAGCAAACCCAAGAGGCTCAGTGGTTTAGACCACATGGAGCTAGAAATCAGCCTTTCTCAACCTGTGGGTCCCCAGATGTTGTTGAACGACAACTCCCATCACCCCTAGCTAGCAAGGCCAGAGCTCAGGGATGATGGGGGTTGTAGTCCAACAACATCTAGGGACCTACAGGTTGAGAACTGCTGAGCTAGATGAACTGAGAGTCTGGTGCAATATAAGGCAGTTTCCTGTGACCCTAAGAAGAGTAGCCAGACAAGTGCTGCCTCAAAAGCAGTCATCCAATCAGTGGCGTAGCTAGCCACTCAGGTGCCCGGTGCGGGGGGGTGTCCTGCAGCTGGGGGCGGGGTGATCTGTCCATGGGGCGGGGCAAGCCCCTCCAACACTTGGAGCCTCTCCGCCACCTTCCCCTCAGCTGTAGGGTGGCTGAGGGTGAGGCAGTAGGCAGACGCAAGTCCCAAACTGCCATTTCAGGCACTGTGGAACCTGCAGGTGCCTAAGCCACCATGTCGCTCCTAAAAAGTTTTGTGAGCCCACTTAAAAAAAAAAAAAATCATTTTTGTCACCTCCCCCCCAGTGATGACACCCGGGGGAGACCACACCCCTGCACCCCCGTTCCTCTGCCACTGCCTCCAATTTCTTGAAGGCTTTCTTCTCTCGTGGAAGAATGTCTGTTTTGCTGCCTCATTTGCAGGTTTCTTCAGCCTTTCTTTGGAATGAAAGTCAGTGTAGGTTTTGGAGTTGCCGGGGGCGGGGCGGGGAACGTGGAGGAAATGTTTGGCAGAGGACTAAGCCAAATTGCTTGCAGCAGCCCCCAGGAAGCCTCCCACTTTGTGTTTCAGTAATAAGGAACCAGCACTCAAACACATAGCTTCCCACATGCAAATTGACTTAATTCCATGCATAGCAGTAACTTAATCTAGGTTAATTAATGCCAGCCAAGCAAATGATCATTTGGATTAAAAGGATGCTCTACCTTACAGAGAAGTTCAGGGCAGGTCATATAAATGCACTTTTAACCTTTAAATGTCATCTCTGAGGAATATCAGCCTACTTTTTTAATGAAGTGAGATAACCTTTTTTAAAAAAAGGAAAAAGGAAAAATAGAAATGCAATCTGATCTATTTTGGGGACGTAAAAAGTCAGAGCAATTAAATAAGAGTTTGCATTGGCAACACAGATTTTCTCAATGAAAGTGTCTGAATATTAGTGCATAAAATGAACTTACCTCACATTTAATCTAACATTACAGCTGCATAAACCACTGAGCCTCTTGGGCTTCCTGACTGGAAGGTTGGCAGTTCGGATCTGCATGATGGGGTGAGCTCCAGTTGCTCTGTCCCAGCTTCTGCCAACCTAGAAGTTTGAAAGCACGCCAGTGCAAGTAGATAAATAGGTACCGCTTCAGTGGGAAGGTAAACAACGTTTCCGTGTGCTCTGGTTTCCGTCACAGTGTTCTGTTGCACCAGAAGTGGTTTAGTCCTGGTGGCCACATGACCCAGAAAGCTGTCTGTGGACAAACACCGGCTCCCTCGGCCTGAAAGCGAGATGAGCGCCACAACCCCATAGTCACCTTTGACTGGACTGAACCGTCCAGGGGTCATTTATCTTTACAGTTGCATAGAGCAGTCGAACAGGATATACGGCCATATGTGAAATTCAGTCCTCTGCATTAGGGCTCTGTTCAGCTCCCCTCCTCCATCTGGAACCAATGCAGAAGACACATTTGCATTCTGATTGGGCTGAATATTTCTCTAGCATATTTGGTGTTCAATTTGTAAATCCCATGTACTTTAATACTCTAGGTGTTGAAATCTGGGGCTCTGATTTGAACTCCATTAAAGTTTTGGAAACTGCAGAATAATTCCACACACACACCCCGAAGCTACGCTCTCTGCAATCAGGAATATCAGCAGCTCTTCTTCGTACAGAACAACAATTAAGGCAAGAGAGAAATGCGCTCAGTTAGAGTGTATTTAAAAATGTTTCTGTGCCTATTGGGCATTTTGCAGTGCTATGCTGTATGGAATTGGGTGATAACCAATTCCAGAAAACAGCTTGTCAGGGTATTTTAAACTATTATTATTTTCTAGAATTTTGCTTTGACCTTGAGTAAGTGTCAATATTAGCTTTATATACTGCCCTGAGTCCTCTGGGTATAGGGCAGTATATAAATTCAAATATTAATGATGATGATAATAATAATAATAATAATAATAATAATAATAATAATAATAATAATTTTGAGCTGTGAGAGATGCACAATTGAAACTGTGTTTTAATGCTCAGGAACTTGGCAAAGTATTTTTTATATTATGGATGCACAGTATGTCCTATATTATTTTATTAATACTATTGCCTAATACAAGATTGTCATGCCCTCTAGCTAGAACAATAAACCTATGAACTTGAACTATTAAAACTATTAAAATGCATTGTGAGACACTTTGGGCGCAATTTTGCGGGAAGGTGGCACACAGATAATCAAATGCACAGAGTTCCTTGTGTGGGAAAGGGTTAACCAAAGGGAGGCAGAGGCTACTTACACAGCTGATCATAGAAGTGCAAAAGGGGAAGCAGGGTCACTGAAAAAGAGACCTCAGAGGAGCTTTGAGAATGAGAAGGGTTTCAAACTTATCTGAGCTCACCAGGTGTTTTCTGAAGGCAGGAGAACCCCTGTGGCTCTGAAGAGCTTTGGGATCCACAGTGGGAGGCTGGAAGCTCTCATGCTCTGAAACATTTTGTAAGATCTAATTCCCTCATCATTGAAGAACAAATGCCCCTCACCTTTCCCTCTTCCCCTGCCCCCCAAAAAGAAAGTCAGGGGTGCATTCCTTAAAAGAAGCCACTTTCTCATCATCTTCCCTTTTGACATTCTTCTAAAATTATCTTGGACCAACTCTGAGAGCTGCATTTCTCTCCTGGGTTCCATTAGATCCATCTCACATTGTCTTGGGCTTGCTGATTGGAAGGTCAGCGGTTTGAATCCCCGCAATGGGGTGAAATCCCATTGCTCTGTCCCAGCTCCTGCCAACCTGGCAATTTGAAAGCACGCCAGTGCAAGCAGATAAATAGGTACTGCTGTGGCAGGAAGGTAATGACCACTCCCCGCTTAAAACGGGGGGGCGCCCTTTGTGTGGACGCGCGCAGCCCCTGGATCTGGAGCAGCTCCATCAGCATAGGCTTGGCTTTGCATTCCCTCAGGTGGGATACCTGGAGGTCTCCGCCTACCTCAGTCAGTTGTCCAATCCCACCTGGGGGAAGCGTTGCCAAGGAGACCAGGCCAGGTAGGGGAGGGATTATCTGCCCACACAATAGAGGGAGGATCTTATACCTGGGAATCCTCACTTGGCTCCAGAGCTTCTTCGGGAGGGACGTCACTGGACTTCCTCGCTCCAAAAGGTAAGCCTGGGTCCTTTGGCATCCCCCCCGCGACAGGGTCCCCAAGGGATAGGGGGGGTAATGGATTTCAGGATACCCCTTTTAAAGGGGGATCCTTTTCCCTAGGCGGGGGAACGGGGGCGGCTATCTCTGCTTGAACATATGTTCTCCAGAGCCGGCCCATCCCCCCCCCACACACTGGATAACTCAGATGCTCCGTAGGTCCCCGGCCCAATGCCTGAGCCAAGGTCTACCCACATTTGAAATTTAATAAAGTTGTGGCCAATTTAATCCCATAGCACGTCTTGAGTCGTTATTCCACATGACGGGGGGGGGGGGACCGCTCGGGATCTCGGGACTCCGCCTGTCCACGCAAACAGTGTTTCTGTGCACTCTGGTTTCTGTCACAGTGTTCTCTTGCACCAGAAGTGGTTTAGTCATGCTGGCCATATGACCCTGAAAGCTGTCTGTGGACAAACACCAGCTCCCTCAGCCTGAAAGCGAGATGAGCACATCAACCCCATAGTCGCCTTTGACTGGACTTAACCGTCCAGGAGTCCTTTACCTTTTTACCTTTACGTATGAGCCGCGGCATCCGATTTGGTGTTCCTGAACTAAATTAGAGGGTTCATCTTCCAGATCTCATGGCCTGAAGCAAGGAAACAAATCCAGGCAGGACATTTTACTTGGCCTGGCTTTTGCACCTGATGTTCTTGTGCCATTCTTGAGATACAAGGAGGACCAGTGTGCCTCAGGACTAATGCAGCAGTAGCCAGCAGAGTACAGATGTTCAATGGAAGCCTATATATTTCAGTTCATCTTTTATTGGCTCCTGATGAGCATCTATCACCTTGCCTGGTTTTATATGGCTATAAATGATCTCCACACAGGAAATCAATGCCAGTTTTTTAAAAAAGAAAGAGAGAGAAAGACCGTTAAGCCACCACTTATAACAGGGCAAAACAATCCTTACCGACATTTATGTCTTTTCACGAGGGATGAATTTCAGCCAATATTATTAACACTTTATCATCCTGAAGTTGCAGTTCTTTAGGCAACCATTCCCCTGAGCTGAACTTGTGGTTTTATTGCTTTGACTGTTTTTAAAAACTGTTTTAATTGACATGATTTTCAATTATTTGTTTTATTGTGTATTTCTGTTAGGGATGTTACAAAGTCCCCATGGATTTGTTAATGTGCATTTTAATAATGTATTGATTTTATAGAATGGCTGCGCAGGTTCTCGTGACCTATCATTTTCTTGGCACCCAACCATAGATCCATTCCATTTTGTGTCTCTCTCTGTGTGTGTTTTTAGAAAATGCACACACAAAAATCACAGTTAAATTGTATGCAATGCTATATGCATTTTTCAATTCATGCACCCTCCCAAACACATCAATGTTTTTCAATGTCCTTTTCTGTAAAACATGCATTTGTAAAAAAAAAGAAAAAAGAAAAGAAAGTAGAATTCACATTTCGCACAGCAAGACTGCATTGCAGAATCTGGAGAAGTGAATCATCTGGATAGGTGCTGCATCTTGATCCACAAGCAACTCCTGGACCATTGAATCGGGTCAGTCTGCTTTGCAAGGTGGATGTCCAAGTGCTGAGAGGGGCTGCACTGAGGAGGAATGGTGGGAACCACCCCCTTCCTCTGATCCTGAATCTTCCCAGGAGCAGGAGGGCAGTGTAGATTTGGAACAGTGGTTTGCAGTGGGGCATAGTTCAGAAGGCAAAAGCTGGGAAATACTGGATGGGGAACAGCTAGGAGAAGGAACACTGGGAGAAAGAGAGTTAACAGATTCACAGTCGTTGGACAGCATTCCTCCACCGCCCTCCCCAAAGTCGAGAAGAGCTCAGAAAGTCTCAAAACAGAAAGTGCAGAGGGTGCAAGCTTTGATTACAAGATGTAGGAGTGACATAGATTAATTGGGACAGAGGGGGTGTAAGCCTTAATTGGGAGTACCACCATTTCTAGGAAATGTGTTCTTTGTTCTATCACTGTGATTATTAAAGATTCTAACCAGTAAGACATTCCTTTCATTTGTTCTTCTTATCCAGGCATAGGCAAACTCGGCCCTCCAGATGTTTTGGGACTACAACTCCCATCATCCCTGGCCCTGGTCCTGGTAACTAGGGATGATGGGAGTTGTAGTCCCAAAACATCTGGAGGGCTGAGTTTGCCTACGCCTGTTCTTATCTATGGCCACAGGGGGGAGGAAGCCGATTCCCCGAAGACTGACAGTGCACCGAATGACTCTCTCCATTCCTTTTCAAAATTATTATTATTATTATTATTATTATTATTATTATTATTATTATTTTATTAAATGTTACCAAAAAAATGAATAGAAAAAAAGAAATAGAAACAGTACATAACCATACAGAAAAACATTTTATCTACACAATTTTCCAGAATGCAGACTAGAAAAGAAGAAAGACAAAAGATAAAAGAAAGAAACAAGAAAAAGAAGAGAAAAAATACTTTTTCATAATCAATTATTCCAAATTCATACTTCAAACATTACAATATTCAAATTCTAGTTAAAATATTATAAAAGACTTCCACTGCATTCACAGCACGTCTCTTGGTTATCTAATTCACCTTTACACCTGTTCTTCAGTCACTTCCTTTCCTTAAATTCTTTCATAGTCCATCTAATCTTTTTATTCTTTGTATTCTTCACAAGGTTAATCTAAGCACAACCAAACTTTTGTGTTTGATCCCTGTTTGTGTAAATATTCATTTAAGCATTCCCATTGTTGCTGTACCATAGTTTTAGATTTATGCTTTATTATATCCGTCAATTTTGCTAACTCCAGATAATCACATAGTTTACTTAACCATTCCCTTTTCGTTAGGATGTTATTTCCTTTCCAGTAACTGGACACCAACGTTCTCGCTGCTGCTGTTGCGTATAGGAATATGTTAATTTTATCCATTCCTATATACAGAAAAATATGGCAGTGCTTGGGGACCGCCTCCACCCATGGCAGCCTGCCCAGTCCCCAAGAGCTGGTGGAGAGGTTTTCTGTGTCCTACCACCTATGATCAGCTGGGATGAGAGTGAGCGATGGGACAATTTGCCCCTTAGAGTTCAGCTGATCTTGCCATTCTCCTTCCAGCACTTGGCATGTTGTATAAAAGTGTGCTAGTTTTTTCTCTGGTGACATCCTGATTCTGGCAGTGCCCGAGTTTATACAAGGGAAAGGAAGACAGGGAGGGAGAGGGAGACTGGTCAGAATTGTTGTGTCTGCTAATTTTTCACAGCCTGTGTTTTCTATCTGTCCCAGATTAATTTAGGACTGCTATGGCAATGCAGTTGTGCTCAGTGAAGAGCTTTGATGGATAATAATTGGTGGTCCCAGTCCCATTTCCCTCACATTTGGCAAGTCCTTTCTAGTTTGATGGGTTGAGCCTGTTATTGTGAAGTTATCCGACAGGGATAACTTTCTCCGTAAGTGGTGCATCAGGAAAATGAATGCTTCATGGCTTTGGAGCTTCTACCCCAGCTGCCAGCCTCAGAATAGGCTGGGCTTATTAATTTAAAATGTCTACCATCAGGCATGTCTCGGTTCATGAATCTTCAAAAGTTAGATCTGGCAGAAAACGAAATTTGCCAACAATTTTGTTCCATAATGTCATAGACCTAAACCTACCTTCCTTCCTCCCCCAACCCCTGCATCCCGTTAATATGTTATTTTGAGATAGCCACTTCCGAGCTGGAGAGGAGGTGGGGTTGCGGGCCCATCCCCTCCCCATGCACATGGGGGCTGGCTCTTAGCCCCCGCGTGAGCAGGGGAATCCTCGGGCACGTCACCGACCCGGCCAGCCAATCGGCGGGCCGGGGAGGCATGGCCTAACACATTTAAGGCTGGCACATCCGGGGTCTGCCCTCTCTTCCCCGTTTCAGCTGCTCCGGTTTCCCATCCCACCCACCCTAAGGTTTAGCTAGCTCTGACCTTGCTATGGACTCCGGTTGGTCGCTGCAAGGGGCTTGGTAGGAATTTTTCCACTTGGCAAATTTCCGGCCATTTGGTTTTTTCGCCTACCTTGTAGAAAGCATCACAACTTCCCCGGTATTGGCGGTTAGGCATTGGCAGGGGTAATTGTTATGCAAATGAAGGGGGGAAGGAAGCGCCATCACCTTCCCCCAAAGAAAAGGGTAGTCCGGTAGAGGACTCCAGGGGGGTGGATGGGTTGCCCTGTCCGAAGCCTATGGAAGTGTGGGCCTAAGGCATGCCCCCAAGCGGTGACACCCAGGGGATCCTAGTTGGCATGCTTCAGCAGGACTCCCCCGGCTGGTGGTTAACACTCCATGCCGGGTAGTCGATAGGAACCAATGCCTAAGGCCAATACCTTTCAATTCCTGTAATCAATAAAGTTGTGGCCTTTTTATGCCCATTAACCTAAAATAATGTGTCCTGTGTCTTCATTTCACAAGGGGGAGGGGACTTGCCACGCAATATAATTTGTATGGGAAAGGTTTTCAGAGCAATATTGAAGGCTGAGAAAAGCGCATGTCCTGACAGTGCGGGGAATGAACTTGTCAAAGGTTAGAGCTTTTTGGTTCAAATAGGAGAGTTACACTGTGATCCAGGAAAATAATCACAGAATTGTAGAGTTGGAAGGGACCACGAGGGTAATCTAGTCCAACCCCCAGAATGCAGGAACCTTTTGCCAAATGTGGTGCTCGAACCCATGACCCTGATATTAAGAGTCTCATGCTTTACCAACTGCGCTATCTCAGTATCCATAAATGCCTGCTTAGTGGTAAGTCTCATTTGGTTTAGTTTAACTCACTCCCAGGTAAGCTGATGTAGGATATCATTGTTAGGATATTCCGTTCCACCATAAGAACAGACGTGTGGATTGTTGCATGTCACATGTCTGTTTACACTCCAGCACAGCTTGCTGGGAACTTCTGTTTGTGTATAGCTTTTGCTTTTGGTTGTTCTTGCTTTGGACACGAAGGAGAGAAGACATGTTTCCTTTTGTCCTGATGTATGCTGAATAAATATCAGGGACGCGGGTGGCGCTGTGGGCAAAAGCCTCAGCTCCTAGGGCTTGCCGATCGAAAGGTCGGCGGTTCGAATCCCCGCGGCGGGGTGCGCTCCCGTTGCTCGGTCCCAGTGCCTGCCAACCTAGCAGTTCAAAAGCACCCCCGGGTACAAGTAGATAAATACGGACCGCTTTCTAGCGGGAAGGTAAACGGTGTTTCCGTGTGCGGCTCTGGCTCGCCAGAGCAGCGATGTCACGCTGGCCACGTGACCCAGAAGTGTCTCCGGACAGCGCTGGCCCCCGGCCTATAGAGTGAGATGGGCGCACCAACCCCAGAGTCTGTCAAGACTGGCCCATACGGGCAGGGGTACCTTTACCTTTACCTTTATGCTGAATAAAAGGTAAAGGTAAAGGGACCCCTGACCATTAGGTCCAGTTGTGACCGACTCTGGGGTTGCGGCGCTCATCTCATTTTATTTGCCGAGGGAGCCGGCGTACAGCTTCCGGGTCATGTGGCCAGCATGACTAAGCCGCTTCTGGCGAACCAGAGCAGCGCACGGAAACACCATTTACCTTCCCACCGGAGCGGTACCTATTTATCTACTTGCACTTTGATGTGCTTTCGAACTGCTAGGTGGGCAGGAGCAGGGACCGAGCAACGGGAGCTCACCCCGTCACGGGGATTCAAACCGCTGACCTTCTGATCAGCAAACTCTAGGCTCTGTGGCTTAACCCACAGCACCACCCGCGTCCCTGTATGCTGAATAAACTGCTTGTAAATATGCTCAACACAGCCTCTTCTGCCACTTCTGCTGCGAAGTGTTGACTCTGCTGAGTACTGTGCTCTAGCTTCTGAAGCTTCTGAAGTTCGGGTCGCAGATTCATGCTGATCCAAGGGCTGGCATTCTCCCGGCACACCGGCCTGTGGTCTGGAGCCAGCTGGGGGCCTGCTAATTGCCCCCGTTTCCTTGGTTGCATACTAACAATCGTAACCTTAAATACATACTTAGCTCCCACTGAAATCGCAGAATTGCAAGTGGCGATCTCAAATGTCATCTAGTCTGCGTCGCTGCCAATTCAGGAAATCCACCACAGCAGCATCCCATATAGGCAGCCATCTAACCTATCCTTGAAATCCTCTAGCGATGGAGAGTCCACTATCTTCTGAGACATCAAACAGCAAAAATCACCAGAAGCTGGCGTAAAGCAAGCTGGTATAACTGAAGATGGCATAAAGTTACACCGGGTCCAAACCCCATTCAGGAGCAGGACTACTGATGCTGCAATTCTGCCCAAATCTGCCAGCAGAGAAATAAGCCTTTAGATGTTGAACTACTTCCCTAGATGCCTCTTTTTATATCAAACACACTATTGGTTGTTTCACTGAATGCATTCATGGAAGAAAAATCTACCAGTGACTATCAACCACGATTACCAGGAAGGTTTGTGAAATATACTCAGAGTTGCAAAGTGATTTCATGCTCTTTATTCAGCTCATAGTGGTGAGGCGGAATGGAAGTCCCCTCAAAGTATCTGCTTTATATACATTATTTACACAATGGGCTGCACGTCATTGGCTAATTCCGGACTTCTCCTGTAGGCCAATCAGGTTGTGGATTCACTTCTATCTGGAGCTGGATTGGGTGCCTCCTGCCGACCAATCATACTGCAGCATTGTTCTAGGACCAATCAGACTGCTGCATTCTGAATCCTATTGTTCTAGGACCAATCAGACTGCTGCATTTTGGATCCTATTGTTCTAGGACCAATCAGACTGCTGCAGTTTGGATCCTATTCAACTCAGTACATAACAGTTTGGAACCAAAACTCCACATGATGTCTGCCTGTTGAATCTTGATTAATAGATTAAGGTTCCTTTAAAATCCTGCAAAATTAACTGGTTTATGGGCAGCTCCCTGGTAGGTCTCCTAATGCAGACCTGTGGCAGGCTTCCTCCCAGGCCCTCCAGCTGTTTTGGGACTACAATTCCCACCATCCTTGACCACTGGTCCTCTTAGCTAGGGATGATGGGAGTTGTAGTCCCAAAACAGCTGGAGGGCCAAGTCTGGCCATGCCTGTCCCAGGCCATATTAGTATTGACAGATCTATATTCAATCCGTTGCTTTCTACCCAAATAGTTTAAGGTGGCCTTTGAACTTGAAATAGTGAGTGGTGAACATGGATGATCCGGCAGGAAGAGGACGCACCACTTGGAAAAAGAGAGGAATTGCAGACCTTTCAAGTGCCGCGTTCATATTTTGGGCAGCGCAAGGTCATCTTTTCAATTGTAGACAAAAGGATCTTCCTGCAGTCTAATGGAGACACAATCCTTAGCAACACAGGGATACTGAATGCAATGTTCAAAGTTCCCTTGGCAGTGTTGCATAATGAGTTCAATTGATCCAGCTTGTCTGCTTATTGTTATTTTATATCGACGACATGCTTCTTCTGCCTTGAGACTGCAAGGCGGTTTTGGGGGGTTTTAAAGAATGCAGCCTACAACATGTGAAATAACTTACAATATCTGCTCGAGTTGTGATAAACAGGCAAGCCTGATGCTGGCTGACGTGTTAGCAGCTATTTTGGTGCAAACTGAGCAGAGGTATTGGAAATTAATTGTATGAGATGCAAGCCCTCCCCATTCTCCAGGGTTGTACTGCAAGGAATTAAATGGCTCAAATGCAAATGAATATATATATATATATTCCCATTCCCTGCACAGGTATGCTTAAATTTGAGGGTTTTGAAATTCTTTCATTCATGTGCACCAGGCCTAGGCAGGTTATGGCTATTGAGGTGCGCACAGCCCATTGTGACATGCTAGGTGTTTGAGTGACAATCTCTTGCTCCACCTAGCACTCCCAGGCAAATAGGAAAGAAAATGAGGTTTATTGAAACTTTGGTGGGTGACCAGCTGTGGCTGCCAGCTGTCATTCAGCAGCTTAGTAGCTCATGTTGTCCAGGCCTGGTATAAACAGACATTGACTGACTTGCCACATCTCCCTCCACACTTACTAGCACAATGGCAGTGACAAATGTCTGTGCCACCTTTCAGTGACAAGAGTGAATACTAATACTAATACTACTACTAATAATATTTTATTATTTATACCCCACCCATCTGGCTGGGTTTCCTCAGCCACTCTGGGCGGCTTTCAGCAAAATATTAAAATACAATAATTCATCAAATATTAAAAGCTTCCCTAAACAGGGCTGCCTTCAGATGTCTTCTAGTTGTTTATTTCTTTGACATCTGGTGGGAGGGCATTCCACAGGGCGGGCGCCACTACCAAGAAGGCCCTCTGCCTGGTTCCCTGTAACTTGACTTCTCGCAGTGAGGGAACCACCAGAAGGCCCCTGGCGCTGGACTTCAGTGTCCCGGCAGAACGATGGGGATGGAGATGCCCCTTCAGGTCTACTGAAAAGGTACGTGTCATTTGGAATTAACAGTGACAAGATGTCAATATGTAGGATACATAGTGCAAAGAAAGTGGGCAGAGATATTATTATTATTATTATTATTATTATTATTATTATTATTATTATTAT
>JAXCMG010000020.1:25615533-25626055 GCA_034642415.1 Podarcis siculus | reverse complement strand
ATTATTATTATTATTATTATTATTATTATTATTATTATTATTATTATCCCTCTCTCTTTCCCAGGACCAAGGAAATTGGAAGATTCAGGAAAGATAAGGTGAAGGACGTCTCCATGCAGCTCATCGTTAAACTATGGTATTAGCTGCCATAAGATGTGGCAATGGCCACCAACTTAGCTAGACAAATTCATGAAGGATAAGGCTGTCAATGTCTACTAGCTATGATCACTGTGTGCAGGGGCACCAACTATAGGGGACTCCAGGTGACCGAGCACCCACAATTTTTTTGTTGTTCAGCACCCACACAGCAGGAACCCCGACACAACTTTCAGTGCCTCCAGGGGGGTATGGTGTGTGTGTGAGGTCATGACATCATGCACACTGGGCACCCATAACCTGGGGCCCAAGTCAGCTCCCCTGCACACTGCAACTTGGTCATTTTCACAGATTGGAAGATGGTAGGATCCTCAAGGGTGTGCTCTACGAGGAGTTGGCTTCAGGTACCAGGCCCATTGGCAGACCAACTATGTGTTATAAAGATGTCTGCAAGATGAGGGCTGGCAGCATCAACCCCACTGTGTGGGAATCCCTTGCACAGTGCCTGGAGACAGACAGTCAGGTTTTGTATGTTAGAATATTCCATTCCACCTTAAGGGCAGGCATGAGACGGTTGTGTGTCACATGTCTGTTTACACTCTAGCACAGCTTGCTGGGAACTTCTGTTTGTGTATAGCTTTCACTTTTAGCTTTCTTGCTTTGGACACAAATGGATCAGGCATGTTTTCCCTTTGTCCTGATGTATGCTGAATAAACTGCTTGTAAATATGCTTATACAGTGGTACCTCGGGTTACATATGCTTCAGGTTACATACGCTTCAGGTTACACACTCCATTAAGCGAAAAATAGTGCTTCAGGTTAAGAACTTTGCTTCAAGATAAGAACAGAAATCAGGTTCCGGCGGCATGGCGGCAGCAGGAGGCACCATTAGCTAAAGTGGTGCTTCAGGTTAAGAACAGTTTCAGGTTAAGAACGGACCTCCGGAACGAATTAAGTACTTAACCCGAGATACCACTGTACAACCTCTCCTGCCACTTCTGTTTGCACGTTATCTCTGCTGAGTTGCGTTCCCCAGCTTCTGAAGCTGTGGGTCACAGATGCTGCAACATGGACTGGAGATCGCCTGGCACACCGGCCGGTGGGCTGGAGCCAGCTGGGGGCCTGCCAATTGCCCCCATTTCCTTGGTTGTATGCCAGCAGTGTATCCATAGGAGGAATGACTGCTAGGAGGAGAGTGAAGAAATGTCATGGTGCAACTGCACCAACACAACCGGGAGCCTTCATCTGCCCCAGCTGCAACGAAACATGACTCTCCCGTGTTGGTCTTTCGAGCCACAGCCTTCCAACAATTTAACTTCATCCCCAAAGATGCAGTCCTCCATGGTCTCCTGAGACAGATGGATGCCACCAACAACAACTACCTCCGGAGGTGATATGCCTGGAACTACCAGCAGTTGAGAGCACAAAGGCAGGGAGTGATGTCCTACTCATGACTTGCTTGCAAGTTCACCATAGACATTGGGTTGGTGACTGTGAGAGCAGCATGCTAGACTAGGTGGGCCTTTTGGTTCTATGAAGCAAAACTTGCCTTAGTTCCAAAGGGCTGGAAGAAGAGAAGAAGAAGAGTTTGGATTTGATATCCCGCTTTATCACTACCCTAAGGAGTCTCAAAGCGGCTAACATTTTCCTTTCCCTTCCTCCCCCACAGCAAACACTCTGTGAGGTGAGTGAGGCTGAGAGACATCAGAGAAGTGTGACTAGCCCAAGGTCACCCAGCAGCTGCATGTGGAGGAGCAGGGAAGAGAACCCAGTTCACCAGATTACGAGTCTACCGCTCTTAACCACTACAACACACTGACTCTGGACTGTGTGACACATCTCCCTTGAGCCAGCCCATCATGTGGGGGGCAATGAGTGAGTTCCTGCCCTCCCCACCTGTCAAGCACACCTGCTACATTTCCTTCCACCATCCCCACAGGGAAGGAACTTAGCACAAATTTCCAACTTCAAACTCTATTTGAAGGCACCATTTATGAGAAGGGCTGCCCCTTTTCCTTTATAGATTTATAAATAAAGAACCTAAGAAGGAAGATCATGAGCTTTGAAGTTGCCACCTTTGAAGTTGCAAAAAAATTGGAAATCAGAAGAAGCACCAACATTGAAAGATTGGCAGTATAATTTTTTTCACATCATTGAATTAGCAAAAATGGTGGCAACAATTAGAATGCAATCTAATCAAAATCTCAAACGGGAATGGAAATGTGTAGAAGAATACATGACCAAAAGATGCTCCAACAAGAATTTATTGATATGTATAGACTGATTTCACAAAGTTAAGGTAAGCTAAGTTAAGCTAAGCTAAGCAGAAATGTAAGATTGAATGTTTAATTATTAAAATACAAAATTACTATCTCAATAATAAAGTTACAAAATAATAACAAGGAAGTCACGCGCGGGTGGAGGGAAGACACAGGGCAAGAAATAAGAAACGGATAAATGTTGGTACATAATGAAATGTGAAAATGTGAATTTACGAATATAATGTATATGTATCGTTATGTAAAGATTTCATATATGTATTGCAACATTAATAATAAATAAATAAATAAATAAATAAATAAATGGAAGGGGGACTTTTAAAAAGTTGCCACCTGGGCAGTAGGCTTGGCATGCACATAGACTGAGCACATGCAAAACTGACATGGAATGGAAACCCTTACTTAAACCTACTTCTTGTTGTCAGTTTCTGCCTAAAACTGCCCTGCCAGCATTTTCTTTTACTGATCCTCCACCCCACCCCAAAAATTGGGGTCTTAAGCTAAAAGAAGGCAAACAGCAGGGCTAGAGAAGCCCATAAGCTGTGTTTGCAGCGGAGAATCTTTGGGAGAGGCACAGGAAGGGTTACGCACCCTTTCTTCCCACTTGGCTCTTCTTTTCGTGTCCCCAGCCATGGGGATCAGGGAGAAACCTGATCAAGTTTGCATTTAATGGCAAACCTACCAAATTTGTACTTCCTGAAAGAATACTTGGCCTGACATGCAGCCGTTGCTTGAAATTCCCCTGCTGAGAATTTTGAAATGTGGTTCTCCAACCAGGTAACATGTACAATAATAAATACAGCTGGGTAAAGTGAGCCTTGAAATTGGTATATTAATGAAAATGATATGTAAATATTCACTACATATGGGGAAACGGCTCTGGGAAAATGTGGGCATCAGGGCAAAATTGCATAGGAGAAATTCGCTTCGAAGTTCAAATGAATTTTCATGATGACTTTAAAAAATAAAGTCACAAACCAATGAGTAAAAGTGGAGAACTGAACTTGAGAATGGAACAATTAAAAAATGAGAAAAACCAAAATTTTCCCATCTTCCCCCTCTTCCATCACCCACCAACCTTCTCATTATTTCAGCAAACCCAAGCTTGGGAGCACACATCTTCCAAAAGCATAGTTTCCTTCTGAAACCTTATTTTCACGGTTTCTTAGTTTTGTTTATAAGACATCACCTTGGTAACAAAGGTCCGTATAGTAAAAGCTATGGTTTTCCCAGTAGTGATGTACGGAAGTGAAAGCTGGACCATAAAGAAGGCTGATCACCAAAGAATTGATGCTTTTGAATTCTGGTGCTGGAGGAGACTCTTGAGAGTCCCATGGACTGCAAGAAGATCAAACCTCTCCATTCTGAAGGAAATCAGCCCTGAGTGCTCACTGGAAGGACAGATCCTGAAGCTGAGGCTCCAATACTTTGGCCACCTCATGAGAAGAGAAGACTCCCTGGAAAAGACCCTGATGTTGGGAAAGATGGAGGGCACAAGGAGAAGGGGATGACAGAGGATGAGATGGTTGGATAGTGTTCTTGAAGCTACTAGCATGAGTTTGACCAAACTGCGGGAGGCAGTGGAAGACAGGAGTGCCCGGCGTGCTCTGATCCATGGGGTCACGAAGAGTCGGACACGACTAAATGACTAAACAACAACAACAAGTTTTGTTTATAAAGGCCAGAGCTGTAAATGTGTTCCAGAGAGTCTGGGGCCAGGCCAAAAACTTCTGAAAGCCGCCAAACTCAGAGAGCTCCTCATTAGCAACACTTTGGTGAAGGAACGAAGTTTCATAAAGGAAGCCAAACGGCTTGGAGGTGGGGAGAGAGAGAAAGAGAGAGAAACATGTTGAAAGTGACTCAGCTGCTGACAAATTGCATTGATGAGCTCTTGTATACAGCAGGGGATGAAAGAATTAACAAGCTTTGCTCTTCACAGTTTCTGGCTCTGCAGTGCCCTTGAATTAGTCTTGAGATACACCCCCAGTCAGGGGGCTGATGCTAGCATTACACCAGGTATGTGCTGGTAGGCACACTATGGCTTTGCCTCACTGCTGTTGGTGCTGCTCTGATGACCAGGAGTCCAAAATAGGATTATGTTGTGGGAGGAAGGAGGAGAGAGATGCGAAATCCTATGCAGGCAGGCAATACTCCTGTGGTCTAAAGCACTGAGCCTCTTGGGCTTGCCAATTGGAAGGTTGGCGGTTCGAATCCCCATGATGGAGTAAGCTCTGTCCCAGCTACTGCCAATCTAGCAGTTCAGAAGCACGCAAGTAGAGAAATAGGTACAGCTGCGGGAGGAAGGTAAATGGCATTTCCATGGGCTCTGGTTTCCATCATGGTGTTTCATTGCGCCAGAAGTGGTTTAGTCTTGCTGGCCACATGACCCGGAAAGCTGTCTGTGGACAAACGCCAGCTCCCTCAGCCTGAAAGTGAGATGAGCACCGCAACCTCATAGTCACCTTTGACTGGATTTAACCATCCAGGGGTCCTTTACCTTTACCTTACCTTTACTCCCTATTTGTTTGTTTGTTTGTTTGAGCCAGTGTGGTGTAGTGGTTAAGAGTGGTAGACTTATAATCTGGGGAACCTGGTTTGCTTCCCCGCTCCTCCACATGCAGCTGCTGGGTGACCTTGGGCCAGTCACACTTCTCTGAATTCTCTCAGCCCCACTCACCTCACAGAGTGTTTGTTGTGGGGGAGGAAGGGAAAGGAGAATGTTAGCCGCTTTGAGGCTCCTTCAGGTAGTGATCCAAATTCAAACTCTTATTGTGTCAATCCCTGCCTCTCAGCCCAACCTACCTCACAGGGTTGCTGTGAGGATTAAATGAGGGAGAGGAGAACCATTTACGCCACCTCACACACCTTGGAGAAGTGAAACACAAATGTAGTGAAATAAATAATTGACAAATTAAAGAGATAACATAATAAAAACGAAGGAAGGAAAGTTAGCGTTCAGCAGTTTCATAAATCCTGCAAGTTTAGGGATCTGCACACATCCATGTTTGTCCTTTTAGAAGGTAATGGGCATGGATTGGTCAACTGGCCTTTGGAGTAGTAGATGTCCCGTCTAGGTACACAGAAAGTGACAGCGTGAAGGAGCCCTTTATTTCTTCTTTTTTGGTGTTTCATTTTCACTGTCCCCTCTAGGTGGCAGTGTATTTTCAGTATATATGTTTGGAGGAAGCGTGGTTACCATATTGATGATAGGTTAGCACCAAATGAATCCCAAAGTTTTGACCTTTGGGTCAAAACTAGCAATTTCAATGGGCTAGAAACTTCCCCCACAAAAATGCTCCAGGGAGATAGTAGTCTGTACATCACTGTTGCTGCCTGCCAGGCCTCCGTCTAGCTAGTGATCCAACCAGTTCCAGCTGCCACCATGCCATCTATACCACTTGATTCAGGTTTCCTGTCCCATGGGAGGAGAAAGTCAGTTATTCCGAGTCACAGGAGGGGAGGGTGCTCTTGTGCATACGCCCTGCTTTCAGGTTTCCCACAGGCAACTAGATGACCAATGTGAGAACAGGATGCTGGACCAAGTGGGCCATTGGCCTGATCCAGCAGTCTCTTACTATGTTCTCATGAAACCCAAAGCCTGGGTTTTTCCACACTCATTTGTCCCTAAAAGCTCTAGTTCTCATCTGTTCTCTCCCTCTCTTTCCAATTGGCTGAAAAGGGAGGAAGGTAAAGGTGTAAAACACAGGTGGCACTGTAGTCTAAACCACAGAGCCTCTTGGGCTTGCCATTCGGAAGGTCAGCGGTATGAATCCCCGTGATGGAGTGAGCTTCCATTGCTCTGTCCCAGCTCCTGCCAACCTAGCAGTTTGAAAGCACACCAGTGCAAGAAGATAAATAGGTACTGCTGTGGCGGGAATGCAAACGGCATTTCCATGCGCTCTGGCTTCTGTCACAGTATTCCATTTCGCCAGAAGCAGTTTAGTCATACTGGCCACATGACCCAGAAAGCTGTCTGTGGACAAATGCCAGCTCCCTCAGCCTGAAAGCGAGATGAGCGCTGCAACCCCATAGTTGCCTTTGACTGGAATTAACCGTCCAGGGGTCCTTTACCTTTTTTTCTTGTTTTTTAAGGGAGGAAGAAGTGAGCAAAGTCCTTGACTGCTATTTGCTCAGCACCGTTTCCCTTCACCAACCCTTTGCTCCTACTGCTTCTCCTCTTCCTTCCTTTCTAGCCTGGCTGCTAATGCTTAAAGGACTCATTGGTTGTCCTGTAATGAATGGGATAACTTTTAGTCACTAGCCTGCCAATGATGATTGGCTGTGTGATGGTGTCACTGAGGGCAAATGAGCCTGATCTTTGGGCTAGAGGGAATGCTGCCAGGGTGAGTCACACAGTGAGGATGCTCTGCTGGAAGAGGATTCCCACACATTGCCACACTGAATTCCCAACTTTTGCTGGAGACCATTTGAGCCTCTTTAACATGGGGGATAGCTGTGCTCCTCTGGATGATCTCAATGATGGAACTGGGAGAGAACTGGGAGAGAAAGACTCAGGCAGTCCTCAAGATATCCTGGACTCATGTTCAGGACTTTTTATAGCAACACAAGAGCCTTGAACCTGTCCCAGTAGCAAATGGGAAGCCAGTATAGATGTCTTAGGACGCGGGTGGTGCTGTGGGTTAAACCACAGAGCCTAGGACTTGCTGATCAGAAGGTCGGCAGTTTGAATCCCTGCGACGGGGTGAGCTCCTGTTGCTCGGTCCCTGCTCCTGCCAACCTAGCAGTTCGAAAGCACGTCAAAGTGCAAGTAGATAAATAGGTACCACTCTGTCAGGAAGGTAAACGGCGTTTCTGTGCGCTGCTCTGGTTCACCAGAAGTGGCTTAGTCATGCTGGCCACATGACCCGGAAGCTGTACACCGGCTCCCTCGGCCAATAAAGTGAGATGAGCTCCGCAACCCCAGAGTCAGCCACGACTGGACCTAATGGTCAGGGGTCCCTTTACCTTTAACCTTTATAGATGTTTTAGCAGATGGGTTACCTACTGTTGGCCATCTGCCTTCATCAGCGCTAGCAGATTGCTCTTCCTCACACCTTTTCCACCTCTGCAGCATCTTTTTTGAGATGAGGCAGCCAGAACTGTGCAGAGTATCCCTGGTGCAGCTGTGCTGGAGATTTCTATGAAGACATCATGAACCCGGCAGTTTCATTTCCAATCCCTTTCCTAATAATCCGTGGCATGGAATTAGCTTTTCTCACCAACTCTGCACATTGAGCTGACATTTTCATCCAGGTAAGTACCACGACCCCAACATACACATCTTTCCTGGTTAGTCACTGCCAGTTCAGATCTCACTGAACGATATTAGAAGATGTTTTACTCAAATGTGTGTTGGATTTATACATAGAGAGTGAGTCACATTTGTCATTTTGTTGACCCTTCGCAGTTTGGTAACATTCTTTCAGAGCTCTTTGCAGCCCGCTTGGGTTTTTACTGTCCTGAATAATTTAGTGTCCACTGTAAACTCTACCACAAACTCACCTCGACTCAAGGTCATCTATGACTGTCAAATTGCAACAATCCCAAGAGGATTTCCAGTGGAGACTTTAGGGATATCCTATGGCTTATTTCTCTCTGTTGTGCTACCGATCCTTTAGCAACCTGGTAGGGACATGGATGGTGCTATGGTCTAAACCACTGAGAGTCTTGGGCTTGCCAATCAGAAGGTCGGTGGTTTGAATCCCTGCGACGGGGTGAGGTCCCGTTGCTCTGCCCCAGCTTCTGCCAACCTAGCAGTTTGAAAGCACACCAGTGCAAGTAGATAAATAGGTACCACTGTGGCGGGAAGGTAAATGGCATTTCCATGCACTCTGATTTCCGTCATGGTGTACCTTTGCACCAGAAGTGGTTTAGTCATGCTGGCCATATGACCCAGAAAGCTGTCTGTAGACAAACACAGGCTCCCTTGGCCTGAAAAGTGAGATGAGCGTGGCAACCTCATAGTCGCCTTTGACTGGACTTAACCATCCAGGGGTCCTTTACCTTTACATTAGAAACCTGGTGATCTGTGGAAGGAATAGGAGTCTCCTAACAACTCTCAGAACCCTTAACAAACTACATTTCCCAGGATTGTTTTGTGGAGAAGCCATGACTGTTTAAAGTGATATGATATTGTTATGAATGTATTGGACAGATAGGCTCCCAATGTCTACTATAAGACAAATTCATGGGGGATAAGACTATCTGTGACCAGTAGCCCTGATGGCTATGCCCTCCTTCCACCACTGGAGGCAGCAATGCTTCTGAATACCAGTTGCTGGAACCACAGGAAAGGAGAGTGCTCTTGTGCTTGGATCCTGTCTGTGTATATTCAATAAACACACAAGACATAACCGGTTGTACGTTTGAAAAAATAATACATACTATTCATTGTATTGAGTCATAGATTTCAACAGAAGTAGCTCATAAAGTTCAACAAAAAAAGTAGAAGACCCAGTGGATCAGTTCATTCTCTAATCAGTTTCTGCATTAAGGTCCATATATGTGAAAATGTCTGTTCCACCTGTCTGTTCATAGAGTCCAACAACCCACACGAAAGGTTGTTGCAGTTCCACAGAATCTGATATTTGATTACATTTTTGTATGAGTTGCATTACTGTTTATAAGTATAACATCTGAGTACTGATTAAGTTGGCTTTACTTCTGCTGTGCCATATGGGTCACTTTAAGAAAGAAATTTTGTATCTGTTGATTGCCAACACCTGTTACTCGAATCAATATTGTGCTTGCCCATAAAACTCCAATCTGTAAAAGCTGCTGCTTACAGCAGCTACTACTATGCTATAAGATCCACTGTCCTGTGATATCATATATGGTCTGTACGGTTGTTGACGGTTTTTGTATTATTTTTGCTGTAAAAAATGTGTGAGATTACAATATTGTATTTATTTGCATTACCTGGAGTTTGTACTACTGATGAAGCCCAGGACGGCGAAACAAGGCTAATATTCCGGAAATCCTTGTCTTAGACTCTGTGAAAGGATTCTATGGAACTGCAACAACCTTTCGTGTGGATTGTGTATATAATTTTTTCAAACGTACAGCCGGTTACATCTTGTGTGTTTATTGAATGTTTCACGTAACCAGAGGTTTGTTGTTGTTTTGGATCCTCTTTGGGCTTCCCACAGAAATCTGGTTCACCACTGAGAATGGGATGCTGGAGTAGAAGGATCATTGGCTTGATCCAGCAGAATCTTATGTTCTTAAGGATGAGGAACTGTAGCCCTCCCAGTGGTGACTGGTGGTCCCTGGTTCTGCTTTCATGGCCAAAGAGGTCATGTAGGCAGGGCCAAAGGGTTGTAGTTTTCTGCACATCCTTCTCCCTTGCGGTGTGTTGGAAGCAGCCCATAAGGCAGCAGACAATGTGGTCTCTCACATAAAGGCAAGCACATCCCTGCTGAGATGAAATAGGAGGAGATGCAAGATGTCCATTCAGCAGTGCTGCTCTAACAATTCTGTGACATAATAAGGAAACATCGCAAAGTGAGCAATTTGCTGCTATTGAGGTTATCATGGTGAACCGCGAAACAATTGCCACTTTAGTCAGCTTTTCTTCCCTGCAGAACTAAGACTGCAAACAGTCATAACCCACAGATGCCTGGCCATGAAGCTCACTCTGTAATCTTGACCAAGTCACTGTCTCTCATCCTGACCTCTCACATGTCCGCACCAACTATGCACAGCAAGAGAACTACCATGCAAAATAATCCTCTGGATAGTTACTCTAAGGTAAATAGCACTGCTTTAGATGGGCTTACTCCCATGCAAGCACACATACAATAGTGGCCTTCCTGTATTAATCTGTGCACTGAGACAGCCAGTTCAACTTATTGTTACTCAGAGTAGCTTCCTTAAAAATAATGCAGAAAGATAAGTTAGGTTCATTAATTTCAATGGGTCTGATTAAAACTTAGCTGAACCCCATCCCAAAGGAGCAATCCTATGCACAGGAAGCCAGCATAAAGCAAACCAATGTAAATTAAGCTAACATAAATTTACATCAGATCCAAATTGCACCCATCTGTGGGGTTTGGAACTTAACAGGTTAAGTTCTTCCCATGATGCCTCAACATTCTGATGTCAGTTTTCGAAGCTGGGAGGAGTTTGGGAGGAGTTTCCAGTTCCC
>JAXCMG010000020.1:25580468-25615523 GCA_034642415.1 Podarcis siculus | reverse complement strand
TGAGGATCGCAAATCAATTAGCGGGGTCCCAATAAATCACTTCCACACCATCATGGAACTATGGCAGAGGGGAAGCAAGTCTTTAAAATAATGTTCCATGGCAGGTGGCCAGGTCACATGACCAAGGTGAAGAGGCTTAGGATCGGGACTATGTTCCACCTCTCTGGTTCTGCCACATGATGTCCCCTGAACATCTCTTTTGGGGATTTACACCAGCTTTGGCTCAATTATCAATCGTTTAAATACATGCTGCGGAGTCATACATATTGTGATATCTGCTCAGAGTCTGGCAGCTTCACGGGATTTCTAAAAGACATGCTTATTTCGTTGCCCATTTGTCTCCATTTTACTCCTGGATGGGAAGTTATAACTGGGATATAATGAAACTCAGGGAACTAAATGATCTCCGTGGGATCCAGAGGGTGGCAACACGAGAACGGGCCTTTTCTGTGGTGGCTTCCCATTTGTGGAATGCTCTCCTCAGGGAGGTTTGCCTGGTGCCTTCATTACATATTTTTTGGCACCAGGTGAAAATGTTCCTCTTCAAGCCGGCCTTTTCCTGATTAATATTCTACAGGGAAAGTTATTGTTTAGCTGCTTTGTTTTACTTACAGTGGTACCTCGGGTTACAGATGCTTCAGGTTATCGACGCTTCAGGTTACAGACTCCACTAACCCAGAAATAGTACCTCAGGTTAAGAACTTTTCCCCAGGATGAGAACAGAAATCGCACGCCAGAGGTGTGAGGCCGCTAAAGTGGTACCTCAGGTTAAGAACAGTTTCAGGTTAAGAACGGACCTCCAGAACGAATTAAGTTATTAACCCGAGGTACCACTGTATTTACTTGTTTTTATTCTGTATTTTATTCTGTGCACCTCCCTGAGAGCTTATGATGAAGGGCAGTATATAAATTTAAATAAATGAAATCTTTTAAGGGAATATACTATGGTGATTGCTATTGATTGGTGTTAGGGTGTTAGGTTTCTATGAAATTGTGTGAATGCTTTTTATTCGCACATAGTTTGGATTTTCTTTTTTATTTATAAAAGACTCCAATGATTTTAAACTGAAAATAAGACATGTATATGAAACAATAGACTTGAGTGGATACATTGTCTATTTTCTTTCTTCCCTTTTGCCAAGCAATTCCTAAGTGTTAAATACTTCTATAGCAACCAGCTTCAAATATGATTACTCCTACATAAAGATGTAAAATAAAATCCTGAATGTCTTTTTTTGTAAAGTATATTGCACTATATATATATAGTCATAAGAGTACAAGGTGGGATCTATACACATATGAAAAACGCTGTGAAAATGCTTTTTCAAAAAAAGTTTTGAAAAAATATATTGAATTTGCCATAGCTTACCATCTCCATCTAGTGTCACATTTGTATAATGCACTTTGTTGTTGTTTAGTCGTTTAGTCGTGTCCGACTCTTCCTGACCCCATGGACCAGAGCACACCAGGCACTCCTGTCTTCCACTGCCTCCCGCAGTTTGGTCAAACTCATGCTGGTAGCTTCGAGAACACTGTCCAACCATCTCGTCCTCTGTCATCCCCTTCTCCTTGTGCCCTCCATCTTTCCCAACATCAGGGTCTTTTCCAGGGAGTCTTCTCTTCTCATGAGGTGGCCAAAGTACTGGAGCCTCAGCTTCAGGATCTGTCCTTCCAGGGAGCACTCAGGGCTGATTTCCTTCAGAATGGATCGGTTTGATCTTCTTGCAGTCCATGGGACTCTCAAGAGTCTCCTCCAGCACCAGAATTCAAAAGCATCTATTCTTCGGCAATCAGCCTTCTTTATGGTCCAGCTCTAACTTCCATACATCACTACTGGGAAATGCACTTTACAGCACACTTAAAACGTTTTATTTGCAGCTGTATAGCTGAGTCCCAAGTCTGTTCTCACAGCAGGTCTTTTCCGCCCTCTCCTCACTAGAGAATCCTGCACCCCAAAAAGCCTCTTCTTTGGATTACCGGGACTTCAGGGAAGGTCTGGGTTGTGCTGTGGGAAGCTGCAAAAATCATTCAAAAAGATATTTTGCAACATTCATGTAAAACACTGGTTGAAATCATGGTTTGCCTTTTGAAAACATGTTTTGGTCTAATGTCTGACTGCAGCTATTCCTCCAGAATATTCCACACTGAAAATCTCAGTTAAAGCAAATGCATAATTACAGATGATGGACTTGTACTTGGAGCAAAGGAATACAAAACCTTCATGCTTCTCTCAGCCCTAAACCTAAAGACACAGACATTTGCCATAAACCTATGGTTGGCCACTCTGAGAATGGGTTGTTTTGGTCTTTTGGTCTAATCTAGCAGCCAGGCTCTTTTTACGACATCCTTTCCCCCAAATGGGATTAAAGACATAGATGGAGACTTGTGATGAGTTTTTCATTTGGCTTGGCTTTGTGGGGCTAGTCAGCGAAAAGTTATCACGAAGCCTTGATGCCCTGCTCCTCTTTGTTTTCCCTTTGCTGTGGCCACGTGTTTGTGTGACCCTGGTAGCATCTAATGGCACGTAGGTTCTTATCCCACTTCTCAGACCATGTCAGGTTATTTCAGAGAAGAGGCCAGGCCAAAATGGCTACTTAGTAGAGGAACAATTTTATTGTAAAATAACAGTCTCTAGAACAACAGCATGACTCACCGCCTCAGTTGCACACAGAGCCACCAACAGTTGAAATAACAAGAATAATAATTAATACTAATTTTATTATTGATACCCTACCCACCTGGCTGGGTTGCCCCAGCCACTCTGGGCGACTTCCAACACATATAAAAACATAATAAAATGTCAAACATTTATAACTTCACGATATAGTTAACTCTGTATCACACATGACATTTCTTACTGTTGCTACCAGAAATGTTCCTTTTTATCCAGAATGAAAGCAGAAAGCAGAAAGCTATTCTCTCCTGTCCTTACTTTGACTTGGCAGGGAGGGAATTTTGGAGAGGGAAAATGGCACCCAACAGCAACAAGGAGGATGGAGACTGCTACTAGTAAGGTAAAGGTAAAGGGACCCCTGACCATTAGGTCCAGTCGTGGCCGACTCTGGGGTTGTGGCGCTCATCTCGCTTTACTGGCCGAGGGAGCCGGCGTACCGCTTCCGGGTCATATGGCCAGCATGACTAAGCTGCTTCTGGTGAACCAGAGCAGTGCACGGAAATGCCGTTTACCTTCCCGCTGGAGCGATACCTATTTATCTACTTGCACTGGTGTGCTTTCAAACTGCTAGGTTGGCAGGAGCAGGGATTGAGCAACAGGAGCTCACCCTGTCATGGGGATTCGAACCGCCGACCTTCTGATTGGCAAATCCTAGGCTCTGTGATTTAACCCACAGTGCCACCCGTGTCCCTACTAGTAAGGGAGAGAGACATTTCACCCCAGTTCACATCCTCTCACCCTTGCCACCCACCCCCTTGCAAAAGGTTCAAGGAGGCATTTTGGCTCAGTTCTGCCTGAAGCAGCTCTATTCTCACACAAAGAACCATTCCTTGATCTGCTCCCCCAATGCCCACGGCTGACGGCGGTTTTCTCTCTCTTCTGCTGCTACATGCTATATTCCTTTATTTTGCAACAGCCTGTCCTGCACTAGATTCTGAAGCAGGTGTGTTAGTAAACTGATAATAACAGTTTTCTTTATTTATATATTGAAAGGAACAAAACAAAGCCAAACAAAACAGAAGGCCTAAAATAAGGATGCTCAGACTTACGATGGATCAGCTCATAAACACCGCAGAGACGTCGGAGCTCAGAACGCACTCTGCAATGCTTAGCATTCTGAGAAGCAATTACACGGGGCATGGGAGAGAGGCAATTGGCTGGCATTTTGAGTTCAGAAGAGGAGCAAGAAGGAATTAAACCAGACGCAGCCTGGATTTGGCCAGCTACTTAGAAGCCAAAAGCGCTCTGCACTGGAAAAATATAATTGATCACTTATCACAGTGCTAAGGGCTGCCCAACATGGGAAATGTCAGAGGCTGTGCTCTACATGGTGTCTTCATGCTCATGCAGGAACGTTTGCAAACATGTGCTCGAGAGACAAACTATGTTAAGTTGTGGGTGAACATATCAGACGACACAGCGATTCTTCAGACAGCTCTTGTTTATTCACAGGCCAGAACAGAACTGAACTGAAGGGTTCAGCCACCCTGCTTATACAGAGCTCAACTACAAAGCAACAGTAACAACTTTCTGTAACTATCCAATCACTGAATGTCACTTTCAATTCCTTATTTGAATATGTGGACCTGAGTGAAAACTATCTACAGTATCCCCCTGCTGGCCCAGGATGAGAACTTCAGTACATAACAAACTACACCTGCTCTGCTGTCAAGAGATTTAGCTGCTGGCGAGTATGTGGAGAGCAGGGTGATTTCCTGAAGTCTAATCAAGAAGTAAAATAATAAGGAGGGGCAGTGGACAGGGGCAGAGGAAGGGGTATGTGGCAGGTGCGGGCCACCCTGGGTGTCACCACTGAGGGGGTGGGTGACAAAATGCCGGGCGGCACTCACTGCACGGCCTACATCTCTCCTGGGAGAGCCATGGTGGCTTGGGCACACGCAGGCTCTGTGCTGCCCAAAGGGTCCACCCACTGCCTCCCTCCCAGCTGTAGGGCGACTGAGTGGGAGGAGGCTGGCAGATTCTGGAGGCCCCGCGGTGTGCCCTGTCCTCGCCCCCCCCCCCATGGGCAGCTCGCCATGCCCTTGGACGTGCCGCCCCAGATGCCTGAGCGGCTTCCTCCGCTGCTGGCAGTGGATTATGAAGAGGTTCCTGAAATGCATTGAAGTTCTAGTTCAGGAGTAGGGAAGTAGATCTGGCTGGTGATCTGGATCCTTATCTTTCCCACCTCCCGTGGGCCAACTTTGACATCATTGACAGGTGTCCATGATTGGCAGGTGACGAGCTTTCCTGTGCCCTTGTGATTTGAAACCAAACCACTATGGGACCGCCTGTCCTGGTATGCCCCGCAGAGCACCTTAAGGTCCATGAATAACCATAGTTTAGAGGTCCCGGGCCCTAAGGAAGTCAGACTATCCTCCACCAGCGCCAGGGCCTTCTCAGTGATGGCTCTGACCTGGTGGAATGCTCTGTCCCATGAGACTAGGGCCCTTTAACCTCCTTCTGTCAGGCCTGTAAGACAGAATTATTCCACCTGGCCTTTAATTTGAATTCAGCCTGATCTTTTATTTCTCTTCTCTTCCTTCCCCCTCCCCTTTTATGAAGATCACCCGCTCTGAGACCCCACAGCTAATTCTCCCCTGGCCCAAGTAGGACCAATTCAGCCAGCTAGCCTTGGGGATTATCTAATTGATTTTTGAATTTTATTGTTATTCATGTTTTTATACTGTATTTTATGCTGCTCTTACAATTAAGTCTTTTAAAGTGTTTTAAATTTGTTGCTAGCTGCCCTGGGCCTGGTTTTTGAACCGGGAAGGGCAGGGTATAAATAAATTATTATTATTATTATTATTATTATTATTATTATTATTATTATTATTATCACTGCAGGCAAAGGGACAGTGCTTTGCAAAAACAGAGGATAAGCAGATCGATGACACTTCCAAAGCCCTGCACCTCCTCAGGTGCAGTGGAGATTTTGTTATGGGATTGCCTGCTCAAGGGAGTTCCCCATTGGGAACTCACTAGTGGAGCTGAGGGGGCTGTCAGTGCCGATCAGCTGATGAACGGAACAGTGGTCTCCCCTCCCTCAGCTGCACTAGAGATTTCCCAGAGGGGAACTCCCTGGGGCAGCCAGTCCCAGAGGGGCTTGCTGTCAGAGCCAATCAGCTGATGGATGCTGACAGTGAGCCCCCTCAGCTGTACTGGAGAGTTCGCAATGGGCCCACCATCATTCAAGGCAACTGGCTTTTTTCTTTTCTTTCTAGAAATATGTGGTTAAAAAGAAGAAGCCATCATTGTTTGCTACTCCACTGGGATCTTCTTTTGCTTTTGTTTCTTCCAGTGGCAAGACCTTTTGTCCGCAATATTAAAGATGAAAGCCGTGGATGTCAAGATTTGATTAAAGACCCTTCTGTGCAGCAGGAAAGGCCTCTACAGACTCCTCAAACGAAGAAAATAAATACTACTTGATCCAGTGCCAAGTGGAAAACTTTGTCACCCTTTCATGTTTGGGGTCAATGCGAAGACATGGCTGATGGAACTGAGAATCATAAAATTTCTGCAGTCAACAAAAGGTTTATTGGGTCGCATAACAACAACTTTTACTCAGAGTAGATCAATTGAAATGAATGAGCATGACTAACATAGGTGCATTAGTTTTAATAGGTTTACTTTGTGTAAACAGGAGTTGAACATAGCCCATTGTATTTCTCTTGATTGATGGATAATGTCTAGGATGCTGTGAATATTTAGCAGGTTCAGGTGCAATTGTCATCCTTCATTGTCTTTAGCCTGCAGCCTCTCTGAGGTATCACCCGCATCTTAGGGAACATAGGCAGCTGCCTTATATGGAGTCAGACCCTTAGTCCACCCAGCTTAATAATGTCTACACTGCCTGGCAGCAGCTCTCCAGGCATTTTCTCCAGCCTTATCTGGAACTAAAGACTGAACATGTTGGATTTAATCAGCCTTGCACACCTCCAGCCAGCAGAGGGCAGGCTTGAGACTAACAGATACACTTCCTGGTTTCCTGCCAATATCCACCTCTTCCTCTCTCTCATTTGCATGAAGCAGCCATGATAAACTAGCTTCGACCATGCAAGCTTAGAAACAGAAGTCATCCTTTTAAATATGAAAGTAAAGCGCTTTTTCTTTCTGGAAGTGTAAAGAAAAGGAAGGAACTTACATGTGGTGGGAATGTAGAAAAGTGAAAAACTTCTGGGAAATGATATATGAGATGAAAAAGATGTTGAAATATACATTTATTTAGAAACCAGAAGCATTTTACTTGGCATTTTAGGAGATGATATTGATAGACAAGATTGTAAGTTGTTTTTATACGCAATGACGGCAGCAAGAATATTATTGGCAGAAAAATGGAAGAATTAGACAAATTAATGGGAAGGGTCTGAAACCTGCGGGACCAGGGATTCTTAGAAGAATGGAGTAAATATACGAACTATTTGAAAAGTACCGTATTTTTTGCTCTATAAGACTCACTTTTTCCCTCCTAAAAAGTAAGGGGAAATGTGTGTGCGTCTTGTGGAGCGAATGCAGGCTGCACAGCTATCCCAGAAGCCAGAACAGCAAGAGGGGTTGCTGCTTTCACTGCACAGCGATTCCTCTTGCTGTTCTGCCTTCTGAGATTCAGAATATTTGTTTTCTTGTTTTCCTCTTCCAAAAACTAGGTGCGTCTTGTGGTCTGGTGCATCTTATAGAGTGAAAAATACGGTAATTGTAATGAACAGATTATGCTTAGTAGGACTGCAAGAAGTTTTGTAAGGAGGATTATTTGAAATATTGCAAGAAAGACTATGAGGAAATTTTTTAGTTAATGATAATTAAGTGTAATAGGGAAATTAAGAAATGCAGAATAAGTGATAAAGAACGAAGAATCATCAGAGGTGTTGACGGAAGTCTAAAACATCGAATAAGATAAGAAGTTATGTTATATGATTGTTGGAAATGATATGTTTAAAAAACCCCATATATATAACTTTTTCTTTCTCTGCCAAGGGCATTTCTCTGTGCTAGGGAGTTTGGCAGTAAACCACAAAGGGTATTTCCACCTGTTAGTCTCAGACCTGCCCTCTACTGGCTGGAGGCATCATTGCATGCAAAGCAGACACTCTGCTATTGAGCTACAGTCCTTCTGCTCTGCTTCTGAGAAGGTGAGTGGATTGGTCCCTGAGGGAGGGCAGAGAGTGATGAAAAGGCTGCCCCACTCAAGAAGAAGAGCCCACAGATGCCATCTTGTTCACAGGTCCACCATAAACCCAAAGCAAATCAGAGAGAACATGTTTTCTAGCAACTCAAGCTCATCTTTTGGCTGTTCTGTATCTCTATATAAAGATTCCATAGATTACCAAGCAAAGCTAATAATATACCATAACCGCCCTTGCACATTTTATTTTATTTTTTTGCCATCAAAACATCTGCTCCCCCCCTGCTGCCGCTGCCACTTTCAAAGAGTAGATTTTGCATTTCTTTTTTATCTCCGATTGGAAAATGAGATTGTCTCATGCCTCTGTCGACGGAGTTCATTTGTCTGCAATCAACAAAAGTGTGTCGGTGACTCATTCTAAAAACAGCACTCCCCATTGCCATTCACTTGACATGTCCTAATCACAGGACCCACGACCAACAAAATCATCACCGCCGCCACCCTGATGCCTTTGAAGGAAAGACTGATGATACAGTCTCTGTATTTATAGCCCTGAGCATTTCTTAATGTATTACACCTCCCAAGCAGCTGCATGGCGTGGAGAAGAGCCTATATTTTTTCCTTGTGACCTTGACCGGCCTGATCCTGGCAAGCAAGTGGTCAAGGCCTTTGATAAAAAAGAAAGTCAATGTTTCTTAATGACTGCAGATGTTTCCCAAATGACCAGTTGATCTGCAGGAAAGGGGTGCAGAGATCAGTACTCATGACATGACCCTGTGTTAAGAAAAGCAACTGTGATGAGAGAAAAAGAGTGAGCTTTTATTAGCTAAACATGCGTTGAGGAGGGACAACTCCAAGATTGGTGGGGCTCTGGGCCACTCGCTCAGTTTCTCTCTCTCTCTTCTTGTTCCACACAAACTTTTCCTGTTCTTCAAAACTGCCATTTTCTTCTAAGTCAGGGTGGTCCAACTGTGCTTACCAAATGGGCAGCAAGAGTACTTTGACACGGAATTAGTAGGTCACATATTATTATTAAATTTGCTGGTGGCAAACCGCTATGTACAGTGCATGTGCGGCGTCATAACATAGAGTGCATGTGTGTGATGCTGCACATGTGCTGTACATAGCAGTTCGGCGCTGGCACCGGGATCCTCTGCTCCCGGCTGCAGCCGTGAATGGAGGATCCTCCACATGTGGCTGTGGCAGCGCAATAGCTGCTTGCGCTGCCGTGAGCCCCCACGGGTTGCCTTCTTGTCACCCTCCCCTCCAGACATAGCACCCAGAGCGCACCGCCCCCTCTGCCCTCCCATTTCGACACCACTGAGAGAAGGGAGGGTCTTCTTCATGCAAGTCCAGAGCTAAACTGTGATGGCTACCAAACTGTTGTTGTTGCTTAGTCATTTGGTCGTGTCCGACTCTTCGTGACCCCATGGACCAGAGCACACCAGGCACTACTGTCTTCCACTGCCTTCCTTCCCCCACTCAGCAGCCAACACGGGGAATAAAAGCGGCGGAGGGACATAGCACAGGGGGCGGGGCGAGTCACGATCACTCAGGAGAAACATCGCAATCACTTTATAGTCTCCTGCGATCGACCTGGAACACACCGGCGATCGACCTGCAGATCACGGTCAACTGGTTGGACATTGCTGTTCTAAAGCAACCCTTATGATCTTTTTCTTTTTCTATTACTGCATGGCCAGATAACCTTTATGTTTGATCCCTGATCGATAATAGCTGGCCTTTCAGCATGAACAGCTAATAAATTTTATTTTCAATCAAAGGTTTTTGTCACCAATTTATACATTTGTCTGCACATTTGTCTCACTGTGATGGGGAATTAGCAGTCTTGTTTTAATTAACAGGAACCTAATGAGACACTAATCAATTTATGCTGCGAGTGAGCCCTCTTGATCAATCGGAGCATTTGCTATATATCCAATTATTCCCTGATAATCTGATGGTTTAGTCAATAACCAACTCAGAGATTATTCAGCACCGGCATAAATGCAGAACTTCCAGGCTCAGCCTTGGACAATGGTTCGCATCCAAGCAAATGTGTGGCTAACATTTTCACTTCTACAGGAATAAGATGGGGCTGCTCCTCTCTGGGGCTTGTGGATTTTTGGCGCGAGGAGCAGGTGTAAGATGAAAGTGACCTTGTCACAAACAGGATTGTGAAAGTCAAGCTGTGCGTACACCTCCTGTGTTGCGCATCATCACACAGCCCAGCAAATGGTGTGACACCATCTCGACACCTTGAGTTGCCTGGAAGCTGAGTGCAAGGAACATATGCTTTCAAATCGGAAAATTCGTCCCCAGGGTACGGGCCTGTCAAGAAGATTTCCTACTGCAAAGCCCGAAGCACTATCTCAGACTGAAAGGTTGCATAACTACACCAAATGACCAGGTTCCAAAAAGTTAAGTTAGTTAAGAGTTAAGGTAAGTGTTGAATTGGGACGCGGGTGGCGCTGTGGGTTAAACCACAGAGCCTAGGACTTGCTAATCAGAAGGTCGGCAGTTCGAATCCCCGCAATGGGGTGAGCTCCCATTGTTCAGTCCCTGCTCCTGCCAACTTAGCAGTTCGAAAGCACGTCAAACTGCAAGTAGAGAAATAGGTACCACTCCGGCGGGAAGGTAAAAGGCATTTCCATGCGCTGCTCTGGTTCGCCAGAAGTGGCTTAGTCATGCTGGCCACATGATCCGGAAGCTGTACAATCGGCTCCCTCGGCCAATAAAGCGAGATGAGCGCCGCAACCCCAGAGTCGGCCACGACTGGACTTTATGGTCAGGGGTCCCTTTACCTTTACTAAGTGTTAAATTAGACGCACTTGAGCCCCTCTGAAATCAATGGCCATAAGGCCAGCCTACATGTTAGGTTAAATTCTGTGATCTTTCTCCCCCAAAACACACACACACACACACACACATTTCCTCAACCAAGGAAAAGTACCCAAGGATCCTTGAATGTTCAGGTGCAGGCACACCCCAGCCATCCCCATCACTTCAGCTATTGAGGAAAGTCCTGAACACAGGAATGTGGGAATGGGACTGAATGGACCTTTTATCCATTCAGCTTAGTGCTGTCTGCACTGACTGGCAGGGGCTCTACGGGGTTTCAGGCAGGGGACATTCCCAGCCGTACCTGGAGATTCCAGAAACTGGGACAGCCTGGGAACCTGTGCAAGATTTGGGGGTCATCCATACTTCTGCATGCCCCATGCTTAGACAGCATGGGTCCAAGAGATTTTCTGCTTGTCGCATGCTTTCTAGGCATGAGTCGAAGCGGTTCTGCCTTTGCCCTACTGCTTTCCCTTTGAAAACCTGCTCTTTAGTGCCCAATCGGAGCAAATGTCAACCTGATTGGCATTTGCTCTGGTTCAGCACTAAAGATTGGGTTTTCACAGGTGAAAGTCAAGGGGCAAACAGAAGTGTGGATTAGTGTGACTTCCCTGGAGCAGAGGAGGAGCTAGCTGCGCTGCCACCCAGAGTGGCACACATGCTGCGCACCCGGGGCTCGGTCCATGGGAACGGGGTGAGCATCCCAGGGGGGCGCCATGGCAAGCGTTCCAGGGGGCGAGTAGAGCGAGTTGCCCATGGCGGGCTGCTTCCTGGGCAGCGGGGGGAGCCCTGCTGCTTTGCCAGCAGCCTTCTTCCCTTCCCTCTTCCTTTTGACAGCTCGGGGGAGGCTCCCCCCCAGGAAGCAGCCCAGGAGTGGGGGACAATGGTGTACTGCCCATCCACGGCTCCCAAGCCTCCCCTGAGCTGTCAAAACAAAGGGGGAAGGCCGCCAGCAAGGCAGCACAGCTCCGCCCCTTCCCCCAACGGCTCGGGGGAGGCTTGGGAGCCATGGCTGGGTGGCAGGCCAAATGTCACCCCCCAGTGATGACACCCAGGGTGGAACGCCCCCACCCCCTTCCTCCGCCCCTGCCCTGGAGCTCTGTGGTACCTGTGGTGTGTAGTAGCTGTCAGGGATGCAGGAGTCACCATCAAGGAAGACTCTATATTAGCTGAAATAGTGATTAATTATTATTATTATTATTATTATTATTTATACCCCACCCATCTGGCTGGGCTTCCAAAAAAATATTAAAATGCTGTGATACATCAAACATTAAAAGCTTCCCTAAACAGGGCTGCCTTCAGATGTCTTCTAAAAGTCTGGTAGTTGTTTTTCTCTGTGACATCTGGTGGGAGGGGGTTCCACAGGGAGGGCGCCACTACTGAGAAGGCCCTCTGCCTGGTTCCCTGTAACTTAGCTTCTCGCAGTGAGGGAACTGCCAGAAGGCCCTCGGCGCTGGACCTCAGTGTCCGGGCAGAATGATGGGGGTGGAGACGCTCCTTCAGATATACTGGACCGCGGCCGTTTAGGGCTTTAAAGGTCAGCACCAACACTTTGAATTGTGCTCGGAAACGTACTGGGAGCCAACGTAGGTCTTTCAAGACTGGTGTCTTGAAATGTAGGTCTTTCAAGACTGGTGTCTTGATTAAGGATTATGAGACAAATTCATTGTGGATAGTGGTGTCCCTGGCAGGACAAGATAGGCAGACCATTGACCTGCTCCGCCAAGCTCTTCCTTTGTTCTTAAGGAATACTGGGAGCTGCCATTTACCGAGTCAGATCATTGGTCTGCCTAGCTCATTATTGTCTACACTGACTAGAACAGCTTATCCAGGGTCTCAGACAGGGGTCTCTCCCAGCCCTACCTAAAGATGCCAGTGATTGAACCCAGGACCTTCTGCATGCAAAAGATGTTCTTTGCTGCCGAGCTACCAATGAAAAACATCTTCGACCGACCCTGTGTCAGACTGAGTTCTGCCTTCAAAAACAACTGGGAACCCAGAGCTATGTTCTTTTCGGTTTGTGCATGAATTTTGTAGGTCTCTGCTGGAGATTCCATCGACATGGTAAGCGCAAAGTCAATCCCAGCTGTGTGAGAAATGTAAGACAAAAATTGTATATAAAAGAAAGAATTGATGTGTGATATTTCCTTTATTGTTATCGATCACATCTGACCAACCTCATCTTGGGAACGCTAAACAATATTGTGTGCCAGTGGTGTGGCATCAGATTCAGGCATGATTTGCGTTAAAGCCTTTTTTCAACTTGGCGCTGTAGTCTAAACCACAGAGCCTAGGGCTTGTCGATCGGAAGGTCGGCATTCGAATCCCCGCGATGGGGTGAGCTCCCTTTGCTTGGTCCCTGCTCCTGCCAACCAAGCAGTTCGAAAGCACATCAAAGTGCAAGTAGATAAATAGGTACTGCTCCGGCAGGAAGGTAAATGGAGTTTCCATGTGCTGCTCTGATTCGCCAGAAGCGGCTTAGTCATGCTGGCCACATGACCCAGAAGCTATACACCAGCTCCCTCGGCCAACAAAGCGAGATGAGCGCCGCAACCCCAGAGTAGTCCGTGACTGGACCTAATGGTCAGGGGTCCCTTTACATACATACATACATACACACCCCGCTCATCTGGCTGGGCTTCCCCAGCCACTCTGGGAGGCTTCCAGCAAAATAGTAAAATACAATAATTCATCAAATATTAAAAGCTTCCCTAAACAGGGCTGCCTTCAGATGTCTTCTAAAAGTCAGGTAGTTGTTTATTTCTTTGACATCTGGTGGGAGGGCATTCCACAGGGTGGGCGCCACTACCGAGAAGGCCCTTTCCCCATGGTTCCCTATAGCTTCACTTCTCGCAGTGAGGGAACTGCCAGAAGGCCCTCAGAGCTGGACCTCAGTGTCCGGGTAGAACGATGGGGGTGGAGATGCTCCTTCAGGAATACTGGACCAAGGCTGTTTAGGGCTTTAAAGGTCAGCACCGACACTGTGAATTGTGCTCAGAAACGTAATGGGAGCCAATGTAGGTCTTTCATTACAGGTGTTATGTGGTCTCAGCGGCTGTGCCCAGTCACCAGTCTAGCTGCCACATTCTATATTAGTTGTAGTTTCTGGGTCACCTTCAAAGGTAGCCCCATGTAGAACGCATTGCAGTAGTCCAAGTACACAATAACGACTTAAAATGCAGAGAGGTCACTTTTGCTAGATGAATTTCAAGCCACATTTGATTGGTGTTGTACAGATCAGAGAGGGGTCAGGAATGACTTCACCCACTGTGCACGAACCACCCCATTTTCTACCCTTACCTGCCCCCTGCACAAATCATATACATATACACATCAATTTCTATGTCAACTTGGTCTCCATTCTGTATAGAATAGTTTTTAGATTAGTTGGAGGGCAAATGTTATGTGTTTATTCTCATGGCCAAAGGAACCCCATTTTTTATTGTTGCCATCAAGGTCTTCTGCTCAAACAAAGCAAAGTATGTGTAAGAGGTGTGTCCCCAAATTATGAGGCAAATAGGGGTGACTTGGGATGAGATTTCCATATGCCCTAGGCCTAGTCAGATTGTGTTGTTGACAAGGCTTCTCAGCTTCAGTCAGGGACTCCTTAAAGTCATTTTCATGCATATTTAAAGCGATTTTCGCTGCATTTTTGAAAAGTGAAACCTGACTAGGGAAACACTCTGAGCAGGTCTAGGTTTTAACCATAGTGAGTCCATTGGTGTTTGAATGATTTGGGGACAAGGATGGGAAAGTGAATAATAATAATAATAATAATAATAATAATAATAATAATAATAATAATAATAATAATATATTTGCTTTTCATGTGGAACCTTGATGCTTTCCCCACCACCATGCAAGTCAATGGGGGCAGCTCTGCCACAGAGAAAAGGTGGTATCCTCTCCATTCCCTGGCAGAAGCCTACCCTCCCACCAATAACTCTTAGGATAACAGAGTTCTTGCTGAGGGTGAGATGTATCCTACTCCTATATTTCCTAGAGAACCATGCTTTTTCCTCCGCCAGCATCCTCACACCATTATGATTTTGATAGTACCCACCCTGAAAATAGCATAGTCTACTCTTGGTAAGCTTCTCCTCCTCAGAAGGTGTGACCGTACCTGCAGATTGGATCCAATCCAGCAGAAAATAAGCAAGATGGTTTTTTTTAAAAAAAAACACCAATGAACACATGAGTAAACTTCAAAGGTGCTCTGCATGAAAACCCCTGGATGTGTCTGTCCACCATTTGGCAGGATTAATCCACTATTGAGGGGCTCCTGTGCCTGAAAATTTCATCCATTTCTGTAAAAGAAGAGGGAAACGGCAGCCATTTTTAGGATTAATTGTGAACTAGGAAGAAGGAAACCCATCCGTTCTTAAGGAAATCAGCCCGGAGTGCTCACTGGAAGGACAGATCCTGAAGCTAAGGCTCCAATACTTTGGCCAACTCATGAGAAGAGAAGACTCCCTGGAAAAGACCCTGATGTTGGGAAAGATTGAGGGCACAAGGAGAAGGGGACGACAGAGGACAAAATGGATAGTGTTCTCGAAGCTACCAGCATGAGTTTGACCAAACTGCAGGAGGCAGTGGAAGACAGGAGTGCCTGGCGTGCTCTGGTCCATGGGGTCACGAAGAGTCGGACACGACTAAACGACTAAACAACAACAACAGGAAGAAGAAAAGGAATGAGAAGAATCACTTTTAGAACAAATATTGTCCTGTGCCTAGAAAGCACATGTCTGAGCGGTTTTCTGCTTGTCTCCTCCTTTCCCAGGGAAAACCCACTCTTTAGTTCTAAACTGGATCAAACAGCAATCTGCAGAAAACCCGATTACCATTTGCTCCAATTGAGCACTAAAGATTAGTTTTCCCCCGAGCGGAAGCAGTGGGACAAGAGGAATTGTGGAGAAGTCCTAACTTTCCATGTCTCACTCTGATTTGTGATGCCTTCAGGAAGAGAAAGGTCAACCCATGGTGTCAACAGAACAATCACCTGGAGGTTCTGACACACTGGGAAGCAACTTCTTTTCTTTCTTTCCAAAGAGAGCAGCAACTGCCACCCCTTTTGCAACGCCCAGAGCCTGCATGAGTTAATTGAGCTAGTAAACCCATAAAAATGTCACATTAGGAGCAGATGCAGCAGCTGTGCAAGCAGAACATCATGCAGCTGTGCTCCAACCCCAGCTGTAAACAAAAGAGTGACCTTCCACTGTCAATGGATAGTTTGCCCCCCAGATTCCAACGACAGTGGCATTAGCAAGGTAGAGACCAATCTCATGCTCTCAGTCGCTTCATTTCCAGGAATCACCCTGGCTGAGCTGCTCTAAATTGGTTCTGGGTCGTCCACTTATCCAGCTTTTATATTGTCTCCATCTTGCTGCCAGCATCTTGGATTTGGAGAACCTAGGTCCACAGCCAGGCGAGATGAACTGGTAAGGCATCTGTTCCTGGAAAGTGGGAAGCAGAGCCAAGCATTCCTAAACTGGTTTGGGAAGGGGGCTGTTAAAAGCAAGGTTGATTGGCTGTAAAAAGCAAGGTTGATTTCTACAGCAGAGAAGAGTATTCATGCTCAGCAAAGCTGTGTATCCATTTTGCATGCAAAAGGTCCCAGATTTCATCCTGAGAAGGTCGGAAAAATGTTCCTTCCCTTTTAAGCTGCAACGGGATGCACTCTGCTGAACTCACAGACATGAGGAAGGAATGGTAATATCTAATAAATATATCCTCTCCTAGCACCTATGATTATCCCTACACTGCCTTGACCAGTAATAAGACACACACACAAAAAAAAGATAGCAACCAAAATCAGTTTAGGGGGGAAATGTAGGTTGGGTGGAATACAGATATATTTCTCTGGGGTACTACACTGATATTATTTTTTTTAAGATGTTCCTGCAAACCACATGTTCACATTTAAATAGGAAGGAGGTTTTTTTAAAAAAACACACAAATACACCCAATTTTTATCACTGCGCCTCTTGAGCCTTCAAGCCCTACAGTGGTACCTCGGGTTACATATGCTTCAGGTTACAGACTCCGCTAATCCAGAAACAGTACCTCGTGTTAAGAACTTTGCTTCAGGATGAGAACAGAAATCGTGCTCTGGCGGTGCGGCGGCAGCAGGAGGCCCAATTAGCTGAAGTGGTGCTTTAGGTTAAGAACAGTTTCAGGTTAAGAACAGACCTCCAGAACGAATTAAGTACGTAACCCGAGGTACCACTGTACTATTAAGTGTGAGGAATGATCTGTTTACTCGTAAGTATGCCCCATGGAGTTCAAATGAGGCTTGCTGCCCAGTTAAGTTTGTGGGTCAGGATTGCAACCTTTCATGTTATTTATTCACATGCTGCTGCATGTACTGGCACTTTCAAAAAGCATTCCCAAGGTGGTTTGCGAAAGGAACAAACAAATAAAAATGTGCGGCTGCTGTTCTGCTTTGACCAGTAATAAGTCAAAACATGTCCTTTGATCAGGTCCTGACCTCTATAGATGTTTCTGTTGTGGGGTTCCCTTCTGGTTTGAACAACAAGGGATAAGCTCGTGTGCTGTCCCCTGACACATTGAACTCGGCCTCAGCTCTGCTCCTGAGACATCATCTGGCAGAGAGGAGACCTTCAGCATTTGGAGAAACCAGCCAGCCACTTATTTCACACTAAATCCTTGAATTTCTGAACACAAAGCATGATGGTAACACAAGTCCTGCTCCAACCGAGCTCCCCTCCCCCAGCCCTCACTAAGTTTCAGCTAATTTGATGGCTAGACAGGGTTTTATTTCTCCTTTCTCCTTTACTGGTCCTCTGAATTATGAGTCTTTTTTAATGAACTGAGCTGGCAGGTTCTGCTCCTCTGGCTGGCTACCTAATGATCTGTGGCACCATGGGGATGGTTCCATCCGAAAAGCTATTTGAATCAACAAGCTATGAATCACACAAAGGAAGGCAATTTTCAAGCTCTGTGTACAAGGGTGAGGCATTTATAGCAGCTGCCAAAATAAAACTGTGGCAATTTTTTAAAAAAATAAAAAAATGAGCCAAGCAGCTTCCCTGTCCTGGATTTCAGGTCCCCACCCCCCACCCCCTAGTTCTCATGTGTGAAGAAATGTGCCAGTTCAAGCTGTGCAGTGTGGAGAGTGCTAAAACTTTCCATGGGCAAACTTGCCCTTTCGTGCCTTTGCAGAAACTCTCCCTTTTGCTACACTCACAGGGAGCAGTTCTGGGAGTGCAGCGTATACCCAGCTTTCGTTTCCTTTGGAAGAAGTCCATTGAAAGCTAATTGGCATCTTGTAGCAGGTGTATTTATTTAGAAGAATATCGATTGAACCAGTGCTTTTCTGGGTGGGGGTTCCAAATGAGGTGCCAGCACTCATAGCTTGATGAAAACGCTGTGGGTGCCAGCATAAAATACCGTATTTTTCGCTCTATAAGACACACCCAACCATAAGATGCTCCTAGTTTTTAGAAGAGGAAAACAAGAAACAAGAAAGCAATGCAAAGCCTCTTGAGTGAAGAGGCAGGAGCGCTCAAGAGGCTTTGCGTGACTATCTCTGAAGCCAGAAGAGAAAGAGGGATCAGTGCGCAGTGATCCCTCTTGCTCTTCTGGCTTCAGCGATAGCTGCGCAGCCTGCATTTGCTCCATAAGTTGCACACACATTTCCCCTTACTTTTTAGGAGGGGAAAAGTGTATCTTATAGAGTGAAAAATACGGTAGCTGCAAAAAAGAGAGAGATGATAGTACTCTGTACTGGTGAGAACTCTCTCTCTCTCTCTCTCTCTCTCTCTCTCTCTCTCACACACACACACACACACACACACACACACACACTGGATTGAGCACTGGTAGAGGCATGGTTTAAAGACTCCAGAGAAAGCCAAAGTTTACTGCTCCCACCTCAGATCTCTAATTCAGGGCTGACCCATACACAAGGCAAGGTGAGGCAGCCACCTCAGGCATCAGGGTCCACATGCTTAGCAGATCCTGAGGTAGATCTTTATCCCTTCCTTGTTCCTGATGTAGATCTTCACTCGCTCCTGCTTCCCTGGTGAGGAAAGGGGTGCCATTTTGTGGTTCGCCTCTGGTACCAAAATGACTCGAGCCAGCCCTGCTCTAAGGAGACAGTCAGCATCCTAAGATCTTAGAGAGCCCTCTGTGTTGTTCTCAGTTTCACTCTCTTGCTCTTTTCACACACATAATAATTTAAGAGGAGCCCTGGTGGATCAGGCTAAAGACGGGTCCAGCATCCTGTTTTCACAGTAGCCAATCAGGTGCCTGTGAGAGCTGTCAGGCAAGACATGAGTGAATCAGGGCTCTCTCCACAAATGGCTCCCAGCAACAGGTACCCAGAGGCACATAGCCTCTGGCAGTGGAGCTGAAACATCCATCATGGCCATTAGCTATTGATAGACTCATCCTCCATGAATTTCTATAATCCTCTTTTAAAGCACTCCAAGTTGGTGGCCATTGTTAAATACTGGAGGAGTGAATTTCATAGTGAGAAGATGTACTTTCTTCTGTCTGTCCTGTATCTTTCAACATTCATCTTCATTAGATATCCCCAAGTTTCTAATATTATAAGAGAAGGAGAAGAACGTCTCCTTCACAGACACTGTGCCCTCTGCCCTTGATTATGGGAGCAAATCCATATTGCTTCTGACGATCAGCTAGCCTTGGGCTTAATCCAGCAGCGCCCTAAAACTACGCATTTTGAACTTCCTTTGAAACGTCTTTTTTTTTAGTCAGTAACTGTATCAGAAAATTCAGGAGGCAAAAAAGTTGTTTGGTTAACTAAGTTCTGAAGAACACATGAGTCTAGGATTTTCAGGTCTAGTCGGTTTGTTTCAAAAACCCATGAAGTTCAAATTCCTCCAGCATCTCCAATTAGGACATGAATCCACTGGCACAGATCATATTCAATTACTGTTATCGCTGAGCCATTGATGTCAGAGGTTGTCTCAAGAGACAAGGAGCATCCGCTATAACAGTTATAGCTGTCTGCATGAATTTTTATGGGTGTAAAATGTTGGGCATTTGATGCTCAGGATAAATTCCCCACCGCAGCCTTATCAACCTTCAGAGACACTTAATTCTGAAGGAGCGTTTGGGACGTGCCAGTAGGCTTTCTTGTCATGAATCCAGTGGCAGGAACCCGTTCCAAAATGTGACAATACTTGACCCTGCCACTCAGCTAAATGGATTTGTAACAGATGCTGCTAATATTATTTAGCCTCAAAGCAAATTTACCTCTCCAAACACAAATTATTAATAGAATCATAAAAACGTAGAGTTGGAAGGGACCACAAGGGTCATCCAGGGAAAATAGTACAATGAAGGAGCCTTCTTGATGTCAATAGACAGGGAGCCCCAAAGTGTAGTTGCAGACCCCTCCCAGTATTCCTATTTTCCAGGGACAGTCCCAGATTTAGAGAAGCTGTCCCAGTTTCTGATTTGATACTGAAATGTCCCACCTTTCCTTAAGACATCCCTATTTCCATTGGAGAAATGTTGTAGGGTATGGAGCTATGTGACCTTCAAACCAAGGAGATGAGTAACTATACAACCTTTAGAAGACATCTGAAGGCAGCCCTGTATAGGGAAGTTTTTTAATGTTTAATGTTTCGTTATGTTTTTATATACAGTACGTTGGAAGTGATGATATTCCAGCTGAACTATTTAAAATTTTAAACAATGGTGCTGTTAAGGTGCTACACTCAATATGCCAGCAAGTTTGGAAAACTCAGCAGTGGCCAGAGGATTGGAGAAGATCAGTCTACATCCCAATCCCAAAGAAGGGCAGTTCCAGCACTCACAGGCCAGTGTTTCCCAGTTGTCGTTTATACCACATTTTTTTAGATTTGCCTTGAGAGAGTCTTTGAAACTTTTTTTGTTGACCACCAACATTACGCTTTCCATTTTTAAGTTCAGAATAGAGTAGTTGCTTTGGAAGACGATAATCAGGCATCTGCACAACATGACCAGTCCAACAAAGTTGATGTTGAAGAATCATTGCTTCAACACTGGTGATCTTTTCATTTCATAACATGTATATACTACTTGATTGTAAAATAACAACAACCTCAAAGCATTTTATCAGAAGAATAAAACAATGACATTATAATTAACATTATAAACAACATTAAAACATTCAAAATATAATTAAAATCAATGATAAGTTTTTTAAAAAACAGATGAAAAGACATGTTGACATTCTATATGTCTGGAAAGGCTTTCCTAAATAAATATGCTTTAGTACAGTGAAGATGCCTGCCTGATATCAATAGGCAGGGAATTCTAAAGTGTGGGTTTTGTCACACCAAGGCTGGATCTAGACAACATCAAAAAAGCATTTTAGGAAAACATGCTGTTAACCTCATAATGGGAAATCACATTGGTGAAATATGGGACTCCACAGCGCCATCTGGTGTCTCAGTGTTATAACGCATATAAATGGCTTTTTCTTTAGTAATGTAGCTGAGTCCCGAAAGACTGATTTCTTACAAATGTGGAAATAGCATTTTAGCTCTACCTCTTACATTCTTATGGGTGAACTGAAAACCAGCTATCTTTTTCAATTTGCACTTCTTTTGTAATGCAGTTCTGCAACCCAAAAGTGTGCAAGAAGATGCATACATTAGTGGAAACAATATACAGAAGGATAATTGCTTTCAAACAGGCTTATGTTAGGGGGGAAATTGCATATTTCAAGGCACATATGGGAAGAATTGTGCATGAAAGTGCATAGGAAAATGCATACAAAATTTCATGCAATTTTTTTTAAAAAATAAAACATCACAAATGGATTTGGAAATGAAACAAACTGAAGCTTGCAAAGATGAGAAGTGGAGAGAAACCAAAATTGACCACCTGCAAGCATAGTTGTAAGTCGCTTTGGGCTGCCTTGGGGAAAGACAAAGTGACTAACAAATTCAGTAGGTAAATAAATGAACATGAGAGAGCTAGGAAATATTGTAGCTCTTTTAAGATCTCTGAGCAAAATCTTGGACCCAAAAACACTGTGTGTCAAACATTTGGATAGCTTTCCTTACCTGAACTGCCAACAAATTCCTGGAGCCATAAAGATAAAGACTGCTATCTTACCAGTGAAATTATCACAAGAAAGGCCAATTCTATTTTTTCTGGTTTGCCTAATTAAGTTAATTGCTGCATTCAATCTATTCATGTTTCCCTGCTAGTAACTGTCACATGGCTATTCTAATACCACTGTGGTCTATACTGTGGACCTGGCTTTGGAAGTCCATAGTCTCATTGGTCAGCTCTACTGTCAACATTTTGATGATTGATGATACGGCCTGGTCTTCAGCAGATGCTCTGCAATGGATGTGATATTCAATTGTGCCTGCTATGCTTTCTAAATCCTGAAGCGAAATGGCTAATGTTCTTGGCACATCCTAGTAGTGATGAACACTACTTCTGATGCTCCTGTACCTCCAAGGCTAGCACACCCAGGAGATAAATATTGTACTTATTTTAGCGGTCGGTTTTGATATATTTATTTATTTATTTATTTATTTTATGATGTTCAATTTTATACATTTCAATAATTGTACAATCATTTTAACTTTTCAAAACTTGACTTCCTCCCCCCTCTTTCGGAGGTTCCTTAAATTTATTTTTAATATTTTCTGCATATTCCAAATTAACTTAATTTGCTCATTTAGTCATCCACTGTAAATATATACTCTTGTAAAACTGCAGGTTGATTACGATAATCCTGCCAATGTCCTTATCTGTTTACAGTCTGTTTGTAAATATCCAATAAACCATTTCCATTCTTTTAGAAAAAAGTTTGTTATCTTGATTTCTTATTTTCCCAATAAGTTTTGGCATTTCTGCATATTCCATAAGTTTTTGTATCCATTCTTCTTTTGCTGGGACTTCTTCTTCTTTCCATTTTTGGGCAAGTAACATTCTTGCCGAGCAGTTGGTTTTGATATGGTTATCATCATATGGTAGGGCCTTGGGTAACTAGTGAACCCCTTAAATGTGGTGTGGTTTTCAGTCCCAGTATGATGCCAATTCCTGGCACTGTAAGACAAAGGCCCCAATCAGGTCACATAGGACAAGTTTTGTATCTCAGTCGAATTCATGGAGGAGAGAGCAATGGCTATGCTTTGCCTCTGTGGTTGGAAGCAGGAATGCTTCTGAATACCAGTTGCTGGAAATCACAGGAGCAAGAAAGGACTCTTGTGCTTGGGTCTTGTTTGAGGGTTTAGGGATGCGGGTGGCGCTGTGGTCTAAACCACCGAGCCTCTTGGGCTTGTCAATCAGAAGGTTGGCAGTTCGAATCCCCTTGACGGGGTGAGCTCCCGTTGCTCTGTCGCAGCTCCTGCCAACTAGCAGTTCGAAAGCACACCAGTGCAAGTAGATAAATAGGTACCACTGTGGCGGGAAGGTAAATGGCATTTCTGTGCACTCTGGTTTCCATCACGGTGTCCCATTGCTCCAGAAGTGGTTTAGTCATGCTGGCCACATGACCTGGAAAGCGTTCTGTGGACAAACGCCAGCTCCCTCAGCCTGAAAGTGAGATGAGCACCACAACCACATAGTTGCCTTTGACTGGACTTAACTGTCCAGGAGTCCTTTACCTTTTTACCTTTTACTTTTAGGGTTTCCTACAAGTCTGCCTTCAGATGTCTACAGAAGGTGGTATAATTATTTATCTCTTTGATATCTGCTGGGAGGGTATTCCACAGAGCAGGTGCCTCTACCAAGAAGGCCCTCTGCCTGGTTCCCTGTAACTTTGCTTATCACAATGAGGGCACCTCCAGAAGGCCCTTGGAGCTAGACCTTAGTATCCAGGCTGAACAATTGGGGTGGAAATGCTCCTTCAAGTACACAGGGCTGAAGCCGCTAAGGATGATGAGGGGGAAGGGAGGTGAGAAATCACAGCAGTTTAGGTGCACCAGTGACTCTACTGATGTTCCTGGACCACCTTGACTTTGCCAGTGCCCATCCCAGTATGCCATAGTAATGTTGTGCCAGGAGCCCAGGTCCGTGGTGCTGATCTTCCCATCCAGTCTCTCCTAATGTTCTCCCCATATGCATGAAGAGGGCTCGTGATTTACATCCATGCCAGGAAAAGAAAGCTGCTGTGTGTCTCAGCTGCACACACAGCTTGAAGATTCGAGGTGGATGCCCATAAAAACTGGCAAAGCTGGCTGTCCTCTGCTTGGTCAACCACTTTGACAGCTTCCAAGACCTACAACCACATGTGACTTGTGCATTCCTGTCCATTGTAGCTTCCTGTCTTCAGCCTGCTGTTTTTTATTGGCATGTGTTAGAGCTTTTGCCGGAGAAGGCAGCCTTGATGAATTGGCTCCTGCGATGTTTGGTGCTGCAAGAAATCATAAACCCATTGTTCCATTGAGAAGGTTGAGACATTATCCGGGAGGAAAATGGCCTGGCTACTCTTGCAAAAAGTAAAGAGATTTCAGCTCGGGGAGAGGCAGGGAAAGTGTTGCGTAGGGTGAGCATAATGGAATAATGTTCCCCAGAGCTTCTAGGCACAGCTTGGAGGAAGGGTGGGGGGGTGCAAATAGTTCAGTGGAAGAACATCTCCTTTGTATGCTGATGGTTCCCGGTTAAATTCCCAGCATTCCCAGATAGAGCTTGGAATGCCTCCTGTCTGAAGTCCCAGATAACCGCTGCCAATCTGTGTAGACCTGCAGGTATAGGGCAGTATACAAATTTAAATCAATCAATCAGTGGTCCTCAAGCATTTTCAGGCCAACACTCCCTTGGTTCCATAACCTCATCTTCAGTGCCCCCTGGCACTGTGGTCTAAACCACTGAGCCTCTTGGCCTTGCCAATCAGAAGGTTGGCGGTTCAAATCCCTGCGACGGCATGAGCTCCCATTGCTCTGTCCCAGCTCCTGTCAACCTAGCAGTTTGAAAGCACGCCAGTGCAAGTAGATAAATAGGTACCGCTGTGGCGGGAAGGTAAACGGCATTTCTGTGCACTATGGTTTCCATGGCGGTGTCCCGTTGCACCAGAAGTGGTTTAGTCATGCTGGCCACATGACCTGGAAAGCATTCTGTGGACAAACGCCAGCTCCCTGGGCCTGAAAGTGAGATGAGCGCCACAACCCCATAGTCGCCTTTGACTAGACTTAACTAACCAGGAGTCCTTTAGCTCTTTTTAACCTACTCTGTTAAAACATTGTTCAGAATACTGTTGCTGTCGCTGCTGCTGCTAATTAGATTTCTATGCCTGCCCTTCATCCAAGGATCACAGGGTAACTTACAGTATGAAAACACAACCATACAAACAGTAGCATAATAACAAACAGTTCTGGGGGTATTCAAGGTTACACAGGACTGACACTTTTTTTCCCCTAGAAGAAAAGCACTGATAACAAACAAAACAATACCCTTCCTGTTTAAAAGACTGTAGATTGTTTAATATGCCCAAGGCCTGGGAGAAGAGGGATGTTTTTGCCACTAAATATATGTAGTGAAAGCGCCAGGCAAGCCTCCCTGGGGAGAGCAGTCCACAAATGGGGAGAAGAAGAAGAAGAGTTTGGATTTGATATCCCACTTTATCACTACCCAAAGGAGTCTCAAAACGGCTAAGATTCTCCTTTCCCTTCCTCCCCCATAACAAACACTCTGTGAGTGGGGCTGAGAGCCTTCAAAGATGTGTGACTAGCCCAAGTTCACCCAGCAGCTGCATGTGGAGAAGCGGGGAAGTGAACCCAGTTCACCAGATTACGAGTCTACCGCTCTTAACCACTACACCACACTGGAGCCACTACAGAAAACACCCACTCTCCTATTGCCACCCTCCAGACCTCTCCCTAGAAGAATGGCACTGGTAACAAGCAAAACAATACCCTTCCTGTTTAAAAGGCTGTAGATTGTTTAATATGACAAAGGCCTGGGAGAAGAGGGATGGTCTTGCCTGGTGCCTAAATATATGTAGTGAAGGCACCAGGTGAGCCTCCCTGGGGAGATCATTCCACAAATGGGGAACCACAAAAAAGGCCCACTCTCCTATTGCCCCCCTCCAGACCTCTCGCAGAGGAGGAACACTTAAAGGGCATCAGGTGATGATCGTAAGGTATGAGTCTGTTCATATGAGAACAGCAGGATGCACGAAGGAGGATATCAGCACAATTAAATTCAAAACAGTAACACTTAATGCCACATTCATTTATTTAACATCCAATCAAAACTATTTTGTTTAATTAAGTCAATGAGACTGGTGAACTACACCCACTGATACCAGCTGTTATGGTTGGGTCTCTCCCACAGAAGCAAGACAATGCTGGCAGCAATTAACTCAGGTTTTATTGCTCAAAACACACAAATCACTCTGAAGCTCAGTCACTCAGCGTCGGCTTCCAAGTTTGCCATTGCCAAGTCTGAAGTACGCCCCTTCCTTCTCCCACTTTTAAAGCCCCTTTCCTGTTCATGCCTTTCATTAATCTTTGCGAGCCTGCACACCTGGTGACGGACAATTCCCAGTAGCTCTCCCTCTGAGTCTGAGCTACAGCTGTCAGTCTGCATCTTCTCCCTTGAACTCCCCCTCCCTTTTCCTTGTGGTTACATACGCTTCAGGTTACAGACGCTTCAGGTTACAGACTCCGCTAACCCAGAAATAGTGCTTCAGGTTAAGAACTTTGCTTCAGGATGAGAACAGAAATCATGCTCCGGTGGTGTGGTGGCAGCAGGAGACCCCATTAGCTAAAGTGGTGCTTCAGGTTAAGAACAGTTTCAGGTTAAGAACGGACCTCTGGAACGAATTAAGTACTTAACCCAAGGTACCACTGTATTGACGTTCTCACCCTGGCCACCAGGGGGTATTGTGTATATAGTTTTCACTCAGGTCCACGTAAGTTAATTTAGGCGGGAAACCCTGGGTTGTTGTTGTTGCAATGTTGACAGCCGGCTGCCTATAAAAGCAGGCCGGCTGAGCTGTTTGCTGTTGAGTTCAGTTCCAGCTTCCTTATAAAGAACTACTTGGAGAAATCTCTGTGTCATCTGCTATGTCCACCCACTACTTAATAGTATTGTAAACTAGATGGGAAAATGGTTTGCAGCTTCTTATGTAGCGGACCCACAAAAAGGAGAGGGGCAGTACAGAGCCCCACCTGAGCTTTTTCTCAGTCCTTGGGCTGAGTATAGCTTCTGCAGGAAGGGGCCCATTTAATTCACAGTGGGGAAAGGTAACAAACATATGAAGGCAGTTCTTATTCTCTGGTCTCCAGGGGCTGCTGCTCCCAAAAGAAGGTTAAAAAAAACACCATTCAGATTGGCATCCAATGTCTGGAGGGCCACAAGTTCTCCATCATAGCTCACCTGTGGAGAATGCCACAGCTACAATCTGAGTATCTTCAGGCAACCATCCAACATTCTTTCACAGAGTGTCCTTTCCCCATGGTTTAGTTGGACCTTTGGTCACCTGGGATAACAAGCACTCTACAAGGACAGGGGGAAACCAAAGAAATGTTAATTAACATGGCAGTTAATCAATAGTCTTCTGGGCATGATCTCAGTATGTAGCAGGAAGTTGACCTTCTTGTAGGCATTGCTTAGCAACACTGACCTGCCCTCAGCCAACAAAAGAATTTGTACTGCAATGCTCAGAGCAGAATATTCTGATGCGTAAATTTGTACACTCTATGGAAAATGGACTGAACCCATTATCTGTCTCACAAATTACTAGTTCTTTGCACAACCCTCCATGCATCCTGAAATACGATAGCGATTTCAGTGTGCATTTCAATGGTTTCATGAGTCCCCATCTTGCAAGCTATTGTATAATACTCACTAGGTAGCATTGAGGGGGCAGTAAAATCTGAGTTTGGGTTTAGGGCGCACAACTATTTCTTACAAATTTAGGGAAATAGCATGGCTTATGCTGAGGCCAATCCTAGAGAGCCAAACAGGAACATGCCCTTGGACATGTCATGAGAGTATTGCAAGCTCCAGTTCTCCTTCCAACACACCTAAGCTGTCCATCTCATTGACCACCCACTCACTTATCTGGCTTGCTGCAGAAAGGGACTGTAGCGCCCCTGGTAGATCATTTGCCTTCCGAGCAGAAGGTCCCAAACTCAACCCCAGCATCTTCAGGTAGGCCTGGGAATTCCCCCTGACTGGAACCCTGGAAAGTCACTGCCAGTCAATGTATACGCTACTAAGCATGGTCTGACTCACTGTAAGGCAGTGTGTTTCTGTGCTCATGCAATGGCACTGAAATGGAGAAGTGCAGTCTCTCTACCATCTTTCCTCTCTGGTGCATGACATGTCGCTATAGATCTGAGCCATGTGCCAGGAAGGAAGGAAGACCAGCCTTCCTTGCTCCATTTGGAGCTGCAGACTGGTTAGATGAGCAGAGCTCATTTGTTGTACATTTTTCATACACCTGTTTAACATATTGGTAGCCTCAACATTACTGAGACCTTTGGCTGCAATTGCTGATTTAACATCTTAATTAGGAAGGAAATATGATTATAATGAGATTACAATCCCCAATTAATTTTAGTTAATTAATTCAGTGTACCCTGATTAACATTGTGTGTGTGTGTGGTTAGCTACTCTTTACTGACTGCAAGAATGATCAAGAAGTACATATAGGAAGGTGATGGACTCTCCTTGGAGGTGCTTAAGTAGAGGTTGGGTGTCCACCTGTCAGGGATGCTTTAGTTCTGATTCCTGAATTGCAGGGGGTTGGACTAGATGGCCCTTGGGGTCCCTTCCAACTCTACTTTCCTATATTCTAAGTCAGGAACTCTTGGATTCTCTGTATGGCTGCCCCGTGTGGTGAACCACTGAACTGCAAGTGACAGTTTTCTCAGTGAAGAGCCTTCTGGACTCACTCCACCCACTACATCCAAACCACTGGATCTTCCAGGAAGGAGCAAAAGTTTGAAGGACAGTATGGCTGATGAGAGTTCTCACCCAGGTTGGGAAAGACTGAAGCCCTCAGGTCTATTAAGCTATATGTTTTAGGACTTTAGGGATGCGGGTGGCGCTGTGGGTTAAACCACAGAGCCTAGGACTTGCTGATCAGAAAGTCGACGGTTCGAATCCCCACGACAGGGTGAGCTCCCATTGCTCGGTCTCTGCTCCTGCCAACCTAGCAGTTTGAAAGCACGTCAAAGTGCAAGTAGATAAATAGGTACCGCTACAGCGGGAAGGTAAACAGCGTTTCCATGTGCTGCTCTGGTTCGCCAGAAGCGGCTTAGTCATGCTGGCCACATGACCAGCTGTACGCTGGCTCCCTCAGCCAATAAAGAGAGATGAGCGCTGCAACCCCAGAGTCGGCCACGACTGGACCTAATGGTCAGGGGTCCCTTTACCTTTACCCTTTAGGACTTCGCATGGTTCTTGGAGAATGGCTCCACTTGGCAATCCATCCAACAGTATTTCGCTCTCCCTGTCAGCAACAACGTTTGCGTTTTGGACTCAGTTTTTCACTCAGTGACTTTTTGGGAGAAATGGTTCCTAGACTGGAGGTCTCCCTCCCAGAAATCTGAAAGAAGAGGACACAGGATCCAAGTGAAAATATAGGCCTTCATTGAATTGCAAATGTGCATAGAAACAGCCTCAAAAGGAAGAAGGAGGCTGCAAAGAACCACATCCAAAGCAATGTTTCTTATACGCTTGTACAGCACATGTGGTTTTTATTTACCACTCAAAGGATCACAGCAATCTTGGTAGCTGTAACCCAGTACCATCATTTTGAACCAATCAAAGTCATTTAGCTCTTCAGCCCTAATCATAAGCTCGTGTGATTACATATAATCATTTTTTCAGTGTCTTTGTTTATAAAGACTTTGACAAGTCTTCCCATTCATTAAATGTCTCCCAATATCCTCTTTCACCTACCTGCAAACCAGTTTAAGATTAATCACAATGACCGTGCCTAGCCGATTCTCTGTTCATGCATGCAATGCCCACCATAGATTCTAACAGTTTATTCTTTCCAGTGTTCCGGAACGAACATTTGCTACGTACAGTACCTAAAAGCAACTAGTTCTGCACTGTTAAAGGTTAGGCAGGCTCAGGCAGTTTCAGTTTAGCTAGGCCATAGGCTCAAAAGAACACAGAATAATCAAAAGGATACAGTTGTATGAAATCCTTATCTCCTCTGTCAGCTTCACATCTTGAGTTGCTTTGTAGCAGCTAGAGAATACCAATACCCATAAATAAATCACCATTGCAACTGGGGGAGGCTGGTGGGTAAAGGTCACAAAATGTTTCCCTGCTGGAGTGTGAAATCTGTGAGAAGTTTAAACTCTGTCTGACTTGGCATCTTCTCGGCCAGAGAGGTGCCAAAGCTGAGCAAGGTTTGTGGAACAATGGAAGGTGCAGAGAACAGGGCAAAAAAAGTTATAGAACCCATTGCACTGCTTTTAGATGGGGTGAGGAACTATCATTTTTCTTCTGGGCTTTTCTTGGTGCCAGACAATGACCTTCTGGTTTTGTTTTATTTTAACTGTTCTTGCCATTCTTTTAGCATCTTTTGAAACCTTAAAGGTTTGTATTCTTCCTCTTAAAACCTGTTTAAAATATTGTTGATGTCACTTCAGAGTTTGGTTATTATTTGATGCCAGTGGTTTATTATTTTATGGTAGTAAGAAGAAGAAGAGGAGGAGGAGGGGGAGTTTGGATTTGATATCCCACTTTATCACTACCCTAAGGAGTCTCAAAGCGGCTAACATTCTCTTTTCCCTTCCTCCCCCACAACAAACACTCTGTGAGGTGAGTGAGGCTGAGAGACTTCAGAGAAGTGTGACTAGCCCAAGGTCACCCAGCAGCTGCATGTGGAGGAGTGGGGATGCGAACCCAGTTCACCAGATTACGAGTCTACCACTCTTAACCACTACACCACACTGGCTCTCTTAAGACATATTTTGATGCTCATAGAAGTCACCCACAGGACCTTGCTGTTGGCTGATGGGCAATTACTGGGTTGAATCCAGCTATCTGCTACTCATAGGAGACCCTGTGACATCAATGGACCTAACTAAGAAAACAAATCCCTTGATTCTGTTCTGAGCAGGAATTACTTGGATGCAACATTTAGTTAATAAACTGATAAGATCCAAACTAAGAGGTGAAAAGGAGGCAGGACCTGTATTTAATAGTGTAAATCACTCTGTGATCTTCAGATAAAGGGTGGTATAGAAATCAAATCAATCAAAAATAAATAAGCACAGGAAGGGAAATTGTTTGGCAGCTAGTGTGCTGCTGAAATGACAAATGGTTGGAAGAAAATGAATTGGTGTGCTTCCACATCTGGTAGTAGTAGCAGTAGTACTTCGAGCAGCAGGAAGAGGGTTAGTAGCTCTTGCATACATCTTTATTTTGCACTAATGGTATTTTGGGTACTGTGTTGACAAATTAGATGGTCAAGGACTACTTCCATTTTTTGTTTCTCATTTGAACCCCAAGCTCCACCAACTAGGGTCAGGTGGCAGCTTAGTGGCTGAGGGAGACAGACATACCAGCTCCTAAGGGTGGAGGTGTCTTCAGACCCCTCAATATTGATGGGGCAGGGGAGGATGAGCTGAGTGTGGCCTGGTTCAGTGACTGTCTCCTCTTGAGTGCTAGAGAGGAAGCCACGCCATGCTGGGATCCATGCTTGACCCCCCCCCCAGTGATGTGACATTGTGCACAACATGCAATGGGAGCGTGACATTGTGTACACGCTGCCCCCCCAACAAAACTTGGGTGCAAGATGGTGCCTCTGGGGGGAGGGGATGTAAAATTAGGGAACAGGATGCCTCTCAGCACATGGCTCAACCCCATGTCCCCCCCCCCCAGTAAGCAGGACTGAACTCAAAAACCTCTAGCACAAAAATCCACTCCTGGTTCCCTCTTCCACCCCCCAAGCTTTCTTCATCTCAGCAGCCTAATTTAGACAAGAGGAAAATGACTTTTTGTTGCTGCCCTTCTTATTATTTTTTTCAAAAAAAATTATTAAATTTTCCAAATTTAAAACAAACATATCATCAAAAACATCAAAAACAAACAAACAAACAAACAAACATATATCCTAACTATAGAAATCCCACTTTTGTTAACATTGTTAGATGACTTCCTCGACTCCCCCTGGCTGAGTTTCCATATAAATCATTGTAGCAGTTTTCCAAAACTAATTTTTCATAAAATTTATTTAGTCCAATTAACATCTTTCTTTCTTTTCATTTTAACTTTTGTCCATAGTATTCTACAACATCACATATTTAAATCCTAGGCCGATTTGGTACTCGCAAGTAATTCTATTTAAGTTATCTTAACATATTTAACTAAATAGTCCTTAAATTTCTTCCATTCCTATTGATACTCCTCCTCCTTCTGGTCGCGGACTCTTCCGGTCAGGTCGGCTAGCTCCGAAAAGTCCATCATCTTCATCTGCCATTCCTCTACTGTTGGTACTTCTTGTGATTTCCAATTTTTGGCCAGCAAAATTCTAGCAGCAGTTGTGGCATACAAAAACAATCTAGCATCCTTCTTGGGCAATTCCAAACCTATTATTCCAAGAAGAAAGGCCTCTGGTTTCTTGATAAATGTATATTTCAACATTTTTTTCAATTCATTATGTTGCTGCCTTTCTTAAACAATTGGATGTTAATATAACTCTTGGCAAATCACCTGTGGTTGGACCACAGCTCCCATCATCCCTGAGCTTTGACCATGCTAGCTGGGGCTCTTGGAGGGCACCATGTTGAATATTCCTATTCTATGTTATCTTCTTGCTGTGCATCTAAAAGTGCTATCCTCACACATCAGGGGTGAAGAAGCTCAAGCCCGGAAGCCAAATGCAGCCCTCCAGGACTATCTCGTCCTTTGAACTCTCCTAAGGGCACATCCATCACTGGTCCTGCTTCAACTTCTGAGTGTTTTTGTCTGACTGAAATGTGTACTTGAACTCCCATAATTCCTCTTGCTTGCCTGGGAGGAGGATAGAAAGTTCTGTCTGTGACAGCTGTACAAAGGCAAAATTCGCATTCATTATTCCACCCACATTTGCTTCTAGCCTCACCCACCACTGCCATGTGGCCCCTGGAACATGACCCAGAAGGGATTGCGGTCCCCGGTCCCCCACCCTTGTCATAGATGGATGCAGATAGATTTTTCCTCTTGCCTGTTTCATTCCTTTCTCCTTTTTCCGTCTTTTATCTTTCCTTTTCTGTTTCTTGCAAATGAACACAGCGGGCTCCTGGTAGAAGGTTGGACTTGATGACCCACACAAAGTACTTCTATCCATTTTCATTACTCAGTGATTCTCCGATGATCCTTCGATAATGTAAAGTTCACTGAAACAATCCCCATTCTCCAAGCCACAAACTTAACCACAGGCAGAAGGAAACATGGATAGTCTGAAATCCACCCAACGTTTCAAACCCAGTATTACTACCCAAAGAGAGCAAGCGGGACCAGGAAGCTACAAATCTGAGACCTGTGCGGAATATTCGGCTGTGAACTCTGAAAGCACCACCTCAGGCCAGCAGGCATGTTGGCTTTTGTCCAGGCAGATGACAATAATCCTACAGACAGTGAACTTTTTCTGCCCAGAGTTCTCTGCAGGACTTTGGGAAGTACAATTTCTGACTTTGCACTGGGGGCTTTCAAATGCCAGAGGAAGCCTTTTACTTCTCTTTTCTCTTGCATCTTCCAGAATCCTGTCATCACTTTCCCCCTGGGAAAACTGAGATATAAAGAGAGCCATTGCATCCCTAACATAAGCCAATGTGATCGTTCTTCCCTCAACTTCCTGCATATTGCGACTTAAATAATAAGACAGTTGGGTGCTTAAATTATGCATGCATATTGCTTCACTTCTTTTTTCTTTTTCTTTTTCAAAAGAAAATTCAATGAATCTTCCCCCACACCAATCCCAACTTTCATTTCTTCTCACATTTCTTTAATACAAAAAAAATGAATTGAAATGGCCTGCAGGAAATACAATAGCAAGAGTTTTGTGGGGGATTTTTTTGTTTTTGTTTAAAAAAGAAAGTTGCACACGGTGCTCAGCTGAAAGAATAACCCCTTTGTTTTATTGCATTTGATGCCTGACAGAATGACTGTGAGTGTTCCTTTTATGAAAGAATTCCTGGGAACACTTTTGTTTTTTATTTTGTTTTTTTAAAAAAAGAACAGACACGCACCACAGTGCAGGAGTAATTATAAGCTCTATAAGCAGTTCTGAATCTTATAGGCTGCCAGAACACGGATGCAGAATGTGCAATCAGCACTACTGGTTCCTGAATAAGTGTATTTCCCCGCACTATCTGGGCAGCTTTGTCAAAGAAGATCTACAAACTGGAAGGCCACTTTCTGGTCTCATGTGCCAGAGGATGCCCTCAGAGGTGAAATACCCAGTTACAGAAGTTTTAAGGTTTCACTATAGCACACACCAATGAGGGCAGGATTGCCGATATGGCACAGTCCAAACAAACCAAGGCCACACAGAGAGAACTGGTCTTGATCCAAACGTGATCCAGAGACAAAATTAAGCAACCGCCCAATCTTCTCTTCACTAACATGCATTTTTATTCATACTTTACCCCGGTTTATGTATTTCTGTACACTTTTCTTGGCTGGAGAAGCGCACTGCAAAATTCCGAGACATGCAAATTTCAAGAGATGGGCATATTTCAGTTTTCATATTTTTGGGGAAAGGACAGATTTGCTAAGTTCAGCTTTAAATGTGAACTGAATCCAATTTTGCCTACCACTTTGGTTGTGACCTGGTAATATCAAGCAAGATTGTTTGTACGAAAATGACCCGAGCTGGCCGGTCAAGTACCACAATTTACATGTCCAAAGACATGTTGGCATAGAGACAAATGGGTGGGCCTTTTCCAACCTCACCTGGATGGATGCCATGTATTCTTAGAATGGAGAACAGTAGGCCGAGAGGTGGGGCTGTGTGTGAGTGTGTCTGGCTGATGCTGGAAGCTGGAGTCACAGAGCGATGCCTTCCTCTGTGCTGAACCCCAAGATGAGACTTGGTGCTTCTGCAGAAATCCAATAGGCAAGCAAGATCTGTTGGTGTGATCATGGTATGAGATCCTCATTCTATGCTCAGCTTGTATATTTGTGTAAATAAAACCATATTTCCTGAAGACACCATAGTCTCCTTTGATCTTCATTCCAAGGAAACCAAAGTGCTGCCACTCGCTGGGATGCACATAACATTATCAAAGTTTGTACCTGTTGTACCCATATATTGATAATTTGTTTACTGCTCTTGCAAGCTGCTTTAAGCATAATTTCTACTGATTTCCTAATCTTAACTGTACAAATACGAAGTGCCATTTGGGCAAATAGAATCCTGTCACATTTAATATGAAATGTGTTTCCTTTCTTCTTCTTCTTCTTCTTCTTCTTCTTCTTCTTCTTCTTCTTCTTCTTCTTCTTCTTCTTCTTCTTCTTC
>JAXCMG010000020.1:25551096-25568552 GCA_034642415.1 Podarcis siculus | reverse complement strand
TCCAGGGGATGGCGTGGCTAATGGATCCCTAGGTAAAAAAGGCTTCAATATGAATGGAGGACAAATCAAAGGGGGGAGGGATTCAAATTGCTGAGAACTGACACATTGACAACATAATAAGCTCGCTCCGATCTTGTTAGTTTCTGCTTGAGAAAAGTGCCAAATGTTAAATGCGCTAGCTAGTTAATTAGGAAGGCTGGAAGTCATTGTTGAGGCAAATGGCAGCAAATGGCCACACAATGTAAATTCCAATTAGTCCACAAGTCACATCTGTGTACCTGAAGATGACAGTGCCCACTGTGGAGCCAACCTGGGCAAATCACCTGTAATTAGACATGATCTCTGTATATATACTTAGGATATGTAGCCCAGATGCTGTGATGATGGAGTGACTCACTGTGTGCGTAAACTGGGAGGGGAAGGAGGGTTTACACACCAGCAGCTATGCCAAAGAAATGTTTAAACCTGATTTTTGCAGCTCGCATTTTGTTTTATTTGTTTATCTCAACCTCTTTGAGGTTGCACGGTAGTAAGGTAGGCTTGTAAAAACTCAAGATCTGCTAAGCCGAATGCAGTTCATCACACCTTGTATGAAGGACCAGCAAGGCCTTGGGAGCTCTCCTGCTTTTGCTGCCTGCCCCAGACTTGGGGGAGGGAGAGAAACCAAAAGTGCCAGCCAGGGGTAGGGGGCATGATTTGTCTAAGAATTGAATAGTCAGGGCAGGCATAGGCAAACTCAGCCCACCAGATGTTTTGGGACTACAACTCCCATGATCCCTAGCTAAAAGGACCAATGGTCAAGGATTATGGGAACTGTAGTCCCAAAACACCTGGAGGGCTGAATTTGCCTATGCCTGAGTTAGGGAGATGGGTTTAGAGATTCCACAACAGACCCCTAACATTTCCTCAAGGAGAAGCAGCATTGGGATACAAAGAGCAAAACGAACCTTTTGTCAGTTGATAAAGGCTTTGAAGTTTAAGAAAATAGCAAACTATATTAAGAAACATGTTAAAGAGGATGAAATTGGATAAGACGGAACCTTAAAGTGCAATTGTATGTAATTTGCAATTGATGTTTGTTAAGCAGGAAGTCACTAGTTTTGTTGAACTGGACTATAACTGTTGAGTAACAAATGTTTTTCCAATATGGAAAAATAATAAAATATTCATTCGTGTGTGTGTGTGTGTGTGTGATCCACCTATCCCTATAGATATTTACACAATTCACAGCAAGATGCTTATGTTTCTGTGCTTAAGTTACTGATATTTTATTTACATCCGACCTTTATTCTATGGTGGAAGCCGAGGTGGAATACAGAAGGTTCTTTGCTGGTCTCTCATCCAGTTGCTGACCAGATTCATGCCTGCTTAGCTTCAGGATCAACTTCCCTAAACCAGACCTTGGTCCTCAAGAAATGACCTCCAGTTCTACACAGTCTGAGAACTTCCAGACTAGCCACTTACAAGGAGCAGTGACCAAACTGATTCATGTCAAACAACACGAGCTGGCTGTTCGGTTAGTGCCAGTTAGGTTCGTGTTTTGTCTGTGCTCTCATATACTTGATTGTAAGTTGTTGGTGAGAACCTGGAAGTTGTGCTGCATTAATCTCCATGAAGAAGTCTTGCAGCTGTGAGCTTGAATGAAGCAAAGAGATGCAAGGGGGGAAGTTGTGGAAATTAAAACTCTTATGCAAATTGTAAAACTGGAGAAGGTTATCTGGGGATAATCATTTTTTAAAGAAGGGGGGGAAAACAATTTAGCTGGGAATTTTGATTGTATTTGACAGATAGCATCTAATCATCTAGTCTCGATGAGAAGCTCTCTGCTCCTAGGCATCACTTTATCAGCATATCCATTCCATTCAGTTTGACAACCCTGATCTGAATCTGGTAATACTATCCGTATCGTCAAATAACGTACGTTGGCAGTTAAAAATGAGGCTAATGAGAGGATGTTAAATGGGAACAACATCACAATCCTCTGGAATGCGGCAGTACAACCACCTCTGCAGCCACTGTGGTGTAGACTGCTTTGCATGCAAATCTCTTTCTCAGTTAACATTTTGCAAAAGTTGTTGGGGAACACTGGCACTAACTCCAGTGGGCCCTGGGGGCCCAGGCACCCAGAACATTTTTGCTGTGGGTGCCCAGGCTCCACTGCCCCCCACTGCTGCCATTAGCCATGTAATGCTACTGCCGGACGTTGCCTTACCTTTCGCGTTACGGCACTACAGTGATATCTGGGCTGGGGCCTCCATCTCCACTGTGGGGTCTCTGTTGGGGCCCACTGTGGCTGCTGACTCACTTCTGGGCTGTGGCTGTGACTGCATGGGCCCCAACAGAGACCCCACGGCGGAGGCAGAGGCCCCAGCCAGTTGCCAGAGTGTGTGAACACACTGTGCCATGCCGTCATAATGTCACAACATGATGTGATGTCATTATGTCATGGCACACAGCACTTGCTCTGGGGAACCCACAGTCTGGGGCTGAAGTCAGAGCTGCTGGGGAACACAAGTGGCATGGCACTATTGTCCTCGTGTCCTGTTTGCTGACGTTTCATAGGCATTTGATGGCCCATGGCGAGAACAGAATGTGTCGGGGACTGGGCAAAAGAGGAGGATACTGGAGAAGGGGGTAAAGTCAGGGCTGGGCAGAGGAGGAGAAATGGTGGAGACCGCCTCCCCATCTTGACCCTTCCAGAGAAGAGGAAGACAGTGTAGATTTACAACAGTGGTTTGCGGGAGGTCACAGCTCAGAGGCAGATGAGGGGAAAGGTTGGGAAATAATGGGAGAGGCGGAGCAGGCAGAGCCAGAGGAGCAGCTGACTGGCACGTTGCCACTAGAAAGCATTCCAGACCCACTATCTCCCAGAACCCAGCGAGCCTTAAAAGTAGGAGAGCAAAGAGCTCAAAGACAGAGGGCGGCACCCATAGAGGAGGAGATGATGATGATGATGATGAATGAGGAAGTGGGAGAGACAGGGGTGGAGATTCACTTGGGACAATGCCATTATCCAAGAGGCTGGGTTCTATAGCCTCTCTCTATAAGGTTTGAAGTAAAAAAGGACTCTAAGAAACTTCTTGTCTTTACACCTTCTTGGGCAACCAGCCGGAAAGATGCTGACACCACCCTGACAACTGTTTTTAATTTTTTTGTAGCCTCCCTAGGGTCCCTAAAATGGTCCACCAAATTATATAATGATCTCATCATGCATTATTTCTTTATGTTCTAATAGCTTGCATTCAGGGGAGCTGGGTAAGCCTCACAAGGAAAGTGTTGCAGGCTTCTGAGCTTCAGGATTATTGGAATTTGGGAGAAAAGAGGCAGTAGGAAAGTCCCTGTGAGATGTAGAGATGGGGCTGGGGTAGGCGGGCAGGGTGCCACCCAACTCCTTAGCCTTTTCTTCTCCTAAAGATGTCTGGAAAGGCAGCGGGAGTTTAGGATCAGAGCTTTCCTTCTCCTAGATGGGCCACCTTCCCAGGTTGATGAACCCCATCTGCCCCTCACTTGCCTCTACCGCATGTGCAGAAACCACCTTCTTGACTGTTGGACCCACTCTTGGTCTTGTTTACTCAATGCGCCAGAGCCTGTCTTTTGCATGCATTGTCCCTAACTCACCAAGGGTTTTGAGACCCAATGGCTCCCTTACCTGGTTTGGTTTGTGTCTCCCCATCTTGACCCGCCCAGAGAAGAGGAAGACAGTATAGATTTACAACAGTAGTTGGGAAATAATGGGAGAGGAGGAGCAGGCAGAGCCAGAGCAGCAGCTGACTGACACGTTGTCACTAGAAAGCATTCCAGACCCACTATCTCCCAGAACCCAGCAAGCCTTAAAAGTAGGAGAGCAAAGAGCTCGAAGACAGAGGGCAGGACCCATAGAGGAGGTGAAGATGATGATGATGAATGACGAAGTGAGAGAGACGGGGGGTGGAGAATCACTTGGGACAACACCATCATCCAAGAGGCTGGGTTCTATAGCCTCTCTCTGTAAAATTTGAAATAAAAAAGGACTCTAAGAAACTTTCCCTTGTCTTTATCCTTTCCTGGGCAACCAGCCGGGAGCCACTGACAGCATCCTGCCAGGATGCTGGATTCCCTTTGACCTGTCCCATGAGGGTCAGACTCATGAAAGGAGGAGCCCAGGCAAGGGAGTTTTTGCTTTCCTTGCTCCAGAAGAAACCACCGTAAGGCACCATCAAATACGGAGTTAGACCACTGGTCCAGCTAGACCCCAAATATAAATAATGGAATCCAGCTTTTAAAACTGGGAGACTTCATATTTTGGCTCCCTCCAATTATAATTTCACCTTCTCATTAGTATCCAGCTCCTGTTGCCACTGCGCAACAGACTGTAGGGCTGGACTAGGGTGGCAGTTTCTAAAGGTTCAAAGTGCAGCTCTTGCTAGACAGAACTTGGGATTACTAAGCAAAAAATTTAGAGGCTAGGATTCTGATTGAGGGGGAGATGCGGCATTTTGTCAGGTGACCATCTTCCCTGTACATTTCAAAAGGGAAACTTTTGAAGTACCAGCTGGGCTGACGTCTGATCCAATTAATACATCAACCTACAGACCTTCTCTGGAGTTTAAATTTAGATTTGTTTGTCCTGAGTGCTCTCAACCGTAATTATAACATGTTGATTTCAAAGAGGGTGGAAGGCGACAGCAAATAATTAAAGAAGAAAGAAAGGAGGGTGTGTATACAGCTTGTACTCTGAAAGCAGAGATCTGCTCTTTCCTTGTTGATGCGGCAAATACCCCACCTCCTCACATTTAAAGGAATGTTAAATCCCGGTGGAAGCAGAAATCCTATTTATGGAAGAAGCTACCTATAAATCCCCTTTCCATCCCCTAATCAATTTGAGATATGTTTGGAAGTTTTGTGGCCTGCTGGTACAGGGCGGTCTATAAATTAAATAAATAACAATAAAATAATAATAACATTCTCTCCTGTTTCATTTGTGCCTTGATGGGCCTTGGGTATGGATGGGGGAGAAATTATATCGCATTTAAAGGCAAATGGACCAATTTTACGGAGGAATTCCCAAGATAGCCTAAGCAAAATGACCTCATCCTCTGTCGTCCCCTTCTCCTTGTGCCCTCCATCTTTCCCAACATCAGGGTCTTTTCCAGGGAGTCTTCTCTTCTCATGAGGTGGCCAAAGTATTGGAGCCTCAGCTTCAGGATCTGTCCTTCCAGTGAGCACTCAGGGCTGATTTCCTTCAGAATGGAGAGGTTTGATCTTCTTGCAGTCCATGGGACTCTCAAGAGTCTCCTCCAGCACCATAATTCAAAAGCATCAATTCTTTGGCGATCATCCTTCTTTATGGTCCAGCTTTCACTTCCATACATCAGTACTGGGAAAACCATAGCTTTAACTATACGGACCTTTGTTGGCAAGGTAATGTCTCTGCTTTTTAAGATGCTGTCTAGCTAGGCCAGTTATGAAACAATACAGGGCCATTGGCAATACAAGGTAACTATGCTTCCCACCCACCCCTTTCCCCATTGCCAAGAGATATAAGCAAAGACTGGGTATTTGGAAGGTTGCCAGGGTAACTGGGTGTGAGGTGACAGGAAAAGAGAGTCTTTTAGAGAGGTGTGCTGGGAAGAAGATGGGGAAATAAAACTATCTGGGATCCATCTTGGGCAGGCTGTCTTGGGCAAGATCCCTTGGACTCCGGGGCAGGACTCCCTACATGCAAACTGAAGGTGTAAATAGGTGAATAAACCATATTTCTTAATGCTACAACAAGTCTCCACCATGTCTCAGTTCTCCAAAGGAACACAGACCCCGGGGGAGTGCCTGGAACCCCATGGGGTCTTGCTATTGCACGTTTGTGTGTGTTTGTTTGTTTGTGTGTGTGTGTGTGTGTGTGTGCTTTCTTATTTGAATCAGTATTGTGAGCAGGGTCGTGAGGCAATAACAAGCCACCACACACCCATATAGCTGACATCTTCTGTGCATAGATTTCCTTCCTGGAACTGCATGGATGCAGATTGAATATGTGTGGAGGTCCCAGCTGAAACTCATCGGATGCGGGTGTCCTACTTCTAAGCTCCTGTGGAATCAAAGGTGCCTCTCCCCATCGATTTTGCAGGGTGTATAGGAATATGAATTCCCATCCGCCATCTCCGCCACTTCTCATGCGCATCGCTTGGGGTGTGCATCCGGCATGTTCAAAAGCACAGCGGAGGAAATCTTAGCCATTCTTCGGAATGAGCAGCACACTCACTTAGGCTAGCTGCAATCTGCCTCAGGAACCATGGATTTGGAGGCACTATTTACGCTGCGGTAGCCTATTTGTCTGCTGAAACACCTACCGTTCTGCCTCTTGGCTAATCTTCACTTTTGTATATTTACAAAAGAAGCAGAAGGGCCATGTGGTTTTCAAATTGTACTCAGGGCCTTTGCTGAAAACTAGCACTGCATAATATTCCCCCAGCAGCTCTTAAATCACTCTTTATTTCTCTGATTTGATTTAAGAAAGGGCTCACTTTTCTTCCTAGAGGGGCAGAGGGTAGACAATCTGACAAGTATTTTTAAGAACACTGGACTGGCAAAAAGAGATTACTCTATGCCGTTTGTACTTAAGAAGAACTCCCATACCTTTCCCCTGTTGCCTTTGGAGAGGAGTACAGTCATACCTCGGGTTACAGACGCTTCAGGTTGCGTTTTTTTGGTTACGGACAGCCAAAACCCGGAAGTACCAGAACAGGTTGCTTCTGGGTTTTGGCAGTCGCTAATGCACAGAAGCGCTAAATCGCGCTTTGCACACATGCAGAAGTGCCAAATCACAACCCATGCATGCACAGATGCGCCACTAGGGTTGCGAATGCTGCTAGTTGCAAACGTGCATCCTGCATGGATCACATTCGCAACCTGAGAGTCCACTGTATTGTGTCTTTAAAAGGTGCATGTGAGACTCAAAGTGGAGCTGCCCTTACGCCTTGGTCCAGAGGTTTCTGCTGGTGCATAATGCAGCAGCCAGACGGCTGATGGGGACACATGGTTGAAAACATTGACACCATTGCTAAAACATTTGTACTGCCTGCCCATCTGCTACAGAGCAGGTCCTTGTATTGATTTACAAAGCCCTGAACAACTTAGGTGCAAGACATGTTAGGGATCACCTAGTGGGGTCGCAAGGGGGGCGGGTGGTGATGTGCCCCAGGTGCCATGTCTGGAGGGGTGGCAAGAAGGCACCCCATGGGGTGCTTGCCCCACCGCCCTCACAACATGTGGAGGATCCTCCATTTGCGTCTGCAGCCATGAGCAGAGGATCCCACCACTGTCCGTACGGCGTTCGAGTGTTACCAGCAGCAAACTGCTACGTACAATGCATGTGCGCTGTCTCGTGCATGCGCTGTGCATAGCACCGCCACACATGTGCTGTACATAGCAGTTTGCCGCTGGTGCCGCCTGAGCCCCGTACAGATGGCAATGGGATCCCTCTGTCGCCACTACAACTGCAAGCAGAGGAGCCCTCAGCTGCCACTGCAGCCGCGAGCAGAGGATCCCATCACCATCTGTACGGTGCTTGGGCAGCGGTGGAGGAAAATTGCACAACGCATGTGCAGTGTCGCACGTATGCACTGTACGTAGCGACGATGCACATGCACCCTATGTAGCGACACCATGCATGCGGCATATGTAGCAGCGCTATGCATGCATCATACGTAGTGGTGCAACACGTGCACAGCCGGCAGTTTGCCCCATCCCGGGTGTAAGCTTTCGTTTGCTCCTGGGATCACCTGATCGACTGAGATCGTGGCAGGAGTTTTGTTGGTCATCCCCTGCACTGGCAGGGCTCATTTGACATTATCACCAACCTAAGGTGCAGGCCTTTGAAATGCTCTTCCAATAGAGATTCAGAAGACACCTGAAAACTCTTCTATTCTGCCAAGCTTGAGCACACAATTCAAAAAAGGTCTTCCGAAACAGCTGGTGATCTGTGGTTTTGATTTTATATATATATATAGTTTTTATTTTGGGTGTGTGTTGTAAACCACTTTTATTTATTTTTTAAAAAATTGCTGTATTTACAGGTATATACAAGGTAATGTTTTAAATGAAATAGAACAAACAAGCTACAATCTTGCCAATGTTGTAAACAAAATCTGCCCTTTTTCCCTTATGGGGTATCCAAGAGCCCGTATAGAGTCCTTAAGTGGGTTCCCTATCGGTAGGAGAAAATAACAGAGGCCAACCAGAGAATACTGAGAAGCAAAGCAGCTAGTATTACTGATCTTTATTAAAACTGTTGCAACAGGGTGCCCCCACACATACGCAGGAGCCAGGAGGAGGACCCAGGACAAGGTGTGGAACCCCTTATATAGACTTTTGAACTGCCCACCCTAGAGCCCAAGACTCCCCCTCCATACATCAGTCATACATCACAGAAAGAGTGGTCTCCAGCAGAAATACATCACAGGGGGGCAGTCTAAAACAGAATACTGAGTGTGTTGTTTATCTCCTGTCTGCCAGATTAAAAAGGTAAAGGTAAAGGTACACCTGCCCGTACGGGCCAGTCTTGACAGACTCTGGGGTTGTGCGCCCATCTCACTCAAGAGGCCGGGGGCCAGCGCTGTCCGAAGACACTTCCGGGTCACATGGCCAGCGTGACAAAGCTGCATCTGGCGAGCCAGCGCAGCACACGGAAACGCCGTTTACCTTCCCGCCGGAGCGGTCCCTATTTATCTACTTGCACCCGGGGGTGCTTTCGAACTGCTAGGTTGGCAGGCGCTGGGACTGAGCAGCGGGAGCGCACCCCACCGCGGGGATTCGAACCGCTGACCTTTCGATCGGCAAGCCCTAGGCGCTGAGGCTTTTACCCACAGCGCCACCCGCGCCCCTGTCTGCCAGATTACCTGACTGCAATACCTGGGTTTTGACCAATCTTTTGTTACGATAACTACTTAAGTCATGAATCCAGGTCATGGGTCACAGGCTCACCCTATTCATATCTTAAATGTGCCCTTGGGGCAGGATTTGTGAACAAAGATTCAATGGGGAGGCTTCCCATTTCCTTCAATCTTGCAGAGAAATATATGAGGTCAATTTGGGGAGAGACAAAATGGTTTAAGGACTTTCTCTGTGGGTTTCACACGTGTGGTTCATATATTTATGTATGTGTTTGCTTGGTACATTTATGAACATATATATACATAAGACCTTGAAATTCTTATAACACCAAACACACAGACATACACAGAGTTACCAAGTTAGTCTGCAGCTGGGCAGGGGGAGAGATTCTGAGGGACACTTAGCTCAGGGAACTTGATTAGAAGATGCCTGTGGTGGGCTTCTAATGACTTCTGATTCAAATGTTGTGTTTATGTCATCCTGCTTCTTGGCAACAGGTTTCCTGCTGTCCTTCAAAACAAAACAGAACATTTTGTTATTGTGAGCAGCATTCAAACCTGTATACTATCACCTTTTTTCCAGGACGAACAGCAGTACCTCTGGGACGTCTGATAATAGAGTTTCCAACCAGGCTGTCTGTTATCCGACTTGATCAGACGCTGTTTTTTGACACCCACCTATTCCCTGAAGCAAGCCTCCCCCATGACTGGGACTTGTAAGGAGAGTATAGAGCCACTTTGGGCTTTGATGAAAGAAGAAAAAAGGCTACCATCTTCGGCAAGTCAGCAAATGACTATATAGATACAGTGGTACCTCGGGTTAAGTACTTAATTTGTTCCGGAGGTCCATACTTAACCTGAAACTGTTCTTAACTTGAAGCACCACTTTAGCTAATGGGGCCTCCTGCTGCTGCCGCACCGCCGGAGCACAATTTCTGTTCTCATCCTGAAGCAAAGTTCTTAACCTGAAGCACTATTTCTGGGTTAGCGGAGTCTGTACCCTGAAGCGTATGTAACCTGAAGCATCTGTAACCTGAGGTACCACTGTAGAGAGAAAGATACATATACAGTGGTACCTCGGGTTAAGAACTTAATTCATTCTGGAGGTCCGTTCTTAACCTGAAACTGCCGCACAATTTCTGTTCTCATCCTGAAGCAAAGTTCTTAACCTGAGGCACTATTTCTGGGTTAGCGGAGTCTGTAACCTGAACCCGAGGTACCACTGTACTCTTCTTCTTTGGCGATCACTCATAGCTGAGTAAGATTGTCTTCCATGAACACAGTCTTAACAGTGAGTCCGTAAGTGACCGTGGAGGCCAATTCTGGATCCACATGTCCTTCAGATCACACCTTCAGACCACATCACAAGGGAGTCCAATCTTCTGTGAAGCTCAGCCAAAGCTCTGCCATAAACCTTTCTTATGTTCCTGTGCATTACTGGTTGCTCACAGACAAGCAACTCTGCATGGGTCAGGCTGAAAAGTACATGCAGTCTCAACATGGGGTGGACAACTGCTCAGCCATGCAGATAGTAGAGCAGAGCAGGCATTGGAAGTGCAAACTCATCATTTTGGCTGCACGATTTCTGTTCCCATCCTGAAGCAAAGTTCTTAACCCAAGGTACTATTTCTGGGTTAGCAGAGTCTGTAACCTGAAGCATCTGTAACCCGAGGTACCACTGTATACCATATTCCTACATATGCCATTTTAGGGTATTGAGATCAGGTGTTTTTCCATAAATGCCACCCGTTCTCCAGCCCTTCCACTGTCCACCTATGGTAGGGACAAAAATAAAACCAATCATCTCGGTGCAATCCAATGTTAAACAGAAAGTCTGATTAGAATCCTGAATTGTATAAGAATGGTCATGTGCCTTTCTGTCTAGATCTCTGTCTCTTTCTCCTACTAAGGAGTTCAAGGCATCATCCTTAGGGATGATCTTCCTATATTCTCTATAGCAGGGGTGGGGAACCCTTTGACCCAGGGGGGTCAGATCTTTCTCTTCCCGTACCAGAGGCAGATATAGGGGAGCACAACCCGTTTGCCCTCCCTTGGCACGGAGCCTCAGGGGCATGGCAGAAGGTGCCAAAATAATGACTTAGAATGGAAGGTGAGAGTTGGCAGGGGGCATTGAATTTTGGTGCCACTGAAATTTGAAAGCCCAAAGTCCACCACTGCTCCTACCCCGTGAAGCAGCTTTGACAGCTGAGTGGCATCATCCATCTGACAGTACATGAAAATGTGTATTTTGAAGAATGTACCTGCGGGTATAGGGTGGTCTATACATTCATTCATTCATTCATTCATTCATTCAATCAGTCAATCAATCAATCAATGAACAGGGAGCACAAGAAACAAGACAGTGTAAGTTAAGAAGATGCAAAGTTATACTAGATCCAAACCCCATTCATCAATGGGGCTGTTGTTGCTGCTCTGCCTAAGCCTGAATGAGCTAAATATCCCATAACCACAGGCCTAGCAGGGGCCCAGATTAACATGGGACGAAATCTCTTTGCAAAAATCTGAATTTTGCACTACCCCTCAGATTTGCAGGTCCCGAGCAGTGATATCAGTGTAACCAAACCGTGCGTTGTTGTGAAGCTAGAACAGGGCCGTCTTACTCATAGGCGCTAGGGGTGTGGGGCACCTGGGCGCCAGGCTCTCAGGGGCGCCTGGCTGGGAGTCCGAGGCCCGAGAGTTGAATCCGGGGAAGAGTCCTCCCATCGGTCGGAGCACCATGGCTTTTCTGCTGCGGGTTCAGGAGCGCCGCGAGTTCGGGGGTGAACGAGCCAGTGAGACACTGAGGCAGCCAGCCGGCTCCTCCCTCCTGCATGCCTGGGACTGGGCAATCGGGTGGGGCACCAGGTGGATCTTTGCACCCGGTGCCGCATATGCTTAAGAGAGCCCTGAGCTAGCAAGCTGCTCTGAACTCCTTGGAGGAAGGATGGGATATAAATAAAGCAAAATGATAGGATAAAGCTGCCAGTTCCTACCACAGAGGGGGGAAATGGATACACTTTCAACAAAAAGACAGGACTAGATAAATCATCTTAGGCCTCTGTTGGCAGGCAACATGATTTATTGCTGCAATAATAATTTTTAAAATCCAGTTTGCTGAATTAGTTTTTAATTTCATTTGAGGTCTGCCCTTTGCTTGGGTTCGCTGTCCCGTATTCCTCCAATAATTATTAATTTAATTGTTCGGGTTTTTGTCCTTACATAATGCAGTCCATTTGGCTGGCTGCAATTATCTTATAGAGTTCTCTTTTCTTTAGATTATAATAGAACATTTCCCTCTTTCACCCCTCAAGAAATGTTTCTTTGGCTTTCTGCTGCTTTCATTGCTATTCCTATTCCTACTGCTATTTTTTTTTTAAAAAAGAGCAATTAGATCCATCATCACCACAATGAATTAAATATACTTTAGCAAATCTGTTTTTATATGTCTGCAGATAATATTCCAATACACCTCACAATTGAGGCCATCTGGCAATAATTTTTTTCTTAATGATTTTACTAGTAAAGGAGGAGGGAGAGTCCTTCAGAAAGAATATAATGGCATGCTGATCTTTTCAAAAGCTTGAGGATCAATGCTTGAAAGAGGATGTGTTTGATTAGAAGAGGACTAATCCAAAATAACTGAGTTTTAATTAGAGCTGTGCACACCAGCACCCATAACCCAATCCAAGATCCTGATCCAGGGACCCAGATTAACCCCACCCAGCACTGAATCAATTCAGGGGTGGGGTTGGTGTTTAACTGGGGTGGATTGGGGGTCTAAAGGGGTGAGCTAGCAAAGGAGGTGCTGCATCTCTTTACCAGCTGCTGAACAGATGGTGCAATCCTGCTGGGGTCTGCTTCCCCAGTGCATGCTGGAAGAGCTGGTGGGTGGGTTGACTCAATCTGAACAGTCCCAGAAATAATGCATGCTATTGCCCAGACTTTTTCGAGGGGGGAAGTAGACTGTCCTGGGAAGACAGGCGAACTAATGCCAGTGTACTGGAAGAAGCAAAGATCACCAGTGTCACAGCAATGTTTGACCAACATCAACATCAATGGACTGGTAGTGTTGTGCAGATGCCTGATGATCGTATTCCAAAGCAACTACTCTATTCTGAACTTAAAAATGGAAAGCGTAATGTTGGTGGTCAACAAAAGAGGTTCAAAGACTCTCTCAAAGCAAATCTTAAAAAATGTAATATAAACACCGACAACTAGGAAACACTGGCCTGTGAGCGCTCCAACTGGAGAACAGCCTTTCCCAAAGGTGTCATGGACTTTGAAGATGCTTGAACTTAGGACAAAAGGGGGAAATGCACTAAGAGGAAGGCACGCTTGGCAAACCCTCACCATGATCAACTCCCACCCAGAAACCTATGTTCCCACTGTGGAAGGACGTGTGGATCCAGAATTGGCCTCCACAGTCACTTACAGATTCACTGTTAAGACCGTGTTCATAGAAGACAATCTTACTCGGCTATGAGTAATTGCCAAAGAAGAAGAGTTCAGCTTGTCACCAAGTCACAAGAACAAGAAAAAAGCCCAAGCCCGTCTGGTCCAATATACAGTGGTACCTCAGTGTTATGTACTGAGTTGAATAGGATCCAAACTTTTCAGCCTGACCAATGCAGAGTTGGTTGTCTGTGAGCAACCAATAATGCACAGGAGCATAAGAAAGGTTTATGGCAGAGCTTTGGCTGCGCTTCACAATAGGGCCAGAACATGGTGGAGTGGACTATTTGTGTTTCAGGTCAAGGAAGATTAGGCTCCTTTGTGATGTGGTCTGAAGGCCTGGTCTGAAGGAACATGAGGTCACCACTTTGCTGATGCTAAGCAGACATGGCTCTGGTCTGTGTCTTGATGGGAGACCACCTTTCAGAAATTACATGGATGTTGCCTTCAGTTTCTTGCAAGAAAGGTCAGATATAGATGTAAGAAAACAAATTAATGTGGTGCTAAAATTTAAGGCCAGTGAGCTAACTATTTTTGGCCCAAGGATCACATTCACCCCCTGAGGGCTGCATGTCAGCAGTAGGTGTGGCCAAAAGTGGGTGTGGCAACATGTGACAAGTACCCTGTCCCTGTCAAATTCCCCCAGGATCCTCAGAGCTCCAAAGTGTGCCTTAGCTCCAGACACCTCTTGGTGAATCTCTTATTCAGAAAGTTAGCATTCTATAACTATGTTTTTCCAATTTCATGGGCTTTGCAATAAGGGAAGTTGCCAAAAATGTTGCTTACAGAGCACAGAAGACCTCTGGGTTGTTGTTATTTTATATCATCATCATCATCACAATAGTAGAGGTTTTTTTAAAAAAAAGAGATTACAAGTTTCCTTTATGATTCTTAGAAAACCCCACACGGCTCTCCTTTAACAAGAAAAGACAGAGCTCTTCAGGCAGCATTACTGACAGCCTCATATTGTAAGGTCCATTGGAGGACACAGAAAAGCACCAGAAAAACCAGTGTGAAGTCCCCCCCCCCCCTTTAAGGTACAGAGAACACACCACTATATCACCTCTTAATTCTAAGGTAAGAGCAAGTAGTAGACCCCACACTTCCTCATAAGGGATTATAGAGGGAGGTGAATCCCTTTTACTTCTTCCGCAAAAAGCCCATGGAACTCTTAGTCTGCATTTTGGCAGTCTAAATTCACACTGGAGGGGCTCATCTGCCGGCAAATTTCACCCACTTTGGCCAAAAGAGGAAATAGCCACTTTAGATTCCCCATTATAGTGAATGGGGAATCCAAAGCTTTGTTATATGCAGAGTGGCTCAGAATCTGAATTGGAGATCAAAGTGGACAAAACATAGAGCAAACCAGTCAGAATTTTTTAAAAATGCTCAGATAAATATTGGGGCCCATGTCGCTCCTACCATATGATGCTCCCCAGACCTTCCCACCTTTTGGGGACAGAGGAGTGGGATGCTATGTCATGGCTGGCTGCTGCTCAGACTATTTTTATTACTGAAGCTCTGGAAAAGAGTCATGTGGTAAAATCTGCACCATTTCCCCTATGGCTGGTATTTAACATGCCAGCAGAAGGCCAGGAGAACACGACAGTAAAAGAAGAAGTCAACAAGGCATATTTTATGAGAAGAGGTTGAAAGAACTGGACCTATTTAGCTCAATGACAGGGAGGATGTTAAGGGATATGATAGATGAGATCTGTTGCACGAACTTCCACAATTCCCTCGCATCTTCTCTCTGGGGAAAAGCTTGCAGGCAGCAGAGACTTTCATCTGGCAAGGCTTAAAGTTCTGGTGCTTTTTTGTTTTACAGTCTGCTGCTAAAGGCTTTGTATTAGTGATGACAAGGTCAGAGAAGTGTGTCTATCACTGGAACTGCATGATAATGGGGCATGTGCTGGTTAGGAACACAGGAAACTGCATATACAGAGGTGAGGCTATTGGTTCATGTAGCTCAGCATTGCCTAAGCTGATTATTATTCTGTTATGGGTTTGTGGAGGTGAGACAAATCCATAAAGACACCCTAAATTCCTGGTTCCAATAAAAGTCAGAATTAATCAACGTTTGGGGAGTTAAACTCAACCTCTGGATTCAACTTACGTTAAAAATACAAGCCAGGCAAGTGAACATAACCAGCTATGCCCTGGGCTCCCCAGTCTCTCTCATCACCAACGAAAATAAATTAACGAAGAGATGAAGAACCTATCCACGTACTGCTTACACAACCCCCCCCCCATACACTATATAATATAATGAATGTTTACGACCCCCATTTTTTTCTCCTCTGCTGTCTCCTCCCACCTCTCTTCTCCCCTAACCTCATACTGCCTATAGGTAAAGGTAAAATGGTAAAGGACCCCTGGATAGTTAAATCAAAGATACCCATGGGGTGCAGTGCTCATCTCGCTTTTCAGGCCAAGGGAGTTGGCGTTTGTCCACAGACAGCTTTCCAGGTCATGTGGCCAGCATGAATAAACCACTTCTGGCGCAACAGGACACCGTGGCGGAAACCATAGTGCACGGAAATGCCGTTTACCTTCCCGTCCCAGTGGTACCTATTTATCTACTTGCACTGGTGTACTTTCAAATGGCTAAGCTGGCAGGAGCTGGGACAGAGCAACAGGAGCTCACCTCATCATACAGATTCGGACCACTGACATGCCAATCAGCAAGCCCAAGAGGCTCAGTGGTTTAGACCACAGCGCCACCCACGTCCCTATAACTGCTATATTGCCTATAACAGCAGTGTCTCACGCTGAAAATGTAACTGATCTGCAGAAAGGACTCTATGTATTGAAAACAGAGACACTGTATGTACTTTTGTTACCCAAGAGTATCTTTTACACCAGAACCACCTTGAGCAGAGAGATAGTTAGCAGGAGTTTCAAGAGAGAGAGGCAGACTTGCAGTAGGCAATGATGTAAATGGAAGGTGAGTTGGTTGCATTTTTGCAAGCAGTTTTTCCAGCTGGAGAGTGGGGGCTGACAGTCTGAATCAAAGGAGCCAGCTCTGGTCGTATATGTGGGTAAATAAATCAGATACCATAAAGACACCACAGTCTCTGCTGTTCCTCATTTCCAAAGGAGACACAAACCCTGGGTAAGCGCCTGGACTCCTGGGAAGATGACAGAGTAGAGGGATGGTCCACCTGTGGCCCTCAGGTGTTGTAGGACCACAACTCCCATCAGCCCCACCCAACATGGCCAGTGGTCAGGACTGATGGGAATTGAAGTCAACAAATTCTACAGTCAACACAGGTTTGCCATCCATAGTCTAGCATATACATGTGATGTTATCTCAGTGTAGGAAACTTGTATCAAGAGAAGTGGGCTTTGTTGACACCAGGGATCAAATTAAACAATAGACAATATCTATTCCCTTACAGGAAACTGCTGGTGAGGCAACAGAGTGGGCGTCATAGCACTTTCTTCCCCTCAAAATGTTCCCGTCAGAGTCACACACTCTGTGGTGTTTGTTAAGTAACATATTAATAGTGCTTAGAGACTGGTGAAAGAATTTCTAACACAACAGATGCTTTAGCAGAGGCAAATGTGATTGTCAATGAGGTAATGTAGCAGGATGCGATCATATGCCAAGCCTGACAAAGCTTCCCTACCCCCGTTTATGTTTCAAACATTGGGAAGAGTTTAATGTGGCTGCTACGGTTTGGGATGAAGTTCTCCATCCCAGAGATGTGCCAATGTCTTGATTAGCATCGTGGGCACCAGAGGGGGTGGGCAAGAGGCAAAAACCCCAGCCACAGTAGAAAACAAGGAGCTAGCGCACATTGCTGACTCCTGTTATTAACATATACGGTTATTTTTTAATTTCAGATATCTTAACATGTGCGACACAGCTCAGCTACCTAGAAAGATACATTGCCCCTTCTGTGCTCCCCCAAAATCATCCTGAATCTTCCAAAATTCGCCTTCATTTAATGCCCATGACTTCTAGTGCTATGAAAAAGGAAGAAAAGGGTTTTCTCTACCCACTTTCTCCTTGTCTAACTTTATATGCTTCTATCATGCTGCCACTTACTGGTGACACAAAGCCAGGTGTCGAAGAAGAGAAGAGAAGAGAAGAGAAGAGAAGAGAAGAGAAGAGAAGAGAAGAGAAGAGAAGAG
>JAXCMG010000020.1:25530593-25551086 GCA_034642415.1 Podarcis siculus | reverse complement strand
AGAAGAGAAGAGAAGAGAAGAGAAGAGAAGAGAAGAGAAGAGAAGAGGAGGAGGAGTTTGGATCTGATATCCCGCTTTATCACTACCCGAAGGAGTCTCAAAGTGGCTAACATTCTCCTTTCCCTTCCTCCTCCACAACAAACACTCTGTGAGGTGAGCGGGGCTGAGAGGCTTCTGAGAAGTGTGACTAGCACCCAGCAGCTGCATGTGGAGGAACGGGGAAGCGAACCTGGTTCACCAGATTACAAGTCCACTGCTCTTAACCACTACACCACACTGGCTCTCATTTCTTTATCATCAAAAACGTAAGCACACATGTGTATTAGCATTCGCTCCAAGAGAATAGAAAGCAATAGATTCTGATCCTGAAATCAAAGGGGAAATGAGAACTGGATGATGATGATGATGATGATGATGATAGAATCATAGAATTGTAGAGTTGGAAGGGACCCCAAGGGTCATCTAGTCCAACCCCCTGCAATGGAGGAATCTCAACTAAAGCATCCATGACAGAAGTCCATCCAGTCTCTGCTTAAAAACCTCCAGTGAAGGAGAATTCACAACCTCCCATGGGGGGCCATTCCACTGACAAACAGCTCTTACTGTCAGAAAGTTCTTCCTGATGTTTAGTCGGAATCTCCTTTCTTGTAACTTAAATCCATTGGCTTGGGATGGTGATGACAACGACAATAATGTCTGGAGGGCAGGAGGATGTGATACAACTAAAATAACAAGTGAGTGATAGAGAGATAATTTCCGCCCTCCCTTCCCAACAGGTGGGCGTGGTTTGCGACACCGAGTTGGCTTACCTGGTCGGGTGCCTCCCACCTGCATAGGGTGGCCATCGTCCTGCCCCCAGCCTGGGAGGACAATGGATGGCCGGCTGGGGGTGGGGCGAGGGCCAAGGGAAAAGAGGCTGACCCCTCCGGCCAAACCTCACTTTGTTTCTGTTGGGATGCTGTTAAGAAATCTGGGGCAATTGGCAGGCCCCCAGCTGGCTCCAGCCCACCGGCCGACGTGCCGGTCAAACTCCAGTCCTTGGTGCAGCATGAATCTGCAACCCAGAGCTTCAGAAGCTGGGCACGCAACTCAGCAGAGTCAACGCACAACAGAAGCAGCAGGGAGAGGCTCTGTAAAGCATATTTACAAGCAGTTTATTCAGCGTACATCAGGACAAAAGGAAAAACATGTCTTCTCCCTTTCATGTCCAAGCAAGCAGCATAAGCAATAGCTATACACAAAACGGAAGTTCCCAGCAAGCTGTGCTGGAGTGTAAACAGGCATGTGACACACAACAGTCATGCCTGTTCCCCTTAAGGTGGAACGGAATATTCTAACAGTTTCCTCCTCTTCCCTTCCCACTGCACCTCATTGCCCTGCACATCCTCAATCCCAGTCGGGCTGAGAGGGTTACATGCCAAGGCCTGTGCCAAGTTTCCCACATTCTGAAGTTGAATAAAGTTGTGGCCAATTTGAACCCATACTTTGGTCTCTTGTCTCATTCTTTGGGGAGGGGGGTAGGCAGGGTTCAGCACGTGTGCATGCAAATAGCTTAGATACACACTGTTCCATGATTCCACGTGGGCAGCCAGTTGTACATTATATCCTTTTGGTTACAGCTGGAGGCGAAAGGCACATTCTGTCGCTAGCAGGCCAGCTCTCTCCTCCAACCTTTATGACTCTGTAATAATATTTGAGATTATATGCCTGCTGTTCTGAGGCTTTGAGAATTAGCACCGCATCTTAGGCCAGCTCTCGCGGCAAACTCTGAGCACAGCGGTTCTTTTCAAGCCACTTGCTCCATCCATCAGTCATGCTGTTGGTTTGGATGGCAAATGCTCTAGGAGTCTCCTGGTTGCCTGACATGGATCCATCTGGGAATAAGCACGTCACTCAACTTTGCTGAAAATCTGACATGCTGACCGACACAGCCATCATTTCAATGGGCCTTTTCCCAGAGGCTTCCAAAATTGCAAAACACCCCTCTTCTTAGGAAGCAATTTAACAACCCCTCCCATGGTGCTTTCAGGTATATTAGAAATAATTTCAAAAAGTATGTATCCTATGTGAAAATGATATTTGTGTGTGTGTGTGTGTGTTTTAAAAACAAATAACAGTTCAAATCGGGAAAAATACATACAGTAAATGGACAAAAGTACAAAGATTCAGAAAATGTTTATTTCTGCGTCCACCCCAGAAATAAAACACTGGTTTTCCTGCTTCCCAGTAGCCAACCATTTCCAGAGTTCTCAGTAAAGAAAACTCCTTTCCCACTCAGTTCAGTTTAGAGTATAAAGTGTTTATTGTATTGTAGCACAAGACAAGCATAAACACACTAGCTACGTAAACTTTAAGAGATGTTGGCGTATCACGAACTAACCTACTATAATACCGTTCTTATGGTCTTAGAAGTAAACCTTGTAAAGATGCAAGTACAGTAACACCTCTACTTACAAACACGATCTTTTCCTGGGTGCCGTCTGCACCCTGAAAAGTCCGTAAGTAGTCATCAAAGATCGCTTCTTTGCATGCTCAAAGCACGCAGATCGCTTCTGCACATGCACGTGCGGAAAACCCGGAAGTAAACACTTCCGGGTTTGCCACGTTCATAACCTGAAAGTTACGTAACTAGAGCGGTATGTAACTAGAGGTATGAACTAGCACTTCAACATGCTAGCTCACCATGCTATATCGTGTCCTCCCTAAAAGAGGGCATGTGTTGCGGTGAGACCTGGAGACTGACCTCCTGTGTTGTGGGTGCGTTGGATTGGTTTGCCACAACACCTGATTGGTAGGTCCCTCTATGTTGGGTTCAATCTGACCAATGGGGTGCAGTCCAAAAGGGATCGAGTGACCTATTTATACCCATGCACGTGACCCAGAGCTTCCTCTTTCAGCTCATGCATTCGGAACACCCACCCACCTCTCCCTAATTTTAGGGCTTTGAGATTGACCTTGCTATGCCATCCTCTGTTGTCTGTCATTGGGACAGGGGCACAGTAAGAATTTCCCCACTTGGCTGATTGGCGGTTGCCATTTGGGTTTTGCCTGCGGCGTAGCAAATCGTCACAACTTGTAAGGTTGCGGATAGGCTCTGGTTCAGGTGACAAGGATGGGGGAGCGGTCTAGCCATCCCTATGTGAAGGGTATTCCATTAAAGGAATCCAGGGACTCAACCGGTTTGGTTAACCCCTGAGAGGGGGTTGTGCCCGTGCCTGAGTCCAGGGGGGCATCTGGGTGGTGAACATAGTCTGTTCCTGGCTTTTCACCTTCCCAGGTGTTCACCCTTGGCTGACCTATGCTGGTGCCCTGGGTCAGCGCTACCTGCAGGAGTGCAGGGAGCTAGTCGAACCAGAGCCTATGTAACCTCTCACCTTCTGTAATCAATAAAGTTGTGGCCTAAATTCTGCCAAAAACCAAAACTAAAATTTGAGCCATGTGTGAAAGTATTAGGGGGGAGGTCTCTGGGTCTGAACACACAAAGCTAACCATACAGCATGCAACCTTCAGCTTCTCCAGTGCTCTGCAAAACCTCTTTTCATGAATACATCACACCATTGCTGTTGAATTCACCCTTGGCTTTATACCTGCCTCTGCATCTACACACACTCCTTAGAGAAAGGGAGGGTGTATGAGCCATGCTGCAGGCATTTAGCTTTGCATTTTTCTGAACAACCCAGGGCAGCTGGCATGGTAACTCTAAACAGAATCCAGGCATGGACCAAGCACTTAGGAAGCAGCTACACTGGTAAAGAAAAAGGGCTTTATGTGCGTTATAACACCGTGACACCAGATGGCGCTGTTGAGTCCCATCTTTGGCCAACATGATTTCCCTTTATGAAGTTTACAATGCGTTTTTCTGAAAAACTTTTTGGATGTGTCTAGATCCAGCCTTGGTGCAATTTCACCATTTTTCCCAATTTACACCAACATGGAGTATATAGAATTTCAGGCAGTATTTCTGGATACTGTGAAGTCTGCGGTTTAATTATCAAATAATGCGAGCTCTTGCTTTAGGCCTTCATTATATTCTGTAGAAAATGAAGTTTTTAATCTTGCATTAATTATGTGTCTGCTGCAAACGTAGTAGTTTCTCTTTCTCTCTCTCTCATATATATATAATTTCAGCACTTAATCATAAACATTTATTAGTTCTCTTATCTTTAATCTTGCTAGACTTCCCACGCTTCTGTGTGAGGAAAAGGATTAAAGAAATAGGACAGTGCCAAATCGTCACTATACTTTGTGATATATATATATATTTTGTAAGTTATTGGAAGATCAAATGACCTCAGCTTACATAAAAAACTGCAATTAAATATAACCCCAAACGAGGACACGTTTCTTTGCTATCTGTCCCAGTGGCTGAAATGACACTCACTTTGATGAAGAATAGCATCTTCACAGGGAATGGGTCATGTTGACAGACACAGGGGGCAATGGCAGAGAAAGTCGCTAGGGCACCTGGGGCGGCACGCCCAGGACCAGGGCGAGCCACCCATAGGGGCAGGGTGAGGGTGGGGTGCACTGTGGGGCCTCCGGAGTCTGCCTGCCTCCTCCCACTCAGCCACCCCACGGCTGGGGGGGACACACAGTGGGCGGACCATTTGGGCAGGTTGGAACCTGCGCATGACTGAGCCACCATGTCTCTACCAGGAGAGATGCATGGCTTGGGCATGCTGCAGACCCCACGGTGAGTACTGCCCAGCATTTTGTCACACACCCCCTCAGTGGTGACACCCGGGGTACCCACACCCACCGCACCCCCTTCCTCCACCCCTGACAGGGGGCAATCCGATGGCAGAGATCTTCTGGGATCAGCACCTTAAGATGAAGTGGATCTCCAGCTCAGCTAGTAGATTCCTAGCTCAGTCAGACTCAGCCAACATTAAGTCCAGAAGCCCAGCTCAGTCAAAGATACACCAATGCATAGGTAGGCAAACTAAGGCCCAGGGGCCAGATGCGGCCCAATCGCCTTCTCAATCCGGCCCGTGGATGGTCCAGGAATCAGCATGTTTTTACATGAGTAGAATGTGTGCTTTTATTTAAAATGCATCTCTGGGTTATTTGTGGGGGCGTAGGAATTTGTTCATATTTTTTTCCCCAACTATACAATTCTAGGATTATTCCTCAAGAACTGTAAGATCCGCAACATCACCTCACCTCTATCTGTCTCAAAGCGTGCAGAAGATTTGCTGCTTTCACCTGAAGAAATGTCGCTAATAACTATTTTTTAACACTCCTGCTGTTGCATTGACACAGCAGATAAATTGCATCTTGTACGGAGGTGTGTTCATAGCATTAACCTCGCTAAAATTAATGATGCTTCCCCTGCAGTTCCTCTCACTTTGTCTCCATTTGGTGGAATTATTGATAGGATTTCTTCTCCTCATATTGATTCTTTGAATTTGGACCAGTACTGTTCTGAATGTTGATTAACAACGAAGAGGCTAACACCCTTGAAACGCGTAAGTCTAGACAACAAATTTAAACTCTCATTCGTTTTTCATGGTAAGCCCTGGGAACTGTAGTTCTGCGGTCGGAGCTGGGGATCTTTAATAGAACCTCCCTAAAAACTTGCTAAGAGACGAGGGTGGCGCTGTGGGTTAAACCACAGAGCCTAGGGCTTGCTGATCAGAAGGTCGGCGTTTCGAATCCCCGCAATGGGGTGAGCTCCCGTTGCTCGGTCCCTGCTCCTGCCAACCTAGCAGTTCAAAAGCATGTCAAAGTGCAAGTAGATAAATAGGTACCACTCCGGCAGGAAGGGAAACGATGTTTCCGTGCACTGCTCTGGTTCGCCAGAAGCGGCTTAGTCATGCTGGCCACATGACCTGGAAGCTGTACGCCGGTTCACTCGGCCAATAAAGCGAGATGAGCGCCGCAACCCCAGAGTCGGTCACGACTGGACCTAATGGTCAGGGGTCCCTTTACCTTTTAAAATCTTGCTATTCTTCAGCAGAGAATGGCAGTGGAGTCCAATTTTTGTAACAATATTCATTTGGAAATGACAAGCACCATCTTAGTGAGTGATCCTGTGCCAGGAAGCGGGCATAAGACAAGCTGCCATAAACCCCATATGGGCCAACCTGATCATACCAGCAGGGAGATTAGCCTTTAAAATAGTACAGTGGTACCTCAGAAGTCGAACAGAATCCATTCCGGAAGCCCATTCAACTTCCAAAACATTCAGAAATCAAGGCACGGCTTCCAATTGGCTGCAGGAAGCTCCAATCGGAAGCCACGGAAGCCCCATTGGACGTTCAGGTTCCAAAGAACATCTGCAAACCGTAACACTGACTTCCGGGTTTGCGGTGTTTGGGAGCCAAAATGTTCGACTCACAAGGCGTTTGGGATGTGAAAGAGTTAGGATACAAATTAAGTCCTGCCCCATCCCCGCCTGCCCTCACTGTACCCCCGGAACCAATACTAGCCCAATTTGGATTTACACTAGCCTTGGCTTAGCCAGGTTGAGCAAGTTATGCCAGCCTATCTTTGGCTAAGAAGGTTGGAGATAATTCCAGCTAAGATGCGTTCCATCCTAAACAGTGGATCTTGCCATAGGGTGGCCTCCTTAAAGAGGCATTCCCTTGTTTCTTCTCTATCATAGGCTTTTCCATTATGTTTCCTGCTCTGTGCCTCATTTATGCCCCGTTGAAAAAATAAAGGAAGCATGCTTCTTGCTTCAGAAATATTTTTCCATATGCAGATTTACTCAACAGATCAATCAATTAAGAGACATGTGATTAACCAAATAACGTTTCTTGTTGCAGTCCTAATTAGTTGCATGAGGGGATGGTTTTCTGTAAATTCAAAACTGTGAGGGCATCTAGGGTTTGAGATCAAGCAAGCCCAAAGCATTTACGACCATCCCACAAAAAATGGAATCTGCAGACTAAAAACAGTGCTTTTTTAAGGGGGGACACAGGGGTACGTACACCCCTAAACATTTTGTGAATCTAAGTGTGGCCTCATTGAGGGACAGTATTTCAATATGAGTAGAAAATGAGAGTACCCCTAAACATTTTTTTTGATAGAAAAAAAGCATTGGTTGTTCGTGCTGATGCCAGTAAGATGAGACCAATATAAAAGGGGTCACTCCATCTCTAATTTAGATTACCTTCTAATATTTCAAAGAATGTTCACCAATTTTCATTTTGGGAGGAAATACAGTGCTTTTGCAATTCATGCTTTCTGCTATCTTTAGAGCTGTGGCTTCTATCGAGCTCAAAAACATGTTTTGAAATTTAATTGGTTTTTAGAACGGTTTCATGCTTCACACCAAGAATTTTCCTATTGGGTTCAGACTGAACTGTAATATTCACATTTCCCCACCCTGGAAACTGTCTCTACTCCTGGGTCTGCAGTCTCTGGATCAGGTCAATGGTCCACCTAGTCCAGCATCCTGTTCTCACAGTGGTCAACCAGATACTGGTGCGAAACTCGCAAGCAGGACCCGGGTGCAAGTGGCCTCTTCCCTCCTGCAGTTTCCAGCATTCCTGGTATTCAGGAGCATTGCTACCTCTGACAATGGCAGAGCCATTGTGACTAGCAGCCATCAACAGCCCTCACCTCTATGAGTTTGTCCAATCCTCTTCAAAGCCATCCATGTTGGTGGCTGTGGAATTTGCCCTCCTAGGTGTGTGACATCATACTGGGTTCATAGGGAAAGGGTTAACTAATTGTAAAATGACTAACCAATGGGAACCCAGGGGGAGGAGTTAACTGTGTATAAGGTTGAAGCACAGAGGGTTTTTTGAGGAGTTAGAGTTGTTGAGAAGACAGACTGGAGTTAGAAGAGACAGAGAGGATAAGTCTATGGGTTGGGCTAGTCTGGTGGGAGAGAGTGAGAGAATTTGTTAAGAGGAATCAGTCAAACAGTTGAGATAATCAGTCAGAAGGTATTAGGAAGGTATGGGCTGGTAAAGAAACCAAAGTTAAGATACTGACAGGAATATTATCTGAGAAACCATAAACTTGTTAATGTTTGTAAAATAAACTTGTTTTTTTGTTGTTGTTCACTTTTAACAACTGTCTGGACTCAGTGTTTTACCAGAGAGTAACTGGTTGATGGCAGCGGGGAAGCGAGCACAGTGGTGGCACAGGGATCAATAGACCGTTTAAACGTCCAGGGACCCTGTGTGATCGCCACAGTGACCATCACTGCCTCCGGTGGGAGTGAGTTCCAAAGTTTAACTCTGTGCTATGGGAAGAAGTACTTTCTCTTGGGCACAGGTTAATGACTTTCTAAACTACAAGTCCTGGATCTTCATGGCTGTTTCTCCCCATCTTCTTGCTTCCCTTCTTATTCTGCCTCCTTCCCAGATTCAAGTAGGTAGCCGTGCTGGTCTGCTGTAGTCGAAATAAATTAAAACAATTCCTTAAGAAGATGGTTAAAAACCGGGACTTCCGGGTTGGCGCCATCACCGAATGGCGGACTCCCTCCGAGCTCCGGAGGGAGTCTGCTCGGCAGGGCTCGGGTTCTACCGCGCCGGCGATGCGGGGACCCTTAAAAACCATGGGCACGGAGACCGTGGACATGGGTGACTCGGCTGGCACCGTTAGCGCCCCCCCGACTCGTGAAGAAGCCTTTTTAAAGGCTTCAGATCGGGTGCCGGGGAGCGGCGTGGTGCTTTGAGTCCTCTGCTTCCCCTGCCGAGCGAAGCCGCATGCCATCCGGTGGAGAGCACTGACTTCTTCCATTGAAAATTCGGACTTTTAACAACAACCCGTGAGTAATTTGGAAACCGGGTTTTAAAGGAGAAAAAAAGGAAATTTTTTTCGGATTCGGCACGAGCGGGGGGGATCTAAAAAGGAAGTCAGTCCCCCCTCCCTATTGTAAGCATTTCAAAACAAGGACTGAGTAACCAAGGTCCAGAGAGAAGCGTATTTCAGATAAAAATCAAGAATTTCACGATGGGAAATTACAAGAATTGTGCTGGAGGAGAAGAGTGGGGTGAGAAGGGAAACGTAACCCCCCCTGGGAACCGGGGCGACCCGCGAGAGAGCCTGGGGAAAAGAGACGTAGACTTTGACAGCTGTCAAAGTGGCTGTCAAAGTCGGAAAGTGTAAAGAGGACTTTGTTATGAGGACTTTGCTAGTTAATTTCGTTACAATTGGTCACGATTTGGATACAAAATGTTGAAAATATGGAATAACAATCGGACTTTTGGATAAGAGGAAACAAAGTTACTACAACCCGCCTAGAGGAGTTTCGGGACATTACAAGAACCATAAGCGGAAAAATACTCTGGGAATTGTACAGGACTTGCTATCTCCTGAGAAAGCTGCAAAACTGAAATAGTATTTTGTCTACAGGGGTGTTTACATTAAAGGAGACAATAGAATTCTCTATTGAAGAAAGGAAGGGACTGGACGTAAGTTTTTGTTCCTGAATAACAATAACCCCTGTAGAGGCACCAAATTCCTGAATTAGAACGTTTTAGCAGCAGAACAGGATAAGAAACTTGACAACAACATGGAACAGAACAATGGGGGGAACCCCTTCGGGGTCGTTTTTGGATTGGACGTTTGAAGTCAAACATTACAAAAATAATATTTAAAGGAAAAAGAAAGAAAAGAAAAAGAAACTGGCAAGGTGGAACTGATTTGAGTATGGATCTAAGACTTCCAGGCAGACAACAGACAGACAGATTGATGGACATGGGGAACGCGAACCGGGGAAGGGGGGGGAGAATCAGAATCCAAAGGCTCTGTAACTATTTTTTTGAATTTTTTTTTATATTTTGCTGGGGGGGTTTTAGTAAAAGAAAAAGGGAATTCGTGGAATGAAACTGAGGGGGCCTTGGGGAGAGAATTTTTGATTTGCATTTTTACTTTGTTAAGGTAAAGATGATGATTGTATAATTTAAATTGGAATATGGGGCTAAATAATTTAAGGTTTAAACTGGGAGTGAGAGCTTGTAGAACCAACATTATGAAAGGGGAATAGGGGGGGGGGGGGGGGGGGGAGTCCCGGAAAGTGGGTAACGAAAATAAGATTTTTAAAGTATTTCATTTTTGTTTTATTTTTATTTTTATTTTTATTTTTATTGTATTCTGAAAATCTTAATAAATATGATTTAAAAAAAAGAAGATGGTTAAAAACCTAAAACCTAAAAACTCCCTTAAAAGAATCAAGTCTTCAAAAAACTTATATGATATGATTCTTTAAAAGAATCCTTCCAAAAGAATTTAAAAATTATAATGTATCACCTTAGAGACCAACTGAGTAATTTTCGGTATAAGCTTTTGTGTACACTTTTGTGTATATACAATTTCATCTAAAGAAATGTGCATGCACACGGAAGCTTATATCTAAAACTACTCAGATAGTCTCTAAGGTGCTACATTATAATTTTTAAATTCTTTTAGAAGGATTCTTTTAAAGACTTTCTTAGGTCATATAACTTTTTTGAAGACTTGATTCTTGTAAGGGAGTTTTTAGGTTTTAGGTTTTTAACCATCTTCTTAAAAAATTGTTTTAATTTATTCCATCCTTCCCAAAATATTTTAACCAGGGCTTTTGTTCAGCTGGAACTCTCCAGAACTCAGTTCCGGCACCTCTCAGGTGGGCACCATTATAAGAGAACAAGGGGGCATTCTTGATGAGTTACGGCACCTCTTTTTCTAGAAAAATAGCACTGGTTTTAACTAAATTAGTCCTTACCCTTGTATATCTATTTTCACACACATTACTTGGCTGGAGAACAGCATTGCAAGATTCAGAGGCATGCAAATTTCGTTTTGGTTTGTGTATTGTTCAGGAAAGTGCAAATTGGATGGGTTTGCCTTTAAATGCAAACTGCATTGACTTTCTCATCCACTCCTAGGCTGGACCCTTCTATCCTCCCCAGGCCTGGAATTTGATTGGGGAACTGCCCTGCACAGAGTGTTTCCTGGCCTATGAGTTGGACCAAATAAAAGAGTGTGGCAGCTCAGGTACTTTAAAAAGATGTCTGTAAAGTGAAAGGTTTATTTACTGTGTCTGAACACATTGTGATACATTTTTCTACCCTTGAGATTCTTCATATATTTCACCCTAGAGAGAGAAAAGCTGCCATTTCACCTCACCATTTGCCCGGAGGTGAAATTAGGCGGCAAATATACCCGAGAGGGTTTTCTTACAACTTCGCCTTAGTAGAGTTTGTGTGTCCCTGACACCTTTGTCTACAAGTCCCTTGTTCTTCTTGTTGCCACTTAATGCTACCTGAGTCCATTTTGTGCCAAGACTGGTTCTAATATTCCTTTTGTTGGCTGATGGCAACATGTTGTTATGGAAACCCGAACCATAGCTCTCATTAACAACTTCTCGCACAGGGATTCTGAATGAAATATTCTTCTGACGCCGAGAATTGAATTACCAATTGATTCAACTGACAATAACAAAGAGATCTGAGCCCGTCACATAACATAAATGATTTGCTAATCTCTCATAAATCTTCCATAAAGACACAAATAATACCACATGAAAGCAATACATAGAGCAATGGTGACATTTTCAGAAGCACAAATTAAGGAGGTCATTATCTCTTCCTCCCCACCCCTTTTTCATGTGCATGGAAGATATATCTGATTAGCACTGATGCTAATGCTGTACTAAAATTTCATTTAGAAATACTTGCTTTGGATTTATTAAGTGTGAATGCCAATCATGCAAATCACTGGGTTTAGAGGGGTCAGGGGCTCTGGAACATGAGCAAAGAACTGAGCTCCGCCCGCTATCTGAAGATGTGTGTAGCGAAGCATCACAACCCTTGTCGACTGTCAATAGAATCAGAGTCATGCAACATTAGCCTCTGTGATTAGCAGACAGGACAAAGTCTTTGGGTTGGGCAGGACTGGTGTAAATAGCAGCATCCTGGCTTTCTACTAGGGATGCATTAGGAATTTAGATCTTTTGCTAATTCCTGTACGAAACGCCCCGCTCAACACCTCTGAGGTTTATGCGCAAGTCGTGGCTTAACCATCCACCACATTTTGAATTCACGTGATTGTTGTGGCTTACTTTTCAGAATGGAAGATGGCAAGATCACCAAGGATCTATGGGCAACTGGCTTCTGGCACCAAGCCAATTGGCAGAACAACTCTGTGTTTCAAAGATATCAGCAAATGTGACGTGAAGACTGGTGACATCAACCCCACTGTGTGGGAATACCTTGCAGGTGATGGCCGTGCCAGGAGACAGTCAGGTTGTGCATCAGTTGCAGTGACCGAAAGAGGAATGATGTCTGGGAGGAGTGCAGAGAGAAGAAAGCCCATGGTGCATCTGCAGCAACACAACCAGACACCTTCATCTGCCCCAGCTGCAACAAAACATCTCTCCCCCACATCAGTCTTTATAGCACCAGCAGGCACTGCAACCTGCCATCAGTTTGACCTAACGCACGAAGGCAAATGCCTCCATTGTCTCCCAAGACAGATGTATTTTCAGCAGTTTATTTGCATCAGACTATGTATTTAAATGGGACACGGGTGATGCTGTGGGTTAAACCACAGAGCCTAGGGCTTGCCGATCAGAAGGTTGGCGGTTCAAATCCCCACGACTGGGTGAGCTCCCGTTGCTTGGTCTCTGCTCCTGCCAACCTAGCAGTTCGAAAGCACCTCAAAGTGCAAGTAGATAAATAGGTACCGCTCCAGTGGGAAGGTACACGGCGTTTCCGTGCGCTGCTCTGGTTTGCCAGAAGCGGCTTAGTCATGCTGGCCACATGACCCAGAAGCTGTACGCCGGCTCCCTCGGCCAATAAAGCGAGATGAGCACCGCAACCCCAGAGTCGGTCATGACTGGACCTAATGGTCAGGGGTCCCTTTACCTTTACCTATGTATTTAAATACCCATCTTAAGTGCAAAAACACACACATTTACTTACATATTGCGAGAGAAAATCCACCCTGTGAATGAAAATACAAAATTAAACACCCATTTGAAAAGAAAATTTAAGTTTTCAATGTGCGCTTTGTGAGTAAAGATGGATTCAATTATGTGTTTTGATGAGATATAGGAAAGGCAGATTAATGCAGAAATGGAGCACAACAGAATTATGGGTAAAAATGTGTGAAAGGGAGTAGAACTATTTGCTTGTTCCTACCCTTCAATAGATTAGTTCCACCTCCAAGCTGCATATCAAACACCAGATCACTTCACTGCCTTTGGCGTATGCTAAGCTGGAATGCATATTCTCTAAATCTAGATTTGGTTTCAGCCACCCACTGCCCCGGCTAAACCCTGAAAAATATAGCAATGCTAGGCTATATAAAGTCATGGGCCACCCAGACCTGAGGCTCACCATTTGCAAGAGAAAGTGGGACGGGAGTTCTAGAAGGAACCAAAATACTTGATCAATTCTTACATGCTTAAGATGAGTTCACAATTCACTTGCTAATTTCTTTCTTTTTTTCCCTCCTCTCTCCAGAGTACTCCTCTCTAGTGACCCATTTCTCTGCTAAGCGTTCTATTGTGTTGGAAATTGTATATTTCCAGAAATGATTAAAGTCCTCCAGCGATACACATAACATTAGGGAGGAAAAGATTTTGAAAGGTCAGAATGGGAAACAAGTCTGATTTGATGAATATAGGAAGGACAGACGAGATTCCAAGCCATGGGTAGACAACCTAAGGCCTGGGGGCCAGATCCGGCCCGCGGACGGTCCGGGAATCAGCGTGTTTTTACATGAGTAGAATGTGTCCTTTTACTTAAAATGCATCTCTGGGTTATTTGTGGGGCATAGGAATTCGTTCACCCCCCCAAAAAAAATAATATAGTCCGACCCCCCACAAGGCCTGAGGGACAGTGGACAGGCCCCCTGCTGAAAAAGTTTGCTGACCCCTGAATCCAAGCCATGTGGTTGGAGGAGGTTGGAGACTAGGTTATTGCTGTTGCAGACTAGGCTATTGTGTTCCCCTTGATTCAGCAAACTGTATCAATATTTTCCCCTATTAGGAGGAAAGAAAAAGACATACCCATAGAAACCAAGACATCCCTTTGCAAGTACAGCCTACGACAGGAATTCATGATGTTTTTCATAGCTCTAGGAATTTAATAATTACCCAACTAAAACATATCTCCAAATCCCCGAAGAGGAATCGTCATGGAGTACTTGAAGTAATGGGGATGCTATTGTGTTATGTCAAGTGACAGACCAGGGGAAACAGAATAGGCTGGGCCAGGAGCTCCCAACTGGTGCTGAATGCAAGCTGTATTTTGCAAGCCATGGTTGCTTTCTCCCTGGGTCTGATCCACTTGGGAGCACCCAAATGGGAGCATGGCTTGCATCTGATGCCAAATTTGTTGTTGTTTAGTCGTGTCCGACTCTTCCTGACCCCATGGACCAGAGCACGCCAGGCACTCCTGTCTTCCACTGCCTCCCGCAGTTTGGTCAAACTCATGCTTCGAGAACACTATCCAACCATCTCGTCCTCTGTCATCCCCTTCTCCTTGTGCCCTCCATCTTTCCCAACATCAGGGTCTTTTCCAGGGAGTCTTCTCTTCTCATGAGGTGGCCAAAGTATTGGAGCCTCAGCTTCAGGATCTGTCCTTCCAGTGAGCACTCAGGGCTGATTTCCTTCAGAATGGATAGGTTTGATCTTCTTGCAGTCCACGGGACTCTCAAGAGTCTCCTCCAGCACCATAATTCAAAAGTATCAATTCTTCGGCGATCAGCCTTCTTTATGGTCCAGCTCTCACTTCCATACATCACTACTGAGAAAACCACAGCTTTAACTATACGGACCTTTGTTGGCAAGGTGATGTCTCCGCTTTTTAAGATGCTGTCTAGGTTTGTCATTGCTGTTCTCCCAAGAAGCAGGCATCTTTTAATTTCGTGACTGCTGTAAATGCCATCTGCAAATCATTTTGAACAGAGGAAGTCTCCACGCAGGTGCGGACTCCAGCTGCGTGTGTGCAGCCTGTTGGAGGAAGGTACATAAACTGGTGGTCTCCTGTTGCTGCAATTGATTCATAGGGTGTTGACCTGGAAGCAGCTGTCTAGATGCTTCATTGGCATGCCCAGGTATCCAGAGCTATAGCAGTAAGCGTTATCTTTGGCATTAAAGAGTTAACTATCTGCGGTGCTCATTCCTTTGTCTGGAAAGCGCTAGTGATGAATAGTTCAGGTTCTAAAGGAGAGCTGTTACAGACTCTCCGGAGTCTGTCTTGTAATGAGTCACTGAATAAAATTTGAACAGTTGGAAACTGGGCGTGAGCTTCCATATCAAACCCTTAAATGGGATTTTCTCCCACATTGGCCAACAGGACCATGCCTCTATGTTTCCAGCTCCCATGCTTTCCTTCCTCCCAAGGACTTAACCAGTCTCTGGTATGGATCCACACTCCCCCCCAGCCCCCCTTCTGTGTTAAGTCATGGTACCTAAATTGCCATGCTGTCATGGCGCAATAACAAACACCGTGGGGCTCAGTAAATAATAATAATTACCAATCCCCCTGAGCTTCCCGGCCCACTTAAATTAGCATATCTTTTAATTAGCTTTTGGCACCGATTGAGCATACGTTAAGCATCCTGTAACGGCTCGCATCCTCGGAGGAAGCGCTTAATTAGAAGCGCTACAGGATCTCTTTCAAGCTATTTCCATTTGCGTGGCGGAAAAAAATGAAATCGACAAACTTTTAAAATATCTTTTCGAGAGCTTGATGGCTGCACATTTTCCTTGCGATGGGCAACCGTGGGGAAATTAAGAAGAAGAAGAGTGCTTACTTTTCCCATGATGGCTTGGAAACAAACAAAAAAAGACAAAATCTCATCCTCAACAGCCCCACCTAATGGTGTGAAAATTCAGGCAGATTGAAGAAAGAATGGAGGAAAGCAACCCTAGATAATATTCGGTACACTTATAGTGAAGGTTTTCTTAAAGATGTTTTTTTTTTTTTTTAAAAAAGTAATCTCATGTCCCATCATTATTATTATTATTTTGTGATTCCCCAGGAAGAATATTTATAGTTCGGTAAATTGGTTCTTAGTCTCTAGCGTATTCCATTTCCATAGTTCCTACACTCAGAGAGAAAGAAAGAAAGTGAGAAAAGCAACAGTGAAGCTGATGGGAAGGGATAGCTTCATCTTTTTATCTCCAGGAATTCTCTAATGTACACAACATCCCATACAAATGGGCTAAACTGGAGAAGGGTTTGTAAGTTCACAAGGTGTGCAATTTCTAGATCCCCTCTTGAAATTGGAAGCAGGAGAACACCCACTCAACCACATCCGGGATTTGGGGTAATCCTATAACAACAGCTGTTGAGATCACCTTAGGATGCAGTGGATCTCCAGCTCAGCTGGCTGAGTCCCATCTCAGCCAAGCTCAGCTTGCACTAAGTCCTCAACCCTGGCACAGCCAGGGTTGCATAACTTGTTTATCCAGTTGGGGCTCAGCCAGCTGAACAAAGTTTGGATCTGGTGTAGCTTTAAAAACGTAAAGGTAAAGGACCCCTGACAGCTAAGTCCAGTTGTGAGCGACTCTGGGGTTGCGGCACTCATCTTGCTTTACTGGCCGAGGAAGCTGACGTTTGTCCGCAGACAGCTTCCGGGTCATGTGGGCCAGCATGACTAAGCCGCTTCTGGTGAAACCAGAGCAGCGCATGGAAACACCATTTACCTTCCCACTGGAGCGGTACCTATTTATTTACTTGCACTTTGACGTGATTTTTAACTGCTAGGTTGGCAGGAGCAGGGACCGAGCAACGGGAGCTCACCCTGTCACGGGGATTATTATTATTATGCCAGGACCCTTGCTAGCCAAAGTAAGACTGCAAGTAGCACCATGAATGCCCTTCTCACTCTTGGGGCTGATACGGAAGGGGGGGCATGTCTACCGTACAGGGCCAAGCCACCCATGTTAGCAAAAGAGAGAACTGGGCCAGGTGTTCTGGAAAAGGCACTCTCCTTCTACCTAAAGCATATCAAATATTCACTAAGAACTAGGTTCATTTGATGTATATATTTCCCCCACCATAACGGAAACCTCGTTTACTCTCTTTTCTTGAATATGTGCTCTCTCTCTCTCTCTCTCTCTCTCTCTCTCTCTCGCTCTCTCTGCCTCCCTCTTTTCAATCTCGATTCCCACTCCCAAATACCCCCATCTGCTTGTGATTGATTTCAGACTCTTCAGCATCAATCGATTGTTGAGTTGGCTGTGGCTGAAGTGCCGCCTCTCCCCATAAATATGCAGTCGCTTAGAAAATGCCACGGCCCATTGGCTCCGCTAGCGCATGGCTGTCTTTCCAAGTGCGCTCTTTTGCGAAGGGAATGCCAGGCTCCACAGATCAATCTCTCTCGGGAGTGTGTGACTCATTATTAAGAAACAGATGAAAACAATTCAATCAAAATATTGTAGTTGTAACTTTCAAACCAGATTTTTGCACTCACTCTTTTTCTCTTCCTCACGGAATCACCCGAGCAACCTACACTTCAATGGGTGTCCTGTTTGATTTTCCTCTGAATACGAGTCTCTTAACCTAACTCAATTTTAAAGATGATTTGATTACTAGGTGTTAGACGGAGACAGAATCTTTGGGTTTTACGAGCATGCTAGAGAATATGTTAGAATCTGGTTAGATAGCTACTAGCTGGTTCTGCTAAGATTCCTGCTGTCAGGAAGAGCCTAGGTTAAAGGTAAAGGTAAAGGACCCCTGGACGGTTAAGTCCAGTCAAAAGCAACTATGGGGTTGCGGTGCTCATCTTGCTTTCAGGCTGAGGGAGCCAGTGTTTGTCCACAGACAGCTTTCCGGGTCATGTGGCCAGCAGGACTAAACTACTTCTGGCGTAACAGAACACAATGACAGAAACCAGAGTGCACGGAAATGCCATTTACCTTCCCGCTGCAGCGGTACCTATTTATCTACTTGCATTGGTGTGCTTTCAAACTGCTAGGTTGGCAGGACCTGGGACAGAGCAATGGGAGCTCACCGCGTTGCGGGGATTCGAACCACCGACCTTCTTATCGGCAAGCCAAATAGGCTCAGTGGTTTAGACCACAGCGCCACCCGTGTCCCTTAGGAAGAGCCTATGCACATCTAGCAGAGTTCTTCATTGCAGACCTTAGTGCATATAGCCAGTCTGGCCAGGGTGGGCAGGTGGATAATTACAGTCCTCTATGCACCAGTAGTGGTTTAGTCCTACTGGCCACATAACCCGGAAAGCTGTGGACAAAGGCTGGCTCCCTGGGCCTGGAAAGCGAGATGAGCACTGAACCCCACAATTGTCTTTGACTGGATTTAACAATCCAGGGGTCCTTTGCCTTTGTCTAATTGCAGGTCTAGCAGCAGTGCCAGATTTACATACAGTGGTACCTCTGGATATGAACGGGATCTGTTACGGAGCCCCGTTCACATCCAGAAGTGAACGCAACCCGCGTCTGCGCGTTTGCATGTGTGCATGTTGCAATTGGCCACTTCCATGCATGTGCGTGATGTCATTTTGACCGTCTGCTCATGCGTGAGCGGCAAAACCCGGAAGTAACATGTTCCGTTACTTCTGGGTCGCTGCGGAGCGCAACCCGAAAGCACTCAAACTGAAGCACATTTAACCTGAGGTATGACTGTATAAGCTAAACAAGCTATAGCTTAGGGCCCCACTCTCTTGGGGGCCCAAAAAAAAATTAAAGGGGGAAAAACTGGATGTACATTTCCAAATTATAAGATTAAAAACAAATAAAATAAAACCTACATACAGCAACAGTGATTTGTGTTGTGTAGGCGCCTATGATGTAAGTAATGGGCCCTGCCTGCTAGCCTGCTCCTTAAAATATCACTGGTTTGCTCATTTCTATCTATAGCAGGCATAGGTAAACTCGGCCCTCCAGATGTTTTGGGACTGCAACTCCCATCATCCCTAGCTAACAGGACCAGTGGTCAGGGATGATGGGAGTTGTTGTCCCAAAACACCGGGAGGGCCGAGTTTGGGGATGCCTGATATATAGGGTGCCTACATTCTGTATGGACTGGTTGCATGGCAAGATGTACAAATGGCTTTAAATACTTATTGTTGTTTAGTCGTGTCCGACTCTTCGTGACCCCCTGGACCAGAGCACGCCAGGCACTCCTGTCTTCCACTGCCTCCTGCAGTTTGGTCAAACTCATGCTGGTAGCTTTGAGAACACTGTCCAACCATCTCGTCCTCTGTCGTCCCCTTCTCCTTGTGCCCTCCATCTTTCCCAACATCAGGGTCTTTTCCAGGGAGTCTTCTCTTCTCATGAGGTGGCCAAAGTCTTGGAGCCTCAGCTTCAGGATCTGTCCTTCCAGTGAGCACTCAGGGCTGATTTCCTTCAGAATGGAGAGGTTTGATTTTCTTGCAGTCCATGGGGCTCTCAAGAGTCTCCTCCAGCACCATAATTCAAAAGCATCAATTCTTTGGTGATCAGCCTTCTTCATGGCCCAGCTCTCACTTCCATACATCACTACTTGGAAAACCATAGCTTTAACTATACGGACCTTTGTTGGCAGGGTGATGTCTCTGCTTTTTAAGATGCTTATTAGGTCCATATATTACCATATAGCATATATTCAACACAAAAACAGCGACAATTTGTTGTTGAGAAAGGACAGCTGGACATATAAAGGGCCCCATTACCTTCAGTAGCTTAGGGCCTCATCAAACCTAAATCCGGCGCTGTCTATCAGGCACAACCCTTCTCTGTTACACTCAAGCAATGTTAATTGCATGAAGAAATAATCCTCAAAAAGGACCAACATCTATTCATCTACTGATTGGCAGACCAATACTAAACCAGAGAAGTGTTGGATGGGGATAGAAGACCTTGAGGTCCTTTCAGGCTTTGCGATGTTACCTTGGATTTAAGATACTCCTGCTCTCTGCCCATATGCAAAACTGCTGTTTTGATAGTAGAAGTGGATGCTTTAAACACTTTCATGCATTCAGCATCCCATCTGTTTTGACTCTCGGTGAGACTAAGAGGAAACTGTGCAGGTGTGAGGTCAAAGATCTGACTTAAGCATAGTGATTTAAGCTAGTCATCCAAATCTTCAGCTGCTGTTCCCCAGTACCTCATATTTTCCTTACGCAAGCAAACAAACCATACTGCAAACAACCAAATGCAAACAACCAAGCTCTGGGCCGCCTCCCCCCAATCTCTCACAATGCCGATAAAAATAAATATATAAGTAAAGGACCTACCCACGTGAGGCTGACACAAAAACCCTGCACAAACACTATACAGTAGAATGAAAGATCATTATATCCCCCCCTCCATCTTCCTCCCTCCCTCTCTCCCTCTTACCTCTCTTTCCCCCCAATGTCTGTGACAATAGCATCTCACACTGAATGTAAACAAACTGTGAAAAAGACTCTATGAATTGATAGTGGAGACGCCATATGTACTTTTCCTTGTTTATTTGTTTGTTTTGTAACACAGAGTCATCTTTAATAGAAAAGAATTTTAGAAAGAAAAAAGAAAAGAAAAGAAAAGAAGGAAGGAAGGAAAGAAGGAAGGAAGGAAGGAAGGAAGGAAGGAAGGAAGGAAGGAAGGAA
>JAXCMG010000020.1:25487794-25530583 GCA_034642415.1 Podarcis siculus | reverse complement strand
GAAGGAAGGAAGGAAGGAAGGAAGGAAGGAAGGAAGGAAGGAAGGAAGGAAGGAAGGAAGGAAGGAAGGAAGAAGCACTCTTTCTTGAGGTGCCTTTCCTTTTTCTATTTCTTAAAAAAGGAAACCAGGAAGAAAGGAACCACAGGTAGAAAAAGTGCAAGGTATAACTCTTTCCATCTTCAATGATCAAAAGCTTTCATGTTCTTTCCTGTCTTCCTTTTGCGAATCTTAACTTCTTTTAACCTTCTGTAAACCAGTAAGTGCCTACAATAACGTTTTCTAAAACATTTCTCCTTTAAAAAAGGATGGTGGTGGCTTTCAAAAGTGGCTCACTTATTTCTTATATATTTACCAAAGAAGGAAGGAAATTTATATACTGCTAGTCATAAAAAGAAATGAGAGCGGTTTACAACAATTGTACAATATAAAGCATATAAAAAGTTGAAATCAGAAATCAGCTAAATGTTGTGGAAAGATGTGTTCTTAATCGCCCGTCCAAGCCTGATGGAATAGGAAAGCTTTTAGCAGGCATTTAAAAATTGAAGCAGGGTATTCTACAATACTGGTCCAATGACATTAAAGACTTGGTTTCTTGTCACATGAGCCTTGCCAACTCAAGAAATGGCCAGCGATGATTTCTGCAGTTGATCTCAGCAATCGAGCTGGGATTTTTTGTCTTCTTTGGAGAACAGCTGCTGAGCATTTGGATGGAGACTGTTGTAAACAAAAATCTGCCCTTTTTCCCTTATGGGGTATCCAAGAGTCCATATAGAGTCCTTACATAGGTTGCCTATTGGTAGGAGAAAATAACAGAGGCCAACCAGAGAATATTGAGAAGCAAAGCAGCTAGTAAGCCTGATCTTTATTGATCTGTTGCAACAGGGTCCTCACTCACCACACACAAGAGGGAGGAGGAATGCAGAACCAAGGTGTGCTTGCCCTTATATAGACATTTTAAATTCCCTGCCCTGGAGCTCAAGACCACCCCTCCATACATCATACATACATCACAAAAGGGGTGTAACCCAAGACCACCTCCCACATACCTACATCACAGAAAAGGTGGTCTAAAACAGAAATTTGAATGTTGTTTTTCCTGTCTGCCAGGTTATCTGATTGCCTTTCCTGATTGTCTTTCCTGATAGTCTGTCACCCATTAAAATGCTGATTACTCAATTCCAGAGACAATGGGAAGGCTCCCTGACCCCCCCCCCTCCTTGCAGGGAAAACATTTGGTCAGTTTGGGAATCAAAAATGGTTTCAGGTCGGTCTTCTTGTGTTGATCTATGTACGTGCTTGGTTGCTACATTTATGAACATTTAATATATATCTAAGACCTTAAAATTATTATCACAAGACCATACCAGGAACTTGTGGTCCTAGTAGAAGCTTGGTTTTCCCAGTAGTGATGTATGGAAGTGAGTGCGGGACCATAAAGAAGGCTGATCGCCAAAGAATTGGATTATGGTGCTGGAGGAGACTCTTGAGAGTCCCATGGACTGCAAGAAGATCAAACCTATCCATTCTGAAGGAAATCAGCCCTGAGTGCTCACTGGAAGGACAGATCCTGAAGCTGAGGCTCCAATACTTTGGCCACCTCAGGAGAAGAGAAGACTCCCTGGGAAAGATGGAGGGCACAAGGAGAAGGGGACAACAGAGGACGAGATGGTTGGACAGTGTTCTCAAAGCTACCAGCATGAGTTTGACCAAACTGCGGGAGGCAGTGGAAGACAGGAGTGCCTGGCGTGCTCTGGTCCATGGGATCACGAAGAGTCGGACACGAATAAATGACTAAACAACAACAACAGATATTGCTGAACTTCTCCGTGATTCCACACTCAGCCACTTTGCAGTGATAAGGTAAGCTCAGATCCCATTACCCACCAAAATCCTGAAGAACTTCTGAAGTCCCAGGAGAACAAGGTAGAAAAATGGAAGCCTCTTTTGCAAGGGAATAAAACTGGAAGACAGGTTTTAGGAAGACAATACTACAATACTGTACTATTTTATATTGTCTAAACACACACACACGTGTGAATCTGCATGCTATATGTTTAATGTAACATATAGCTAGACTTGTTGAATATTATGTTGGTGTTAGCCCAGATTGTGTACAAACCAGTACGAACAAAGCCGACAGAATTAGAAGTTAGCAGATGCTTTTTTGCTTGTTTCTTTTGACACTGAAATGCTTCAAGGAACAAATTGGGTTTTGAATATTCATGAGAAAGTCGGCAATCTTTGCAGGCCAGTCTGGACTACGAAAAAACTCTCTTGAGAATTGGTGTCAGGCCAACCTTTCAAAATTAAGGAGCCCCGTTGGTTTCATTATTCTGCCATAAGGGAAACAAAATCATAATAAAAACCAGCTATTTGCTGTATGAAAGTGAGAAACAGCACAGTTTCATGCCATGACTTACAACTTAGATCCCAACTGTAAGGTAAAGGTAAAGGGACCCCTCACCATTAGGTCCAGTCGTGGCCGACTCTGGGGTTGCTGCGCTCATCTCACTTTACTGGCCGAGGGAGCTGGCGTACAGCTTCTGGGTCATGTGGCCAGCATGACTAAGCCGCTTCTGGCAAACCAGAGCAGTGCATGGAAACGCCGTTTACCTTCCCACCGGAGCAGTACCTATTTATCTACTTGCACTTTGACGTGCTTTCGAACTGTTAGGTTGGCAGGAGCAGGGACCGAGCAACGGGAGCTCACCCCATCGTGGGGATTCGAATCGCCAACCTTCTGATCGGCAAGTCCTAGGCTCTGTGGTTTAACCCACAGCGCCACCCGCGTCCCTTTGATCCCATCTGTACCAGACATTTAAAGCACCACTGTGGCTTCCCCCTAAGGAATTCTGGGAGCTTTAGTTTTTTAAGGGTGCTGAGTGTTGTTAGAAGACCCCTGCCCATCTGCCCTTGAGCCAGTTGCCAGAGTTCCCTGGGAAGAGGAATTGATTTTTCAGCCACTTTGGAAAATGAGGCACTGTGAGGGGATAAGGGTCTCCTATCAACTCTCAGCACCCTCAACAAACTGCAGATCCCAGGATACTTTCGAGGGAAGACACGACTGTTGTATAATACTGGTCTAAATGAATGGTGAAGGTGAGGACATAAAGATATGGCATAAAGGAATGGGAGAAGAAGTGAAATTAAATGGAAATATACTCAATTGTGGAGAAACTGGGATAGCTGGCAGAAACAGCCAAGAGGAAGACCTCTTGGCCCCTCCATCCCAAAGCAGCTCACTGCTGTTGGCATCAAATAGACCAGGGGATTTTATTTTTTTTTAAAGTGATACATTCCTTTAAAAGGGATGGCTAACCTGGAGGGCCACATTCTCCCTTGGCCAATGCTCTGGGTGCCACATGCCAACTGTAACTTTAGTCCAAAGCTGGGGAGAAACTAGAGAAATGGGAGAAACTGGAGAAGGGTTTGTAAGTTCACAAGGTGTGTTATTTCTAGATCCCCTCTTGAAATGGGAAGCAGGAGAAGAACACTCACTCAACCACATCTGGGATTTGGGGTAATCCTATGACAAGAGCTGCTGGGATCACCTTAGGATGCAGTGGATCTCCAGCTCAGCTGGCTGAGTCCCAGCTCAGCCAAGCTCAGCTTGCATTAACTCCTCAACCCTGGCTCAGCCAGGGCTGCATAACTTGCTTATCCAGTTCATTTGGGGCTCAGCCAGCTGAACAAAGTTTGGATCTGGTGTAGCTTTAAAAAGGTAAAGGTAAAGGACCCCTGAAAGTTAAGTCCAGTCATGGACGACTCTGGGGTTGCGGCGCTCATCTCGCTTTACTGACTGAGGGAGCCAACATTTGTTCGCAGACAGCTTCCAGGTCATGTGGGCCAGCATGACTAAGCCGTTTCTGGTGAAACCAGAGCAGCGTACGGAAACGCCGTTTACCTTCCCGCCGGAGCAGTACCTATTTATCTACTTGCACTTTCACATGCTTTCAAACTGCTAGGTTGGCAGGAGCAGGGACCGAACAATGGGAGCTCACCCTACCGTGGGGATTCGAACCACTGACCTTCCAACTGGCAAGCCCTAGGCTCAGCGCCATCTGCATCCCTCTTTGTGCTATCTAGAAGGGGATTATTGCTCCCTCCCAGAACATCAAATGACCAGTCTCCTGGCCAAGGGAAGGACCATTTGCATCCCGACCAGGTGACCTGGGCAGAAAGGTTCAAACCCCATCTCTCTGTGCCTGTTTTATTTGATTTTCCTTTGGTTGCCACAGCTAAAAGTAGCAAGGTCTTGGATGGTAGGAGGGCAGGAAAAAATTGCTTGAGGAATCAGATCAGTGGTGGCCCTGGTAAACCGACATGCATCATTATACACCAGCCAGACAGGTATCTATTCTCATCCAATATTATCAGTGGTAGCAGTTCTCTTTCCCATCACCTGATCTTTTTAAACGAAGATTGAACCTGAAACCTTCTGCATCCCAAGCACATGGTGTACTACTAAGCTCTGTTGCATCCTCTGGAATGAAGACTTCCATTTGTCCTGCAGAGCCAGGGTGGTCTCTGAACCAATGGCTTTGGCGTTATCATCATTCATTTAAGCCAAGAATGAAAACACCCCCTTTTCAGAGTTGCTAGTTTCTCTTGGCAGAGCTACTGTGCCTTTAACAGCCATGCAACCACCAGAATTCCAAGGTTACCTTGGTTTACCTTCACCGCATCTGCATGCTAGGGAATATTTCACCAGTTGACTTTCGGTCCGGCATGTGGAGAAGGTCTCAGTGACCTAAACTGAGTCCAGATCAGCCAGAGGCAACTGAACAATAGCACTGTTCTCCCTTGCACTCCCAGAGACATAATTTAAGTAGGGCTGAGCCATTTTTTTAGAATAGGTTTTGATTTTCACCAAGGAACTTGCCCTCCCAAGAAAAGATCTGGGCAGGCTTCATTGGTTGGATGTTTTAAATAGCTGTTGAAAACCCACCTGTTTGTTCCAACCTAATTCCACAATTAAGAGGGGCATCTTCAGCTCCTGTAGCTAAGCTCATGATGGCTGTCCCTGCCCTGGCTTACAATATAGTCGCCATCTGTGCTATATATTTACGGATCCTCGAATGGGCCAGACTTCTTCAGCTATCCCAGCCTGGAGTGAGCAGGGCAAAAAAGTAAAAATAAAATGCCACCATCTTCCACCATGGTTGGTGTGGACCAGCAGATGGGATGCAGTGGGGGAGCCATCATTCCACTCATCCCCAACCCGAGAGAAGATTGCTCTACAAAACGATGTCATATTGCTTTCCCTCTCGCTCTTCCATCAGTCCATGCCCAACACGATTGATTGATTGATTTGTCTGTCTATTTATCTAACACCATCAATGCACAAAAAAGTGGTGTGCAGTTCCAAAGAGAATTGCAGTGGGGCAACATCCGTTGCCTGCCTCTGACTCTGGGTGGCTAACCATGAAAGGACTGCCATGGGGGCAGGTGGAGTATTTCCCTCCCAGGTTCAACCCCTGCCAGCTCCAGGTAGGGTTAGGAATGAAACTCTGGAGAGCCAATGCCAGTCAATGTACCAACAGTTCTGAGCTAGACGGTCTTCTTATGTCCGTAATGTGCACACACTTTAACCTTCACTTGCCCCAGGGAGTCATTCCAATGTGGTAAAGGTAACAGTAAAGGATCCCTGGACGGTTAAATCCAGTCAAAGGTAACTATGGGGTTGTGGCGCTCATCTCCCTACAGGCCGAGGGAGCTGGTGTTTGCCCACAAACAGCTTTCCGGGTCATGTGGTCAGCATGACTAAACTGCTGCTGGTGCAACGGGACACCATGATGGAAACCAGAGCGCACAGAAATGCCATTTACCCTCCTGCTGCAGTGGTACCTATTTATCTACTTGTACTGGTGTGCTTCCTAGCAACCTGCTAGGTTGGCAGGAGCTGGGACAGAACAACAGGAGCTCACTCCGTTGTGGGGTTTGGAACCACCGACCTTCTGATCGGGAAGCCCAAGAGGTCCAGTGGTTTAGACCGCAGCACCACCTGCATAAGGAAAGCTGTGACATTAGCTCACACAAATTACACTCCCCTAGAACAGGCCTGTGTTAAGTACAGTGGTACCTCAGGTTAAGTACTTAATTCGTTCCAGAGGTCCGTACTTAACCTGAAACTGTTCTTAACCTGAAGCACCACTTTAGCTAATGGGGCCTCCTGCTGCTGCTGCACCGCTGGAGCCCGATTTCTGTTCTCATCCTGAAGCAAAGTTTTTAACCTGAGGTATTATTTCTGGGTTAGTGGAGTCTGTAACCTGAAGCGTATGTAACCTAAAGCGTATGTAACCTGAGACACCACTGTGATCAGGTGTGATGCTGTTTATGCACTGGATTTTCTGCATCTGAAGGAAATGGCACTGTTTTGCTTCATAAACACCCCCCCCCATCTTACACTCCCCCCAAACACATTTTTAAGCATCTGAGTCGATTTTGTTTGAAAAAGTCACCCAATAGGCTTTCCTTAAAAACAGTGAGCAGGAGGAGGCAAAGCACCAGAGCATCTGATTCCCCCAGCAACATGAGAAGATTGGATGTGGTCACATGCACCGAGGGGTCGTTTCTTCTGAATGAAATTCTGCAGCAATGCAGGCCGACGTCAGTGGTGGTGCTGGGCAAAGGGTCCCTCCCCCCTCCCCTTTCTCCTCCAATCCTCTTTTTCTTCCCCCTTGGTCTGTTTTTGTTTTTTGGGACTGAACAGACGTTAGAGCTACAGGCAGAAGGAGAAATGCCACTGCAGTGCAGTAAACCGGGGAAATCATTAGAATGCATTTATGACAGCTTGGGAGCTCTGAATGGAAGGGGGGAGGGTCATTTTATGCAGAACAAGGGACCTGGAAACAAATCTTGGCTCATGTACAACATTCAGTCCTGGGATGTAGTTAGCTTTCTTCATCATCATCATCTTCATCTTCTTTCTTCATCATCATCATCTTCTTATTCTTCTTCTCAACAGAGCTTCAAAGAGCCCAGCATAACAGATCACCCAGTACACTCTAATAACATTTTTTAAAGCCTACTATGCTGTTGTGCTTTTATCATTACGACTTCCTTCTGCTCGTATGGTGCTCCAGATTTGCCAAATTCTTTGTCCCTGCTGAACATTCAGGCTTCTCAGCTTCCCTCGCTGTTTTCTGTGAATGGGAGGTGGCGGGTGAAGCGTTTCATTGATCACTGCGACTGGTGATTTGGGGCCCAGAGAGACAAAGTATTTGAACTGGAGTCGACCGGTTACTCTTGGAAGAGGGGAGGAGGAAATCAACTCATTCCCCACCCCCTTCTCCTCTCCTGCTGTCATCTCCAGTCTCTGCATTAGATTGTAAGTGCCTTAGGGCAAAACCTTGTTTCTGTTCCTTTCCAGCACGCCATGCACACTGTAGATTTATTTCCCTTTCCATGGCGTGCTTGCAAGGTTATGACAATATACATATAGATGGTGATCTGTGTTCCTGAAAGGTATTTGTGTTAAAATAGAAGGGTAGGAGGCATACACAAAGTCATACATGCCTCCTATATGCATGATGATCCCTGGGGACCCTTACAACTCCACAATTCTATGATTCTTTTATATACGCTCTATACAGCTGACTGTGCCCCCAAATACCCCAGTAATAAGATCATTAAGTTTGCAGATGATACAACAGTGGTTGGTTTAATCACGGCTGGAGAGGGGGAGGCGGCCTATAGGAAGGAAGTTGAGCAGTTGGGGGAGTGGTGCAGGAAAAACAACTTACTCCTTAACTTAAAGAAAACAAAAGAGATTATTGTGGACTTTAGGAAATGTAAATTGAATATTCAGCCACTTATTATTGAGGGGAAGTGTGTGGAACAGGTCTCGGAGTTTTGATTTCTGGGAATGGAGTTGAGAGATGACCTAACCTGGGGAGAAAACAGCAAAGACCTGGTGAAGAGAGCACAGCAGAGGTTATATTTTCTGAGAATCCTCCGGAAAAAGAATCTCTTAAATTATTTCTGGAAAAGACATGTCAGAAATTAAAATTGCATAGAAATCAAAATTAAAATTTTAAAAACCGTATAAAAATTTTTTTTTGCTCTCTCGTGCCATCTGGTGTTGAAAGTTTATAATGCGTCCAAAAAGTTGTTTTTTGACTAATGTAGCTGAGTCCTGCATCTGGTAAAAACTGTAGTTCCATTTTGGGGGTGGGGGAGCAGGTTGGCAAAGACATTTTTTAAAAATGTGGTTAAAAGTAAAGGAACCCCTGACCATTAGGTCCAGTCATGGCCAACTCTGGGGTTGCGGTGCTCATCTCGCTTTATTGGCTGAGGGAGCTGGCGTACAGCTTCCGGGTCATGTGGCCAGCATGACTAAGCCGCTTCTGGTGAACCAGAGCAGCTCATGGAAATGCCGTTTACCTTCCCGCTGCAGCGGTACCTATTTATCTACTTGCACTTTGACATGCTTTCGAACTGCTAGGTTGGCAGGAGCAGGGACCGAACAACAGGAGCTCACCCTATCGAGGAGATTCGAACCACCAACCTTCCAATTGGCAAGCCCTAGGCTCTGTGGTTTAACCCACAGCGCCACCTGTGTCCCTAAAATGTGGTTAACAGATTACAAATTACAGTGGTGTGCAACATAGGGGTGCGCAGTAATTAAATACATGAATTTTGTGTTGAAGCTTTATTATTTCAAGAATTAATGCTAGCGAATGCCCAGAAATCTTAGAATCATAGAGTTGGAAGAGACCACAAGGGCCATCGAGTCCAACCCCCTGCCAAGCAGGAAACACCATCAGAGCACTCCTGACATATGGTTGTCAAGCCTCTGCTTAAAGACCTCCAAAGAAGGAGACTCCACCACACTCCTTGGCAGCAAATTCCACTGTCGAACAGCTCTTACTGTCAGGAAGTTCTTCCTAATGTTTAGGTGGAATCTTCTTTCCTGCAGTTTGGATCCATTGCTCCGTGTCCACTTCTCTGGAGCAGCAGAAAACAACCTTTCTCCCTCCTCTATGTGACATCCTTTTATATATTTGAACACGGCTATCATATCACCCCTTAAACTCCTCTTCTCCAGGCTAAACATGCCCAGCTCCCTTAGCCGTTCCTCATAAGGCATCGTTTCCAGGCCTTTGACCATTTTGGTTGCCCTCCTCTGGACACGTTCCAGTTTGTCAGTGTCCTTCTTGAACTGTGGCGCCCAGAACTGGACACAGTACTCCAGGTGAGGTCTGACCAGAGCAGAATACAGTGGCACTATTACTTCCCTTGATCTGGATGCTATACTCCTATTGATGCAGCCCAGAATTGCATTGGCTTCTTCCCCTCCTCCAATCTTTCACAGCTATCTATTGCTTCCGTTGGGTTTAACTCTCACTTTCTCCCGTGTGCCAAATCCATTTCACATGCAGGATGCATCCTCTCTTCTGCTATGATCTAATTATCACATCTCCTGCTAATGCAGTGCCGCTGGCTGGAGCCTGATGCTTAAAAGGAAAGACGTTAATTCTCTTTTGGAAAAGTTTTAAGCCGAGGCAGTTCACCAAATATCTGATCAGCAGCACATCAAGTAGGTGGAGAGACGTGTCAGAAACGGCAGCTGACCTCATTTCGGAGCCAAACTATAACATTCACAATGAAGCTTATATTAACCCAGACTCAATTACATCCACTTTGAAGAGCCGACTCAGATGGAAATAGCCCCGAGAAACTCCTCTGAATGGTCAGCAATTCTAAACACAGGTATGAATGTATGCATATGCATGCATGTAAAAGGTTTGGTGTGGTTGTAGTGTCCAACAAGGACCTGGGAGACCTGGGTTCAAGTCCCCACTCGCCTGTGGAGCTCGCTGAGTGACCTTAGGCAATAAATAAATCGCTAGCTAGCAAGGGCAACAGATTTTGAGCTTTTGCAACTCACCATTTCTACAAAGCCTTCTGCACAAACCCCGGTTTCTCATGCCCATATCCAACCTCCCCTGACCTAGTGCCCTCTATAGATGTTCTGGGACTTCAGTGCCCAAAATCCCTGACTAGTGATTGTGTTGCCTAGGGCTGATGGGAGCTGAAGTCCAACAACCATTGGAGGGCAACCATGCTGCAAAACACTGCACTAATGCAACTAAGCTCAAGGGCCCAATGAGATGATACCTTAAACAAATACATGCACTTAACACCCTAGAGTGTTTTGGAGGGTGGCAACAAGAGAATGGGCCTTTTCTGTGGTGGCTTCCCATCTGTGGAATGCTCTCCCCAGAGAAACTTGCCTGGCGCCATTGTTACAAGTCTTTGGGAGCCAGGCCTATGGCTATTCAATAATCTATGACCTGTGAAAGTGTGGGGGAAAGAAACTGTTATTAAATACTTTATTATTATTTGTCTGTCTGTCAGTATGCCTTTTATTATTGATGCTTTGCAGTGTGTTTTTTTATGTTGTACACAGCCTTGGGATCTTTTGATAAAGGTTGGTGTATAAAGTAAATTGATAATAATAATAATAAGCAGATCCATGTTTTGATATTTATTTTAAAATAGCCATCACAGTGAGGTTGGCCAGTACAGGGGATGCTCGGGTTGCGAATGTGATCCGTGAGGGAGGCACGTTCGCAACCCGCAGCATTCGCAACCCCCAGTGCCACATCTGCGCATACGCGGGTTGTGATTCGGTGCTTCTGCGCATGTGCAAAGCCCAATTTAGTGCTTCTGTGCATGCATGACCGCCGAAACCTGGAAGTAATCCGTTCCTGTACTTTTGGGTTTCAGCGGGTCCGTAAACCCAAAAAAAAAAAAGGAACTTGAAGCGTCTGTAACCCAAGGTATGACTGTACTGAGACTGCAATTCATAGAGACGCAAGGTTTAAGTCTCCCGCCCACCTGATGAAAATCCCTCCTTGAGTTTGTGGTTTGTGAATTCCTGGAGTGAATCTTCCATGTTGTCTGGTTTCCTCTCCAAACTAACTTTATCCTGCTTCCTCTTACTTTTTCTTGAAATAATAATAATATAAAATTGCTGCTTCCCTCTGCACGTCCTTCCAAAGGCCCATTGTCCCGATCTTTAATTTGATCCACTTCTCTTTGCCAAGGCATATTTATAGGCTGCCCTCATCATAAGAAGGAGTGGAGTTCATGGGCTGGTTCTTATTTCTCTGTTTGAAAGTCCTCTGTTCTCCACCATTCTTCACACCAAGGTTAGGGATCATGCGTTCTGAGCGGCAGGAGCGGGCACCAGCTAATGGGCAGGACCTCATTAGAGAGATGCTCTTGCACATTGTCCAGGATTGAAACTCTTCCTGCCTGCACACAAAAGGTTCGGGGGGGGGGGAAGCAAATGAAAGGTGCTCCTTGCAAGAGGAGTCTGGCCATGTAGACTCAGACTAATAATGAGCAGAAAATCTGTATCAAATGGAAAGAAACTTGGGCTCAGATGGCATGGGTTGGGCATCACATAACTCCAGCATTTCACAGTTTGAAATAGGGAGGTACTTGTAATAGTGACACTTCTGGTCTTACACTAAGGGTCCTTGGCCTCTTGCAACCTCTGCCATCACACACTGAGGAAGGTGCTGCCCCCAATTGCTGTATGCTGCATTTGTTTATGCAGTGTATATACGTATAAGAACTAGTCACACTCTGAAAGAGCCAGGTGGGGCTAGGGAATCACTGTCACAGTCTGGGTTACGGGCAGTCGGAGTCCTGGCTTGGTACAAGGGGACTGGAGTAGAGGTTTTAGAAGCAGGAATCAGCAGTCCAGGGGTCAGGAAGCCAAGAGTCCACGAATCAGGAAACCAGGAGTCAGGAAGCCAAGAGTCTGAGGCTCAGGAAACCAGGAGTCAGGAAGCCAAAGCACAGCTAGGTGGGTAGCATGTTGCTGTGGCAAAGAGCCAGAGGGAAGCGCTAGTCTTATATTCCCCTCCTGGTCCTTGCCTCCAGGTGCTGCGAGTCTTCTGTCAAGCCTCACCTGTGTGGCCGTGTCTTGCCCTTCCAGGTGAAACTCAAAAAGGCCCCAGTCCTGCGAGGCCCTACCAGTCAGAGGGCCTGGCTCCTGCATGCACTCCTGACAGTCACTCTGCAGAGAGGCTCACTGCTTTTAAGAGGAAGTCTCCCCTTTTCCGGGCTAAACAAACCCAGCTCCTTCAACTGTTCCTCATAAGGCTTGGTTTCCAGACCCTTGACCATCTGCTGATGGCTGATATTCCTATGATACTTTTGCAAAACCTGTAACAACACTGGCACCAACAACTGGCGCCCAGGCACCCACAAGATTTTTTTTGTGGGTGCCCAGCACCCACACCACGAGACTCCAACATGATGTCCGAGGCGACATCCGAGGCCCTGAGAAAAAACTGGAAGTCACGTCATGAGGCCTTGGGCATGACCTCTGAGGCCGCGTGAGGCCTAGGAAGTGATGTCTGAGGCCCTGCCAGGCCTTCAACTTGACTTCTGGTAGAAACCAGAAGTTGCTTCGGCGGTCTCTCAAGGCCTTGGACGTGATCTCCAAGGCCCCGTGTGTGATGGCCTGGGATTTGGACTTGGATGCTGAACCTGAGGGATCCCAGCCTGCACAGGATTCCCCGCCTCCAGAACCAGCTGAGCCAGGGCTGGGGCTTGAGCCTGAAGGGTCCTCACCTGTGCTGGATCCTCAGGTACAGGCATCAGCTGAGTCTGCTCTGGCTCCTGAGGTGATGGAGGACCCATAGCCTGCAGGTGCTCCACTCTCAGCCCCATCAGGGGGAGCTGAGGTTGCCTCTGGGTCCAGTAACCCTCCAGCCTCTCCTGAGCTGCAGAGGCTCAGGGCAGAGAGGTGGAGGGAACTAAGTTCCCACAGGAGGAGTGCTCACCTCCAGGCCAGGAGAGGTGAGTCACCAGAGGATTGAGGCCGCCCTATGCCTAGGCAGTGGAGTAGCGTGGGTTGTCAGCACCCGGGGCAAGGCAAGTAATTTGCGCCCCCTAACCCGTGGATTTGCGCCCCCTAACCCATGGATTTGCCCTAACCCCAAATGTTGCGCCCGGTGCGGCCGGCCCCCCTTGCACCCCCCACGCTACGCCACTGTGCCTAGGGGCAGATAAAAGCCATCCAGCCCCAGTCCCAAGTTGCGGGAGCAACATTGTTGGTTGCTAGTTCCTGCCTGAACCCTGTCCTGCTTTCCTGCCTGAGCTCCTGACCCGCCCTGGCTCCCTGCTTGCATGCCTGTTCCTGACTCCCTGCCCTGCACCCAGCTTCAGCTACTACAGACTGCCTCCATGTTGCACCTTTGACCATGGACCAGACTTGGATCTCGCCTCTCGGGTAGCCCACAGGACCAGCACACCGTGAGGCCTCAAAACTGCTGCTATGGCACACCAATGTCATGATGTCATGCTATGTCATGGGGCCCAAGTCAGCGCCCCTGCATAACAATATACCTGACATGACTTTTGGCTAAGCCAGGCTCCTCAGCATAAGGAAATAGGCTCAGAAACATTCACACCAGTTGAAATGCAGTGTGTTTGTGCCAGCAAGCAACCTCAGTATTAATAGCTCGGTTTATTTCAATGGTCTTACTCTTTGTATTAATGTGCATGTCCATTATTCAGAAAGCTGGTAAATGGGGATTAGGAGAGAACCTCAACAAGCCTATCACATTTTTTATTTGTTTCAGAACACAGTGAGAAAGCAAAATGGAACAGGTCAATATTTTGCATGCAGTGATAAAATTGAACTGTCCAATAGTAAATAAAATATTATCCTCATGAGGAGAGGGGATTGCTAATGATTCCATTAACATACATTTGGCAAAATGACTACAGTTTTAATAAGACGCCCATGATGTATGGAATGGGGCAGAGTCTTGATTTGCCTTTTTTGTTTGCCTTCTAAACATTATTCAAAAGCACAGTTTTTAAATTAAAACAGGAATTGATCCTGGGCTACATAAACAACTCACAAAAAAACCCAGCTTTTTTTCCTCTCAAAGCAAGCAGCCTTTTCTCCAGAAGACTAAAATAATGATAATTGCACATTCTGTCATTGTGGTTGATGGTTTCCCACACCCCTTGAAAATTCATTCGGAAAGATTTGTCTGAGCTGTAGCAAACTTCTATTCTGCAAAGCTATAATATGCATTAAAGTAATGACGGTAAAATATGACCTTTTGCAAAAGCATTCTGTGGGCATTTGTTGCTTCCACAAAACCATATTGATGTGGGTTTTTCTCCCTCCCCAGAGTGGCTAAGATGGTTTGAATATCATGTGACAGCCCTTCAGATTTTGAAGATGGCTATCATCTCTCCTCTCAGTCTCCTCTTTTGCAGGCTAAACATACCCAATTCCCTCAACCGTTCCTCATAAGGCTTAGTTTCCAGATCCTAGATTGCAAACAATGCCGAAGCCGCAACAACTTGTAGTCTTGGAGCCCACTTTGACCACTGTAGCTGTAGGATCTTGGGATGTTGAGGATATTTCCAACAATAATTGTGCCAAATTGCTGTACCTAAAGCTCTCCTGAAATGATTAAGCCAGCCTGAGGCTGGAAGCAGTGGTAGACTTTGGGCTATGCTTAAATTATGTGTGCGCGCACACACACACCGCCTCTCATGCACTGTTCTACAGCATTGTTTGGGGCAGGTTGAAACACTGAGCAGGGCATAATGAAGAGAAACACAGAGAGGCAGTGGTTGAGAGCACAGTTACAGCATGCTCAGAAAAGTGTCAAATCTGGAAGCCACCAAATGTTAAAGATTCAGTGGCTGGTCCCCAGCAGTGGTTATAGGTTTCTGCTGCTAAATTTGGCAGGTGCAACAGCTCATTGTGGTCCAAATTAATGTGCAAGCAAGCCAGGTCTCTGAGTCTGAGACCAGCAGTTCTCGATGAAGCCATAGGAAACTCTCTCTCTCTCTCTCTCTCTCTCTCTCTCTCTCTCTCTCTCTCCCCCTCCCTCCCTCTCCCTCTCCCTCTCCCTCTCTCTCTCTCTGGAGAATTCAGCAGATGGAGTCTGCTTCATGAGCTAAAGGTCCACAACATTTCCTCCCAGGCACTTTTAGTGTTAAAAACATGAAAAATGCTTTGCAGAAAGAGGCCAAGGTCAATCTAAAATGGCACTGCTTCCATCAGTCGGTCGGGATGGACAAATCCATCATTTTCAGTTTTCTTCAGTCTCTCTCTTTTTTCAATCTGAAGTTCAGTTCACCCCATTTCTTCCTCATTTTGCAAATTGTTTCTGCAAATAGTTAAACACACACACAAATGTGTTCACATTTTGAGATATATTTCTTCTAACATCCACATCTGTGCACTCGGTACTGCCTAATATTGCTCATTTTCCCCCCAAGCCTTCCCCCACCCCTAATATTATGCTTATGGTGCATTTCCTGATTGATTGATTGATTGATTGGGGAGGGGTCGTTTACTAAGAAGAATACCAGGAGCAAAAACGTGGGGAGGATGGAAAACAGCCACAAACAGATTACCATGGTGAAGAGTAGGGGGGATTGTTCAGGAAACAGACTACAGTGGTACCTTGGTTCTCGAACTTAATGCATTCCGAAAGTCCGTTCAACTCCCGAAACTGTTCGAAAACCAAGGTGTGACTTCCAACTGGCTGCAGGAGCTTCCTGCACTGAAGCGGAAGCTGTGTCGGACGTTCAGCTTCCAAAAAATGTTCAAAAACCGGAACACTTACTTCCGGGTTTTCGGCATTCAGGAGTCAATTTGTTCGTCAACTAAGCCGTTCAAGAACCAAGGTACCACTGTATTTTTCCAATAGAGCAGTGTTTCTCAACCTATGGGTTCCCAGATGTTGTTGGGCTACAACTCCCATCATTCCTAGCCAGCATGACCAATGGTCAGGGATGATGGGAGTTGTAGTCCAACAACATCTGAGGACCCACAGGTTGAGAACCGCTGCAATAGAGCCTCCTTTTCCTCTTGAAAATATTCACATGCATGCATGCACTGAGCTACAACAGCTCTCCCCAAGACAGCTTAGTTTTAACACCACACCTGCAAAGACCTCTATAATCTTCTTCTCTTGAACTGCAGTGAAGGCTGGAGAGCCATCCATTCTTCCTCCTCATCCTTTGACAGTTTCTTCCCCCCCCCCCTCTCCAGGGTCACAACATTGCAAATGATGACATGCTCTGGCTGTGAAGAATGGACATCCTAGCCATAAATTGTCTGCTCGGGAACTCATTACCTGTTATTGCAGGACAGGGCAACAATGACTTCCTAGCCTGAAAGCACTCTGGGGGGCACTGAGCGAGAACTAGATGTTCCTGGGCTACTTTTAAGTGATTTCAGCTCATATTTGGGTTTGTGTTATAGAACTAACTTTCCATTCCTTCCCCGCAAACCCCGTTCTTTATGAGAATGACATGAATGATCATTTATCCAAACCTCTGAACCAAAACCTAGGCAGATGGGATACGTCAAGGACACAAAAAAACATAACAAATGTCAACGGTACCCAAATATAATGAACAAGAAATCATAAGAGCATAGCAATTGCCTTGCTGGAGTGAGAGCAAGCCATGATGCCTTGAAGTTAGCATTCTGTTTCTAAAAGCAGCCAGGCAGATGCTTCCAGAAAGTCACTCTTGTTACCCGCCGCCCCCCTTCCAAGCATCTGGTACCCAGAGCATCTCTATCTTAATTTGAGCACGGTAGGATTCCGTTGAGCTATTATTCCCTCTAGCAGTGACCCTGGGTGGTGAGTGCCAACAGAAATACAGAGCTGGAGAAACCAGTGAGGTGGTTAAAAAAACCAAAAACTATTTTAGGAAATGATGGCAGCAACTTCTCCCCAAATAAACAAAACCTGCCCAATGGGGATTGAGGATTCTCATTAGCCATCAGATGTTGGATGTCAGCTGGAAAAGAAAGTGGGGGAATTAGGCAAGTGGGTGGGGAGAGAGAGGAGTGCCCTGCTTGAGCACCTTACCACTTAGACTATCCTGGAGAAGGGCATGGAGGTCTGGCTGGCTGGCAGAAACCAGCAACAGATGTACTCCTTTTAGGAATAGAAGGTACACTGCAATATTCTGCTGCGAGTGCCACTTGCCATGGCTAGCAGCCACTGATAGACCTGCTCTCCAAATTGTTATGAAAGTTGGGTGCCGCCCCTACTCTCTCTGCTGAGCGGTAGCAAGACAGTGGGTCCCAGGATCTCTGAAGAATTGAGACATGGTGTAGACTGTCATAGCTTTAAGAAATATGGTTTATTCACCTATTTACACCCTCAGCCTTCATGGAGGGAGTTCAGATCTTATAGCATGGTCGTTTCAAGAGGGTCCATTCCCCACAGCAGTCCAAGGCATCTCCCCCAACCAGCCTTCAGCCAGCCTGCCCAAGATGGATCCCAGTCTTTCTTCTCCCCTGTTCTTCTTCCCAGTACTCCTTGCTAAAGATTCACTGTCACTTCAAATCCAAACCCATCACCATGGCAACCTCTTTCTGCCCAGGCTTTCAGATGGACCATCAACCCCTTTTGTCATCTGAATACCTCTATCCCCGGTGAGGCCCTGGCTTGGAAAGAAAGCTTAGCCTGTACTTTTCTGCTGGCCTCCAATATTCCCTTCAATACTCCAAATATTCGGCTATGAGTGATCACCAAAGAAGAAGAAAGACCAATCAACTGCATTAAGTCACCTTCCAGTGTTTAGATATACGTAGTCCTAGTGCATGCTCTACAGCAGGGGTAGCCAAGATGCTGTCTACACCTCCCATCATCCCTGGCAATGATGGCTCTACAGGAATAAATCAAAGTATAGTCAGAAGAAGAAGAAAGAGCTCGTGACACAAAGTGTGAAACAAAATAATCCTCTGCACTTTCACACATTCTCCTTCTTCCTCTTCTTCTTTGGTGATCACTTGTAGCCGAGTAAGATTGTCTTCCATGAATACGGTCTTCACAGTGAATCCGTAAGTGACTGTGGAGGCCAATTCTGGATCCACACGTCCTTCCACAGTGAGGACATAGGTTTCTGGGCAGGAGTTGATCACAGTGAGGGTTTGCCAAACATGCCGTCCTCTTAATACGTTTCTCCCTTTTGTTCTGACTTCGTGCTTCTTCAAAGTCGGTGACACCTTTGGTAAAGGCTGTTCTCCAATTGGGGCACTTGCAGGCCAGTGTTTCCCAGTTGTCAGTGTTTATACAGTGGTACCGTGGGTTACAGACGCTTCAGGTTACAGACGCTTCGGGTTACAGACTCTGCCAACCCAGAAATAGTACCTCAGGTTAAGAACTTTGCTTCAGGGTGAGAACAGAAACCATGTGGCAGCAGCAGCGGGAGGCCCCATTAGCTAAAGTAGTACCTCAGATTAAGAACAGTTTCAGGTTAAGAACGGACCTCCGGAACGAATTAAGTTCTTAACCCGAGGTACCACTGTACTACATTTGTTAAAGATTTGCCTTGAGTGGGTCTTTAAACCTCTTTTGTTGACCAGCAGCATTACGCTTTCCATTTTTAAGTTCAGTATAGAGTAGTTGCTTTGTAAGACGATAATCAGGCATCCACACAGCATGACCAGTCCAATGAAGTTGATGCTGAAGAATCATTGCTTTGACACTGGTGATCTTTCCTTCTTCCAGTACACTGGCATTAGTTCGCCTGCCTTCCCAAGTGATGTGTAAAATATCTTTGCAGAAGCTTACGAAAAGCTTTGCCTCTCACACCTACACCCATCCTGGGTCATAGGAAGGTTTTGTTGGCTTTTCTTCCAGGTTAATCAGATTAGAATCTTGAAGGCTTGAGAGAAGCCAACTGGGTGTCACTCATTAAGAGGCTTAGAAATCGCAATGCCATTAGAGGCAGCTTGATTTGATAGTTGAAACAGAGCCCCAGCCAGCCTTTGTACCGTGAGCTGGTGAAAACCTGTTCTAATCACCCTCTACTAAATCTGATGACAATTGTCTTAAAAAGAGAATACTTGGGTGTGATTCCTGCCACAGAGAGGTCAAATTGGCATGCACGGCTTCCCCTCTCCTCGTATAATCCAAAGAACAACCCTGTAAGGTAGGCTACTCTGAGAGGAAGCGACTGGCCCAAGGTCACCCGGTGAGATTTATGGCTGAATGAACCCTGCTGTTTTCCCAAAATGAACCATTGTTGTTTGTTGTTTAGTCGTTTAGTCGTGTCCGACTCTTTGTGACCCCATGGACCAAAGCACGCCAGGTACTTCTGTCTTCTACTGCCTCCCGCAGTTTGGTCAAACTCATGCTGGTAGCTTCGAGAACACTGTCCAGCCATCTCATCCTCTGTCGTCCCCTTCTCCTTGTGCCCTCCATCATTCCCAACATCAAGGTCTTTTCCAGGGAGTCTTCTCTTCTCATGAGGTGGCCAAGTATTGGAGCCTCAGCTTCAGGATCTGTCCTTCCAGTGAGCACTCAGGGCTGATTTCCTTAAGAATGGAGAGGTTTGATCTTCTTGCAGTCCATGGGACTCTGAAGAGTCTCCTCCAGCACCAGAATTCAAAAGCATCAACTCTTTGGTGGTCAGCCTTCTTTATGGTCCAGCTTTCACTTCCATACATCACTACTGGGAAAACCATAGCTTTTACTATATAGACCTTTGTTGGCAAGATGATGTCAAAAAAGAAAGAAAGCAAAAAGCAAATGAACCATAGGCTAGGACATATGCCATGACTCCCAATGACATTGCTTCTAGTTCAGCAGGGCTGATGTTTCACTCCATCCAACCTTTGAAATAAATCCTTTGATGGTAACAAAAGAGTTGTGTCACAACTGTGTGGCACTATGGTTCTCGACAGGAAGCGACTTAACTAGATCACTGGCCATTGACAAAGGGCCTAGGAAGCTACAACTGTCAAGTGCGAAAAACTTTCCTGAGTTTGACGCCTGATGTTTGATGACATCTTGGATCTGAACCATAGCCCGAGAAGCCAAGGAGATTCGGATCTTGCCTACCTGCAGCCAATGGCCCCACCCGCTGTTGTTGTTTTTTTTCAAGCTGAGCTCTCCAGAGAGGGGGAAGAAATGCATTATGGTAATTTCTGATGTTTTCTGTCTCCACTTTTCTCTGTATAAATGACTTAACTAGGTCATGAAAAGTATAGCTGAAGGCAATTTGGGACCTGTGTCGAGGAGACTGTTTCAGTCAACTACAACAATTTATTTTTCCGTAGCAGCGTGGGAAGGAAAAGAAGAAGATGGACTGGAAATGACTTTGCAGGAAGCTGTGTTAACTGAAAATCCGCCGGCTCTCACAAGTTTTCAATATTGGAGCAATGGAGTTGATTCACAGCTCCAGAGTTGTTTGCAGGTCTAAGACTGCATTGTTATGGGGTCATCATCTGTTGTTGCACAGATGACAACATAGCAACTTTTGTTTAAGGGTCTTAGCCTCATATCAGAGGGAAAGCCCCTTTCTGCCTCAAGGCTAGAATACATTCTTAAATGGAAGAAAATGGAAGAAAGTTGCCTTGAACTGCGTCAGACCATTGGGTCCATCTAAGCTCAGCATTTTCAACACTGGCAGTCAGTGGTTTTCCATGGTATCAGGCCAGGTTCTGTCCCAGAGCTACCTGGAAATGCCAGCCCCCTTCTGCATGAAGGCAATATGCCTTACCACTGAGATGCAAACCTTCCCTTGTTGGGCTAACTCCTGAACAGTGCTCAAATTACATTGGGAGGTGGGGCAACTCCCTTACATTTTGTGATGACCTCCACCAAGCTCCTTTCTAGTCCAGGAGTCAGGACTGCAGCATAGGCATTGAGTGTCAGATGTGCGTGCAGGAGCCAGGCCCTGTGACCAATAGGACTTTGCAGGACTGGGGCCTTCCTAAGTTTGTTCTGAAGAGGCAAGGTGCGGCCACACAGGCGAGGCCGATTGATAACTCACAGCACCTGGTGGCAAGAGCTGGGAAGGTAAATAAGGTCAGCAGTTTCCCTTCGGCTCTTTGCCACAGCAACACGTTCCCTGCCTTGCTGTGTTTGACTCCTTGCTTCTTGATCCTCGGACCCCTGACTTTGTGACTCCTTGCTTCCCTACCCTCAAGCCCTTGGCTTCTTGACTCCTGGCTCTATGACCCTCGGACTCCTGGCTTTCTCACTCCTGGCTTCTGGACTCCCGTTCCTGCTCCCACCCCGCCATCTTGCCCACAGTCCCGACGTCCCCAGCCAGGACTTCGATCGCCCGTGAACCGGACTGTGACATTGAGTGCTGCACATTGTAAGGCCAAACTAGATTTAGATTTGTGAGCATGCAAGCAAGTAAACCAAGGGTTAGGGTGTTGGCCCCAGTCTCTCCTTGCCAGGAACTGGAGGGTGATCATCAGCAATGGAGGCAGAGCTAACTAGTTCACCCCTTCTGTTCCCATCCCTGAGTTCTACATCAGGGGCGAGGAACTTTGGACTCCAACTCCGATGATAGGAAGCCATCCCAGTTTCTGATTTGATCCCAGAATGTCCCACTTTTCCTTAGGATGTCCCTATTTTCATTGGACATGTTGGAGGGTATGGAGTTATTCAACCCCCGAGCCCTCTGAAGGCAATCCTGTATAGGGATTTTTTTTTAATGTTTAATGTTTTATTACGTTTTTATATATGTTGGAAGCTGCCCAGAGTGCTGGGGCAACCCAATACGATGTGTCGGGTATAAATAGTAAAATTATCATTAGGGAATGAGACGTCCCTATTTTCATCGGAGAAATGTTGGAGGGTATGCTAACCTGGCTACCTAACAATGACTTGCAGTTCTTAAGACCTGGCCTATCAACTCATTTCATTTCTTCAATGGCAGATGGCAGCGAAAAGCCTCCATGGTTTTCCTTGGTAGCAGAAACTGAGTTCCCTTTGCTGACGCAGGAAACTGCCCTGGCGTTTTTATGGCTCCTTGTTAAGTGTTGCTAGTGGAGTGCTTTGACATCAGAGGAGCTCGGAATGCGTCAGCAGGAGAATTATGGAGCGAGGAAATTGAGGCAAAGCCAAGACAAACTCAGCATAAAGAAATCCCCAGGACGAGAACTCGCTGTCAGCAAATAATTCCTCTTTTGGAACATCATATCAATATCCTTCCTCAAAATGAAACACATCAAATTTTACCAAACGTCTGATGGGGACTATACTTAATTCGGCGCTTCTCTGTGGATATTCAAGAGGTATTTTGTCAGTAAATTGCAGTGATTGTAAACGGCTCCCAAACTGTGGAGAGTCGTATAGAAAATCACCTATTTTGTCAGCACAGAAGCAAGATGGGGGAGAAGAAAGCTTGGAAATGTATTAAATAACTGTAGATCACTTAGTTAAGCTATTTTCTTTAGCTGCTTTCCTCTCCATCAGAATGACTCAGGAGTCCATGGCCACCTTGTCTGCACACCATGCCTGACTTGCATGTGTCACTGAAAATAGCATCCCTGTAGTGGTTTTAGGAAGGGACTTGGGCAAGATACTGCCCTCTTTCTCCTGGTGTCAGCTGATCAGCAGGACTTGCAAAGCCTCACACATCAGAATTTGCAATCTCTGAAGATCACCTGATTGTGGGTTCTTGCTCTTTGCGTGGCAAGTCCCCTCCCCCCTTGTGAAATGAAGACACAGGACACTTTATTTAAGGTTAATGGGCGTAAAAGGCCACAACTTTATTGATTACAGGAATTGAGAAGTATTGGCCTTAGACATCGGTTCCTATCGTCTACCCGGCTTCAGCCCAATTGCATCAAGACCGGGAAGGGTTAACCACCAACGGGGGAGTCCTGCTGAAGTACGCCAACTAGGATCCCCCGGGTGTCACCGCTCGGGGGTGTGCCTTAGGCCCACACCTCCATAGGCTTTGGACAGGGCAACGCCCCCCGGAGTCCTTTACCGGACTACCCATTGCTTTGGGGAAAGGTGATGGTGCTTCCTTCCCCCTTCATTTGCATAACAATACCCCTTCCAATGAAACCGAAGCAGCTGGAACGGGGAAGAGAGGAAAGTCCCCGGGCGCGCCAGCCTTAAATGTTCTAGGCCACACTTCCCTGGCCCGCCGATTGGTTGACCGGGGCGATGACGCGCCCGAGGATTCCCCTACTCTCGCGGGGGCTGAAAGTGGTAAAGTGGTATCTCAGGTTAAGAACAGTTTCAGGTTAAGAATGGACCTCCAGAATGAATTAAGTTCTTAACCAGAGGTACCACTGTAGTTTACAAGACACTGCACAAAATGAGAAGGGATTAGAAGGAAAAGGTTTAGAAAGGGAGACCCAGACAGTAGTTATTTGTCGCAAAGATGTGATTGCAAACAGCTGGAATGGGAAGAATTCAATGAGAGGAAGTGTGAAAAGAAGAAAGTGTGGGACCTTGGTATTATCAGCACCATGCTCTAACCAGCTAAGCTATCCACCAGGTGACAGTTGATGAAGGGAGAAGCCTGATGGAGCTGAACTCTCATTGGAGCACATGGAGTGACTCTGCTTACTTTCTCTACCTTTGCCGTAGTTTGAAGGAATGACTGGTGCCAGGTTGCAGCTGATGATGGAAGGGAGAACCTGGTTAAGCTAGTCTCTCAGTTGAGTCAATGGAGTCGCCCTGCTTGCTCTCTCCCTCTCTGCCACAGCATGATGGAATGACTGTTGCCAGCTGACAGTTCCTGGAGAGAGGAGCTTGATGGTATTGGACTCTCAGCAGAACTGATGGTGGTCCTTCTTTCCTTCTGCTGGAGCCTAATGGAATGAAGCCAGTGCTGCCCCCTCTGATTGACTGCAGCTCTACAAGATCTCAGGCACAGGTATTTCATAGCCCTGGGTGACCCAGAGGTTACCCATCCTGTTTCACTGCCAGAAGCAAAACATGAAGGTGTCTTCTGCCACACCCATCACCTCAAACACCCTTCTGATGAAGCCTCGCTTACCCCTGCAGGTTCTCCTTGCCTCTCTGGTGGTGGCAGGGCTGGTGGGGCACCCACAAGAGGGGCCACCCCATGGGATTCTGCCACCAAAGGCAGCTTCCTCAGTTCACCTCATAGGCAGCCCAGCCCTGGAGAGACTTATATCCAAATCCACATTCACTAGGTGACCTTGGGCCAGGCATGATCTCTTAACCTAATGTATCATAGGTAGGAACGAAAGGGAAATTTGATTCAGTTCACACTGAAAGGTGAACGTGCCAAATTTGCAATTTCCGAAACCATCTGGGAACCAAAGCACAACCACCCTTACAAATTTGCACTTCTCCGAATTTTGCAATGAAGTTCTCCAGCCAAGAAATGTGTTCAGAAATGCATATATTGCGGTAAAGTGTGCATGGAAATGCATTTTCATATTAATGAAAATAACATACAAAAATGCTTTCTATTAGGGGAAATTGGTTTGCAAAAAAAATGTGTGTGATATGCAAAATTGCATACAATAAAGTATTTATATCTGGAGAAATATGCATTAAAATGCTAGCGAATTTTCTCGACAGCTGTTTTTTGATTAACGCAGACAGACATGGGAATGTGGAGAACTGAACTTAAAATTGGATAAATGAGAAACTGGGAGAACCTAAAACTGAAATAGTAATCCAACCCTAAGCATAGGGTGGTTGTGATAATAGAATGAGGTCTATAACTACATACATTTGGTTTGTCTAAATGTGCTTGTTTAGATATGTGGGATAAAATGTAGCATACAAATATCAAGATTTTGCCACTGAATATCCGTTGCTGGGAGGCAAGAGTTCGAGAGGAGAGGTGCCCACATTTCATATTTATGCCCTTCCCCAAGGCATCTATCAGACCACTGTGGGAAACAGGATACTTGCCTAGAGTGGATTATTTTTCTAATCCAGCCGGGATCTATCTTTCTTTTTTAATGCAAAGTTCATAATGATGACTCCAATGCAAGCAATTACTATACAACAAACAGACAATTATTCCATCAGGTGCGTAAGTAAACACTCGAGACACAAAGAGACTTGTGTTTATGGAAATCGTCTTAGTAATCAAGAACGCTGGGAACGAAAGACATGGAATATTCCTAAACAAAATGATCTTTTGGATGGGATCCTACCGTAGTAGGAGCACTGCTTGCATAGGAAGATTTGGTGCCAGAAAGCTTGAGCAACTGCACTATTAAGGGAAAGACAGCCCTAATAAATTGGAAGGGAGTTTTCAATCAGTTGTAAAACTGGAGATGGAGCACATCCTAAATTCTGTTGACGATGTAAGAAAAGAAAAAGTCCTCAGATGGGTAGGAATTGTTGCAGGAGGCACAATAGATTTGTTTGTTTCTTTCTTTCTTATGAAGAGCTACATCTGGGCCCAGTGCACTGTACAGTGGTACCTCGGGTTAAGTACTTAATTTGTTCCGGAGGTCCGTTCTTAACCTGAAACTGTTCTTAACCTGAAGCACCACTTTAGCTAACGGGGCCTCCTGCTACTGCCGTGCTGCTGGAGCACGATTTCTGTTCTCATCCTGAAGCAAAGTTCTTAACCTGAGGTACTATTTCTGGGTTAGAGGAGTCTGTAACCTGAAGTGTATGTAACCCAAGGTACCACTGTATATGGATTAGGTCCTTCCACCCACTTGCGAAAAACGGTGCAAATTTGCAGATGCAAATGCATGTCCTCTTTTGCTGGTGGAGTGGAGAGCCCCACAATAAATCAGTGACCACACACAGAGAGAGTAAATGTCTGACGGACAGAATGGGAGCTGGTTAAGCTTTCCCCAGTGCTAGAAGGGGTTGGACCCATTGAATTTCTGCCTGCCTAACAGCTTTTAAAGGCATGATAACCCTGCTCCCCCCCCCAAAAAAAACAGTCAACCCTAAACCAAAGTCTAGGTCACAATTGCGTGCCCACTTACCTGGGAGTGACCCACATTAAACGCAAAGAGACTTACTTCTGAGTAGAACTGTTGAGCAGCTAGAATCAAGTGAAAAGCAGATATATATTTTGTATCCGAAGATGAGCCAAGTTCTAAGGGACTGGAGGAGACGACATGGCAGTTGCTGTGAGCCGGTGTGAACAAAGCGAAGCCGCAAGGGCTTCCCACAAATATTAGGCCACCGTTTTGAGAATGGTTTACCACCTCAACCCTGGAGTTGGCCCTGGGAAGAGTCAATTGAATTAAATGTCAGTGTTGGTAAGTGAAGGCAAGGACAGAGAGGGCAAAGATGGAAAACGCTGCTGATCAGAAGTAGCCAGGGGGACAAAACAGCACTTGAAATGGCACAAAGGCTTGGTGAGATGAGTGGTTTTGTGTCCCCTTCTTTCACCCATTTGCGTGCCTAAAACGCTGTATTGAATGGAAGCCAATATTGAAACGAGTGACTATTCAACACACACTTCATTTAGAAACTTCCCTCACATACAAGTGTTTGCTGGGCATAAAAAAAGCTCTATTTGAGGGAAAGTGCTGTGGAACCGAACAAAGGACATTGCTGCACCGTATGTGGATGTAATAAAAACTATGTTTAAAAATCAATGCTTGTCCACAATATGTTTGTGTGTGTGTGCCTTGCTTCAATTGCTCAGGGAGGCTTAAACTGTCACACTTCTAAATCTTGCTAAAAGCAAGTTTCTTTGTACTGCTCAGCTCCTCCTGGTGCATATTTCTCTCACACAGTGTGGGAAAAAAATATTCAAGTTTTCCCCCCCCCTAAGGGGGAAATTTACCCTATTTCTCCAGTGTAACCAACTGTTCTGAACATCCTAGCCATCGTCTACCACACAATGGGAGCAGCTTGTGGCTCTTACCACACAATGGGAGCAGATTCTTTCATCTTTCTTTATTATTTGCACCTGCTGGAACTAGGCAAATGCAACCGGCCCGTTTGTGATAGCACATGACTCATGACGTACAGACATAAGAAGAACTCTGCTGGATCAGGCTAACCAAATGCCTCTGGGAAGCCCAGAAGCAGGGCATGAATGCCACAGCACTCTGCCCACCTGTGAGTCCCAGCAGCTGGTATTCAGAGGCCTACCACCTTTGGAGTTTGGATTTGATATCCCGCTTTATCACTACCCGAAGGAGTCTCAAAGCAGCTAACATTCTCCTTTCCCTTCCTCCCCCACAACAAACACTCTGTGAGGTGAGTGGGGCTGAGGGACTTCAGAGAAGTCTGACTAGCCCAAGGTCACCCAGCAGCTGCATGTGGAGGAGCGGAGACGCGAACCCGGTTCACCAGATTACGAGACTACCACTCTTAACCACTACACCATACTGGCTCTCACCTTTGAGAATGGAGGTAGAACTTAGGCATCGTGGCTGGTGGCCACTGATGACCTTGTCCTCTGTGCATTTGTCTAATCCTCTTTTAAAGTCATTCAGGCTGGTGGCCTACATCTTATGGGAGTAAATGGTGCACACTGTGTGAGCAGGGCCGTCTTACCCATAGACACTAGGGGTGAGGGGCACCTGGGCGCCGGGCTCTCAGGGGCACCAGGCTGAGAGTCCGGAGCCCGAGAGTTGAGCCCAGGGAAGAGCCTGTCCGTTGGTCGGAGCATCGCAGCGGGCTCTTCTGCTGCGGGCGGCTCTCCACCCCAACCCCCCGCGCTCCTGCCCAGTGTCTGATCAAAGCGAGCAGGTTCCCGGACAGGCTTTCACAAGCCGCCCACAAAGGCTTGCCATTTGGGTGCCCAGCAGCTGCCAGCCTTAACTTTCCTCCTTCCCTTTCTCTGCATCCCAAATTCTAGGTGCTTTGCTGAAGACGGAGGGCAACATGTGAGCAGGGAGGGCAACACAGATGACAGAGAAATCGGCTCGGGGGAGCCACTGGCCATTTTATTTGATTTGTAACTCCCTCCCTGTCGCCAACACCTGGCATTCGACTGAGCTCTGTCCAGAAGGCTTGGGGGGTCGCTGGGTGAATTTTTGCACCCTGGCTCTGCATATGCTTAAGACAGCCCTGTGTGTGAGGGGATGCTTTCTTTGGAAAATTCATAGCACATCACACTCACTGGATCCTGGAGGGCTTTATGTTGCACAGTAAGAAGCAACATGAAATATCTAATAGTACAAAAAAAACCTCACAGGGTCACCGAATTCTGCATCCATGCAGAGGCCAAAATGGCATAACTGCCATTTTGAGAGCAGGCTTTTGATTTTAATACAGTGGTACCTCAGGTTACATACGCTTCAGGTTACATATGCTTCAGGTTACAGACTCCGCTAACCCAGAAATATTACCTTGGGTTAAGAACTTTGCTTCAGGATGAGAACAGAAATTGTGCAGCAGCGGCGCAGCGACAGCAGGAGGCCCCATTAGCTAAAGTGCTGCTTCAGGGTAAGAACAGGTTCAGGTTAAGAACGGACCTCCAGAAAGAATTAAATACTTAACCCAAGGTACCACTGTACAGGTCTACAAGAGATGAAATTGTGGTCCAGAAGTTGGGACCAGAGAAACTAAAGGTAGCTTATTCAAAACCAACTACTAATGTTGTGATTGAATCAGAACTGGAACCCACTGCCTCCAAAAATTCAAATTATAATACACAGGAATATCAGAATTTGGGCACTTGTTTTGACCTTTACCCAGTTTCTATAGGTGGCAGAATGCCTAGCAGGTCAGTGCGTCTATTGAGTTCAGAAGTGTTTCACAGCTTATTTCTTTAGTCCAGCATGTAAATTAGCTGAATGCAGAATGAACTGGCTTTGAGGAGAATGGGTAAATCTAAATCAGTTTTTCTCAAAGTGGGTGATACTGCCCCCTGGGGAGGGGTGCTGGAACAATCCAACAAGGCAGTATGGTAGTAGCCCCAGGTGCAACAAGGGGAGTAACTGAATAGAGGTAAGGGGGCAGTGGAAGCATAAAGAAGAAAAGAAAAGAAAAGAAAATTTTGAAAAATGTTCGTACATGTTTCATCAGTTGTGATGACACTTACAGATGTAAAACAGAGTTAAATGTTAGTATGGTAGATTTTAATAACTAATTTTATAATTTCAAGCTTCAATGTGTTTTATTTACAACAACATCTTTACTATGTTGTAGATACATAAAAGAACACAAATTTGTCATTGCATCTTTCTGTTTGTTTGCTTAAAGAAGGTTGATTTCCAGGGGGGTACTGAGTAATATTTTTTCTGACAGGCCAAATACGTTTGGAAACCTCTGATTTAAATCAAGGTGAACGACTAGTTCAAATCACAACAAATCAAAACTAAAGGAGAATGCCATTGATGTAAATCAAGTCCTCCACTTACGGAGATCACATATTTCCTGATCAAACACGCATATTAATTGGTTAGTGTAACAATTAAAACATGTTGGTTTGCAACTAAAGAGCCTTGATACTCCCTGGGAGCATATTTCAGAACCCTTTTATCATGCTTCCCTCATTCCTTCTGCGGCAAAGAACTATATTTGTTTAGCAGCAAGCGGGTGAAATGGATTTCTGTTTGAGTCTCACTGTATACCATGTAGTGTCATGACTGGGCTGAGTGTGGATTTGCAGGTGCCACCAATCGGTTGGTGACATTGTGATGTGAAGTGATTGAAAGGTTAGTGGCCCTGCCTGGATGTCAAACTTAGCACCACGGTATGTTAAGAAACCTCACTTAAATAACACAGGTGGAGTCTACAGAGAAAAGTCCTGGTAAGTCTTTACTGAACAAACTGAACCAAAGCAGTGTATAATCTGAAGAGAAAGAAGCAGAGAGGTTCTGTCTCTCAATTCAGGGCTTGTCATAGCTGTCAACTTACAGATTTGAAAATAAGGGACCAGCAGCCAAAATAAGAGATTTTCAGAGCATAGGTATGTTCAACTTCTGAGCCCCTCTGAGCCAAAGGCAGAAAGTACAGCCAGCAGTCAAACAAAGCCTCAAGCGGTGGTTCCCACAGTGCAGCAACCTGGTAAAGGGGATGCAGCAAGGAAAACCACCGTCACCTCTCTGCTGGGAAGCGCTGAGCAAAGGCGGGTCCCCAGGCAACGCGGCCGATTTGATTGGCACAGGGCATGCAAGCTCCACCCCCCAGTCGTTCTTAGACTCCTTATTGGGTGAGCAACGCAGCCAAGCAACACAGTTGGAGCCTCCCTCCTCCCTGGCCGGGAAATTTAAGGGACATCATCAATAAGGGACAGCAGCAGGACACAAGGCTGGGATAAGGGACTTTCCCGCCAAATAAGGGACGGTTGACAGCTATGGGGCTTGTACATAGCAGGGAGATATACAACCAAAAATACAGAGAAAAACTCCCTTGGAACTGCAATCAGAGGACATGCAGCTGGGTCATTGAAGATCTCACCGCTCAGCCTGTTTGCTAAGCAACATCCCTGCTCATCCCACCTACAGGAATCCAGGAATCCTTATTTCAAGAGGCTTTGTGTGTGTGGACACACAACAGGATATCTCTGACATTCAAGTTTGACTATGAATGAATAGTCTCTAAAGTAGCCAAGTCGCTAAGTACAGATTAATCCTGTGTTTATTTGTCTTGGTGTTGCATAAGCCCTTTTTTTTCTGATCCAGCAGCCGGAAGGCAGGTTTAAATCAGCAAACACAAGCATCACAAATAAATCTATTATTCCCTACTAGGTGCTCAGAGGAATCAAAAACTGAATTAGTTCATTCAGTGTGCATTGGAATTATTAATGTCACTTCAAATGCAAAGTGCAGGAAATGACACTTCCCCCCGCTCCGCCTTGTTGACATTTGCCAATCAACATGCACCGGTCATGTTAATAATCTGAGGGTGACAGATTGAGGTCAGACTCTGTTCACTATTCAAGGGCAACAATTAGATCTTTGGAGGATTAGTGCTCAACAGATGAGAGGCCACTAGGGCAAAACGATCACCAGTAGTTTCCAGATTCCAGACTAAAGGAAGTCTCGTGATAATCCTGCACTGGAGCTGGAGCCAAAGACTAAGATCCACAGCAGGTTTGCACAACTTGCTACAACTCAGCAAGGCAGTGTAGTGTCAAGTGGGTCATGGGCAGGAGAACTGGACTCAAATCCCCAAACAGTATACTTATCATTGGGTGGCATAGCCACTTCCGACATCAGGAGGAGGTGGGGTTGCGGGCTCACGCCCCCAACACCCGAGCGGAGGCTGGTTTCCAGCCCTGCGTGATCAGGGGAATCCTCGGGCCGTGTCATTCTTTGAGCCATCCAATCGGCTGGCTCAGGGTGTGTGGCTTGCCTCATTTAAGGCAAGTGCGGCCCCGGGATCTCCCTCTTTGGTCCGCGCAGCTGTTCCTCCCCCAAATATTGAAGGGTAGTCCGGTAAAGGATTCTGGGGAGCGTTGCCTCATCCGAAGCCTATAGAGGCTAGGGCCTAAAGTGCGCCCCCGAGCGGTGACCCTGGGGGAGTACCTAGTTGATGTGCATCAGCAGGGCTCCCCCTGCTGGTGTTAACCCTTCCCAGTTTTCAAGCAAACAGGCTGAAGCCAGATAGTCTGATAGGACCAATGCCTAAGCCAATACCGCTCTTACCTGTAACCAATAAAGTTGTGGCCAATTTTAGCCCATTAACCTTAAATAATTGTGTCCTGTGTCTTTATTCCTACTGGGGGGAGGCGGGAACTCACCACGCAACTAAGGATGAGTGAATCTCTCCATTTCAGTTCCTCCTAGTTTCTCATTTTTCCACTCCAAAGTTCAGTTCTCCACATTTCCACATCAATTTGTGATTACAGTGGTACCTCGCAAGACGAATGCCTCGCAAGACGAAAAACTCGCAAGACGAAAGAGTTTTCCATTTTTTGAGTCGTTCCGCAAGACGAATTTCCCTATGGGCTTGCTTCGCAAGACGAAAACGTCTTCCGAGTTCTTGCGAGTTTGTTTCCTTTTTCTTAAAGCCGCTAAGCCGCTAAGCCGTTAATAGCCGCTAAGCCGCTAAGCCGTTAATAGCCGTGCTTCGCAAGACGAAAAATCCGCAAGACGAAGAAACTCGCAGAACGAATTAATTTCGTCTTGCGAGGCACCACTGTATCATCATCATCACCATCATCTTTAAAGTCCTCATGAAAATGCATCAGCACTGTAGCATGGATTTCTCCCAATATACACATTTTTTGTATGATGTTCTGCAAAGCAATTTCCCACGATATAATGCCTTTTTGCCTGCATCAATAATATCTGCATTCTTATGCACGCTTTACCCTAATATATGCATTTTGTGCACATTACTCGGTTGGGGAACTGACAACGGAGTGATGGTGTGAACCCTTAAAATACGAATTCCACTCAAGATAGATGATGAAGAATGATTTTAACAGATTTTCTTCATAGGGAATGGAAGCGAGCAAGAAACAACGTGAGCCATATTATTTCTCGTATGAAGTGTGTGTGTGTGTGTGTGTGTGTGTGTGTGTGTACACACACACACACTTAGTTTTTGCACAGAAAATTCCAAGGCAGGTTATCTCAAATTCTAGATCTGCTCCTAAGTACCTTCTATCCACTCTCTTTCTTGATCCCAGACTGAGTAACTGCTTTAACTGACAAATCCCAACTTTCCCTTCTCCAGCATTCTACCTTTGAGGAGATTTACCCTCCATATTACCTTAATGGGACATCCTCCAAGTTTTTGCCTCCTCGAATCCAGTCACGTTCTAGAACACAGTGTATCGCGAGGGTTTTAAAGGTTGCAAGCCCCAGCACTTTCAACTGAGCCTGGAAAAGAACAGGTAACCAGTGCAGCTGGTATATGATCACTGCAATGGGATCTGATTGCCACCCACCCACCAACATTCTGGCTGCTGCATGTTATGCAAGCTGTGGTTTTTTAAAACAGTCTGACATAGTGAGCGCTGAAAATTGCGTGACGTATGAGCAGCTGAGCACCAGATTCTCTTTCTCCCAGTGAGATAACACTTGGCAAACCAGCCCAAGCTGATAAAAGTTCCCGATTCCTACAACATCTTTTAGACATCCAGGGGGCAATGATAAGACCAGTGCAAGATCCAAAATGCATACTTGAACATTCAGGGGGAGAGCATCCCAACCTCAGACGAGTTATACAGCCTCTACTAGGACCAATAAAATGTAAGAACATCAGAACCTGCTGGATGAGGCCAATGGCCCATCTGATCCAGCATCGACTTCTCACAGTATCCAACCAGATGCCTATGGATTTCATATCCCACTTTATCACTACCCTAAGGAGTCTCAAAGCGGCTAACAAGCTCCTTTCCCTTCCTCCCCCACAACAAACACACTGTGAGATGAGTGGGGCTGAGAGACTTCAAAGAAGTGTGACAAGCCCAAGGTCACCCAGCAGCTGCATGTGGAGGAGTGGAGACGTGAAACTGGTTCACCAGATTACGATAACATCTGGCAGTTTCAAGCAGCTGGTATTCTAAAGCATGCAGCATCCATTCATGGAGACAGAACATCATCATCACTAGTAGCCACTGATGGCCTGGGTGGCATCCAGCTACACAGTAGCACTAGTGAGAGGTATTTAGGCTATGCAAGTCCCCTGCCCTCTCCTCTCCCTGTGCAACCCCACCCCCAACAACACCTAAATCTGTTATGGATTTCTCTCAACCCTTCAGAGCAGATCTAGGGAAGCTCAGAGGGAGGATAGAGGATGGGAAGTTCAATTGTGCAGGTAAAACTCTTTGCACTAAGGCAGCAGTTCTCAACCTGTGGGTCCCCAGATGTTGTTGGACTACAACTCCCATCATCCCTGAGCTCTGGCCTTGCTTGCTAGGGGTGATGGGAGTTGTAGTTCAACAACATCTGGGGACCCACAGGTTGAGAAAGGCTGCACTAGGGGAACAATTTAGTTGGATGTCAACCATATTTTTTTGCAGCAGGGTAGAGAACCTGGAGAGTCCTAAGTACAAAGTTTGCATTCCTGTTCTAAAAAATGTGTTTGATCTGTGCTCCCTATGTCCCCCCTCCACTGCACTACTGGTTGTTTTACATTGTCTTGAGCCCTTTGAAAGAAGGTCAGAATTAACATGGGACTAATCATAAGGAAATCAGCCTTCTGCAGCTCATATGAATGGGCCTTTTCTTGATAGACCCATATTCTGTTCTAGACAAAGCAGCAAACCCAGTATATTTATGGATGCTCCACTGTTCCACCGTACAGAAACAGTGAGCTGTATCAAGCCCCAAAGTTCACAAACGGTGACGCCCTCCTGGAATTCTCTTGATCTGGATTCTACCACCGAAAGAATTGCCTGCTCTTGCTTTCTGAAGGGAAACCATGTGTTAGGGATCCTCCATTTTTCCATTGTTAATTTTGTACAGAGTTCTGTATTTTGCCACTGGTCCTCTAGACCTGTTGCCATCTTTCCTAAAGCATGGTTAGGGGACCTAAATTCCTCTTTAAGTTGTCGGACTCCAGTTCCCATCAGCCCCAGCCAGCATGGCAAATGATCAAGGGTGATGGGAGTTGTAGTAAACAAAAAAAATTCCCCATGCCTGTCCTAAAACATCCTAATAGAATGGGGAGTTGACTGAGCTCTTATCAATGGGAGAAAACATCTAGGAGTGATTGTGTCAACCATCGGAGACATTGCCCCTAAAGTCAGCCAAAGCTCTGCAAGGTCTAACAGGGGTAGTTTGATGACTGCTAAGGTAGTTCATAGCTACGCAAGATCACTTCCCTGTTTGTCAAAACTGTAATGTTCTTTGGGGATGTCTGTGTGAATTTTGCAATCAGAGTTGTGTAAAGGTTCACCCCAGTTCTTACAGCTGGCCTTTGCTTTCTACAAAACGGGTCGTGTTATTCTTGGCTTTCTGAAAAGGAAGGTGAAGAACACACAAATAGTCCCCAAGCCAAAACTTTGTGTACAAAACGAAGAATGAAAAATCTCACAGAACGAACGGCATGAGAAAGCGTCAAATACATTTTTCCCGTTGGAGTGGATAAGGGTTCTGCAAAGTTCATCAGAAGGTTAGAGCTGTTGAGAGAGGATTAGAAAAAAATATGTAGGTTAAGTCTATCAATAGCTGCCTACCAGTCATGATCAGAGATGAGCAAATCTGTCAATTCTGAGTTTTCTCTGTTTCTCATTTATCCAAATTTAAGTTCAGATCTCTACATTTCCACAACAGACTGCACCGGATGTAACACCGGATGAGAGCCAGTGTGGTGTAGTGGTTAAGAGCGGTAGTCACGTAATCTAGGGAACCGGGTTTGTGTCTCCGCTCCTCCACATGCAGCTGCTGGGTGACCTTGGGCCAGTCACACTTCTTTGAAGTCTTTCAGCCCCACTCACCTCACAGAGTGTTTGTTGTGGGGGAGGAAGGGAAAGGAGATTGTTAGCCGCTTTGAGACCCCTGAAGGGGAGTGAAAGGCGGGATATCAAATCCAAACTCTTCTTCTTCTTCTAATATATTCCCATTGCAGTTCCACTTCTGAAGTTCAAATCCTTTATAGAAAGGGGGGGAGCAATGCTTCAATGTGCCGTGTCAGGAAGATTTTGGACAGAGTCTCAAACAAAGATGTGCTCTCCCAAGCCCACATTCCTAGTCATGACCACAAAATGGAAGGTGGCAGGATCCCCATGGTCTACAGGGAGCTGGCTTCAGGTATCAGGTCCGTTGGCAGACCAACTCTGCATTACAAAGATGTCTGTAAATATGACACGAAGGTTGGCAACATCAACCCCACCAAATGGGAATTCCTTGCAGATGACCATAGTGCCTGGAGATAGACTGTCAGGTCATGCATCCATAGCAGTGACCAGAGGAGGAATGTCTGCTTGGAGAATAGCAGAGAGAAGAAACGCCATGGTGCATCTGAAGCATCACAACCAGACTCCTTCATCTGCTCCAGCTGCAACAAAACATGTTTCTCCCATGTCGGTCTCTACAGCCACAGCAGGAACCATAGCCTTCCAACAGTCTGACTTCACCCAAAAACATGCACTCCACCATTGTCTCCTGGGATAGTCAACCAGCGTTAGAGCTTTCACGATTACAAAAAACAGACAGAAAGTGTCTAGGCCTGGTGAAATCTCAGAAGCCAGAGATTTCTCCTATGTTGTCTTTTTGAGTCCTGTACGTGAATTTTTCCCTTCTCTGTGCCTTTCAGAGCCAGAACGCATTCTGCAGAAGAGCATCAACTGCAGAAATAATTATGAACTAATTCTGAAATACCATATTTATTGCCCTATAGGACGCACTTTTCCCCCTCCAAAAATGAAGGGGAAATGTGTGTGCATCCTATGGGGTGAATGCAGGCTTCAGGAAGCTATCCCCAAGCTTTGGGAGCCCGCGGGAGTTCCTGCCGGGCTCCCAAGGCTTGCGGACAGCAGCCCGCAGCCCAAAACATGGGGAGCGCAGCGGAGCGCGCCCCAGGCTTCGGGCAGATATCCACAAGCCTGGGGAGACCGGCGCGACTTCCCGCCGGGCTCCCTAGGCTTGCGGATAGCAGCCTGTTCTGGGGCTGGGGTCGGGGGAAGCTCGGGCTTCCCCCGCCCCAGCCCCACGCCTGGGGAGGAATTGTTTTTTCTTTATTCCCCCCCCCCAAAAAAAAACCTAGGTGCACCCTATGGGCCGGTGCGCCCTATGGGGCAAAAAATAGAGTAATTATGGCTGCCAGCAATCAGCTACAGCAGAGAACCTGTGTCCCTCCAGAACTTGCTGGACTGCAAACCCCATCATCCCTGACTATTGACCATGCTGGCTGGGGCAGATGTTGCTAGACTACAAATCCCATCACCCCTGACTATTGGCCATGCTGGATGGGAGCTAGATTCCATCAACATCAAGAGGGCTGCAGATTCCCCAGCCTTGAAGTACAGGTGATGTACGGTACATGTATCTGTCAAATGATACCAGGGCACAGAGCAAATATTTCTGGACTGCATAGAGGAGTCAGGGGTATGACCATAGCACCAAACCAATAAAGGTTCTGCTAGCTTCATTATTTGCTGATTTCATGCTATTATTCTAATGCTCCAGTCTCAGCTAGGTGGATCTTGTTTCTCAGCGCAAGCAGTCAAACTGCAGCACTCACACACATTCCCACTCCAACACGCACACCAACACACACAGAGACTCTTCCATTTTTAGCCAAGGCAGCTGCATCTAGACAAGTATATAATAACAATGATTAGCCACCCATGGAAATGATAAGACCGTTTGGGGAACAAACTTTGCGGTGTTGGTGTTAGGGACGTTGTGTTCCGCCATAAAGTGTGGCCAGGCATTCAAGATGTCCAGGGCACAGCCCCAAACATTGTGAGCTGCTTCCAAACTCCTTTACCAAGCATTCCTGGGCAAAGATATCAGCCTTTGAGCAGCTGCCCAGACCGCACACACAAACACACCGGCTTATTCCTCCCTTATTGCTGATAAAGATTTCATTTGATGTTTGAGCTGTAATCTTTGAGAGAGGCGGCAGATTACAGCTGCGGTTGCTGGCAGGAAAATCTCTTCCCCTCTTCAATAAGGAGAGTAAGTTCAAGCCTGGTGTGCAAATTTCATTTACTTGATTGGCAAAGCCCAGGGGGTCCAGGAAGGCACACAGCCCTGATCACGCTGCACAGTGTGGTGGTCACATAACTCCCGGAAAAGCTGACAGTATAGGATACAGGCCAGTCCCTAAACTCCTGCCGTTAGCGAGTCTGAAAGATGGGGCCAGACACATAGAAACAGGCATGGTTCTCGCAAAATCTAGGGCTGCCAGGCTCAAGGAATGGCATTAGCCTTCATCCTAATAGATGCTTCCTCAAGGCATCCTTTAAAAGGAGCCAGTTGCTTACTAAAACCCCACTGATTTCAGTGGGACACACACTGTGATGAGGGATTGGTTGCTACACCCCTTTAACAAACTACAGCTCCCAGAATTCTTTGTGGGAAACCATGGCTGTTTAAAGTGGTACCATGGCACCTTAAATGTAGGGTGTGAATGTAGCCTGAATCCTGAGGGGGTTTCTATGGACTGTACCACTTCATACTGCAGGTTGGGGAGAAGTCTCCAATGCTCGCAGCTGTTAAACAATAACTAACCCGTGTGGTAGGGGAGCAGTTCTAGCATAGTGTGTTGTTTCCTTGTTAGTTTTGTCCTTTCCTGGGACTTTCTTCTTTATGTATGCAAAAATGTGATTCTCCCCACCTGCATTCTGAGGTGGTACAGTCCAGTTCAGCAGCAGCAGGTGTGGTGGGTTAGAGTGGAAAATCTGACATCACTGTTACTTACCTGTATGAGGCTGCATCCTGGTTGGGGTTGTGCAGTTGAACCCGTGGGACTGCCAATCTGGTGCTCCTGCTGCACCTGCAAGATACCCACCTCACCTCACCCCACACCACCCCCTCCCCAAACCTGATTCCCCCCATGTCTGCTTTACATGGAAGTCTTGACACTGCAATGCATTTGAATAAATGCAGACCGTGGGGATTTCTATCTTTCAATTTTGCTGGTGTTTTTTTCACCGCATTAGCATGAACTGATTTGATTCTGTAGAGGCAAATTAACAGCAGAAGTAAACCACCATCAATTCATTTCTTCCTATTAAAAAAAAAGACAAAGCTGGCGAGATGTACTGGCACATTTGAATATATATTCTTCCTGCTCAAGATATCTATTGCTTTGGAAAACACTAGGTGTTTTAGAAATCACTGGCTGCAAGGCTGGATTAAATGGCATTCTTCTAGTAATACAGTGGTATTTGTAGGTCCATTCTGGAGGTCCATTCTTAACCTGAAACTGTTCTTAACCTGAGATACCACTTTAGCTAATGAGGCCTCCCGCTGCGCTGCCAGTGCGTGATTTCTGTTCTCATCCTAAGGTAAAGTTCTTAACTTGAGGTACTATTTCTGGGTTAGCGGAGTCTGTAACCTGAAGCGTCTGTAACCTGAAGCGTCTGTAACCCGAGATACCACTGTACAGACATAACACAACCAAGTGCTAAAAAATATGCTCTTATTCACTTTCTTCCTTGTATGTCTTTATAAGCATCTTTTGTGAAACAATGTACTGTATGGCTTAAGGTAAAGGTAAAGGGACCCCTGACCATTAGGTCCAGTCATGACTGACTCTGGGGTTGCGGCGCTCATCTTGCTTTATTGGCCGAGGGAGCCAGCGTACAGCTTCCAGGTCATGTGGCCAGCATGACTAAGCTGCTTCTGGTGAACCAGAGCAGCACACGGAAACTCCGTTTACCTTCTGATCGGCAAGTCCTAGGCTCTGTGGTTTAACCCACAGCTTACTGGACCTTAAAGATTCTTCTTGCTTCAAGGTACATGTTCCAATGATTTCTTGGAAGCCCTATATACTCTGGGTGCTTAAAAAGATCCAAAGAATCAAAATCTATATCAAAAGCCTATCAGTTGATATGAAATTCACTGCCTGTTATACTTTAAAAGATAGATAGATAGATAGATAGATAGATAGATAGATAGATAGATGATAGATAGATAGATAGATAGATAGATAGATAGATAGATAGATAGATAGATGATAGATAGATAGAGATAGATAGATAGATAGATGATGATGATAGATAGATAGATAGATAGATAGATAGATAGATAGATAGATAGATATAGATAGATGATAGATGATAGATGATAGATGATAGATGATAGATAGATGATAGATAGATAGATAGATAGATAGATGATAGATAGATAGATGATAGATAGATAGATAGATAGATAGATAGATAGATAGATAGATAGATAGATATAGATAGATGATAGATAGATAGATGATGTACAGGTGGCAGTAACGGTAAGGGGACCCCAGTCACAGACGACTCTGGGGTTGCAGCGCTCATCTCGCTTTACTAGCCAAAGGAGCTGGCGTACAGCTTCCGGGTCATGTGGCCAGCATGACTAAACTGCTTCTGGTGAACCAAAGCAGCACACAAAAATGCCGTTTACCTTCCCGCTGGAGCGGTACCTATTTATCTACTTGCACTTTGACGTGCTTTCCTACTGCTAGGTTGGAAGGAGCTGGGACCGAACAATGGGAGCTCACCCCGTCACAGGGATTTGAACCGCTGACCTTCTAATCGGCAAGCCCAAGCCTCAGTGGCCAAATAAATTAGCCAAAATGTATAAAAAAATGTGTCAAGTTGGAAATGTAAACAAACAGATGGGTCATTTTTTCATATGTGGTGGACAAGTGAAAAATATCCGTTCTACAGCTTGGTTTTGGCGCCCCCTGCAGCATGGCGTCCATTGTGACCACGCCAGTCAGGTCACCCTCAAGCCACCTCCGGTATGGGTGACGTGAAGCTCTAGGATGATTGTAGGGAAATGGAAGAAATTGAACCTTGGGAAGGAATAAGATGAAAAGAGACACACAAGGATGTTCCTGATGCTTCGCGTTCTTGATTTATTTGCCTTACTTTCCATTGCTTGCGTCAAGGAGCTCAGAGTGTGTTAAAATAAGCCCCTTATTTATTTCTGCTCTGTGGTTTCCCATAAACTTGACAGCTCCAGAAAGGAAGACACACAGCAGAGATTTATGAAGTCCTTGATGGACTGCGTGGGCTTGGGTGCATCGGATCTTGTGTAAGTCTAGATTCAGCCAAGAAACAACGGTTTGCCCAGGGCTATCTAGTGAGGCCTGTGGCTCAGCACTGGCTTGGACTTGGACTCTCCACTTTCAAACCTCTTCTCCTTACCCTATATTCCATGGGGCATCGCCCATCCAGAACCAGATTCTGAGCATAGATGGTTTGGGAGATCTGTTTAGATCTGTTGTTGGGAAGGAGCTGGGTGGCAGGGAGGGAACCACCTGAGTGTGCCCCACCAAAAGCGGAAGAAGGTAGCAAAGAAAACACAAAGAGTGACTGGGGAAAGTTTTGTGGAAAACACAGCAGCTGCAATAATAGGGAAGTAGCCAGAAGGCAAAGCATCACGCCAGGAACTTCTAATGGGAAACAAACAGAAGTTGGGTCTGCAGATCCAGCCTGGGGAAGGGAAAAGAGTTAAGTAAATGTTAGAAACTAAGGTGCTTGCTTAGTTTTTAAAGCCCTTAACAATTTAGGGATCATCTACTCTTCCTTTCATGCCATGCTTTCCAGGAACAGCTCTGCACTTTCCAGGTCTGCTGTGTCTGAACAGTTTTTATTATTATTATTATTCCATGCCGCTTTCCGTGGGAAAACCCGCTGTTTGCTGCTGAATCAGAACAAATCAGTCTCTTAAGCTTAAGCCAAGAAATAGTATTCTTTATGAAATTTAATATCAATATACGTATCAAGACTTTGAGATTAGACCACTGAAGAAGCTGGGAAACTACCTTGGCAGTTTGTTACCTGCAAGCCCCAGTAAAAGGGCCCCATCAGGAGCGAACAGCAGCCTTACTTGGACTGCCAAGGCAAAACAGGTGCAAAATGCCAGCACCCAGTCTACAACTTCATTAACATCCATTTACAACTTCACTGAGGGACATGGATGGCGCTGTGGTCAAAACCACAGAGCCTAGGGCTTGCCGATCAGAAGGTCGGTGGTTCGAATCCCCACAATGGGGTGAGCTCCCGTGGTTCAGTCCCAGCTCCTGCCCACCTAGCAGTTTGAAAGCATGTCAAGTGCAAGTAGATAAATAGGTACCGCTCCAGTGGGAAGGTAAACGGCATTTCCATGCGCTGCTCTGGTTCGCCAGAAGCGGCTTAGTCATGCTGGCCACATAACCCGGAAGCTGTCTGCGGACAAACGCCGGCTCCCTTGGTCAATAAAGCAAGATAAGCACGCAATCCCAGAGTCGTCCGTGACTGGACCTAATGGTCAGGGGTACCTTTACCTTTACTTTACAACTTCACTAGCATCTCTCAGTATTGTGAACAACACCAAACTTTCCCTTTGTTGGTATCTTCATGAACTTACCTAAAAAGATAAAGAAAACAAAAGACTGAGTTTTGCATAGGGTTGACATATTTCAAAAATTGTAAATCCGGACACAAAAGTTGTTGAACTTTCTTTTTTAGGACCCATCCTACCAACTGGGACCTCATGGTGAATGGAGAGTAAGAAACCTAAATGACTAGCAAGAGTATTGCCCAATTATTTGGTTTGGAAATTTCTTAATGGGCCAACACAGCTATCTTTATTTTTTTGATAGAAAAGATGTAACAGCATTCTTTGTCATGAACTAAATGTGCAGACAATGACACTGAGGTCTGCAGCTGGAACCTGAAGGAGGAGAAAGCAAGCCTCTGGGAACGAAAGATCTCTGTCTGTTTCCAAGGCACAGCCAATTAATCTGTAATAAAATGGCCATAATAGTTTGTGTTTATCTGACATAATTGGCCCCAAGGGATCATATTAAGGACTTACCAAATTGAAATATATGAGGAGGAAGCCTCTGAAAAGGCAGGTCGGAAATTTGATTGCCAGAAATCTCTCTGTGGTGTTAGAGATGGGGACGATCAGATTAATTAATCTGCCATGTCCTCAAAGCACACATTCATCTGCACTTTTACACCATTAGGCTGAAGAGTGATTATCACTGCTGCAATCCTATCACTTAGCTGGGCAGAAGTTTTGCTGAACTCAGATGGGCTTGATCAGTGAAGACATGCATAGGAATGCACTATAAAGGTTGAGAAATACCCCTGCCGTGGCTTGAATCAATGTCAATCAATTAAACAGAATATTGTTTTCATTGTGTGTGTGTGCGCACATATGTTTTTGTTCTTGAGTTAATGATCTTTTATTATGTTTTTATGTGCGTTAGAAGCTGCCCAGTGTGGCTGGGGCTACCCAGCAGGAGGGACGGGGTGTAAATAAGAAAATTAATCATCATCATCAACATTATCATCTTGGAAAATTGCTACTGTTGCTTATTTGGAAGGTCTGCTCTATCCCATACCTTTTCATGGAAGAATGGGAAAGAATCCATCTCCTTCCCCATGTAAAAGGCTTTTTATATGAGCCTTTTACATGAGTAAATAAGTGTGGTTACAGGGTTTTTTGTTTTTAACATTTGTATCTGTCTTCCATGACTCTTAGGGTTCCATATATATATATATATATATATATATATATATATATATATATATATA
>JAXCMG010000020.1:25399831-25487784 GCA_034642415.1 Podarcis siculus | reverse complement strand
TATATATATATATATATATATATATATATATATATATATATATATATTCTGTTTTACAATTTAAAGTACTCATTTTTTAAATCCTTAAGATATCTATGACTTCCCTTCTTTTCTTTCCATGGTTCATTGAGACAAGAGCAACTTTTTGAAGTCTCCAGTATTCTCTGTTCTGCTTTCCTCAATAAAGAAACTAGCCGTAAGTTAACCAAGTGTTTTACTCTCTTTCTCTGATTTGTGAATGACCTGCTCTCCTTGTCTGCTCCCTGACACAACATGGCCAATGGTCTCAGAGGAGTTGAGGTTCAGCAACATCTGGAATGAGGCAGGTTCCCATTCCTTGGAGTGTTAGTCAAGGACTGAGGAAGTCCGGACCCAAATCCCTAGTCATTAAATGTTCAGTAGGCAACTTCGAGCCATTCACTGTCTCTTAGCCTAGGGATGGCTAAGACATGTGGTTGGACTCCCAATTCCTGCCAGCCCCAGCCAGCATGACCTAATGGTCAAGGTTGATGGGGGTTGGAAGCCAACAACATCTGGAGTACCACCAGTTCCTCTACCCTTTCCCTAAAATACCACTGTCTAAACCAGGCATGGCCAAACTTGGCCCTCCAGATGTTTTGGGACTACAGTTCCCACCATCCCTGACCACTGGTCCTGTTAGCTAGGGATGCTGGGAGTTGTAGTCCCAAAACATCTGGAGGGTCAAGTTTGGCCATGCCTGGTCCAAACCTACCTCACAGGATTGTGATGAGGATAAAGTGGGAGGAGCAGCAATAATAATAATAATTTATTATTTGTACCCCGCCCATCTGGCTGGGTCTCCCCAGCCACTCTGGGTGGCTTCCAACAAAGATTAAAAATACATTAAATGTCACACATTAAAAACTTCCCTGAACAGGGCTACCTTCAGGTGTCTTCTAAATGTCAGGTACTTGTTTATCTCTTTGACATCTGGTGGGAGGGCATTCCACAGGGCGGGTGCCACTACCGAGAGGGCCCTCTGCCTGGTTCCCTGCAGCTTTGCTTCTCGCAGTGAGGGAACTGCCAGAAGACCCTCAGCACTGGACCTCAGCATCCAGGCAGAACGATGGGGGTGGAGACGCTCCTTCAGGTATACTGGACCGAGGGCATTTAGGGCTTTAAAGGTCAACACCAACACTTTGAATTGTGCTCGGAAGTGTACTGGGAGCCAATGTAGAAGAACCAGGTATGCCAGCCTGAGTTCAAATGATGTCCTTCTTTTCAGTCTCGTTCTGGGAAATGGTTGCACATGCATCCCAGATTTTACATTGATTCTTCTTAACACTGGGATATAAATAAAGCATAGTCTTGACCACAATTGACCTGCTGCTTTGCCTTGGCTCCTCCTGTCACACTTTGGTGAAATAGCAAAGAAGACCGGCACCAAAGAAGGCCTGTACTCAGTAATAGGAATGGATTTGTGCTTTAATTTTTTTCTGCAGCCTTCTCCGCTGTCCAGGGACTCCGCTTGAAGGTTTTCTAGAGTCTGCAGCAAGGGAAGGCGTGGGAATTGAAAGAGAAGGGCAGCAAAATGATTAAAGAGCTGTTAAGCTTGACTTGGGAGCAAAGCGGGTGGCGGGGGGGAGAGAATTAAATAGATATCACTTGGCCCAATCAAAACTGACAGGTGGGGAGGCTTGCAAAACAGCTGGTTGTATTCTGAAGGTGTAGGTAGGAGAAGAGAAAGAAAGGTTAAGGAAGTGGGAAGTTTAGGTAATCGGAAGGAAATGAAATGCAAGCTGTTACCCAGGAAAATCTGAAGGCAGCCCGTCTCTAGCATGAATCTAAGATAATGAGTGGGTTTTGCATCTGCAACGAAGTTCAGTTGACTCATCGTGTCAATGCTTGGGCTGACTTTAATGGTGTAACAATATACAGATGGGCTGATTCACAAATGCAAGTTCTCTGTCCTCTATGTGAATTTACTCTGCTGTTTTGAGGTGGCTTCTCTGGCAGTGATGGGCTGAGCTGCTGTTATGCCACAGAGAGATGGGTTTGGGCAGACAGGGGGCAGATCAATTCAATCCCCACCACCACCACCTTATGCCAGGCTGATTGTGGTAGCATTGGAATGAGTAGCTAAGATGACCTCCCATTGGTTGCCAGATGAGCAGGCACGCGGGATCGCCATTAGCTGGAGCCAACCAAAAGGCCCCAAATGATGCACTCTAAGGGGGGAGCAGCTGGCATGGTCCTAGATCCACTAGATCCTGAGCTGGTCTCTCTCCCACTGAAAATAAGTAATTCTCACCCCTTTTTTCTGATTGGAGCCAACCAGAGTGAAAGGAATGGGCATCGAAGGATTGACTCCTAGGGTCATTGTGAAGAGTTCTTCATGGGAAGAACACAGAGGAGCTGTTGTTCTGTCTCCTCCAAAGCTCAGCACTTTGGGGCACTAAAAGCAAAGAGTGCTTCAGTTTTAAAAGAGCGGTGTGCAAGTTCCCAGAAAGCACAACTTAAGTCGTTCCAAAAGATAATAATAATAATAATAATAATAATAATAATAATAATAATAATAATAATAATAAATTATTTATATCCCGCCCTCCCCAGCCAAAGCCGGGCTCAGCGTGGCTAACAATAAAAGTAACACAGCATTCTAAAATCAATTCATTTTAAAATCAATTCAAAATCAAATTAATGGCGACCGTTGGGCTAGAGTTCTGTGAGGGTTACCAAAGGAGGGGGTCAGACTGTGCCTTGGCCAAAGGCCTGGTGGGACCGCTCTGTCTTGCAGGCCCTGCAGAAAGATGTCAAGTCCCGCAGGGCCCTAGTCTCTCGTGACAGAGCGTTCCACCAGATCAGGGCCACGGCCAAAAAAGCCTGGGCTCTGGTTGAGGCCAGCATAACCTCTCTGTGGCCCAGGACCTCCAAGATGTTTTTGTTTGAAGACCGTAAGGTCCTCCATGGGACATACCAGGAGAGGCAATCCTGTAGAGCACTCCAAATAATTTCCCAAGTATGTGCACAGAAAATAGTAGATCTATCTGAAAAGCAAAACCACGGAGATGTGCAATGATTGTTGCAGTGCATCCCTATTTATTTTTATTGTATAATCTAAAGGGACCCCTGACCATTAGCTCCAGTCGTGGCCAACTCTAGGGTTGCAGCGCTCATCTCGCTTTATTGGCCGAGGGAGCTGGCGTACAGCTTCCGGGTCATGTGGCCAGCATGACTAAGCCGCTTCTGGCGAACCAGAGCAGCGCACAGAAACACCGTTTATCTTCCCGCCAGAGTGGTACCTATTTATCTACTTGCACTTTGACATGCTTTCGAACTGCTAGGTTGGCAGGAGCTGGGACCGAGCAACGGGAGCTCACCCCGTCGCGTGGATTCGAACCGCCAATCTTCTGATCGGCAGGTCCTAGGCTCTCTGGTTTAACCCACAGCGCCACCCGCGTCCCATTGTATAACCTTAGGATGCTGCATATTCTTATAAAGAGCATGGCTGTGACTATCATGAAGGAACGCTGCTCTTCTGAATTTCCCACTAACTGGTTAAAACTTTTCTGTTCTAGCAAGCCTTTGTCTCAGGGTTGGCTCCAGATTTTGGAGGGCTCTTGGGCAAGAGGTCTCCTCCCTGGGTATGTCTACCTCCATACTACAAGCTGCACAAGCTGCTCACCTTCGTCCTCATGATTCTCCCATCTTCTTGCTCATCAGGCAGAGAGCCAAGGAGCAACGGTACCTCCTACCTGCCTGCCTGCCTCTGACCACCTCACCTTGGCCAGAGGGAAAGATGGGTGGAAAAGAAGGCAGGCCACAATGGGGAAGAGGAGAAACAGGTGCCTGTCAGTGGCCACCCCTCTGCTGGTGTGGGGGCTTTGTCTGTTACCTAACCATACCAATCCTTGATGCCAATTCTCATTTGTCGTGCCGAGCAGATGATTGTTATGTGATGCATCCTGATTTTAGAATTTTTAAAGATCCGCTGAGCTGGTTTCCTTTTCTTATTCCCAGGAAATTGCACATAGGCTCACAGTCAACGTGATGGCAATAATCAGGCTTTCTACCATTCGCTGCAGATCTTTAGTGGGTCCAGCATGATGGATTGTCTTGCATTTTTGGACTCTCCTTGGGGGTGTGGCTAGGAGAGCTGTCACAATGAGCTTGTGCATTCTTAAATTTAACCACTGCATTGCTGGGTCAGCTAATCAATATTAGCCAGAACAGCTGGATGAAAATGCCATGTTCAAAGGCACTATACCTTTGAACACCACATGCCAGGGGCATATAGAAGGGAAGGGCTCTTGCAATGTGGGCTTCCTTTCCAGAGGCATCACTCTAGCTGCTATAAGTCTGGCGGTTCCCTCTCTTTGAGGTGTGAGGTTACAGGGAACCAGGCAGAGGGCCTTCTCGGTGGTGGCACCTGCCCTGTGGAACACCCTCCCATCAGATATCAAGGAAATAAACAACTATCTGACTTTTAGAAGACATCAGAAGGCAGGCCTGTTTAGGGAAGTTTTTAATGTTTGATGTTTTATTCCATTTTTAATCTGTTGGGAGCTGCCCAAGTGGCTGGAGAAACCAGATGGGTGGGGTATAAATTATTATTATTATTATTATTATTATTATTATTATTATTGGATTCTGAACTAGATCAGCCCTCCATCTCAGCAAGGAAGCATCTTCTTATCCTTCCTACTGCTTAAATGGTGTAACTCCAAAGTTTAAGTGCATAGCTGGTGTGTGGCAAAAAAAGCTTACTTTAAATGCTGCCATTCTGTGTAAGTGTCGAATGTAGCCACCTTCATCAGAACAATCTGTCATTATTATTTTTTTGGCAGGATAGCTACCAAGCAGAAATCATTGTGATTCATCACGGATCACATGGATAGGAATACTCTATCCAATTACAAAACATTAATATAGAAAGAGTCGTTACGGTCTTTCCTTTACAGACTTGCTAATTTTCTTCATTACTCAGATAAGAAGACAACATTGGAATACATTGTCCAATTCTCTCTTCCTGTCTCAAAAGATGGAAGACTAGAATAAGGCATTCTTAGGAAAGTTAGAATATATTAAACTTCTGAATTAACCACTCTGAGTATATGTTCTCCATAACTGCTATTGCCAACTCGTTTAGCCTGGAGGGTGGAATTTAGGAAGGATATATTGCAACACACACACACACACACAGAGAGAGAGAGAGAGAGAGAGAGAGAGAGAGAGAGAGAGAGATTAATTGCTTGATAATTGAAGGAGTGCCATCCTAGACTGAACAGGTACATAAGGAACTACCATGCAGTACAAAAATTGAAATAAACCTCAACAAAATTAAGGCATAAGAAAAAGATTGGGATCAAAAGCCAACAGCAAACTAAGGGAGAAATCCTATGCACTAGAAGCTGGCAGAAAGCAAGCAGGTGTAATTTAAGCCAGCATAAAATTGCACCAGATCCAAACCCTGTTCAGCAGCTGGGTTGCTGTTGCTTCCCTGCCTAAGCCTGGCAATAATAATAATAATAATAATAATAATAATAATAATAATAATAATAAATTTTATTTATATCCCGCCCTCCCAGCCGAAGCCGGGCTCAGGGCGGCTAACAACACCAAAATAGTGCAACAATTATAAAAACATTATAAAAATTAATTAAAATCAAAATTGATGGCAACCATAAACTCAGGTTTGTAAAGATTGCCAAAGGAGGGAGTCAGGCTGCGCCCTGGCCAAAGGCCTGGCGGAACAGCTCTGTCTTGCAGGCCCTGTGGAAAGATGTCAAGTCCTGCAGGACCCTTGTCTCTTGTGACAGAGCGTTCCACAGAGCGTTGTGACAGAGCGTTATGGCAGAGGGAAAACAAGTCTTAAAATAGTGTTCTATGCCAGTTTGCCAGGTCATGTAACCAAGCTGAACAGGCTTGCAATCCAACCTAATTCCCCAATCTCTGGTTCTGCTACACCAGGAGTTGGAAAGGCTTATCTTGCCTGCAGAGATCCTGCGGAGATCCCTGCGTGTGCGCAGACGTGATTTTTGGCATCTGCACAGATGCAATTTCTGGCACCACCCTGCGAGTCCCTGCGCCACCCTGCGTCGGTTTAGCACAGGGCACGAGCGGGCAGCTCGGTTCAGGGGTGGCTCCTGTGTCGGTCAAATGACATCTGCGGGCCACTTCCCACCCATGGGCCTTAGGTTGCTGACCCCTGTGCTACACCTTTGCCATTACCCTTTTGGAAGACTTGTACTCTCTGAGCCCCCGCTGACCTGGGATGAGCAAGTTATGTCAATGTATCTTTGGCTGAGCCAGGGCTGGGGGTCTCAATGCTGGCTGAGTACAGCAGAGCTTGGAATCAGCTGGCTGAACCAGAGACCAGCTGGATCCTTATCTGCTCATCCCAGTGGATCTTGTTACGGGATTGCCCCCTGGTATAAATGCATGCAATATATTAAAAATAATTTAAATAAATCTAATGGCAGTTATGAATGAATGATCTATAGCTATTTATATCCAAAGCAAACAAACAATCTTCAGACTGAACAAATGTAGATCATAACACATCGCAAAACACAAAAAAGTCACCAGACTAAATAGATACAGTGGTACCTTGGGTTAAGAACTTAATCCGTTCTGGAGGTCTGTTCTTAACCTGAAACTGTTCTTAACCTGAAGCACCACTTTAGCTAATGGGGCCTCCTGCTGCCGCTGCACCACCACTGCACAATTTCTGCTCTCATCCTGAAGCAAAGTTCTTAACCTGAGGTACTATTTCTGGGTTAGCGGAGTCTGTAACCTGAAGTGTATGTAACCTGAAGCGTATGTAACCCGAGGTACCACTGTATAACCAATGGACTTTCACAAAGCACAAACGCATTTCAGCCTTAGTCTTCTGGGTGGTCTCTGCACTATGTACATGGAAAGGGCTTGGCATAAAAGGAGCTGTAATTCAACAAAGAATGAGCCATGTGTTGGATATACTGATAAAAAGCAGCAGCAGCACCTGTAAATGCAAAAGGATAATATTTTAAAATATTTGAATGAATGAATGAATGAATGAATGAATGAATGAAAATTGGTAAAAATAGAATTGGAAGGGGTCCCAAGGGTCATCTAATGCAACCCTCTGCAATGCAGAAGTCTCAGCTAAAGCATCTATGACAGATGGCCACCCAACCTCTGTTTAAAAGCCTCCAAGGAAGGAGAGTCCTCCACCTCTCGTGGGAGTCTTTTCCATTGCTGAACAGCTCTTACTGTCAGAAAGGTTTTCCAAATCTCCTTTCTAACAACTTGGTTTGAGTCCTACCCTCCAGAGCAGGAGAAAACAAGCATGCTCCCTCCTCCATGTGACAGCCCTTCAGATATTTGAAGATGACTCTCATATCGCCTCTCAGTTTCCTCTTGTCCAGGCTAAACATACCCAGCTCCTTCAACCATTCCTCATAAGGCTTAGTTTCCAGACCCTTGATCATCTTGGTTGCTTTCCTGTATACCCATTCCAACTTGTCAACATCCTTCTTAAATTGTGGTGCCCAGAATTGGACACAGTATTCCAAGTGTGGTCTGACTAAGGATGAATAGAGTGGTACTATTACTTTCCTTGATCTGAGCACTATACTTCTGTTGACGCAACCTAGAATAGCAGTAGCTCTTTTTTTGCTGCTGCCTCACACTGTTGACTCATGTTAAGCTTGTGGTCCACCAAGACCCCTCGACCCTTTTCACATGTATTGCCAGGTGTCCCCCATCCTATATTTGTGCATCTGGTTCTTCCTGCCTAAGTGCAGAACCTTACATTTGTCCCTACTGAAATTCATTTTGTTAGTTTGCACCCAGTTCACCAATCTGTTAAGGTCATTTTGAATTCTGATTCTGTCTTCTGCAGCATTAGCTACCCCTCCCTGTTTGGTATCATCTGTAAATTTGATGAGCATCCCCTCAATTCCTTCATCCAGGTCTTTTATAAAGATGTTGAACAACAATGGGCCCAGGACAGAACCCGGTGGCACCCCACTTGTCACTTATTTCCAGGATGACGAGGAACCATTAATGAACATTCTTTGGGTTCAGTCAGTCAATCAGCTACAAATCCACCCAACAGTTACTTCATTCAACCCGCATATTGCCAGCTTCCTCGCTGGGGGAGTTTGTCAAAAGCCTTACTGAAATCAAGATACACTATGTCCACACCATTCCCCTGATCCACCAAGTTTGTAATTCCATCAAAAAAGGAAATCAGATTGGTCTGGCATGACTTATGATCCATGCTGGGTCTTAGTAATAACAATATCCTTTTCTAAATGCTCACAGACCAACGGTTGATTTAGCTGTTCTAGGACCTTCCCTGGTATCAATGTCAAGCTCACTGGTCGGTAGTTACCTGGGTCTTCCTTCTTCACCTTTTTGAATATGGGGCCAACATTTGCCCACCTCCAGTCTGTAGGAACCTCACCTATTTCTCAAGAATTCTCAAAGATAATAGGCAAAGGCTCTGAAATTACACCCACAAGCTTCTTTAGTACCCTTGGATGCAGCTCATCAGGCCCTGGAGATTTGAATTCATTTAAAGTAGCTAGGTGTTCCCTTACTACTTATTTTCCTATCTTGGGCTGCTTATCTGACCTGTGAGTCCCACACAAAAACATGTAAGATATTGTCCAACGAAGGGGGCACTCAAGGGATGAAATCTGCCTGTCCAATGCTGTCCTTGTAGGAGAATCCAGACCCTCATAGGATGTGAAAGCTCTGTGATTTAGCTGCAGGTTCTATATACAGTATGTGTAAATGAAACCATATATCATAAAGACACCACAGTTTCTGCTGTGCCATGTTCCCAAAGGGAACTGTGTCCTCAGTACACATCTTTCATAAACTGTCCCGGAGGATAGATAACAGGTCTAGTAAGAGCAAAAGGGTCACAATTTCCTCTCCTGAGAGAAGGAGACCAAGGAAGATTCAGTCCTTAACCCAGATTGGAATGGATCTAGATGCTCAGTTTCCTCCAGAAATGCTTGCAGCTCATCACCAATTACTGTACAGTGGATGCTCAGGTTGTGAACGTGATCCGTGCGGGAGGCACATTCGCAACCCACAGTGTTCGCAACCCGCAGTGCTGCATCTGCACACGCGCAGGTTGCGATTCAGTGCTTCTGCGCATGTGCAACCGCCGAAACCCAGAAGTAACCCGTTCCGGCACTTCCGGGTCTCGGCGGGTCTGTAACCCCAAAAAATGCAACCTGAAGCATCTGTAACCTGAGGTATGACTGTATTCTCCCTAGTAACTTGTTTGAAAAGGAGGTATTTGTGGTGGTGTTGTAGTTGTTCCCCAATATCAAAGGCTGGAGACGTCTCCTGCATCTGGAGTTCCTTTAGTTCAAGGACAGGGAATCTGTGGCCTTCAAGATGCTGTTGGACCACAGCTCCCACTATCCCTGACCACCGTCCATGTTGACTGAGGCTGGTGGAAGTTAGAGTCCAACAATTTATGAAGTTCCACCAGTTCCCGCATCCCTGTTCCAGTTGAATGGCCGAGTACTGAACCTCGGACTTTCTGCATGAAAAGCACATGCTGTACCATTGCTCTCTAGTCCCTCCCCATGTTCCTTGTATACATGAATAAAAACCATGTATCTCATAAAGCGTGGAGGCTATGTACCTTATAATGTGATCTCTGTCATCACAGGCTGCAGCTCTATTACTCTTTGTACCCAAGCACATACTGTCCTTTTTTAAAGCACAGTTCTGTGTTTACTGATCCCTATATTAGTGGATCATGAGTGACCATTCAAAGTCAGAAGAAGTCAATTCCACAGATGCTGTTAGCCTAGGAAATGCCCCCCCATGGATGCTTGCCTTTTTCTAAGCTCCAAGAGGAATGACTGTGAGATATCTTGCACAGCAGCAGTGACCCCAAAACCTCAGCATATTTTCATCCTTTGAATTAAAACTTAACACACATTATTTCCAACAATGGAGGCAATAGGAGGCAGTAATACTTCCAAATACCAGTTGCTAGAAACCACAGGAGGGGACCTGGGCTCAGGTCTGGCTTGTAGGTTTCCCAGTGGTTGGCCACTGTAAGAACAGGCTGCTGGACTAGGTGGGGCATTGCCTGATCTAGTTGGTTCTTCGTAAGTTCTTACAGCCAACAGAGCAACCTAGCTAGAAAGAGCGAACAGCTGACCTCCTCTGTATGTGTGGCATGGTGGTAGTGGCGTAGCGTGGGTTGTCAGCACGCGGGGCAAGGCAAGTAATTTGCGCCCCCTAACCCCTAACCAGGTAGGGGCAGAGAGCTGCGAGTGCGAGCGCCCCCCCCAGATGTTGCGCCCGGTGCGGCCGGCCCCCCCTGCACCCCCCACGCTACGCCACTGCATGGTGGACAGGATCAGGCCCTATAACTCACCCTGAAGTTGGGGGGCAGGGAGAACAAATGGAATCCAAAAACAAAGAAGACCTCTTTTGTTTTCTGCAAGCTATAAGCCAGGTGTGCTGATGTTTGTAGTACTAATATTGATACAGTGGTACCTCGGGTTAAGTACTTAATTCGTTCCGGAGGTCCGTTCTTAACCTGAAACTGTTCTTAACCTGAAGCACCACTTTAGCTCATGGGGCCTCCTGCTGCCGCTGCACTTCCGGAGCACGATTCCTGTTCTTATCCTGAAGCAAAGTTCTTAACCTGAAGCACTATTTCTGGGTTAGCGGAGTGTGTAACCTGAAGCGTATGTAACCTGAAGCGTATGTAACCCGAGGTACCACTGTAATAAATAGTAGTATTAGTAGTGATTTTGGAATCACTTTGAGAGCAGAGACTCCACGTCAGTGTGTCTTGAGATTTAGCGCTTCAGATTGCACCATCTGGATGGAAAGCGGACTTTGCTTCCAAGTGAGCTCGCACTGGTTGCGTGTGGTCCTGAACAGGGTGAGTGGAATCCAAGAGGAATTCCCTAGCCACTGGCTCATTCGGATCCATCCCTTTGGGGACAATGCGCGTGTCTTGGGGCTGCTGTTGTTGGGGAGGGGGGGAGAGATGGTACTTCTTTAAGTGGGCGCACAGGGAAGCGGGAGCAGTAGAGCCTGACGTCACTGGGCCATCAGCTGACCGAGCCGGGCTCTGCCTTTCCCAGTAGAGGCGGCGGCGGTGGCGGCAAGAGGAGCGCCCGCCGCGGCACCAGCTCTCCTGCGCTCCGGATTATCTTTTCCCTCGCTCGCTTGCTCTGATTCCACTCTCGGAGGGCTAACAGGAAATCGCGGCTGCGGTGGGGCAGAGCAGGACCCGAGGGCGCCGGAAATGCCCAATCGGCGGAGCTGCTGTTAGCCCAGCAGCTGCCAAAGGGGATGATGGACGGATGGGGGGCGCGCGGAGCAGCAAGGAGTAAACAGCCCCCTCGGGTGGGGTAGGAGCCCTCTGACTTTCCGGGTGCCCCAAACTCCTGCCATCCCGGGGCAGCTGCTCTGAAGGGCAGCCCCTTCGCCTCTCTTTCTTTCTTTCTTTCTTTTTTTTGGGGGGCGCTCCTTGGATCTCATAAAGCATCCCCTCCCCTCGAGGAAGCGGCATGTTAGACTGAAGGCTCCGGTTAGGCTTTGGGGAAGGGGGAGAGGGAGAAGGAGGAAGGCTGGAGAGGGAGGGAGATCGGTTTAAAGCGGCGTGGGGAGCGCAATGAGGACCGTCGCCTAACCATTACGCGCCGAGCGCCAAGGAGATGTCCAGCCAGGCATCCCGCCGACGGCTCCTCTCTCCTCCTGCGGGGAAACTTGAAGTCGCCGAGCCGTGAGCCGCCAGCCACTGCATCCCCCCCACCCCGACTGCTTCCCTTCCCATCGCCAAGCCGGCCATGTCTCGCTGCTGCAAGTCTCCGATCTCCCGAAAGAAAAGGAAAACTCTTTGCATCTTCCTGCGCGGCTGGAGTTTCCCTGGATCGCTCTCGGCGTGCGCTTGGGAAGAGGCGACTCCGGGCCAGCCGCCAGCTCCAGCTCCCTTGACCTTGTCAGCTTCGCACCTCGCCTCCCGCTTGGACCACCGGCAGCCTTGTCAATTTCAGGAGTGAGGCCAGCGCCCCGGTTGGGGTCTCCTCGGGCATTTCTCTCCCTTTCGGTTTCTAACCTCCTTCCCGTTTCAATCCTCTCGGTTCTTCCACTTTGTGGCACGGATGGCTGATCCTGATAGGCGACTACGCCGCGGATTATAGCAAACCAGCGATCACCTCTCTCTCGCCCTCTCAGCTGCAGCTGTACAGATATATATATAAATATAAGTACCCGTGTGAAAGGAACAGATCTTCCATCAAGCTCCTAGAACCCTCCAGATGGTCACGTCCCTCTCCTTCTCCTAAGAAGTTGCATGATGTTGTTGTTGCTGTTATTAATGCACCTTTAATATTCTACAATATATACAAATATATGTATATTTAAGGAAAACAACCACCCACCTATATCACTATTGCACAGGGCTCTCATTTTTCTTCTGCAAGAAGTCATATCCAACTGATAGACCACATGCTCTGGATTCAGTCCCTGCCGTTTCCAGTTGCAAGGATCTCCTCAGCAGGACCGGGAAGGGTTTGAACCTGCAACCTCAGAGAGCCAATCAGAGGAGGGAGTCCTCGGCTTTATGGACCAATGGTCTGGCTCGTCCTAAGGCAACTTCCAATATCCAGCAGTACGCCATGTTTTCTGAATGTAGGATGGGAGCCACCAACCTGCCCTCCTTTCGTTGGCTCAGTCTGAAGGGCACTTTTTGCCTCTCTGTGGGTATCTTTCCCCTCTTTGCCTTTGGATTCTGCGGCACCAAGCAGGGGCCCACAAGGATGTGGCTTTGATTGCACTGGACTGGACTTTTGACCACACCGTTAGCAAGAAGGGCCTTCTGTTTCTCAATCTGCTCCCCCCCACCAGCTGTAATAATAACCTGGGGGGCAGGGTCAGATGCACTTTACAAAGCCAACCCCCTCATTCAAAGGTCTATCCAGTGCCAAAAAGGCATGGGGAGTCCCCTTTCTTCTGCAATAATTGACTGACCCTTGATCCCCCCCACCCCGCCGGCCAAGGGGGTAGGGGGCAGCCACAGCCTTTCAATGTGATACACCCTCCCTCTCCTGCCGCTGCTGCCGCCACCACCCCAAGCCACAAAATGGAGCTATCCGAGGTGCGCTGCCTGAGCGACAGCGACGAGTTGTACACCATCAACCAGACGCCCCCTAGCAGCGGCGCTCGCTCCCAGCGCCTGCTGTGGCAGACGGCGGTCCGCCACATCACTGAGCAGCGCTTCATCCAGGAGCACAGCGGAGGGAAAGTGCTGGGCTCGGAGGAGTCCTTCTGCTCCAACCATTCCCACCATCCGCGGTCGGCAGGCAAGAGCCTTGGCGGCCACAACAATGGGGGAACCAAAGTCTTCCCGGAGCGCACGAGCAGCAGTGGGGACCTGGGCTTCCTACACCTCGACTGCGCTCCCAGCAACTCGGACTTCTTCCTCAACTGGGGCTACACGTACCGCGGCGTGATCTTCCCTACCTTGCGCAACTCCTTCAAGTCCCGGGACTTGGAGCGCCTCTACCAACGCTACTTCCTGGGCCAGAGGCGCAAATCCGAGGTGGTGGTGAACATCCTGGATGTGCTCACCAAGCTGACCCTCCTGCTACTCCACCTCACCTTGGCCTCGGCCCCTATGGACCCCATCAAGGGCATCCTGCTGGGCTTCTTCACAGGCATCGAGGTGGTCATCTGTGCCTTAGTGGTGGTCAGGAAGGATACGACCTCCTACACCTACCTGCAGTACAGTGGGGTGGTCACTTGGGTGGCCATGGCCACACAGATCCTGGCTGCCGGCCTTGGCTGTGGTCTTCTCGGAGATGGAATTGGCTATGTGCTCTTCACGCTCTTCGCCACCTACAGCATGCTGCCTCTGCCCCTCACCTGGGCTATCCTGGCCGGCTTAGTCACCTCCGTTCTGCAACTCGTCATGCAGCTGGTGATCCCGAGGCAAACCATGACCTCCATCAACCAGGTATTTCCTGTGGGTTCATCCTTCTTTCTCTCCGAAGTCACCTTTAGTGGGCCAGCTTGTAAGGACACATGTTCATCTCCTCCATGAGCTGGGTTACTAAGACAGCTAGACATCATCATTGAGTAAAGCTATCCTTTCTCATAATGGGTTGATTATATCCTAGCAAGGATGTGCTGGCGCATTCATAATCCTGATTAATGCAAGAGGAATTACAGGTTCAGACATCTAGCTCTGTTTAGGGTGGGGAGAGGGAGGAGGCAGTGAGACCTTATGAGGAATGACACATAAAAGTTGGGTTTTTGTCATGATCAAACAACCCATGTCATGGAATTCTAATGTCCTCCTCGTATCCATATTTTAGTCACTTAGATGGAGATGCAAATGGAAGGCTATATTGAAGAGCACCCATCCGTAATCTTTATGTTCATCTGCAATCCAACATCTGGCATCCAGATGTTGGATTGCAACTCCCATCTGCATCCCGACCTCTCACATATGTATCCCATTCTTCCTCCAAGGACCTCAGGACGTTCATTGCTCATGAGCTTGTCTCATGTCATCCTCACCACATCTCTATGTAGTAGGTTAGGCAGAGAGGCAGCAGCTGGTCCAAAATTCTCCAGGTCTGAGGAGTCTGAATGCAGGTCTCCTGTCCCAAGTCCACCAGTGCACTCCTGGTGCAAGACCAGCTGTGTCCACTGCAACATGACCTAGTGGGTCCTCCATATTCCCCTCCACTCAGTATTCTCATGTTTAGTTGATACTTGTCCCGAGTGATGATCTGGAGTGGATTTGGAGTTAAAAGAATCTACCTGGTAGCAGAATTTAGAAGGCGGTAGATATATTGATGCACCTGAATGTTTTGCAAAACACACACACACACAAGCTCATTGCAACCCTAAAATGCTGCTTTCAATCCCTGGAGCTATTTTGGCAACCAGTCAGTGGACACGGTTAGTCAAGAAGGAGAACAGTTTCAGTTGGATATACTGTACCTTTTCTTATTTTTGGATTCTTGGTTTCTGTCTGTATCGTGCTAATATGGAGCATATTGGAATATCACCTCACCTTGCAGTGGGTGAGGTGTCAGTTCGCAAATCCCTAGCACTTGTGCATATCACACTTTTCAGTGGGCTTGACAATCTGCATTTGACACCTTCAAATCTGTCCTGATTGCATATGATGATGGATGAAGCAGGGGATGTAGCAATATATGCTTGGAGCCACCTGATGGGTCTGTGGTCGAATTAGCATCGAACCTTAGTTTCCGAGAAGTAAATCAGATAATCTCTCCATTAAATGAAAGTGTTCATTGAACAGTCCTGGTTTCTTAGTTCCTGGGCTGCTGTCGCTGAGGTGTTTTGTTCCCCCAACCCACTGCAAAACAGTATTCAATCTCAAAAACTAAAAATGCAGATCATGCCAAATGGCTTTTGCTGGGGGTCCGGTTCTCTGTTTCTGCCACCTGGACAAAGGTTTTGAGTGATGAGGTCTCGAAAGAAGTAATTGTTATGTCGGTCTTGGCTCCTGCCAGTTTCTAATTTATCAGGGATTAATGATGGTGAACAGGGAGAGATCAGTCACTTTTGTCATTTATTTGGCATACACGAGAGAGTCAGCTTCGTCACAGTGCTGGACTCTCAAATCCTCACTCAGCCGTGAAAGTTACTGGCTGATTTAGGGATGGTCACAGCCTCTCTGACTAACCTACCTCACAGGGTTGTTGTAAGTTAAGGAGAGCCACATTCACCACCTTGAGCTACTTGGAAAAAAGGTGGGATATTGATGTAACAATATAATACATAAATGAATCACTTTTAACTATTCCTAAATTTGTTTTCTGAAATATATTAAAAATTGAAATAAAAATCCATTTTTGTTTATTACAAGTTTCAAGATATACGTGGTACTTTTTTTAAAAAAGCGTCTTCCCTCAAGTAAATAAATAATGCCAGCTGTATTTATAAAAACAAACAAATTGGAAAGCTTGCAGGTCTAAGGATTATTTTGCTGTGTGACACAATGCAACCCAACATTTTACAGGGGCATGAGATCTAAAAAGTGGAAACTCTCATCTGCTTTAGAAACTGTATTGCTGATAGGAATTGACTTTATTTATTTATTTATTAAAAATCCAAGAGAAATGTTTTGTGCACTTAACAGGTTTGCGGGTGGGGCGAGCCCTTAAATACTTAGCAATTGCCTTTTGATACACAATTTCGGATTATTTTAGGTTCACATCCCCCATTTGTTCAAAAGACTCTAGTAGCAGCTTGACCTGTAGCAGGAATTGACAAACAAAGGTGGTTTTTAGTGTGTGTGTTTTTACAATCATGAGAAAACGTCATCACCTGCTGTAAGACATAGATGGCAACCCCTTGGACACATGCCTTTTAGCCAGAAGAGAGGACTCAGAACAGATCATTTGGTTTAGGAAGCATTGGAGGAGGGGAGATGGAAATGATTTATGGACTAATAGTTTATTGACACCTCAGATTGCTAGAGCTCCCATCCTAGATCCTGTTTTCAGTGCCAAGGGCTCAGCAATGGGATATGTGTTGCAGCAGTTTTGAAGAAAGCACCTCTGAGCAAGTTCAGAGTGTATTTTACCACTGAGCCCTGGAAGCCTACAAACATCTGAGAGAATGGAGTCCAGTACAGCTCAGAGGGGAAAGGCTTTTTCATTAGGACTGTGATCCCACTTCTGTCATTTTTACAAATGGGATTGGAAATGGGACTAACTTTCTTATGCTCTAGCAACCTCTCAAATCGAAGCTGGTACCTGCAGATCAATCTCTCCTATGTCTTATTTAACTCTCATTTCCACCGAACACATCAGCTTGCAATAACTCGACAGCCTTTTAGGAATTGGTTAGGTATATCCCCTTTCTTTAGAACAGAAGAATAAGAATATCATTTTGAGACTTTACTCCCTTATTTTCATTTCTAGTTTCCTTGGTTCTACTCCATCACAGTCATTTTCCCGCAGCGTTTGTGCACTCTGTGATAGTTATAGCCAGCGTTGGCAACAGAAGATGACCAAGTCAGGCAAATGCCAAAGGCGGGATGCAAAGTGGGTGAGCTGGATGGCATTAGACTGACCACCTGGGCTTTCAGTCCACAATAGTCCAGACTTGACTGGTGGGTCGGGGAAGGCCTTGCCCATTTTTGTTGTGGTCCGATACCTCGTTTGAGCAGTACAAATTTTGAGTGTCTGTACCTGGCGTCTGGGGACGCGGGTGGCACTGTGGTCTAAACCACTGAGCCTAGGGCTTGCCGATTAGAAGGTCGGCGGTTCGAATCCCCGTGACAGGGTGAGCTCCCGTTGCTCGGTCCCTGCTCCTGCCAACCTAGCAGTTCGAAAGCACGTCAAAGTGCAAGTAGATAAATAGAAACCGCTCCGGCGGGAAGGTAAACGGCGTTTCCGTGCACTGCTCTGGTTCGCCAGAAGTGGCTTAGTCATGCTGGCCACATGACCCGGAAGCTGTACGCCGGCTCCCTCAGCCAGTAAAGCGAGATGAGCGCCGCAACCCCAGAGTCGGCCATGACTGGACCTAATGGTCAGGGGTCCCTTTACCTTTTTACCTGTCGACTGAAGACAGGAACTCACAAACATCCAATGAATCTGAAAGACAAAAGGAAGCACTTCTTGCTATTGCAGTGCATCGATAAAATATGGAACTCACCCCCAGCAGAGGCAGTGATGAACACCAACATGGGTCAACTTAAAAGGGAGAAGAGTACTGATACACACAAGTCCTGCTTGCAGGTTTTCCACAGACGCCAGATTGGCCACTGCAAGAATAGAGTTCTGGACTAGATTTGCCTTTGGCCTGAAGCAGCAGGCTCTTCTTATGATCCTAGGCTTCTGATTGCAGCACAGAGAGAGGGCAAGCACAGGGATGTAGGGATCTGCCATACATCACACCTGACTCCTGCTGTAGCTAGCTAGCAGAGGACAGGCTGGGGAATGAACCAGGGACCTTCTAAATGCAAGGCAGATACCCTGCCACTGCTGGGATGCAGTGAGAGGGCTCAGAGAAGCAGTGGTGGCTGCTGCTTGATCAGTCCCGCCCCGCAGCACAGCAACCGTTGCTTGCTTGGCCTCTCTTTTTGGGTGGTGCGGCAGGGATGATTGGAACATCTCTCTGTCCAGCCAGAGAGAAGTGAGTGCTTACAGTATCTCCGCTGTCAGAGGAATTATACTTGTCCACACCAGTTCCTCGGATCACAAGTGGGAAAGTCCTGTTGCATTTGGGTCCCTCTTACAGGAATCTGGTTGGCCATATTGAGAACAACATGCTCTTCTTGTGTGTCTAAAAGGGCATTCGTTTTGATTTGAGAGGGGCGATCAGAAAAAACCCACTGGAAGGAATGGCTGGTGGAATCCTGAACAGACGACCTGCCTTCTCTGTTGGAGGCAGTACGCCTCTGGATCCCAGTTGCTGAGAAACACAAAAGCAGAAAATGCTGTTGTGCTCAGGTCCTGTTGTCAGGCTTTCCATGGGTATCTGGGTGGCCACTGTGAGTTCAGGACCTCAGGCTTGATGGGCCATTGGCTTGGTCTAGGGGGCTCTGCTTAAGTTCTTATAGTGTACCTTCCACCCTTTGAGCTGACAGAGGTGGTATCAAATGTGGTCTTGAATATATCCTGGTTATTCTGGGGGATTTCAACACCTCGTGTCCCTCACCTACTGTAACTCTGAATTGCCTGAGTAAAAGCACATGGCTCCAATCAAGCTTGGATGATATGTTAAAGCCAGGTGAAGTACTGGAAGTGCGGGACTCAGGTGGTGCTGTGGGTTAAACCACAGAGCCTAGGACTTGCCGATCAGAAGGCCAGCGGTTCAAATCCCCGTGACGGGGTGAGCTCTCATTGCTCAGTCCCTGCTCCTGCCAACCTAGCAATTCGAAAGCATGTCAAAGTGCAAGTAGATAAATAGGTACCACTCCGGTGGGAAGGTAAACGGCATTTCCGTGTGCTGCTCTGGCTCGCCAGAAGCGGCTTAGTCATGCTGGCCACATGACCTGGAAGCTGTACACAGGCTCCCTCAGCCAATAAAGCAAGATGAGTGATGCAACCCCAGAGTCAGCCATGACTGGACCTAATGATCAGGGGTCCCTTTACCTTTACCTTTACTGGAAGTGCCTAGTCTTTCTTGTTCTGTTAAATGCTTTAGGGTTGTGCAGGATATGGACAGGATCTTTGGAGAGGATTTGCAGGTGCAAACATTGCCCTTTCTGCCTGCTGGCAGCTGCCAGAGTGGGATTGGCTGCTGGGTGATGAAGATAACAAAATATGGGTAGCCAAGGTGACGTGAGATGTTATTAGTATTTGTGCCAAAGGCCCTGGTAAAGAAGTTCTATATAAGGAAGATGCCAGATGCTGGGAGGGAATTCCACAACTAAGGAACTGCCAGAGCAAATGTCCTCTCCTGGGCTGCTACCACCTGAACCAAGTCTGCTGTCTGCTGATTTAACACCCAGGAAGGTCTTGTAGGGTAGGATGAGGTCTCTCAGGTATTTGGGGCCTAAGTCATCTAGGGCTAAGTCATGCAGTCCAGCCACATGAAGAGACTACCACATATGCTATTCTTGGTTTAAAATGTCTCTTGGGGGTAGAGGTCCCCATGTCCTTGATGGGGCAAGACCATTTCTTAGGAAACACCTGCAGCGTGCCACAAATTTTAGTAACTTCTAGCCAGTTTGCTACAACTGGTTTCTTATCAACCTGATGCCAAACCTGGTTTTCATAGCGATACAGCTTGGGCTATCCTCGTAGCTGCTTGCACCAGGAACTGCACAAGCAAGGTGGATGCATGCTGTGTTTCATCCCAGCTTATTTTCCCAGACCACTCAGCAGATTTGATCAGGCTAGATCTGATTTCAGGAGGCGGCGCTGGGAGCCTCTGCTCCACCCTGCAGCTGTTGTGACTCCCATAAACCTTAATAGGATTATCTTATTATGACTAGACTGGTGTAGATAGCTGTCTTGGTGTGTCTGAATTCAATGTCTTCCCACACCCACAGCTCAGACATTTCCCAAGGAAAAGTAAGTGATGATTCAGTCCCAGAGTAATTTGTACATATTGGTTTCCGGATAACTCTTAGCTTCTAGATTTCAACCCATCTTCTCCAGGCAGTAGATCTGGGTGGGTGTGCATGCCTGCACACAGACTATGTAAGTAACTTACGGAATTTACTCTCATAGGGTTTCCCCTCCAAAAAAAAATATATCTCCCTCTCTTCTAATACTAAAAACCCAGGGTCATCCAGTGAAACTGAAGGTTCAGCAGAGACAATAGGAAGTTCTTCTTCACACAGTGCATAGTGAATGCCATACCACATGATGTAGGAATAACCACCAACTTGGATGGCTTTAAATTCATGGCAGTTAATGGCTACCAGCAGAGATGGGAGGGCTATACCTCTGGTGTCAGAGGCCACACGCATCTGAATTGCAAGGTGCTGGGGATCGTGATTGCTTTTGCACACAAGTCCGACTCGTAGCCTTCCCAGAGGCATCTCCTTGGCCACTGTTGGAAATGGGAGACTGGACTAGGCAGACCCTTGTTCAGATCCAGAAGGACTCTTCTAATGTTCCTAAGATGCAGAGGCGGTCAGTAGCTTAGGTTGTCCACCCACACCAAGAGGTACAGAGGTGGTATGCCTCTGGATATTAGCTGCTGGGAAGAAACAACAGGGAAAGTCCATCACCCCAAAGTGATGCTTTAAAGACATTTGGTTGGCAGTGGATGGAAACAAAACAACTCACCACATGGTCGATCTCACCCTGCATGGAAGTTCTTATATTCCTGTACCCTTTCAACAAGCTGCTGTGCTTTAGTGTCCATCCATCCTTGTATTTGGGGTCACAGACTCCTAATTTTAGAGCATGGTCCCTCCTCCCACCTGCCCCCATTGGACAAAACAATTTGTGACTCTTGGCAAGATATCTGTTAGGGTACCTCAGTCTTCTTCATGTATTTATGAAAGCTTTACACCAGGCTTCCTCAACCTCGGCCCTCCAGATATTTTGAAACTACAATTCCCATCATCCCTGACCACTGGTCCTGCTAGCTAGGGATCATGGGAATTGTAGTCCCAAAACATCTGGAGAGCTGAGGTTGAGGAAGCCTGCTTTACAAACTCATCTGTTTTCCTTGCCTTTTAATTTAGAGGGTTTTGGGTTTGTTTGTTTTTTCATGGGCTGCTACTGCTGGTGGGTTGTTAGCATTTACTGACTTGTACTGCAGTGGGATGTTTTTGTAGCGGTTTGAGCTTCATGTTTTGATGCTTCTCTTCTTAATGAAATTGCGTATTTGCTATTCATGTGAGCCACCTTGGGCAGGCTGTAGTCTGGAAAGGCACTTTGGAAATATCTGAAATGAACAATCTTAAAGGGGGTTGTGTTGAATATTATGTTCGACACTTAGAATGGCTTTGACACTCCAGCTTCATGTATGATCATTGCTTCTTGAAAGCTGGCAACACTCTAAATGCCAGCGGTCACAAACTTCAGATGGACTTCAACACACTAAAGGTAAAGGACCCCTGACAGTTAAGTCCAGTCGTGAATGACTCTGGGGTTGCGGCACTCATTCACGCTTTACTGGCCGAGGGAGCCGACATTTGTCCACAGACAGTTTTTCCAGGTTATGTGGCCAGCATGACTAAGCCGCTTCTGAAGAAACCAGAGCAGCACATGGAAACGCCATTTACCTTCCCGCCGGAGCGGTACCTATTTATCTATTTGCACTTTGATGTGCTTTCGAACTACTAGGTTGGCAGGAGCTGGGGCCGAGCAATGGGAGCTCACCCCGTCACGGGGATTCAAACCGCCGACCTTCTGATCGGCAAGCCCTAGGCTCAGTGGTTTAGACCACAGCGCCACCTGCGTCCCTTTTTCAACACACTACTCAATCCTTTATCAACCAGTCAACAGCCAGTTGTAACTATAGTAATTGTTTTATTCTGGATTATCCAAAGAGGAAAGGTAACTAACAAACTCAACTCCCTATCATGCTTACTTGTAAATTTTAGTTGTAGTATTTAACTGGCATGTATTAACATTTTGAAGTTTAAGAAAAATGCACAAACTGAGTTCCTTCTTACACCTATCACAACCTCTATTTTGTTGACATAAGTAACTTAACTGCAGAAGAAAGTTCCTCTTGGGAGTATGTTATCATAAGCTTTCCCTCCGTTTAAGCTAGATTTCTGTTCTATGTTGATCGTACCTTTTTTTCTGTATATTTGTCAAAGTGCTTGCATCTTATTTGATGCTAATAAATGTACAGATCATTAATAAAAGGAAAAGAAATGCTTTTTGCAAGAACCATATCAGGTGAGCCTTACCTTTGGCCCGGCCGCTATCCCTGTCCCTTGCTTGTTTGTTTAAGAGAAGGAAAGAAGAGAAATGGGACAAAATGGAAGAGAGATAAATAAATAAACACATACAGTGGTACCTCGGGTTAAGTACTTAATTCATTCCGGAGGTCCGTTCTTAACCTGAAACTGTTCTTAACCTGAAGCACCACTTTAGCTAAATGGGCCCTCCTGCTGCTGCCGTGCCGCTGGAGCACGATTTCTGTTCTCATCCTGAAGCAAAGTTCTTAACCTGAGGTACTATTTCTGGGTTAGCGGAGTCTGTAACCTGAAGCGTCTGTAACCCGAGGTACCACTGTATTAAAGTACAGTACATTAAAGCAGCAGGAGGCCCCATTAGCTAAAGTGGTACCTCAGGTTAAGAACAGTTTCAGGTTAAGAACGGACCTCCAGAATGAATTAAGTTCTTAACCAGAGGTACCATTGTACAGGAACTTATAAAACTGAATGGTACAAGGCACCTTGGGGAACAACCAGGTGCTGTTGCACTACAATTCCCATCACTTTTGACCAGTGATCATGTTGGCTGGGACTAATGGGAGTTGGGAATCCAGCAACAACTGGGTGGAGGGCAGGTTTATTTTTTTATTTGCAAAAATGTCTATATTGCCAACCTTAAGGGGGAAAAATATTTTGGCTGTGAATGGCATAAAATCAACAGTAAAATGACATCCACAGAACTAGTACAAAATGCATAAGAAATGTGTTTTGTGTTCCCAATCCCTGGTCTGCAGGTAAATTGATTAAAGGAGTGTCTGTAAGAATGTACAGAGAATATTTCTCAGCCACGGCCAGCTCTAATCCCTCTGCAGTTGTGATTGATTGGTTAATTCGTTATTTAAAATATTCTCATCCTGTCCTTCCATTCAACATGGACCTACAGGATAGCTTACAACAAAGTTAAAAATACCAGACATAATAAAGCCATATAAAAACCAAGACATGAAAGTACTGCTGGCAGATAAAAGGAACGTGTTCCCACCACACAATGCAGAAAGATAAGCAGCACCAGTATTTCACAGCCCTCCAGAAAAGTACCATCTTAGTTTTATACTGGAAAGCCAGCAAGGTAAGCTTAGAAAAGAGCAGTGTTCTTCAGCTTGGGGCTCCCAGGTGTTGTTGCACTACAAATCCTATCATCCTCAGCCAATTTAGCTCAAGGATGATGGGAGTTGTAGTCCAACAACATTTGGGGAGCCAAAGTTGAAGAGCACTGGAGGAGAATGTTCCAAAAAGTTAGTACCTATGTGGAAAAGCCCTATTCTCCATTGCTACCCACTACCCACTTCAGATCTATGCAGGGAGGGCTGCTGGTATTGTCTAAATATTTTAGTTGACTTGACTGGAAGAAAGCTGTCCTTCAGACATTCCAGTTCCCAGGTCATTTAGGGGTAAGAAGATAAGGTTGTAAGAGGAGCCAGCTGGTTCAGGGTAATGGTCCATCTTGGGGAATGGCCCAGATGCAACCTATGGAGGCTTCTGCCTTGGCTGCCCTTGGTTTAGGACCTTATAGTTTAAAAACAGCACTGAATTAGATCCTAGATGGTGGAATAGATGGTGGAAACCTGGTGGAATAGAGAAACAGGTTATAGAGAGCTGCGGTGTAGTGGTTGGCTGGTGAACCGGGTTTGGGTCTCCGCTCCTCCACATGCAGCTGCTGGGTGACCTTGGGCTAGTCACACTTCTTTAAAGTCTCTCAGCCCCAGTCACCTAACAGAGTGTTTGTTGTGGGAGAGGAAGGGAAAGGAGATTGTTAGCTGCTTTGAGACCCCCGTGACGGGGTGAGCTCCCGTTGCTTGGTCCCTGCTCCTGCCAACCTAGCAATTTGAAAGCACGTCAAAGTACAAGTAGATAAACCCTGAGAGATAGCTCACTTGGTAGAGCATGAGACTGTTGGTCTCAGGGTTGTGAGTTCGAGCCCCACGTTGGGTAAAAGATTCCTGCATTGCAGGGAGTTGGACTAGATGGCCCTTGTGGTCCCTTCCAACTCTACACTTCTATGATTCCCAAATAGGTACCGCTCCGGCGGGAAGGTAAACGACGTTTCCGTGCACTGCTCTGGTTCGCCAGAAGCGGCTTAGTCATGCTGGCCACATGACCCGGAAGCTGTATGCCGGCTCCCTCAGCCAATAAAGCGAGATGAGCGCCGCAACCCCAGAGTCGGCCATGACTGGACCTAATGGTCAGGGGTCTCTTTACCTTTACTGCTAGAGTCAGGTAAAGGTAAAGGTAAAGGACCCTGGACGGTTAAGTCCAGTCAAAGGCGACTATGGGGTTGTGGCGCTCATCTCACTTTCCAGACCGAGGGTGCTGGCATTTACTAAAGAGTAGAAAAATCAAAACTATATACACTTAGAGAAATGAAAGGCAGGTGGAAAAGCAGCTATACTTACTGGTAAATGAATACTGGGGGAGCTGTCCACATGTCATGGTTCTGAAATGTTTTCTATTCTAAAGTTAATGTGCAAGTTTTTAGACTTGCAGCATTTTCATTTGGCTCCCTCTAGTGGAAACTTCTACACTTCTCACAAGCATAGTCTTTGAATTGTCTGTTTAGCTTTGATTCTAGATCCCCCCCCCCATTAATCTGAAGAGCAGATGTCTCACAGAAGCGAAATATTAGAAAGGATCTGTTCTATTTGAAGCAAAAGGAAGCTCTTCATGGAATCTTTTTCATTTGTTTGTTTGTTTGTTTGTTTGTTTTGAGGGAACCAATGTGTGAAATGTCTGAGTGTTTCCTTCATTCAGAAATAGGTATTTAGAGCATTACTTAAAGGTGTATAGCTATTGGGACCTGGGGACTGAAAGTTTCATTTCCTGGTTCTAGACCACATTATTTGTACTCGGATGTTTCTGCGTCAAGGAAAATTGAGAAGAAGCAAAGTTTCTGAAGGGCTTTGCAGGCAAAAGAGGGGGGTGGGAGATCAGTACCTGTTCTGTCCAGTCAAGAGCATATTGGGCAGGAGGGTTGGAATTGATCTATATGAGCAATTGGGTTGACCCAGTAAAGTTGCTGTCCTTACCTAAAAATATTTTGCTATGTAGAAAGTCTAAAGAGCATCAACTCTCCACTTTGTCAAAACAAGGTTGAGATCATGGGCATCAGTATCCAAATCTACACTGGGAACACATCCCCTCCAGTGCAGGGGCCCTGAAAATAGTGGAATTGCAAGGTGGAGCGTAGGCGGCAGTGTTAGAAATTAGCCAGGCGCTAGACACATTTTGCATCTGGCTTTTGACCACTTGCAACCAAGTGAGGATGCCTTGGCACCAGGATAGTGCCTGCCTGACATCTCCACCATCTGGAAGTGCATGTCTGGGAATCCTTGCATCTAGACTGTTTTCACACGCTAATACCCCCATCCAATGGAATTCTATCACTTATATTTTATCTGCACAATCAAAATGAATTTCAGGAACCAAAATGCTTTTTCTGTGCAGCCTGAGCAGGAGAGATCAATTAAAGTCAGTCCATCATTTGAAAAATACGGGGGCTGTCTTGCCCCCAAAATGACAAATGCCACCGGAGCACGCACAGTCCCAAGCAGCTAACCACACTGAGCTTGAGCATCAAACCTCAGGGATCCCCAGTAGATTTTATCCATAGCAGCAGCTCCTAAGAAACCAAGCTCAGTGTGGTCTAACTTGACAGATGTTTACAAAGACCAGTTTTCTGTTCCTTCCCCGTTGTTTGCAATGAAGGACATTGTAAAGAAATAAGGGCTCATATTTCAGATCACATTTCCCAACCAGTATGCTGTATTGAATTCTGGCTTGCAATGAATCAGGAATCCCTCTGTGCGTATTTATTGCATGTGTTACAAAGTCCTAGCAATGGGAAAGCGGCTGGGCCATGCAATTCTTGGCTTCTGTTACTGCCACTCCCATAGTGACCATAATATGCCGTCCATTTCTTTGCATGCATTCATGAGATTGTTTACATAAATGGCATGCCCTTCCATGTGTGTGTGTGTGTGACATTTTAATATGCAGTTTCCCTGTTTAAGACAATGGTAGCATGGCCCTGAAGACAAATGCTGTAGAATCCCACAGAAAACTGCATATTGTACCATATTTTGAGTTCTGCTTGGACAGAACTAATTGAAAATGTCAAATTCTACCCACTGAAGACTTTGGCTTACAGGTGAAGTTTGCCTTAGGAAAGAACAGCCACTCTTTTCTCCATACATACAGTGGTACCTCAGGTTACATACACTTCAAGTTACATATGCTTCAGGTTACAGACTCCACTAACCCAGAGGGTTAAGTTCAGGTTAAGAACTTTGCTTCAGTATGAGAACAGAAATCGTGCTCCGGCGGCACGGCAGCAGCAGCAGGAGGAGGCCCCATTAGCTAAAGTGGTGCTTCAGGTTAAGAACAGTTTCAGGTTAAGAACGGACCTCTGGAACAAATTAAGTACTTAACCCGAGATACCACTATATTTGCTTCTTCACATGTGATAAATGTAATGTGAAATACAACCTCTGGCCCATGGGCTGAATTGGATTTGCCAAGCCATTTTGCCCAAGCCATACCTACACCCCCCCCCCCCCGCCAATCACCTCATGTCATATATGACACCAGGTATGGACAGGTAAAAATGCAGCCAAGCTGAGCCAAAAGGAGCTTCTGAACTGCTGTCAATCAGCTGATCATCAGCACTTCGTAAGGCTCATGTGCTGTGCTTCTGAAGCTGATCTGCAAGCATTTGAAGCACAAAGATCTGCCAATTTCTAGGCTTCTGAAGCACCAATTATCAGCTGTTGGACAGGACTTCAAAGCACAGCATAGAACTCTTTGTCCCTGGTATAGTCTGTTTAGATTTCCCAAACATGGATATCCAGCTGTTTCTGGACTACAATTCCCATCATCCACCGATCCTGCTAGCTAGGGATGATGGGACTTGTAGTCCAAAAACAGCTGGAGACCCACATTTGGGAACCCCTGGTATAGAGGCAGCTGAGTCAAGCCTGTCAAGGATCAAGCTTTTTGGAAGCAAAAATACATGGATGTAAAATAAACAACTGCTTCAGAGGGATTAGGTGTTAAGGTGGCATGCTCAGTGGAGAGATTGAGAAATACAAAAAAAGGGCTCCAAATGAAATGTGTTTATATTTTGGGAGAAGTTCATTACTCACACAGGATTTTACATCTGTTCACTTTGGAGGTACTTGTCTCTTTCCATTGGATGGGGGTATTAGTGTATGAGAGCCAGTGTGGTGTAGTGGTTAAGAGCGGTAGTCTCATAATCTGGTGAACCGGGTTCGCGTCTCCGCTCCTCCACATGCAGCTGCTGGGTGACCTTGGACCAGTCACACCTCTCTGAAGTCTCTCAGCCCCACTCACCTCACAGAGTGTTTGTTGTGGGGGAGGAAGGGAAAGGAGAATGTTAGCCGCTTTGAGACTCCTGAAGGGGAGTGAAAGGCGGGATATCAAATCCAAATTCTTCTTCTTTGTCAGAAAGAAGAGTTTAGCATCACGGGTGCCTCTCCCTATTCAGCAAATGTGATGAATAAGACCTCCTTTCTTGGAGAACAGTGTTCATTACTAGGAGCTGTCTGTCCGCTTCATGATTAACTGAAAATTTCGAGCATTCAGTGTGTCTCAGCTTTAACTGAACATTTTCTTCCTGCGGTGGGGAGGGTGCAGGGCTCAGGGCTCCTTGCCTATGACAGATGGTTTTGCTAGGTTGTGTGAAGTCTACAGAATCTAGTATTACTATTTTTATCACAGTTGCATTCCACTGTTCCTCCAAGGAGCTCATGGCAGCATACGTGGTTCTCCTACCTCTACGTTTCATCCTAACAAGAGCCCTGTGAGGTAGGTTGGGCTAAGAGACAGTGACTGGCCCAAGGTTCTCACCCCATGTGAGTTTCATGGCTGGGTGGCAATTTGAACCCATCTTCATCCATCTTTAGGCACCAGACAACAACCTTTCTCTTTACCTAGGCTTTGTATGGCTGCGCTTTTGGGGTTTTTTGGTTGTTCTTCATTGTTTTTGATGTTTTTTTGGGTCAGTCTATGAAAAAAGAAATGAATAACTGTTGTTGTTGTTGTTATAGTAGTAGTAGTTGACATGCTTTGAATGCAGAAGATCCTGGGTTCAATCTCAGGCACTGCCAGGTCAAAGACCAGGTAGTCAGTGATGCAAAATAGCCTTTGCTTAAGATCTTGGAAAGCTGCAGTCAGAGAGAGAAGATAGGTTGGATGCACATCTAGTCTGGCTGTCAAGGACTGGGCAGAGGAGGAATGGTGGAGACCACCTCCCCAGCCTGACCCTTCCAGAGAAGAAGACAGTTCAGAATTACAACAGGGGTTTGAGGGAGATCACAGCTCCGAGGCAGATGAGGGGCAAAGTTGAGAAATCATGGGAAAGGAGGAGGAGGAAGAGCACCAGGGAGGTGACAGCTGACAAACACAGTGTCTTTAGAAAGCATTCCAGACCCACCCCCTCTCCCAGAACCTGGCGAGCCTTGAAAGTAGGAGAGCAAAGGGCTCAGAAGCAAAGGGCCTTCAGCGCCACTCGTAGGGGAGAAGGTGATGAATGAGGACGAATGAGGGAGAAAAGGGGTTGGGGAGTCACTGGGAGAAGCACCATTATTCCAAGAGGCTGCATTCCCAAGCCTCTCTCTGTGAATATTGAATAAAAAACAGATGGTAAGAAGTTTTCCTTGTCTTATCCGTTCCTGGCAAGCTGCCATGGAGGTTGGCTCCTCTGCTACCTGACACTGGCCTGCCATAAGTTCCCATGGATCACCAGGGAAATGATATGTGGGAACAGATTGTATACTTGATTACAACTGCCTGGCATCTCCTGCCTCTGAATTAGGAAGACATTACAGGCAGAGAGAGAGAGAGATCTGCTGTTTTCGGAGCTACTTTGGAGCAGAGGTGTGCTGGTCCCGTGGGTTACCCAAGAAGTGGGGTCCAAGCCGGTCCGTGGTCAAAGGTGCAATGTGGAGACAGTCCGTAGTAGCTGAAACTGGGTGCAGGGCAGGGAATCAGGTGAAGTCAGGAACAGGCTTGCAAGCAGGGAGCCAGGGCGGGTCAGGAGCTCAGGCAGGAACTAACAACCAACAATGTTGTTCCCGCAACTTGGGACTGGGGCTGGCCGGCTTTTATCTGCCCCGAGGTATAGGGTGGCCCCAATCCTCTGGTGACTCGCCTCTCCTGGCCTGGAGGCGAGCACTCCTCCTGCCGGAACTTTGTTCCCTCCGCCTCTCTGCCCTGAGCCTCTGCAGCTCAGGAGAGGCTGGAGGGTTACCGGACCCAGAGGCAAGCTCAGCTTCCTCTGACGGGGCTGAGAGTGGAGCACCTGCAGGCAATGGGTCCTCGATCACCTCAGGAGCCAGAGTGGATTCAGCTGGTGTCTGCTCCTGAGGATCCGGCACAGGTGAGGACCCTTCAGGCTCATGCCCCAGCCTCGGCTCAGCTGGTTCTGGAGGCGGGGAATCCTGTGCAGGCTGGGATCCCTCAGGTTCAGCATCCAAGTCCAAATCCCAGGCCATCACAAGAGGCATCGAGTTTGCAACCAACATTGAGGGAGGCCCATCACACATGTGCGATGTGACACTCATCACTTGACATGCCTTGGGAGGAGGCCAATGGCAGGAGGAGGTCACTGCCATGAGGCCTGGCCCCTCAAGATTGGGGGGGGGGATGGGACTCAGCCCCATCCCAACAGACTTAGGAGGGGCTGAAGACACCTCAGCCCTATAGAGTTGGCACCTATGCTTTGGAGTGTGGAGATTGCTAACTGATGTATAAGTAAATTTTATACTCCAATGTTTTATGTATTGTAAATGAACTGATAATTGCTGAAATGTTCGTGTTACACTGCAGTAATCTCATTTTTATTATTTAACGTGATTTTTGTATGTAGACTGTTGGTTCTTTGAGGTCCAAGGGATCTGTGGAAAATGCAGCACAGAAATAAATTGGGCATGGCTATGACTCAGAAGACTTTCCCTCGCTGTCATCTTGGAAGGGGCTTGGCATTTCGCTAGAATGCCAGCCATCCTTCACCTCCATTAATATCACTCGAGATCTGAAGGCGATTTCCCTTCTTGTAGAAAATGCTATTTAAGTTTGCTGAGAAGGAGGAGGCTTCCGTAAGAAGTGTCAAAGTGTCAACGTGTCAAAGTGAAAATTGATTCCAGTGCCGAGAAAACATTTGGGTTCAAAGTCCAGTTCAGCCAAGAGCCGAATAATTGATGCTGATAATTTAATTGCTGCATTAAGCAATTGACTGCTGGATAAACCAATGTTGATGCAGAGACGGCCTCTTAGTCAATCTAACTCAACACTGTCTCTGCACCAGGGATGATGAAACGGTGGTCTTCTAGATGTTGTTGGACTCCAACTCTCATCAGTCCCAGCCAACATGGTCAATGGCCAGAGATGAGTGGAGCTACAATCCAACAAGTCTACGTCAAGTTCTTTTTCTTTACAGTCAATGACCAGTATCAAAATGAAAAACACCAATTATTATTATTTATTGAATTTATATACCGTCCTCTAAATTTTAAAGCTCAAGGCAAAGTAAAATAATATAAAATCACATCTACATGAAAGAGCAGTTCTGGGTGGTCATTCCAGGCTAAACATACCCAGTTCCTTCAACCGTTCCTCATAAGGTTTGGTTTCCAGGCCCTTGATCATCTTTGTTGCCTTCCTCTGCACACCTTCCAGTTGTCAATATCCTTACTAAATTGTGGTGCCAAGAATTGGACACAGTCTTCCAGGTATGGCCTGACCAAGGCAGAATATGATCTGGACGATATACTGCTGTTGCTATAACTAAAGATGCAAGGCATTGCATTCTATGTTGTCTTTTACATACAGCAATCAGAGAGAGGTGCTTGCATTTGATTTTGATTTTTCCCCACCCTTAATTTTGCATCCTCCTTTCCCCCCAAACCGTGGTGGAAGGCGGTGAACACCATTACCACAAATATTCCTGCTTCTGCAGACTTTACAGATCCTGGTTAAGATTTATTTCTTACTGGCCAACTTGGATGATTACATATATAGTCCACAAAATATTGAGGTTTTCTGTTGCAGCTGAAAACGAATGTGTGCATTCAATTGCAGAACCTTGCCAGGATGACCATCTATTCAGAGCTGACAACTTATTGAACCGATTCTTTCGTTTCTTATTACAGCTTGACTTTTTTAGATCTTTTCTGTGTTGGATGAAATGTGTGGGTTTTTTTGTTTTGTTTTTTTAATGCCGAGATATGTTGTGATATGCCAAGCCTCTTGTTTTGCAACAGAACTGCTTTCAGCTAATAGATGTAAGTGACAAATTAATTGCTGGTGTAATTCAACTGATGCAGTTAATTGCTGAGGCAATGAGGAAGATGTAACTGTTTGCTGTGCGTGCATTTGCTTTTATACAGCACTGGGGAGTGTGTACAAGAATACACACACACACACTTTTTTTTTTAAGATGTTGGACACTGAAATGTGTGCAGGCTGCTGGCTTGAAAGGTTGAGCCAAAAATGTATAGCATCATAGAAACATAAACTGTAGAGATGGAAGTGACCTTGAGGATCATATAGTACAATCTCCTGCAATGCATAAGGTTGGGGGACCAACCCTAGTGCATTTTCCACACTTTTGTGACACCCCCATTCAATGATGCTTATTGGTGGTTGTTGTTGTTGTTGTTTAGTCGTGTCCGACTCTTCATGACCCCATGGACCAGAGCACGCCAGGCACTCCTGTCTTCCACTGCCTCCCACATTTTGGTCAAACTTATGCTGGTAGCTTCAAGAACACTGTCCAACCATCTTGTCCTCTGTCATCCCCTTCTCCTTGTGCCCTCCATCTTTCCCAACATCAGGGTCTTTTCCAGGGAGTCTTCTCTTCTCATGAGGTGGCCAAAGTATTGGAGCCTCAGCTTCAGGATCTGTCCTTCCAGTGAGCGCTCAGGGCTGATTTCCTTAAGAATGGATAGGTTTGATCTTCTTACAGTCCATGGGACTCTCAAGAGTCTCCTCCAGCACCATAATTCAAAACCATCAATTCTTCGGCGATCAGCCTTCTTTATGGTCCAGCTCGCACTTCCATACATCACTACTGGGAAAACCATGGCTTTAATTTGGTAGAAGCCAGCAATCCACCCAAAACTTTCTAGCCCATGATTTGCCAATATCCTGGAAGATGTTCATGCTACAGAGGTCTGTGCTACAGATCTTCCTACTGGGTGGAATATAAGTAATTATGCAACCTTTAGAAGACATCTGAAGACAGCCCTGCATAGGGAAGTTTTAAAATGTTTGATGCTTTATTCTGCTTTTATATATGTGGGAAGCTGCTTAGAGCGGCTGGGGAAACCCAGTCAGATGGGGCGTTGTATAAAAAATGAAATTATTGTTGTTGTTATTCTCCCTGTTTTCATCGGAGAAATGTTGGAGGGTATGGTGTAGGAGCAGGGCCTTTATTGAAACTGAGCTCTGGGATGGCCTTTCTATGAAGGTGAGGACTAGCTCCACCCCTAGGACCCACTTACAGAGTGCCTAAGGCTGACCTGATAGCTATATTTTGGCTGCTGGACGTGTTGACATTTTTGCTGTGCTCTTACTGTCTGCTATTGTTTTGAGAACAGTATTTAAAAAAAAATGCATGTTTGTGGCACCCTTCCCCCCAAAAGCTCATAATGGAATACATGGCTCTCTTGCCCCACTTTTGGTGGTACCTAAAAGCCATCATTTTAATTTCTCATAATGCTCTAAAACAGTGGTTCCAAAAGGGGGTGGAACTACAACCTGGGGGGGGGCTGGTTTACCTGGGGGGTTTGCTAAGAGGCATGGGGGTGGCATGGCAGTGCAAATGACTATCAGACTTTGATAGGCTGGCATCACTAGATCAAGTTCACCCATTTTGTTGAAATAAACTAAATAGTTTTAATTGAATTTTGAATAAATGTGCAAATAATTCTTACTGTTTTGACGTTTATTGTGTGGTTATCTTCCGTAGTGGGCCATGCAAACTGCTGTTCTGAATAATGTTTTTTATAGGGGAAGAGGCACTACAGGTGAATTTATAGAACTAAAGGGGTGTCTGAAAAAGTTTGAGAACTCCTGCAGGCCCCCCAAGGGTCCTGATTTCCCAGGGACTTTTCCAGAACTACTACTACTAATAATAATAATAATATATTATTTATGTCCCTGCCCATCTGGCTGGGTTTCCCCAGCCACTCTGGGCAGCTTCCAACAAAGTATTAAAATACAGTAGTCTGTTAAACATTAAAAGCTTCCCTAAAGAGGACTGCCTTCAGATGTCTTCTAAAAGTCTGGTAGTTGTTCTTCTCTTTGACATCTAGTGGGAGGGCGTTCCACAGGGTGGGTGCCACTACCGAGAAGGCCCTCTGCCTGGTTCCCTGTAACTTGGCTTCTTGCACTACAGAAGCCGTCGCAGTTTATGATTTGATCCCAAACTTTCCTGCTTGTCCTTTTTGAAGGGTGTCCCTCTTTTCATCAGAGAAACGTTGGAGGGGATGCAATAGGATGTCCCTATTTACACCTGAGAAATGTTGGAGGGAATGCCCCTGCCCTAGAATAAACCACTACGTTGGATACATTGCTGCTGCTGTTACCACCATAGATGCCAAGGGGGCATTTATAGCTGGAGCCAATCCTGGATTGACCGGACAGAGATGTCGGAAAACAACAAACACCCCCTTGGAAATACACACTGTAAGACAGACCGCGTGCAATTGGCAGACCTGCTGTGGCAATTATTTTTTACTGGAAATCCCATTTTCATGGTTGAAAGCAAGACCCAAAATGAGATTGAAAATGGGCACATATTACATTGGCAGGACATGGTCTGTTTTTTTTTTGGCCCAGGGCCCAGATGGGAAGATGATGCGTTCCTGGAAATTGTTGGCTTACAGCACGCTAATGTTTTCAAACTTATAAATGGCTTCTAATGGACATGAATAGTTCCTAATGGCACAAAGGGTAGCCATTTATTTATGGTTTCTAAATCAAAATGGTTTTGGAGAGCCTGTGGTATGCAGCCACGAAGGGTAACGGTAGTCCAGGTCATGGATAAACAAATTCTGATCCAAAATATCTGAAAGACCACCTCGTTCCCGATAGACCCTCTTGGGCATTCAGACTGGCAGAGAGGGAGCATCATGGTAGTTCTACCACCATGAGAAATTTGAATGGTGGCAGCCACTAAGCTGCAGAATTCCCCCCCACACACACACACACAGAGTAGTTCTGGCCCCTTCATTATATAGCTTTCATCATATGCTGAAGACATATTACCCTGGCCTTTGACACCTATGGTAGGGTTGTTATATTTCAAAATGAGAAAATCTGGACACAAAGTATTTGTTGAGCTTTTTTGGACACTATTTCCAATGGTCGAATCCCATCTATGTCTGGGAAATTCTGGACATAGGGCAGACTTATGGTATATATTCTCTTCACTGTCATATTTTAACTTATTTTAAAATTGTATTTTAAAATTGTTGAAACCTGCCCTGGTCATCCACCAGAGCAACCAAGGCCAATTCAGTCTCATAACCAGGCCTGAACCCAGATTGAAATGGGTCAAGATAATCTGATGAAGAAAACTTGAAATTGTTAGAGCAGGACCCTACTGATGATCTTCCCTGCTTGAGACAGGGTGCTAGTTGTCACAAAGCAATGGTCCAGAGTGGGCTTTTTCAGGAGTGGTCAGATCTCTGCCTCTTTCAAGATGGCTGTGACCACTTCCTCCTGCCAGGATGCATTGATCACAACCTGGATCACTCTAAAGAATCAGTGGCCATTTGTTTGTCTCAGTTGGACTCATAATCACTACTGGTGGCATTAGTTCTTCCAAGCAGGGGCAGACTTAGGTAATCTTTCAAAATATGGTGCCCTGTGTGAGGCCAAAATTTGGTGTCCCCAAGTGGATCTTCTTAATTATGGATCCTCTCAATGTTGTGCCCCCTTGGCTCGATGCCCGGGGGGGTCACCCACGCCACCCAAAATCCAGCACTGTTTCCAAGGATCTGAGGGAAGGTCCATTGAGGTGATCCTGTTTTATCCTCACAACTGCCCTATGGAGTAGGTTGGATGGAGAGATTGTGGTTTGGCCAAAATCATCTAGTGAGCTTCATGGTTGAGAAAGGCTTTGAATGTACGTCCCTGAAATCCATGCCCCTAAATCTTCAACAAATGATCAAGGACCTTATTTTTTTCAAAGGTCCTTTTGACAATCACTTTCTGCTTTGCCTCCTGATCTCAAAGTCTGGACACACTTGTCATACATGTCCTTATTTTCGGAAGATCACCTCTATTATGAGCAATGTTTTCCTTTTTTTCCCCTGTGGCTTTCAATGGCAGGTGCCTTCTGCTTCATGTAATTACACTTGTATTTGCCTGGAATAATAAACAGTTTCCAAATGAGGTTACCTCCCAAACAAAGGTAAATGGAATAAACTCCCTAGAGGTCAAGCTTGCCCTTGCAAACTCTGAAACTTGGAGATGAGGTTCTTAGATTGCGAAAGAAAAAGTTCCGTTACCTAGGCTTGGCTCCAGAATGTTGTGGATAGTGGACAATGAGTTTTCACTCAGGAGCCTTAACTGCTAAGGGAAGAATCCTATACACAAGAAACAGATGTAAAGCAAGCTGGCATTAAGATGGCAGAAAGTTACTCCACATCCAAACCCTGCTGAGGAGCAAGGCTAATGATGGCTGAACAAGCCCGTCAGAAGCAAAAGAAGCCATTAAATTAGGCTGTGACTAACACTACCTTCTAAGGGACGCGGGTGGCGCTGTGGTCTAAACCACAGAGCCTAGGGCTTGCCGATCAGAAGGTCAGTGGTTGGAATCCCCGCGACGGGGTGAGCTCCCGTTGCTCGGTCCCTGCTCCTGCCAACCTAGCAGTTCGAAAGCATGTCAAAGTACAAGTAGATAAGTAGGTACCGCTCCGGCGGGAAGGTAAAAGGTGTTTCCGTGTGCTGCTCTGGTTTGCCAGAAGCAGCTCAGTCATGCTGGCCACATGACCTGGAAGCTATTCGCTGCCTCCCTTGGCCAATAAAGCGAGATGAGCACAGCAACCCCAAAGTCGGTCACGACTGGACCTAATGGTCAGGGGTCCCTTTACCTTTTAACACTACCTTTTTTTGCCAAGTCACGTGACTGAGCTGAACCAAGTTCAGATCCATTGTAAGTTACCCCAGTGTGGTCCTGCTGCACCACTCTCCTTTGGGGTGATTTAAACTGGACTTTGGGGGACTTACAGCATGTCTGAGCTCCAGCTGAGCTGAGTTGAACATGTTCTGCAGCCATATCTTTGGCTGGGTTGGGGTTGGGCACTTAATTCCAGCTGAACTAGGAACCAGTTGGCCGAGCAAGAGAGTTGCTGAATCCTAAACTGCTCCTCCCAGAAGAGATTGCTCTAAGATTGCTCTCTATGTCTAGAAATGATGCTCAGGCTGGGTTGCAGAATTGGAAGAACTATGATGCTACCACAGAGAAGACCCTGTCTCTCGTACCTGCTAATCAAATCAACTTTACAAGTAGGGTCTCTTAAGCTCATATTTTATGCTATACTATACCCTCCAAGTGTTCCCTGTTTTCCAGGGACATCCCTGATTTAGAGAAGCCGTCCTGGTTTCTGATTTAATCCTGGATTTTGGGCCGAGCAAAAGCTATGGTTAGGCAAAGAATTATAGACACCAAGAGACAACTGGACTGCTTAAGGTGCCCCGACTACAAAATTGTAGAAATCAAGATATATAAGCAGCATATCTCTTTTTTCTTGTATCCAAAAATGCAAGAAGGGCTTTTACACTTGCCGGAAGCTCTGTTCTGCCCTTGCCAGTCTTGGAAGGATCCTTTTAAAAAGTCCCATATGACCAGAGAATTTGCGCCTGTCCATTGGGGGATATAGGAAGCCCTGAACACATATTTTTTAGATGTCCCTTGTACGATGAGACACGTAGAGAAACCATTGACCCCCTGCTGGTGAGGCTTACTGACCTCCCGGTAATGCAAAAATTTGATCTTCTCCGGTTAGGCAAAGACTACAAGACGACCCGGATTGTCGTCAGATTCTGCGCATAGATCTGTAGGCGCAGACCATCCCCCAATTCAATCTAGTTTGTTAAGAAAATTCCCAAACTCGGATCCAAGGGCGACTCTGTTTCATTTCTCTAATGTAGTCTATCTTAAAGTTTTTATGTGTTTATACGCCTATCACACTTATAAACTTAAAATCCATTGTTGTATATTGTTTTAAATGTTTGTTTTGCTATTGGGATTGTAGTTCCATTTGTGTTTCACAAGCTGGTCTCTGACCATAATAAATTTCATGTTCATGATCCTGGACTGTCACACTTTTTCTTAGGATGTCCCTAGAGAGCCAGTGTGGTGTAGTGGTTAAGAGCGGTAGACTCCTAATCTGGGGAACCGGGTTCGCTTCCCTGCTCCTCCACATGCAGCTGCTGGGTGACCTTGGGCCAGTCACACTTCTCTCTGAAGTCTCTCAGCCCCACTCACCTCACAGAGTGTTTGTTGTGGGGGAGGAAGGGAAAGGAGATTGTTAGCCGCTTTGAGACTCCTTAAAGGGAGTGAAAGGCGGGATATCAAATCCAAACTCCTCTTCTTCTTCTTCTACTTTCATTGGAGAAATGTTGGAGGGTATGGAGTCATCCGACCTCCAAGTCATCTGAAGGCAGCCCTGTATATGGAAGTTTTTTAATGTTTAGTGTTTTATTGTGTTTTTAAATGTGTTGGAAGCCACCCAGAGTGGCTGGGGCAACTCAGTCACATAGGTGGGGTAGAAATAGTAAAATTACCATTATGTAATGGGACGTCCCTATTTTCATCGGAGAAATATTGGAGGGCTTGTTAGAATGTATGTTGTATTCATTTACTCTGATCCACAGTGAAATGTTGCTGAGTCCTGAAATTAATTATAGTGATCAAATGATTTGCCAATGCTGATTTCTCTGAGTCTCTCCTTTAAATTCAGTTCCCCACATTTGTGCAGCAATTTGCATTTTTTTTTTAAAAAAAGAAATCCTTTTGAAAATGTGTTAGCACTTTAGTGTGACTTTCCAAATAAACACATTTTTTCATGCACCTTTTGACTAAGGCACATGCTTTAGGCAGCAATTTCCCCCATCATAATGCATTTTTGTATGTTATTCTCACTAACATATTCATTTTTATGCACAATTCCCCTAGGCATTTTGGTAAATCTTGTTCAGTTGGAAAACCGCATTGCAAAATTTGGATAAGTATGAATTTTGAAGGATAGCTGCGTTTCAGTTCTTATATAGTTTTGGAATGTGTGAATTAAGTAGATTTGCCCTTCAATGCAAACAAAATCAAATTTCTCCCCATCCTGATTTGGCATTTTGTGTTTCGGCGATGATACATTGCAAGCATCAGACTTGCTCAAGATATGTAAGTAGTGATTTGGGGGAAATTGCTTGGCACTTTGAGAGTTGACCAGTGGCACTAATAGGTAAAATTTTCAGCTTGCCTGCTTGCATTTCTCAATGGCCTTTTCTGGTTGTCACTTTGTCTCTGATGTACCATAATTTGCTGCAAGTTCTGGTATGCCGCAGTGAGTCACAGATACCCAGGCCAAAATGGAGGTCTGGTGTGCTAAATTATATGTTTGCAATCACCTATGAACATTTTTGTTCTGGCATTTAATTGTGTGGGGAGGGGAGGAGAATAGCTGTCGTCTTCTTAATGCAATATGGATTCTCCTCCCCCCGTGTGATTGTGAAAAATAAACAGCCTAACACATTTCTGCATTGAGATGAGACACTTTTATATATATATGCAGATGACATTATTCTGGTGAAGGGGGAGGGAGTGATTTTGTTTTTCTACGCTCTCAATGAAACATCACACCCTTTAAGCTGCTTTTTATGTTTCCAGAAATAGCATAAAGGCTATTTCGGAGGGAAAGGGATGTCAAAGTTTGGCTTTGTTCTATTGTAATTGCCTGATACTTCCTCTTATTTGATGAGCATCATCTCTGCTGAAAATTACATCCGTTGTTTCGAGCCAAGGTCAGGCTTTTATCCTTGAATGTCATATGGACCAGTATGAAGGAGTGATTGACATTCTGGACTTGAACTGGGGAGAGCTAAGTTCAAATCCCCACTCAACTATGAAGCTCACTGAAGGATCTTGGACCACTCACTAGATCCCCCAAAATGTAAAGGGTATTAATTGGTTAACTGATTAATTTCTTTTTATTTCCCAGCTGGCTAAACAGAGCCTAAACAGGGACTCGGGTGGCGCTGCGGGTTAAACCGCAGAGCCTAGGACTTGCCAATCAGAAGGTCGGTGGTTTGAATCCGCACGACGGGGTGAGCTCCCGTTGCTCGGTCCCTGCTCCTGCCAACCTAGCAGTTCGAAAGCATGTCAAAGTGCAAGTAGATAAATAGGTATCACTCCAGCGGGAAGGTAAATGGCGTTTCCATGCGCTGCTCTGGTTCGTCAGAAGCGGCTTAGTCATGCTGGCCACATGACCCGGAAGCTGTACGCCGGCTCCCTCGGCCAATAAAGCGAGATGAGCGCCGCAACCCCAGAGTCAGTCACGACTGGACCTAATGGTCAGGGGTCCCTTTACCTTTATCTTTAAACAGAGCCTTTATTATGAGTGTCCACTTGTTTGGGTTTCAGTCTTATTTTAAGTGCCTTAAGTGTTACTAATAGGTAACATTTTCAGCTTGCCTGCTTGCATTTCTCAATGGCCTTTTCTGGTTGTCACTTTGTCTCTGATGTACCATAATTTGCTGCAAGTTCTGGTATGCCGCAGTGAGTCACAGATACCCAGGCCAAAATGGAGGTCTGGTGTGCTAAATTATATGTTTGCAATCACCTATGAACATTTTTGTTCTGGCATTTAATTGTGTGGGGAGGGGAGGAGAATTTGTGTGGGGAGGGGAGGAGAACTGCTTTTAATTATTTAATAGGCAAATCACCTTGAGGTCAGAAGAACATTTTCCTGCATCTGGTCTGCAGGGACCTCACGTGTTCCCCAAGAATTCTCAAAGATTACAGACAGCGGCTGTGAGATTACATCTGAAGTCTCCTATAGTACCCTTGGGTGCAGCAAATCAGGGCCTGGGGATCTGAATTCATTTAAAGTAGCTAGGTGATCCCTTACCACCTATTTTTCTATCTTGGGCTGCAGTTTCCATATTGCAGCGATGTCCAACCGGTCGACCGCAGTCGACAGGTAGATCCCCTCCCCAGATGATCGCTGTCGATTGTTGTCAATCGCGGGACCCTTATTGATCACGGGATTAAAAGCAAAGTAAAATGAATGTTTCTGGGGGCTGCCGCCGCCGCCGCCCTCATGCTGTCCCAAGACAGCAGCGTCAAAAAGGTGGTCTTTGTTTTCGTTTTTTTTAATGCTTTTTTATTGAATTTTCTTTAACATAGACAAAAAACAACAACAAATACAATAAAATTCCGCAATCATATATTTTCTCAATGCTCTGCCGAGCACAGACTTCCCTCCCTCCCTTCAGCAGGTTTCTGTATTACACTTTACTTTTCACAGATTCTTGATAGCATCCTATTCACATCATAAGATTTATTTTAATTCTGGTACAGTTTTAGACTTCTACAATTATTGCTTATATACTCCACAAATTTACTCCACTCTCTTCTGAACTTTGTTTCCTTCTGGTTACGGATCCTGTAGGTCAGTTTTGCTAATTCCGCATACTCTGCCATTTTTGCCTGCCACTCATCCAATGCTGGTAATTCCTGTGTTTTCCATTTTTGGGCTACCAAAATTCTGGCGGCAGTCGTAGAATAATCTCTGGTCTGCTTTTCCTATTTCTTCACCTGTCAAGCCTAGCAGGAAAGCTTCCAGTTTTTTGGGGAAAGTATATTTAAACAGCTTTTTCAATTCATTGTAAATTATATCCCCAAAATTTTTCATTTTCTCACATGTCCACCACATGTGAAAGAACTCTTCATCCTTCACCTTACATTTCCAACATACTTTGCTACTCATTCTGTACATTTTTGCTACATTAGCATTGTTAGTTAATGATTGGCCTTTCCCTGCTAAACTCCTCAATGACAATGAGTAGATCACTGCCAGTATTTTTATACTGGGAGTAGATTGCAATCTCTTGGGATTTGGACGTGCCTGCCTTATTGCATCAATTCTTTAGATGCTTTCCACTTTTCTTTCTTGTTGGAATTGTCTGCATTTTGTACCTTCGATATTTCACCTTTAAGAAACTCCCGTCCATCTTGGACTCCTTTCTCTTTGAGTATTTCAGAAAGTTCTTATTTAGTCCAAATGAGGACTTTCAGGTTCTACGACTAAGCAGGCATCTTTCCATCACAGCCCTATGGAATCAATTTGCTAGTGAGTGAATAATGAACCAACCATTATCTGAGCTGTTAAAGAATTAGCACAAATGAATTATTTTTGCTCTCCCCGCTCCCTGCAAATCTGCGCAAAAGAAAATGTGCATGTTCAACTTATTAAAGAAAACAAGCTGATATTTTTAGCTTAATAGCTAATGATGATTCAAAATTGTTATTCAGGCCTAATTAACTAATAATTTCCATGACAACCAATGCTTCAGGCAACACAGATTGAATATGCTGTATGGAGGAATATCACAACTTCATATTCTCTATGGTTTGGACTAAATCCTGCTGCTAAAAAATGCTGTATTGTCATGGGCCAAAGAGGATCAGTGCAAGTGATTAGAGTTAGTTTTTCCCAACCCTAATCCAGCCAGAATTAGGCTGTCAGAAACAGTGTCTGGGTGAAAATCGCTGAAATGTCCAGGAAAATCCGGATGTATATCACCCAAGTCGGAAGTGTTGGTTTTGGCAAATTTCATAAAAAAATAGCCCAAAAACTTCTCTCTCTTTTTAGATTTTGCAAAGAAAGCTCAACAACCTTTGTGTCCGGATTTTCACTTTTTGAAATACGTCGACCCTATGTAAAATAAATCTGCAGATTGTTACTGAATGTAATCAGTTCCTTGTTCTTTTCTTCTCTTTAATGGAGCTGCTTCATTTAGCTCCCCAAGGACAGGTATATCGCCTTACATTTCCCCCTCTCCTGTTGTGTCTGACCCAAGTAATTGCATATTTTGATTTGAATTGTGTATGGCAGATATATTTCTCATTCGCATGGCAATTTTAACATCACAGCCTTCAGCAAATTTCATTAATGCACATTGAAACCGGTGGCATTTATTTCAATATATTTTGTTCGATCCATACTTAGAGTCCCAAACCCCATGGGGCTTGGGACTTATTTACCTGTTGTATTCTTTATTCTGCTTTTCCGACACTCATTGTCGCCTAAAGCAATTCTCATCAAGAAAGAGAAACAGGTTTGTTAAATGCAATGGGACTACCATGTATACCACTGATGACCAACTTCGAGAAATTCACTCTCCAGTCTTGCAGTGGTTCCCAAGATAAAAACATGAGATAAAAGCGCTGTGGGTTAAACCACAGAGCCTAGGACTTGCCGATCAGAAGGTCAGCAGTTCAAATTCCCGCAACGGGGGGAGCTCCCATTGCTGGGTCCCTGCTCCTGCCAACCTAGCAGTTCGAAAGCACATCAAAGTGCAACTAGATAAATAGGTACCGCTCCGGCGGGGAGGTAAACGGCATTTCCATGCGCTGCTCTGGTTCGCCAGAAGTGGCTTAGTCGTGCTGGCCACATGACCCGGAAGCTGTACACCGGCTCCCTCGGCCAATAAAGCGAGATGAGCGCCGTAACCCCAGAGTCGGCCACGACTGGATGTAATGGTCAGGGGTCCCTTTACCTTTAAACAGAAACAGCAAAAGAACTCTTGCATCTTAAGATCAGCCCTGTTGGTTGTTTCACTGCCTCAGAAGCTCAGGGTGATGGCCTGGGAGAGGGCATTTTCTGTGGCAGCCCCCAAGTTGTGGAACTCTCCTCACAAAGAGATGTGACAAGAACCTTCATTATATAGCTTTTGGCAAAGGCTGGCATCGTCGTAGCTTTTGACACTTGAGATGTGTATTTTTAGAGCCTACCTTATTTTAGTGGTTTTAAGTTGCATTCAACTTTTTTAAATATTTTGTGTTAATTGTTGTTACCTGCCCAGGGACTTTAGGGTGAAGGGCAGGTCAACAACAACAACAACAACAACAACAACAACAACAACAACAACAACAACATAGCATTTTGAAATTTCTCCCTTCTGTGTTTCTTACTCAATCTCTCATATTTGCAATCTCAGGCATGGTTTAACAGTACGTTTCCGAGCACAGTTCAAAGTGTTGGTGCTGACCTTTAAAGCCCTAAACAGCCACGGCCCAAGGAGCATCTCCACCCCCATCGTCCAACCCAGACATTGAGGTCCAGCTCCAAGGGCCTTCTGGTGGTTCCCTCACAGTGAGGTTACAGGGAACCAGGCAGAGGGCCTTCTGTAGTGGCACCCTCTCTGTGGATCGCTCTCCCTTCAGATTTCAAGGAGATAAAGAACTACATAACTTTTAGAAGACATCTGAAGGCAACCCTGTATCAGAAAGTTTTTAATTTTTGCTATTCTACTATGTTTTATATATGCTGTAAGCTGCCCAGAGTGGCTGGGTAAACCCAGCCAGGTGGGGTATAAATAAGGATCTCACCTCACTCTGGTAAATTAAAGGGGATTCAGCAAGAGCTTACTTTACAAATTATGCCTAGGTGTCCAATCGTGACCTGAGCAGGGGGCAGAGGTAGATCAGCTTTAATAGCTAGCCCCACCTCTGGCATCCACACATACAATTCAGGTGGCCTGAGCAGGGAAGGTTTTGTGTAACTGAGGTGCACAAGAAGGCTTCCTTTCCATAGATACTTGCAGCAGATGCCACAGAGTGGCGCTAACCAGCCCAGATGTGCTCGTGTTCTGATTGAACACTTGGGTATCATTTCTGAAGAGGGCTAAGGTCCATGGGGGCAATCAAGTAGGAGAGAAGGAGCCTTGTTGCAACCACTGTGTAATCACAGGTGCCTAATCACATTATTTGATTATGAAATACAAGAGGCATTTCCTTATCAGACGGACAAAATTGCATCGAAGCAACCTGGCTGGTGGTGATGTAAATTTCACAGTATTGCCAGGGAACATGGGCTGAATGACAAGTGGCCAAGGCTTGTCACGGATATTTTTCACAGCAAGGAGTACCTTAAAGACGAACGGATTTCTCGGGGTATAAGCTTCTGCCAACTGGATTCAGAAATAAAACTGCATTTCCTCCCGAAAGTGTAAGGTGAAATACATGGTTTTCCCACACAGCGGCGTAGCATCGGTTGCCAGCAAGTAGGGTGGGTGTGGCGGCATGCGCCCTTGCCACCAATGCCACTGGAGTGATATTCCCCCCCCCCCGAGCACTGCGGGGCTCCACTGTGTCACCTGCCTGCCCACACAGGAGAGAGCCTGGCCAGTTGGCGTAGCCCTTGGCGATTGGAGAGGAGCACTGGGGTGCCTGGTTCGCACCCTCTCAAAAATGGTGCGCCCCTAAGACTATGCCCCTGCTCCTACTCAACCACACTGTGAAGTAGGCTAGGTGACTGGCTCAAGACCACCCAGTGAGCTGACCTGCCCTGGTCCAAACCCCTACACCATCTCTCTAAGATTTATCTCTAGGTCTTCTGTCAGGTGAGATGATTCCAGGTGTGATGCTTCCAACGAAGTGGGAAAGAGCTCTACAGTGGTACCTCTGGTTTTGTACTTAATTCGTTCCAAAGGTCCGTTCTTAACCTGAAACCATTCTTAACCTGAGGTACCACTTTAGCTAATGTGGCCTTCTGCTATTTCTGCTCTCAACCTGAGGTAAAGTTCTTGACCCGAGGTACTACTTCCGGGTTAGCAGAGTCTGTAACCTGAAGTATTTGTAACCTGAAGTGTTTGTAACCCAAGGTACCACTGTATATGCAAAAGGTTATGCCATCATCATCATCATAGAAATACGTGATGATGATGAAAGACTCTGTGTTGTTGTTGTTGTTTTGCTTCAAGAGACAGACACCCATAACGAAGAAATGTACAGTTATATATTGGACCGATTTCTTTTCTAGGAGCATCTAAAACATCTCAGCATCTGAAACATATAGACTCCTTCCATAACAAGCTTTCTATTATTGTTGTTGTTGATGATGATGATGATGATGGAGCTACCTAAATATGATGATTGAGTGTGAGAAGTCTATAAAAGAAAACCCAAGAATGTACCAGCAGATCAGAGATAATAAGAAGCTGCTCAGTGCAAGAGATGGTTTGATGGGATTGGGTTGGTACCACCAAAACCCATGTAGAAATCTGTCTAAAACAGATCTCCCTAGTAGGAGGATTCTAGAGGCGGAAAACACATTCAGGTCCCATTTTTCTTGTGAAGATGCCATCAGGAGCACAGCAGATCTTCTCTGTTTTTTGAGCTCAACTTTTGTGTGGTGGTGGTGGAAGAGGAGGAGGAAAACTAGTTTCTGAATCTGGGGCAAATGTCTCAGTTTCAACCGAGCCAGACGAATGCTTGTGTAAGCTCACATAAAGCCAGAGAGTTGCTGCTTTCTGATCTATCCAAAGCAACCAAAGCACCACCTCCATCTTTTTCTTCTTGTGATCTCAGTTAGCAAAACCTCTTACTATTTATGCTGCATGACAGGAGGCAGATAAAAATGAATTGCATTGCATTAAGGTCCATTTTCAAATATGAAATTATCTTACCTGCTTGACTGTGGCTCACCCATGCTTCATTGACTTCGGTGTGGATTTTTATTTTATTTTATTGTGGTTTGTTTTTAATATTGACTCTGGCAAGTGCCTCAAGGTCCCAGCGTGTAGGATATCTTGTAAATGTAAATTTGATTTGATCTGACATTTGGTTTCTATGTGGATTCAAAGGAGATAAGAGCTCTTAGCTTCCAGGAAATTGATAACAGGACTTGATACGATCGATCTGGTTAGTTTCCATTAATCCTCTAGAGAGGGCAAGCATTTCTTAAATAGTTAATGCCTCCCCAAGTATATGGCAAAAAATGAAAAGTCTTGAAAGTGTCTGATTTTGTCTGAAATAGATGCATGAAGGTCAAATGAGTCTGGCAAGAAGATGGCTCTCTTGCATTCTATGGTCTTTGAAAAGGCAGTCCAAGATTTATGCATAATGATGATGATTGGGGAGGGAATGGTTTTCATAATAGAAAATTACAGCTAGGTTGGACAAATCTGTCAAGTCCAGTTTCTCACAAATTCCGATCTTAAATTCAGTTTTCCACCTTTTGGAAGTTTGCAATTACATAAAAAATCTTGAAAATTCATGAAAATACCCATCAACATTTTAATGTGATTTTCTCTTCATATACACATTTTGCAAGCAATTTGCTTGAATAATTTGTGTGTGTCCTTTCCCCTGATATCTGTATTTTTAATCACACTTTCCCTAATATCTGCATTTTTGTTATCCTCATGTGTTTCAAGAACAGCATTGCACAATTCAGAGGCGTGTGAATTTTGAAAGATATGTGTGCTTCACTCTGCATATTGGTTTGAGAACTGCAAATTAGGCATTTTTCATTAAATTGAATTGAATTCCCCCCCCCCCAATGCTTAACTGCAACAAGAAAATCATATTTTAAAAGTTCAGGCATTTTAAAAAGTATTTTAATATCAAATTTTGGATGTCAAATTTCGAGTTCTGATTTTAAAATTCATTTTTCAAGCTTGTATAAATTTATTTTATTAATTTTTAATGGGGGCTAAAGATCTAAGGGTGACCAGTCTGCATTACTGCTGCAGCATGTGGTGAGTTTAGGCTGCAGAGACAACTTTTGAATGGGGGCGACTTCATAATTTCACACTGTCCACTGTGCTACACACCAGCCCTAAAAGAACTTGAAGGCCTTTTTTTTGGGGGGGGGGTAAGCAAAATAATTTGCAAATAATTATTTCAGTTTGTCTGTATCAGGATACAGTAGATATATAGCCGGAGGTAACTTTGAAGTAGAGGCAGAACATTCTATCTCTTGGCTCATGTAAACCAATTTTGCTAAGTATTAGTGTCTGCTTACACATCACCAAAAAAGAGGACAAAACAGGGTTCAGGTTTGCATCGAAATTACATATGCTAATTCACATGCATACATTCAAATTTGGGAATAAATACTATAATTTAAATCAAAAACAGGACATCTCACCCAGGTGGTGAGGACTGTCAGCAGCGGACCTGTGTGCCTCATAGTCTGCTGTCTAGGTAGGTACCAACTGTTGATGGGCACCTTCAGCATCCCTGCTCTTCATTCTGATGCTTCTTTGTTTTTAAACTGAACAGCCCAGATGCTTTCAAATAGAGGACAGTCCTCTGTAAAGTAGGACACACAGCTATGCTGCAGCCATTCTCAAAAATAAGCCGGTACCCAGATTAAGGGTTGCTATACCCAGGTCTTGCTGATGAGCTTGCCTTGGGCAACTGATCGGCCACTGTGAATATCAGATTTTGGTCTAGATGGGTCACTGATATGCTCCAGCAGAGCTCTTCTTAAGTTCTTATGTTCTTACCTGAGGAAGTAGAAAGCTGAGAAAGGGTGTCCAGACCAGCTCAAAACAATGTGAGCCCAGTGGCGGAGGATACCACTTGGGCACATGGGGCGGCATGCCCAGGGGCAGAGCGAGTCGTCCATAGGGGCAGGGCACACCGTGGGGCCTCCAGAGTCTGCCTGCCTCCTCCCACTCAGTCGCCCTACAGATGGGAGTAAGGCAGCGGGCAGACTGTTTGGCCAGCGTGGAGACTGCATGCGCCCAAGCCACTGCTGCTCTCCCAGGAGAGATGTGTGGCTCAGGCAAGCTGCAGGCCCTGCAATGAATGCTGCCCGGCACTTTGTCACCCCCCTCAATGGTGACACCCGGGGCAGACCGCACCCACCGCACCCCCTTTCCTCTGCCCCTGCCTGAGCCACCTTGAAAACGGGATCTGGCTTTTTGAACAGGAAGAGTTTGCCCTTTGAGCTCCTAATCTGTAGTCTCGTATCAGCCTTAGTCCTTCAAACAGAGAACAACCTATCAAATAAAGGTAAAGGTAAAGGGACCCCTGACCGTTAGGTCCAGTCATGGATGACTCTGGGGTTGCAGCGCTCATCTCGCTTTACTGGCCAAGGGAGCTGGCATGCAGCTTCCGGGTCATGTAGCCAGCATGACTAAGCCGCTTCTGGCGAAACCAGATCAGCACACGGAAACACCGTTTACCTTGCCGCTGGAGTGGTACCTATTTATCTACTTGCACTTTGACGAGCTTTCAAACTGCTAGGTTGGCAGGAGCAGGGACCCAGCAACAGGAGCTCACCCCGTCGCGGGGATTTGAACCACCAACCTTCTAATCGGCAAGCCCTAGGCTCTGTGGTTTAACCCACAGCGCCACCCCCGTCCCTTTTTACCTACCAAATAGAAGACTGTAAAAGTACAGCATGTGGCCACCATGCTCTTTCCTCAACATTTGTGAGCTTCTTTGGTGGTTGAGGAGCCCCAGAAACACTGAGGATCTAAAATCGAATAGTCCTTGGGACACAGAATGATAGATTTGGAATGAACCTCAAGAGTCATCTAGTCCAACTCTCTGCAATGCAGGAATCTCAACATATGGTCTCCCATCCACTTTGAAACCATAGCAGCCCCTGCTTAGCTTCCAAATGTGCTAACTGCCTAATACTGAATCAGGTTTCAGACAAGAGCCTCTTTTATTCCTACCTGGAAGTGCCAAATATTGAACTTGGGACCTTCAACATGAGAAGCAGATGTTCTACCACCGAGCTATGACCCCTTCGCTAGTAGGTCACCAGTTAGTTGTGCAGGCTCTTCTGTCCTGAGTAAAATCCAATATTCTGTTCATTGTCTTCCTCCTGGCCTGATGAATGCACAGCAAATGTTCCAGTCACAAGCACAGAGCAAAATCTCAGACATGCCGTAATAAAGAGCTATTTATATGATATGCATCTCCATGTATGTGTCAGAGCACTAAATTAGGGGGAAAGGAACAAGTTAATATTTATTTTACCAATTTGGAGGTGAGAGAGGCGAAGGAGGCGTACAGCAAAGATGCTTGAGAGAGGGGGTGATGAACCAATTTTAGATTTAATGAGGAGAGCATAAACCTGGAACATGATAAAACAGAATAACCCTCAACAGCGGAACGGCTGATGCCGCAGTTCCTCTGTGTTCTGCCCAATTTATTAAAAAAATTAATACTGTTGTCAGGGACTGGGCAGAGGGGGAGGAGTGGTGAAGACTGCCTCCCCATCCTGACCCTTCCAGGGAGAAAGAAGAGGAAGACAGTATAGATTTACAACAGTGGTTTGTGGAAGGTCTCAGCTCAGAGGCAGATGGAGGGGAAAGTTGGGAAATAATGGGAGAGAAGGAGCAAGCAGAGCCAGAGCAGCATTCCAGAAAGCATTCCAGACCCACCATCTCCCAGAACCTGGCGAGCCTTAAAAGTAGGAGAGCAAAGAGCTCAAAGACAGAGGGCAGCACCCATAGAGGAGATGATGATGATGATGATGACAAATGAGGAAGTGAGAGAGACGGGGGTGGCGATTCACTCGGGACAATGCCATTATCCAAGAGGCTGGGTTCTATAGCCTCTCTCTGTAAAGTTTGAAATAAAAAAAGGATTGTAAGAAACTTTTTCTTGTCTTTATACCTTCTTGGGCATCCAGCCAGAAGCCACTGACACCACCCTGACAACTGTATTTAATTTTTTGTAGCCTCCTTAGGGTCCCTAAAGTGGTCCACCCAATTATATAATGATCTCATCATGCAATATTTCTTTATGTTCTAATAGCTTGCACTCAGGGGAGTGGGGTAAGCCTCGCAAGGGGAGTGTTGCAGGCTTCTGAGCTTCAGGATTATTGGAATCTGGAAGAAAAGAGGCAGTAGGAAAGTTCCTGTGACATGTAGAGATGGGGCAGGGTGCCACCCAACTGTCTGGATTTGTGTACAGTTTACTTCTTAACCTTTTCTTCTCCCAAAGATGTCTGCAAAGGCAGCGGGAGTTTAGGATCAGAGCTTTCCTTCTCCTAGATGGGCCACCTCTCCAGGTTGATGAACCCCATCTGCCCCTCACTTGACTCTACCACATGTGAAGAAACCACCTTCTTGACTGTTGGACCCACTCTTGGTCTTGTTTACTCAATTGTGCCATAGTCTGTCTTTTGCATGCAAGGGAAGTCCCTAACTCACCAAGGGTTTTGAAACCCAACAGTCATTTGGTTTAGCTGGCCTGTTGAAACCATTTCCTGGGGTGTGGCTGCTGTCACATGTTTACAGCTTCTAGGAGCCAAAGGTGAGAGTTGAGTGCAGGGTGGGCACCAAAGGTGGCCAAACTACTCCAGAAGGAGCACAACGTGTCTCCCATCCAATAATAATGATTTATTACTTAAACCCCGGCCATCTGGCCTGGCCTCCCAGCCATTCTGGGCACCTCTCAGTAGAATATTACAAACACAATAAAACATCAAACATTTAAAACCTCCCTAAACAAGGCTGCCTTCAGATGTTTTCTAAAAGTTAGATAGTTGTTTATTTCCTTGACATCAGATGGGAGGGCGTTCCACAGGGTGGGTGCCACTACCAAGAAGGCCCTCTGCCTGGTTCCCTGTAACCTCACTTCTCGCAGTGAGGGAACAACCAGAAGGCCCTAGGAGCTGGACCTCAGTGTCCGGCTGAACGATGGGGGTGGAGACACTCCCTCAAGTATACTGGGCCAAGGCCATTTAGGGCTTTAAAGGTCAGCACCAACACTTTGAATTGTGCCCAGAAACATACTGGGAGCTTTCAGGACCGGTGCTATATGGTCTCGGCGGCCACTCCTAGTCACCAGTCTAGCTGCCGCATTTTGGATTAGTTGTAGTTTCCAGGTCAACTTTGAAGGTAGCCCCACGTAGAGCGCATTGCAGTAGTCCAAGCGGGAGATAACTAGAGCAAGCACCACTCTGGCGAGACAGTCTGTGGGCAGGTAAGGTCTCAGTCTGCGTACCAGATGGAACAAGTGGACAGCTGCTGTGGACACAGAATTAACCTGCACCTTCATGGACAACTGTGAGTCCAAAATAACTCCCAGGCTGTGCACCCAGTCCTTCAGGGGCACAGTTACCCCATTCATGACCAGGGAGTCCTCCACACCTGCCCGCCTCCTGTCCCCCCAAAATAGTACATTTGTCTTGTCAGGATTCAACCTCAGTCTGTTAGCTGCCATCCATCCTCCAACTGCTCCCCTAACACCCCTCACAGACAACAGTCCATTACAAAAAGAAAGTATATTTCTACATATATTTGTAATTTGTATTTTCCACTCAGAATTGGCAACCAGCTGTCCACTTTCTCTGCTCTAGATCATATTGGCAGCCAACCATATGTGATCTGGCCCATTCCTTTTTAACAGACAGGACTGCACCTAGGAAGCAGGCTAGATCAACCAATGGGTCTAGAGACCAGGGCAGTGAAGGGTTGTGCAATAGCCCCCTATTCATTACTATGGCCATCAAATGATCCCTTCCATACAATATGGAATCTGGACTTTAGTGTGGAGTCACCAACTCCTTGAAACTCTCTTTTGTTGTATGTCAACCAGGCACTGTCGATACAGTATTTTTGTCGCCTGTTGATGAATTTTCTTTCCCCACCAAGCTTCTTAAGTGAAATGCTTTCTCCCATCCTATATCTGCATTGGATTTGTAACGGTATTTACATATGAAATTGGTTTTAATTGTTGCTGTTTTTTTGGCATATGGGATTGGTCTTATTAGTTGGGCTTTTGACTGTGAAATCGCACAGAGATATTTTATGGGAAGAGATTCAGAAATGGAATTAAAATAAGTAAGGATTACAACGGTAGGAATCACACTTATCTGCATTTTAGCAGGGCGCACTCCACCCCTCCAAAGCAAAAACGGGCAGCAAAGTGAGAGTGATTTACCAGGGATATGTAATGGAAATTTAAAATATTAGGAAATGAAGACAGATTGAGTGTATGAAATCCCTGAGCACCGGAAATCCTCCAGCTTCAGATATTTCACAGTGTAAATCAACCTTTGCAGGAGGGTCTAAAAATTGCTTTAAATGTTGTTGTTGTTGTTTAGTTGTTTAGTCTTGTCCGACTCTTTGTGACCCCATGGACCAGAGCACGCCAGGCACTCCTGTCTTCCACTGCCTCCCGCAGTTTGGTCAAACTCATGTTTGCAGCTTCGAGAACACTGTCCAACCATCTCGTCCTCTGTCGTCCCCTTCTCCTTGTGCCCTCCATCTTTCCCAACATCAGGGTCTTTTCCAGGGAGTCTTCTCTTCTCATGAGGTGGCCAAAGTATTGGAGCCTCAGCTTCACGATCTGTCCTTCCAGTGAGCACTCAGGGCTGATTTCCTTAAGAGTAGACAAGTTTTATCTCCTTGCAGTCCATGGGACTCTCAAGAGTCTCCTCCAGCACCAGAATTCAAAAGCATCCATTCTTCGGCGATCAGCCTTCTTTATGGGCTTTAAATATAGAGAGCAAAAATACTCATGTTATTAAGGGTGATACCAGTTGCTTTGACTTTTCTGCCCTACTTGTGTAAATACAGGACACACAGCCCTGATAGCTTCAGCATTAGAAGGAAGGAGGATCACTGAGTAAAGAAACAGAGTGAGACATAAGCACTTTGAGAAGGAACAAATCCAGGCAAACTTGCTCTGTGATTTCGTTCAAGACGTTCATTATCACCCAAAACAATCCGATGTTGGCAAACAACAACAATAATAATGGCAAATGCCGATTGCAATCCATACTTTCCCCAGATCTTCTTCTCCTTACACACTAGACTGTTCAGTGAGTCACAACAACATCATTTGCTTCAGAAGACATTCTGCCCCCAAAAAGTAAAAATAAAAAATGGCTAATTATGTTTGTAATCATTCCTGACTCCACTGCTGTGACTCAGCTCTAGCAAGCATCATCTGTGGTTCATTGAGAGTTTAATGCCCCCAAACACTGTCTATTTCTTCCTCCTGGCACAGAAAGTATTGTATGTTTCAGTGCCTTTGAGATCCTGATCATCATATTTCTTTCTTTGTTTTAAAAGTTCAAAACAACCTTGATTAAATCCCTTTACTTTTTACACACATACACACACAGAGCAAATTGCATGTTAAACAATCATTATAATTATACTATACACAATATTTTACTACATAGAAAAAACTATTGCCATATTTATGCTATATTTATACTTATATATTTGAATTCAAGAAGCAGTTTGCCTTTATCTTTAGAATTCTATCCTTCTCCATTGGGTAGATTAATCAACTAAAAATTCAGTTTTTATCAGCAGAATGTCAGCTTCACGCAGTGCAACTATCATTTAAAAGCAGGCTTGATTTTGGCTTTCTTTGTTGTTGCGTTTCTGGTATGCTACTGAACGAGGGTGTTATTAAATGGTAACTGTAAAAGAAAAAGATTGCTAGGTATTGTTTATTAAGCTATTATCATACAGTTTCTTCAGCATCTCAGTACGTTCCATGTAGTACGTTTTTGGTTGCATAGATTTATTTAAATGGATTGGTTAGTGGGGAAATAATTCATCAGCTGAGGTTGCAATCAGATGCACATTTTCCTGGAAGTAAGTTCCATTTAACACATTGGGGACTGCAGTGTATATCAGTATTTTTATCACTTCACAGCTCTGTTTTCTATCGGTATGTGAATGCCTCTATTTCTACGATACAGCCATGCCTTTAATGTTCCTTCTTCTTCTTCTTTCTTTCAGACAGCAGCTCAGGCGGTTTTATTTATGTGCATGAATACCGCTGGGATCTTCATTAGCTACTTATCAGACCGCGCTCAACGCCAAGCCTTCTTAGAGACCCGGAGATGTGTAGAAGCTCGGTTGAGGCTGGAAACCGAAAACCAGAGGCAGGTAGGGTAATGGAAGAAATGAAGTTGTGAAATGCAGCCGTGTCAATCTGTTGCAACAAAACCAAACGCATGAATTGTACATTAAAGAAAGAGGTCAATATCCAGCTGAAGCCCTATCTGCACTACAAATTGAAAATGGCCTTATTCCACTTTAAACAGTAATAATAATTAATAATAATAATAATAATAATTTATTTATACCCTGCTGAGTAACTCTGGCTGAGTTTTCCCAGCCACTCTGGGTGGCTCCCAATCAAGTGTTAAAACAGTACAGCATTAAATATTAAAAACATCCCTGAACAGGGCTGCCTTCAGATGTCTTTTAAAGATAGGATAGCTGCTTATTTCCCTCACATCTGAAGGGAGGGTGCCACCACCGAGAAGGCCCTCTGTCTGGTTCCCTGTAGCCTCACTTCTCACAATGAGGGAACCACCAGGAGGCCCTCGGCACTGGACCTCAGTGGGGGTGGAGACGCTCCTTCAGGTATACTGGACCGAGGCCGTTTAGGGCTTTAAAGGTCAGCACCAACACTTTGAATTGTGCTCGGAAATGTACTGGGAGCCAATGCAGATCTCTCAGAACCGGTGTTATGTGATCCCGGCGGCCACTCCCATTCACCAGTCTAGCTGCTGCATTCTGGATTAATTGCAGTTTCCAGGTCACCTTCAAAGGTAGCCCCACGTAGAGCGTGTTGCAGTAGTCCAAGCGGGAGATAACTAGAGCATGCACCACTCTGGAAAGAATCCCGGAGACTGTAGTTTGTTAAGGATGCTGAAAGTTGTTCGGAGATGATCCCAACCATTCATCTCACAGAGTTACTGTTTCACAATCAATCCCTCTTCTCCTTTAGGTGATTTCCAGGTCTAGCCTATCACTCCTGATTTCTCAGGAATGTTCTCATTCCCTCTCCAGCAATCTCACATTTTCTGTAGGCTATATAATCAAGCCGTCCCTAAGTGGAAAAGATTGGAAGTGCAGGCAAATAAAAAATTGCTTATCCATATTTATCAAGACCTCGCATCTCTCCTTTTTAATCAGGAGCCAGCAATGGGAGCAAGCTTTAAATCAAAAGTTTGTTTCAACTCATTTAAACAAAGTCACCAAGAATATGAAAAGTATGTTGCCTGTGTGGGAGGATAAGGAACCGATCAGAGGCAAAACGCTCAACAATTTGCAAGCTACAGGTCGTAACAGTGTTTATAGCCCATGTTTGCCAAAGTGTTATTTTGCATGGGGCACTGAAGGATTTGACTTAGTCCACATTTTGAAGTGTGCCAACCTGATTTGCATTCCTTAGACTAATACCCTAGATCTGAGCATAGGTAGCCTTACATTTCTGCGCTTTTCCAGATTTTGTGATACAGTTCTTAGCTCAAGAAGTGGAGCAGATTATTACATCTGAAGGCAGCCCTGTTTAGGGAAGTTTTAAATATTTTAATGCTGTATTGTTTTTAACACTCAATAGGGAGCCGCCCAGAGTGGCTGGGGAAACTCAGCCAGATGGGCGGGGTATAAATAAATTATTATTATTATTATTATTATTATTATTATTATTATTATTATTAAAATGCATATTTTTGTTAAAATACATACAGGTTTTTTTAAGTACATCAACAACGAAAACACAAACTAATTGCAATAAACTAATAACATTGCAATAAGTTAAAGACAGCACATGGTTGTACATTGTCGCTGAAGCTATTATTCCAGATCACAAAAAAACTCCCATCTCTCCATAAACCTTTTGGGTTGATTTACATGTGTTCTCTTATAGTAAGTTACTTTGATCATGGTCATAATGGGCCAGATCTTTCCAATCCATTCAAACTCAGTAGGAACGTGCATTTTGGGAGAAAATGCATACAAAAAAAGCACATTTTTAATGTATGACAATGAATATTTTGTCAAGAAACAGTGAAAATAATTTGAATTTTCGTGCATGGGGGGGGGAATCACAGATTGATACTTGAAACAGGATGAAATGAACTTACGAGTGCCACATCCAAAATAGACAGATCCATCCATAAATAGATAAAGCCCCCCCCTTTCTCAAAAGACCCCAAACTGTGGAGGAATCTGAGATGATCTCCTACAGCCACTGCTCTAGGTGAAATGGTTTCAAAGTGGGGAAAATAAAAGAGTTGGCTCCACTAAATTAAGTAAGACGTGATATCGTTTTTGCTGCTGTTGTTTTCTCCAGAATCCTTTGTAATTAATGTAGGGAGTTTGATACCTCCTGAGTTGATTAGTCTATTCTTTTAATGAAGAATCCTGAAGGAAAATGGATTCTTGAGAAGATAAGTAATCTCTTCTGAGCATTTTTTTTATATGTTTGACAGCTGCCACAACTAGTCATTGAACTGAAGACTTCTAGGTGCTGGAATATGAGACATGTCACTTGGAGCTAAAATGCGGGACCATATAAAGCTATTTATATTCTGCCAGTCAGGCACAGAGCAGGAAGTTTAACTTCACCCTCTCCTCAGAGATAATTGAGTCTATACTTTTCTAGGCAAAGTTTGCTGAGATGAACAAAATGGATCTTGACAGATAAAGTCCTTCATGTGTGAAGTGGTTTCTCTATCTCTCTGGAGTCAAAAGTGATGTGTGCATAGGTTCATAAACCAGAAGGCAAGTGCCTATAGCAGAGGGCAAGAAATGGATTTTGCACTTCAGAGGTGTAAGAGAGGAAAGCTGGTAAAAAGGACTGGTCACACGTATTTACTTATTATGATCTTTCCTTAAGGAGCTCAACTTCAGAGGAAGTTCATACTTTGGTGATACTTTATTATAGACTTTGTGCTTTGTGTGTTTGTGGACTAATTTGGTTTGATTATACACCTGCATATACCTTCTGATTGGAGATGAAGTATTGTTCTGAGAAAAAGAAAAAGAATAAAACATGAAGTATTTTGTCAGAGAAAAATAAAATGAAATGAAACCCAAATTAACATAACAATTGGATATGATGTACCGTAATTATCAGATATGATAATACACAGGCATATACAGTCATACCTTGGAAGTCTAATGCCTTGCGACTCAAACATTTTGACTCCCAAATGCCGCAAACCCGGAAGTGAGTGTTCCAGTTTGCGAATGTTCTTTGGAAGCTTAACGTCGGATGGGGCTTCCGTGGGTTCTGATTGGCTGCAGGAGCTTCCTGCAGCCAATCGGAAGCCGCATCCTGGTTGCCAAATGTTTTGGAAGTAGAATGGACTTCCAGAATGGATTCCATTCAACTTCCAAGGTATGACTGTACAGTGGTACCTTGGGTTAAGAATTTTATTCATTCTGGAGGTCCGTTCTTAACCTGAAACTATTCTTAACCTGAAGAATCACTTTTGCTAATGGGGCCTCCCGCTGCCGCCGTGCCACCACTGCACAATTTCTGTTTTCATCCTGAAGCAAAGTTCTTAACCCGAGGTATTATTTCTGGGTTAGCGGAGTCTGTAACCTGAAGCATCTGTAACCTGAAGCATCTGTAACCCGAGGTACCACTGTATAGATATGTGATGGATACCGTAATTGTTGAACATGAAATCATATATGATACATTATAATCGGGGCTTTTTTTTTTTTCAGCCGGAACTCAGTTCCATCACTTCTCTGGTGGGTTTGGCCACCTCTCAGGTGATCGCCATTGTTGGCTGGGGTTCCACTTGGAACTGCTGTTACACCTCCAGACCCAATTTAAAGTGTTCACAGTAGTGTTTAAGGACCTAAGACTGAGTGTTTTGGACGTGGGCCCAAGAGGGTTAGCTGTTGTGGTTGCTGTCATTGTTTCACCATGAAGCAAGCATGCCAAGGACCTCTTGAGAGCCAGTGTGGTGTAGTGGTTAAGAGCGGTAGACTCGTAATCTGGGGAACCAGGTTCGCATCTCCGCTCCTCCACATGCAGCTGCTGGGTGAGCTTGGGCTAGTCACACTTCTCTGAAGTCTCTCAGCCCCACTCACCTCACAGAGTGTTTGTTGTGGGGGAGAAGAAGAAGAAGAGTTTGGATTTGATATCCCGCTTTATCACTACCCGAAGGAGTCTCAAAGCGGCTAACATTCTCCTTTCCCTTCCTCCCCCACAACAAACACTCTGTGAGGTGAGTGGGGCTGAGAGACTTCAAAGAAGTGTGACTGGCCCAAGGTCACCCAGCAGCTGCATGTGGAGGAGCGGGGAAGCGAACCCGGTTCCCCAGATTACAAATCTACCGCTCTTAACCACTACACCACACTGGGAGGAAGGGAAAGGAGATTGTTAGCCGCTTTGAGACTCCTTCGGGTAGTGATAAAGCGGGATATCAAATCCAAACTCTTCTTCTTTTTCTTCTGTGCCTGCCTCTCCAATCTCCTGTTATTGTTGTTTCAGGAACGTCTGGTTCTGTCTGTGTTACCTCGATTTGTAGTCCTAGAAATGATTAATGACATGACCAACGTAGAAGACGAGCATCTTCAACACCAGTTCCACAAGATCTATATTCACCGCTATGAAAATGTCAGGTGAGAGCATGCATTCCAATTTTCTCTCTTTCTCTTAACGATCTGTTCCTCTGCTGAATGTCAGCTGGGGGCTTTTGTGTGGAGTCTTTTGATCACTTCATTCATCACGGGTTTGAGATGTTGCTTTTTCTATCCCCACGCCCTTTTAGCAGACAAACATTTCACAGTAGCTTTTTTTTCTCTCTTAATTCATCAAAGCTCCTTGGCGACTGCTCTTTCACCGCAGTATTTCTGAGTCGGCTTGCTCGAGTGCATGCAAACGGGGTAGGATTTTCCCTCCAACACACACACACACACACACACACACACTGCTCCAGCTTCTCACCACAATCCACCGAGGCCACCATCTCAAGCGTACTGACTTTTGAAGTACATCCCATTGGAATGAATGGGACTTTCTTCCATGTAAACATGATTAGGATTAGAGTGTAATCTTTCTGATACAGGCAGCATCTGTCGTGCTGCATAGGCAGTTCAAACAACCACCTAGGGTAGCATTATTCATGACGTGGGGGGGAAACCAATCTATTCCTTCCTGGCCAGTGTCCATGTAAGAAAAGCAGCCAACATCCAAAGGGAAAAGAACAATCTTCTTGAATGAGGACCCAAAAATATCATTAGGCAGAGGGAGCCACCTGCGTCCGGCAGCAGAGGAAGGGAGCCAGGAAGAAGCAGTGGGGTGTTGTGTACCTTGAAAGATGGGGGATAAATATGATCCAGTTTGCATTTAAAGGCAAACTACTTAATTTGCATTTCCCAAAACAATATGCAAATCAAAATGCAAGAGTCAGGGATCACCATTACCAAGGCGCTGAAAACCCAACAATGGTCCAAGTGTTCTGGGTGATGTCTCTCAACTAGAGCTTGCCTTGTCTCAACTGCTGATATCGATATCGATATTGATACATCGTCCATCATAGCTCAGCATCTTCTCATTTTCATTCACTAAAAGTGTATGGGCTGGATCATACATACGTTCAGTAGAATGACCCTCAACTCAAAGTATGAAATGCCCCCATTGACGTTGATGCACTGACATCAATTCATAATCTCCGTTGAGTCGTTCACACACTAAAATCACAGCTTGCACTTCCAGCAAATGGAGTGATGAACAGACATATGTGAGCTAGACCTTCAGCTTCATTGGAATATGATTTGAAGGAGAAACACTTATGAGAATAAGAGTCCAACAACATCTGGAGAGCCGTAGGTTCCCCATCCCTGTCATGGGCACTTCTGATGGTTGGACTACTGCAATGCACTCTATGTGGGGTTACCTTTGAAGATGACCTGGAAACTACCACTAATCCAGAATGCAGCAGGTAGACTGGTGACTGGGACCAGCCGCCGAGACCACATAACACCAGTCTTGAAAGACATACATTGGCTCCCAGTACGTTTCCGAGCACAATTCAAAGTGTTGGTGCTGACCTTTAAAGCCCTAAACGGCCTTGGTCCAGTATACCTGAAGGAGCGTCTCCACCCCCATCGTTCTGCCAGGACACTGAGGTCCAACTCCAAGGGTTCCCTCACTGCAAGAAGCCAAGTTACAGGAAACCAGGCAGAGGGCCTTCTCAGTAGTGGCGCCCGCCCTGTGGAATGCCCTCCCACCAGATGTCAAAGAGAACAACAACTACCAGACTTTTAGAAGACATCTGAAGGCAGCCCTGTTTAGGGAAGCTTTTAATGTTTGATGCATTACTGTATTTTAATATTTTGTTGGAAGCTGCCCAGAATGGCTGGGGAAGCCCAGCCAGATGAGTGGGGTATAAATAATATATTATTATTATTATTATTATTATTATTATTATTATTATTATTATTATTATTATTAAACATTGTTGAAATTCTATTTATCTATTGGAGGTTCCGCCTAAAATGGAAGGTGGACTGTGGCATGTTTTTTCTGCAAAGTATTACTGTTGCCATTGTTACCTATAAGTCAGGAGTCCTGATTTTCTTTCTCCTCTCCATCTGGTGTCCAGCATTCTTTTTGCAGATGTGAAAGGGTTCACCAACCTCTCCACAACACTATCAGCCCAGGAACTAGTCCGAATGCTGAATGAACTCTTTGCCAGATTTGATCGCCTAGCACATGTGAGTCAAGAGGCTTATTTGTTTTATTTAGCACGCAAGAGTCAAGCTGCCTGTTCATTTTTGGTGCTTCAAAAACCCTATGTGGTGCTGTGAAGGGTGGAAATTTGTTGTGTTAGACCAGAATTGTGACCCACCATGCTGTATGCAGTCTACCTGCCCTGAATTGTGGCTTGGTAGGAGCTTCACAACATCCCTGTCATTGTAGTCCCAGATAAGCAAAAGTTATTGTGTCCCTGGAGGGCCATGGCTGGTAGATTGTGTTGGGTTTGGTAGTTCACCAGTTTTTCAAGTCTATAAGAGATTCTACATAACTTAACCTTACTTATGCTTGTCCTGTTGTTCTTGACATGGCAACATTTTCTTACAAAGACAAGTGTTCAGTTCCCCTACCATTTCACAGACAGATGGATGGCTGCTAACAGATTGAGGTTGAATTCTGACAAGACAGAAGTACTGTTTTGGGGGGACAGGGGGTGGGCAGGCATGAGGGACTCCCTAGTCCTGAATGAGGTAACTGTGCTCCTGAATGACCAGGTGCACAGCCTGGAGGTCATTTTGGACTCACAGCTGTCCATGGTGGTGCAGGTCAATTCTGTGTCCAGGGCAGCTGTCTACCAGCTCCACCTGGTATGCAGGCTGAGACCCTACCTGCACGCAAACTGTCTTGCCAGAGTGGTGGATGCTCTAGTTATCTCCCACTTAGACTACTGCAATGCACTCTACGTGGGGCTACCTTTGAAGGTGACCCGGAAACTGCAGCTAATCCAGAATGCGGCAGATAGACAGGTGACTGGGAGTGGCCGCCGAGTCCATATAACACTGGTCCTGAAAAACCTACATTGGCTCCCAGTACATTTCTGAGCACAATTAAAAGTGTTGGTGCTAAACTTTAAAGCCTTAAACAGCCTTGGCCCAGTATACCTGAAGGAGTGTCTCCACCCCCATCGTTCAGAGCCACAATACCAGAACAAAATAAGGTTCCCAGGATTCTTTGGCGGAAGCTGTGATTGTCAAAGTCATACACCTGAGCTTTAAATGTATGTTATTAGTGTTGCTAGAGCATGGGATTGTTCCCATGGCTAGCAGAGTTAATTCTGTCTCTTTCTTACATATAAGCTTACATATAAGCTAAACAAGCTATAGCTTAGGGTCCCACTCTCTTGGGGCCCCAAAAAAAATCTAAAGGAAAAAAAAACTGGATGTACGTTGATAAAATACATATTTTGTTATGTGCAAATGGCTTTAGATACCTATTAGGTCCATAAATTACCATATAGCATATATTCATCACACACAAAAACTGGGACAATTTGTTGTTGACAAAGGACAGCTGGACATATAAAGGGCCCCATTATCTTCAGTAGCTTAGGGCCTCATCAAACCTAAATCTGGCCCTGGCATAGATCTAGTGATAACATTCAGACACACACACATACACGGCCGTTCAGGGCAGTTATCTGCATTTGCTCTTTACTTTGGAAGTGGGAAAGCGTGGATATACACAAGAAACACACACACACACACACCTTCAACTTCTCCCTGGGGTGCCATCTGTATTCAGATGTATATCTATCTGTAATGTGTGATTGCGAAACTCTCCCTCCCCAACCACTCATGCCTGAAATACTTCCGTGGTCCTTAGCAACAGGCATGGCTGGAGAGGGAGGAAAACAAATTGGTAGGATGCGGAGCCAAAGGAGGGAGCTCCTCAAATGTCAGAAGCTTTGCTAATGTTTTTTGTTCTGCCTGATCGTAAATCTGGGGAGGTGAGGGAGAGAAGGGAACATTGGTGCTTACTTTGATAAGTTCCTTCTCTGTAGGGAGAATTGGGATCCATGAAGTACCTGTAAGGTTGTCTCCATCCATCTCACCACTGACAGGTGCTCTAGCCCCCAATTCCTGCCCACTGGGAATCTTATTCAGCCTCCCAAGTTCTGTCCTGGGCTTAGGAGATATCAGCAGGCATTGCCCACGCATGTTCAAGCTTATTGCTTCAGGACCATTAATTAAAATGAAATAGAAATAGAAATGGGTAGTAAAACTGAGATTCTAGAAATGCTGGAGTCCCACGTTACTGTCCACTTATGCTTGTGTGTCTTGGTTGCACAGAAACGTGGAATATACCATCACCAGCTCGGGTCTTAGCAGTCTCGAGAAGAGCATAAGCTAAGGTCCCTCTCCCTAGTTCCTGCTGGGATTTTGCATTCTCCATCTGTTTCCAAAACCTGTTTTCCAAACTGAGATGAATAGCGAGCTCCAAACTTCTGCTAGGCACACAGCATATCGGTCTTATTTGAAGAGTGGGTGGAATTGATAGCACAGCATGGGTCTTAGAAAACACAATCCATCATTTCCCTGCCCTGGGAAGTGGGGGGGGAGGGAGGGGGGAGAAACCTTAATGAAGTTTCTGTTTGGTGCCTTTTGGTGGATGGATATTTGAGCAGCTCATTTCTTTAGCTCTTTCTTGTGCCAATTTTTTCGTGCTTTGAGTCACCATGGTGTGTTGTTTTTGTAAAGTATCTTATGCATAAATCTTTCTCAAAAGCTTCAGTCAAATGTCATTCTGTGCAGAGTAGTCATAGCTCAGTGACAGAATTCTGCTTTGCACTCAGAAGGCCTTAAGTGTATATGAATCTGCTTCAGACCATCTACCCTACGTATGTCTCCCCTAGCATTCCCCCAGTAGTTTTCCCAGTAGTGATGTATGGAAGTGAGAGCTGGACCATAAAGAAGGCTGATCGCCGACGAATCGATTCTTTTGAATTATGGTGCTGGAGGAGACTCTTGAGAGTCCCATGGACTGCAAGAAGGTCAAACCTATCCATTCTGAAGGAAATCAGCCCTGAGTGCTCACTGGAAGGACAGATCCTGAAGCTGAGGCTCCAATACTTTGGCCACCTCATGAGAAGATAAGAGTCCCTGGAAAAGACCCTGATGTTGGGAAAGATGGAGGGTACAAGGAGAAGGGGGTGACAGAGGACGAGATGGTTGGATAGTGTTCTCGAAGCTACCAGCATGAGTTTGCGGGAACTCAGTGGAAGGCAGTGGAAGACAGAAGTGCCTGGCGTGCTCTGGTCCATGGGGTCACGAAGAGTCGGACACGACTAAACGACTAAACAACAACAAGCATTCCCCTAGCCATTGGTCCCCAGATATTATTGGACTACAGCTCCCATCAGCCTTGACTATGGATGGCTTTGGATGGTGGGATTTGTATTCCAACATCATCGGGGGTCCCCTGGTTTGGGGAACACTGGTCTACTCTAACAGTAGTTCTCCAGTACCTCAGGTGGAAGTCAGTGCCCTCTCCTTTAGTTGGAGATGCCAGGGATTGAACCTAAGATTTTTCTGCAAGCAAAGGATAGAGTTATGCCATCTAAATCTTTAATTTTCAGGTTCTCCAGTTTAAAAAACTTCAGGCAAGGCTGGTACTACCGTCTGCCTGAGAGGGCTGCTTGAGGACTGGCAGTGTAAAGCAAATCCATACAATACTATGATCTCTTTTAACCAAACAACTGCTGAATGGGGAATGGGGATAGGATATATCAAGAAATTCTGCCTAACCTTTAGCTGAGTTGAGCCAAGAAGCCTCTCTAAGCTTGGCCAGACAAACTAAAGGATTTCATACCACACATACTATCGGGAGTCTCATCTGATCATTGTTTGTGGTCTAAAGCTCTCCTCCCTGCTTGCCTCCCAGAACCAGAAGAGGCGTGAAAAGGGCAGAGGAAAGGTTGGCTTCATGCAGGTGTAGTCTCTGATTCTTTGGGGAAAGCCCTGGGGAGGAGGGAACTTAGAAGGCTTTGTGGCGGCAGGGACTTTCAGTCTCGGCAACCGATCCATGGGGCAAGACCTACCAAATCTGAGCCACTGCACTCATTAGGCCTAACACTCTGCCAAGTCTGTGCACATCATGTTCTTGCTAATAAAGAGTTTATTCCACCTTGAATTGTGTGATTTATAGCCGGCTCGCTCTTGTCACCTGAGCAGCTTCTTCCTTCACTTCCAACACATCCTGTACCCCTTTCCCCACCTCTGACTGCTCAGGCTCTTACCCATCCACCAGCCCAGGCTCCTGCCTCGTGGGTGGCACACAACCCCATAAATAGCTGCCCCCATCTCCCTGGTCAGCCTCCACCCCCCTGCCACATCAGAGCCCTGATAGTCCATGACACTGGCTTGATCTCCCTCTAACGTGTTGGCTACAATCACACCCATTGCAGAAATGTTCTTTGGAAAGTCAAGTGAATCTTAATACAAGCTCTCTTCATCCACGGGAAAGCAGATGGCATAGAGCAGGGGTCAGCAAGGTTTATCTTGTCTGGGCCGGATCGATTCCATGGAGATCCCTCCATGGGCTGGATCACACATGATTTCTGATGCCGCGGAAGCAAGTCCCTGCACTGCGCTGCACTGGTTTAGCGCAGCGCGTGAGCGGGCAACTTGGTTCAGGGGCAGCTTGGGGGCCGGTCAAACGACCTCCATGGGCCGCTTCTGGCCCATGGGCCTTAGGTTGCTGACCCCTGGCATAGAGCTTGTGGTGTTGTGAGTGTACCAGGCTCTCAAAGCTCTTAGGCAATCTAGCTGCTTTGGGTTTTTCACTGCAGAGCAAGGCTATATCGAAGGATATCGTATTTCTTTGGAATATTCATCCTGGCAAAAATATCTCAACAGTTGCATACAACCAATCCTTTGCTTGCAGTACTTTTTTTTTGTGACGTGCTAGTTAGAAATGTTTATCTCCTGGCAACCTTCTGCATTGCTCTTATTCTTTCTGGCAATTTTCTTAAGCAGATGGTTTGGCATGCAGCATTTAATGAGGCATCAAGATCCAAGCCGTTGTGGCTTCCTCTAGTTTTTCAGAATATTCCCAAGAGCTCCTTGTGGAACCAAGACCTGAAAATGAAGGGCCTGCCTCTTTCTTTCTTTCTTTCTTTTATAAATCCAGTGCATCTTCCTCATCTCCCTGCCCCATTTCAAGCACCCATCCAGACAAACAGGCTGAAATCCACCCCCCGATGGTTCTGTCTGCCACAGAGGTAGAGAATCTTTTTGGCTCCACCAGCCAAATACCTATGAGGATCAGCATGCCAAATATAGCAGGTGGGCTGGGTTATACACCTGTCAATCACTTGACGTCAGAATGATGTCAGGTGCAGGGTGCTTTGAAGTCCTAGGAACTGCAGTATGAACTATGGGAATTGTCATTCTGTGAGGAGAATAGAGGACTGCTAACAATTCTCAGCACGCTTGAGAGTTGTTAAAAGTCCCATATTCCCCTCACAAAACTGCAATTCCCAGAGTTCCATGGGAAGAGGGATTGACTGTTAAACCACTCTGGGAATTGCAGCTCTATGAGGGGAATTGTGGTCTCCTAACAATTCACAGTACTGCACTTCTCTTCTGGCATTGCACCCAGGATTCGTTGGGCAAAGCCATGACTGTTTAAAGCAGTGTAGAATCATAGAATCATAGAATTGTAGAGTTGGAAGGGACCCTGGGGGTCTTGTAGTCCAACGTTTCCGAGCACAATTCAAAGTGGTGGTGGTGACTTTTAAAGCCCTAAACGGCCTTGGTCCTGTATACCTGAAGGAGCGTCTCCACCCCCATCATTCAGCCCGGACACTGAGGTCCAGCGCCGAGGGCCTTCTGGCGGTTCCCTCATTGTGAGAAGTGAGGTTCTAGGGAATCAGACAGAGGGCCTTCTCGGTAGTGGTGCCCACCCTGTGGAACGCCCTCCCTTCAGATGTGAAGGAAATCAGCAGCTATCTTATCTTTAAAAGACATCTGAAGGCAGCCCTGTTTAGGGAAGTTTTTCATATTTAATGCTGTATTGTTTTTTACACTCGACTGGGAGCCTCCCAGAGTGGCTGGGGAAACTCAGCCAGATGGGCGGGGTATAAATAAATTATTATTATTATTATTATTATTATTATTATTATTATTATTATTACCCCCTGCAATGCAGGAATATGCAGCTGTCCCATACGACGATCAAACCTGCAGCCTTGGCATTATCGGCACCACGCTCTAGCCAAGTGTGCCATCAAGGCTGATAAATAGTGCTTTAAATGTATATAGAGCACAGATGAGGCCTAGGTGGACAGGGAACTGGGAGCTAGAAGTCAGGAGCGGAATTCAGGTCAGGACCAAAGAACAAGTCTCTAGCAGCAACAGAAAGCAAGTCAGAAGTTGGGGCTGCAGATTAACAAAAAGGCTAAGTTTGGGAGAGAGGAGGAAATAAGAAACACAAGTTCAAGTTCTCAGTTTGTGCTACCTCAACAGTCAAAGCTTGATGCAGGAGACAGGAAAGGGACGCTATCTCCTCCTTTCCCCCCAAATCTTAGGACATGAGCATATAGGGCAGAGATGCACAGCCTGTGTCCTTCCAGATGTTGGGTTTCAACTCCCCCATGATCAATGGCCATGTTGGTCCAGTAACATATGGAGGTCTTTCTGCACCCTCTCCCCCCGATCTAGGGGACGTGGTCTACCTCTGAATATATAGAGAAGGAATAACTGGCATGTGGTGCTCCAGGTGTTTTTGGACTCTGATGCAAGTCAGCCCCATCTAGCATGGCCGATGCTCAGAGATGTTGGGGATTTTAAGCCACAACATCTGGGGGGCAGACCCGCCAGAGGGCACCAGAGGAGAGTGATATCGCCATAGCTGCTACTCACTGCTCAGGCTTCCAATATCTCTCTGAATGAAGTTCCAGCCTTCTTCCTGAATGCCAAGGCATGACCTCATTAACATATATCCCTCCTCTGACTGTAAAAAGGTAAAGGGGCCCCTGACCATTAGGTCCAGTCATGGCTGACTCTGGGGTTGTGACGCTCATCTTGCTTTATTGGCCAAGGGAGCCAGAGTACACCTTCCAGGTCATGTGGCCAGCATGACTAAGCCACTTTTGGCAAACCAGAGCAGCGCACGGAAACACCATTTACCTTCCCACCGGAGCAGTACCTATTTATCTACTTGCACTTTGACATGCTTTCGAACTGCTAGGTTGGCAGGAGCAGGGACCGAGCAACAGGAGCTCACTCCGTCGCGGGGATTCGAACTGCCGACCTTCTGATCAGCAAGTCCTAGGCTCTGTGGTTTAACCCACAGCGCCACCCGCGTCCCTCGTCTGACTGTAGTCTCCAGTAAATGGAAACGTCTTGCCTTGTCTTCTGATTTAGGTAATTTGGCAAGCACACCCAAGCTTGCCTGCAGTGCTCAGATCTTTGTAGTATTTCTTAGATGTGTTTTCTGTCTTTCCATGAAATCACTGACCCTTTCAGGATGCAATATATACGGTATATAAAACGAATGTTTGTCACAAATCAGAACAAAATCAAGATATTGCTTGTCCTTTACAGACACAAACATATCTTTCCGAAAGAGCTTTCAGATTTTGCTTTCCATATTTTCCACCCTGCTCATTTTTATATCCATCCTGCTCCATCACACCCAATCTCATTGCTTCTAATCATTCTCCTTTTGGTTACAGGAACATCACTGCCTTAGAATTAAGATCCTAGGGGACTGCTACTACTGCGTATCCGGGCTCCCGGAACCTCGCCAAGACCATGCTCATTGTTGCGTTGAAATGGGACTCAGCATGATCAAAACAATCAGGTAATTTGTTTTCCTCCTTCTCTCATTTCTTCTGCCGCCATCACACTGTGCCTCAGTCTGTGATGTGCTGGCTCCATGTTGCAAGACAGCAGAATAGCCTCAAAGTCTCTCATGCTGCTTTGTTGTGTTCTTTTGGGTACCAGTGAGCTGAGATTCCCTCCCCATTTTCAGTGGACTATTCATCACACACACACACACACAGAGAGAGAGAGAGAGAGAGAGAGAGAGGGGACAAATTTGGCTTGATGGGGGGGCAGAAGTTCCTGAAATTGCTTCTTCCCCATTCCTGCTCCTGCTGCACCGGGGAAGAGACAGTGCAGCACTCGTGGTTTGTTTTTCTCCAAGCAAACAATATGCAGAAGGCAGTCTCTGGTTTGTTTCCTCCTGGAGAGAGAAGCAAAGCACTCACTATATCAACAGTGTGCATCAAGACATGGGTCATTCACTTTGAAGTGTGAACCAGGCCAGTGATGTTTCCTAGATGAAGCAAACCCTCCAAGTGTCCCTATTTTCCAGGGATGTCCCTGATTTGGAGAAGCTGTCCCAGTTTCTGATGTGATCCCGGAATGTCCCACTTTTCCTTAAAGGTAAAGGGACCCCTGACCATTAGGACCAGTCACGGATGACTCTGGGGTTGCGGCGCTCATATCACTTTACTGACCGAGGGAGCCGGCAAACAGCTTCCGGGTCATGTGGCCAGCATTACTAAGCCACTTCTGGCGAACCAGAGCAGCACACGGAAATGCCATTTACCTTCCCGCCAGAGCGGTATCTGTTTATCTGTTGAGGCATCTTAGCCAGAACCTGTTGAATATAGCAGAGCATATGCAGACAGTCCAGAATCAGTCAGTTGCAGGCAAGATGATGCAGGAACAAGACGCTGCTACTAGTAACTTGGTTACTTATAGGTTTATTATTTACAGCAGAATCACAAGTTACTATATACAGGATACAGACATGGATCTTAACTCTTTCACAGAACAAACTCCAACGACCTCTCAAACCACACAATGACCAACTAACCAACCAACCATCCAGGAAGGTCATGAGTCATCATGCCTATGTGAAGACCTCAATCAATAGCAGAGTTGTATCCAAGGTTCCATATCTCTAGGCAGAACAACTCCCTCTGCTCAGTCTTCTTGGCCTTCGGCCAACTCCTTAATTGCTTCTGTGGGAAGCTGCATCAGATAGCACTGTAGGCAAAATCCCAACATTATCTACTTGCACTTTGACATGCTTTCGAACTGCTAGGTTGGCAGGAGCAGGGACAGAGCAATGGGAGCTCACCCCGTCGCGGGGATTCGAACTGCCAACCTTCTGATTGGCAAGCCCTAGGCTTTGTGGTCTAGACTGCAGCACCACCCGCGCTGTCCCTATTTCCATCAGAGAAATGTTGCAGGCTATGGAGTTATCCGACCCCAGAGCCTTCTGAAGGCAGTTCTGTATAGAGAAGTTTTTTAAAATGTTTCATGTTTTATTATGGTTTTTTTCTATATGTTGGAAGCTACCCAGAGTGGCTGGGGCAACTTAGTAAGATGGGTGGGGTATAAATAGTAAAATCATCATTAGGGAATGGGACATCCCTGTTTTCATTGGAGAAATGTCGGAGGTTATAGGTGAGGGACTCAGCAGGTGTCACTTAAGCATGGCAGGTTCAGAGGCAAAGAATTGATCCTTCAGTTATTTGTACCCTAAAAAAATTGAGGCTTATTAATAAGGTCACGGGAGACAAGTGGAGCTGTTTATTCTGTGTCTGCTCTTCTCCCAGGTAAGCAGGGATTTCCCCTATGGAAAGCAATGTGATTTCCATAGCTGTGGTTCAACACAAACAAGGCCTTGCTTTGACACTTGATGTTGTTGTTTAGTCATTTAGTCGTGTCCGACTCTTCGTGACCCCATGGACCAGAGCATGCCAGGCACTCCTGTCTTCCACTGCCTCCCGCAGTTTGGTCAAACTCATGCTGGTAGCTTCGAGAACACTGTCCTACCATCTCGCCCTCTGTCGTCCCCTTCTCCTTGTGCCCTCCATCTTTCCCAACATCAGGGTCTTTTCCAGGGAGTCTTCTCTTCTCATGAGGTGGCCAAAGTATTGGAGACACTTGATGAACTTACCCAAATAACAGAAAGCTGGAGGATGCTTTGAGACTGGTTGCCACAACTTCATAGTTGGAGAAAGGCTCTTTTCACATGCTCTTCTTCATTGCTACTTGACACATTTCAGGGCTAGGCCTTGATCTACAAAACAGCTTTCTGGAGCTCACCTCATATTCTCACAACCACATTTTTATCCTCCTGCCTCTATTATTTATGATTAGAAGTTTGCAAAAAAATAATAATAATTCCAGCAAGTAATATTCTGAAAATGTTTTTTTAAAAAGTATAAACCTTTGTACAAAGCTATTAATTGCTTGAAACAGGAGGTAAGTTGAGGGAACTTCTTAATTAAACCAATTGTGGGTGCTATAATAAATATCCCTGCTCTGGTTTCTATGGGGAAAAGTTCAGCAAGTTTAATGGAGCTTGTAGCTTCTTCCATCCAAATATCCTTTTTTCTTTTCTTTTATGCTCCTGTTTAATAGCAGTAATGTGTGTACCACCAGACCGTGCAATGCAATTAAGTGTTCCTGTGATAATCCACATTGCAGAGTTATTTTACTGCTTCTTATATTTTCCGCTAATAGTGTTAGGTGTTAATTGTATGAACCTAGCAAAAAAAGGTGTGTAATTTAAAGTCCCCTTTACTGCCATCAGATATGCACTTCAGTTTTAATTCTGCCCCATACTACAACACACACACACACACACACAGCGATCAGTTCCATGACCAGCACAGGCACAGGGTATCAAGGATTCTTTTCCTCATTGTTATGACTGAAACACAGGTGCAAGGGCAGTTGAAGTCACCCATGCCACACTTGGTAATTCCTCAAGGGAATTAATTCCAGGACTGAGGAGCAATCATCACCCTTGGAATCCTGGCTTAGCACATAAATGGCCTTCAGAGAGCATCCCATGTCATGATGGAACATGACTCTTCGATCTTTCAGATAAATTTTAAGTTAAATTTCTTTTTCAGGTATGTTAGGTCAAGAACGAAGCACGATGTCGACATGCGGATTGGAATACACTCTGGATCCGTGCTGTGTGGTGTGTTGGGTCTACGAAAGTGGCAGTTTGATGTCTGGTCCTGGGATGTTGATATTGCAAACAAACTCGAGTCAGGTGGAATCCCTGGGTAAGTGTCTGCTTGCATTAGTCTACAATCTAGGGCTGGAGCAATTTGTTTTGAGTCGTGTGTCCTTGAAGCATCATGACATAAATGCCGCCATTTTGAATTCTGCTCAGTCATATCCACGTGGAATCAAGATGGCTGCCTCTGTTACATCTATTGGAGAGAGGCAAAATGGTATTGGGCTTGTTTGTCTGCTTACTGCCTGAACCAGTGCTTTATGCCACCACTGTCAATGAGTGGTGAGCAGGCTGATGTCTCCAAAGGCAGTGCCTAAGATAGCCCGACAGCCCAACATGTATAGCTTTAAAAGTGGAAAGGACATAGAGCACAGTCATGGTTGTTAGTAGCCATTAAAAGCCCTGTCCACCTAGAATTTATCTAACCCTCTTTTAAAGCCATCCAAGTTGTTGGCCATCACTGTCTACCATGGGCGCATGTTCCATAGTTTAACTTTGTCCCTGACCATTTGCCATGCCGGCTGGGACCGAATGGAGCCCAACGCCTGCTATATTTCCTTAGATAAACTTGCTTGCTTCTTTTATCATCTGCCAACATAATGACATGGCACTTAGCAAAACATGCCCTGCAGGCGATCTTCACACTAATATGAGGTTGTGGGTTGTTAACATGTATTTCTGATAACCTTTGCATCGCTGCATCTAAGGTGAGATGTGCACAGTTTCTTTCCACCCATCTGCCCAGTTGTTTCTTCATCCAAAGTGGCTGCACTAACTGCTGGGTACAAATGTTGTTTCTACCTGACATGGCCTATTTTTCAACACATTCCAAGAAGCACAGCTTGTTCCTTTGACAGGATAAGGCAATTGCCGTTTCTCAACGGTGACGTTGACAGCTTGCAAGAGGGAGGGAAAGCTACCAGTCAAGTCTTCGTCCTCCCAGCCCATGTATCAGCTACTTATTGGCCAATTTTGACCGGTATGTTTCCTCTACTGGCATGAAACAGAGATGCTATAGGAACACTGGGAGCACATTCTTTGCTCCTGGAAAGTCATGGCTTCTGCTCCCACCTGTATTTAGGAACAAAATCAGTAGCAGAGCCCACTCAACCTGCACATCAGTTGCCCACAGCCATTATTGCTCTCCCCTTCTCCTGTTCTCCACACTCACACAACAGACTAGTGAAGGTTGGTGCCCTAGAGCAAATGGGGCACTTCTCTACTAACCTCATCTGCACTCAACAACCCTGACTTGCCTATCTTCTGACATACAATCAGTCCAGGAGGTGGCTGTGACTATCAGCTTCCTTCTCCATAATCTCATTATTGCTGAAGTTGGCATGTTAGAATTCCTGCTCCATGATTGCAGTAATGGGATTGTTGTCTATCACATGACGGTGTATGTTTTGACTCTACAGAGTGGGAAGTGACGGAGACAGGATGTTTGTGTTACTGTGTTCCGTGAAGTGGGACTATTGTCCTTTGTTCTTTTTCTCTTTGCTGTCTGATGCTAGAGAGAGAGGGAGCCATGTTGCAGTGCTCCGTGTGTGTTTATATGTAAATAAAGTAGATTATTAAAGTAGAATTGCTGAGTTGCTGAGGTCTGTCACGCAAGTTGTGCAAACTCTGCGGATCCTGAAGTGTGCCGGTGTTGGTTGGCATCGGTTGCTGTGATGTTCGGGCTGAAGAAAGCTTATGAAGCTCCCGAACGATCGACCAGGAGGGAGGGAACATACCAGTTGGGCATGTGTCACTGCCAGGGTCCTACTCGAGTGTAGGCTGAACTCCTTACAAGAGGATGGAGACAAACCTAGTATTAGTTGACTCTGCCTGTCATTGGCTCCAGTTCTGCCTACCTTTGGGGTCCCTACCTATTCAAACGGGCACCACTGTCAAGGCCTATGCAGAGGCAGCAGCTGCTGTGTCTCAACACCCACCACTTTCCCTCCACTGGGAGGAGTTGCTAGGACTCCAAAACCAAGCTTCACCTCCTCATAGGAAGAGGGATGCTCTCCATATCTTCAGTATTGCTTTCCTTCCAAGGAGAAGCTTCCAACATCTCCTCTCCATGGTGGGAACAAGGTCACTGCCTTACCCTTTCCAACCTGTGATTACTCTGATCAAATCCAGAGCACACACGTTTTGTTGTTTAGCCATTTAGTCGTGTCCGACTCTTCGTGACCCCATGGACCAGAGCACGCCAGGCACTCCTGCCTTCCACTGCCTCCTGCAGTTTGGTCAAACTCATGCTGGTAGCTTCGAGAACACTGTCCAACCATCTCGTCCTCTGTCGTCCCCTTATCCTTGTGCCCTCCATCTTTCCCAACATCAGGGTCTTTTCCAGGGAGTCTTCTCTTCTCATGAGGTGGCCAAAGTATTGGAGCCTCAGCTTCACGATCTGTCTTTCCAGTGAGCACTCAGGGCTGATTTCCTTCAGAATGGATCGGTTTGATCTTCTTGCAGTCCATGGGACTCTCAAGAGTCTCCTCCAGCACCAGAATTCAAAAGCATCAATTCTTCGGCGATCGGCCTTCTTTATGGTCCAGCTCTCACTTCCATACATCACTACTGGGAAAACCATAGCTTTAACTATACGGACCTTTGTTGGCAAGGTGATGTCTCTGCTTTTTAAGATGCTGAGAGCACACACATACTCGTCTTTAAAGCAAACAGAAACAAGGTCTGGAGATCTGCTCACGGGACTTCTATATCAGATGTAGTTTGGCCCTTGTAACCCATCTGCAAGCCAGCAAAGGTAGCATACATAGGTTTCAGCAGATTGTTTCTTTTAAAAAAAAACAAAAAACCAGACAATCACATCAAATCAAACCACATCACATAAATTCCAAATTACAGAGCCGAATTTTTAAATTTTGTTGGGGGGTCCCATACTTCCAGATCCGAGGAAGGATTCTGATCTAAATCCTTACTTCTGCATTAATGTCCAAATCAGTCCAAATAAGTCCGGATAGATGTTCAAACAGTCCAAACACATATTCACAGTTCTTTCCAATCTTCTCTTGCTGTTTCCACATCACTTCTTATTCATATGTTTTCTCTTTGTCCTTTATGGTCTCTTCTGATGGTCTCCTTAAGCCGATAAACGCCAATAATACTCCTGTGTGGATTTCCCGTCGTCATTCCTCAATTCCAGATGGTTCCCATAAATCGTCACCTTCGGAGATAAGATCACTTTTTCCATCGTAAATTTATAGCTCTGTCGCTCTTAAGACCTCTTTGAGGAGTTTCTCCCACGATATAGAAAAGCTCTCTTTCACTCTTTCTCCTCCCGGACTTAGTCCTCCGACAGAGCTTCCCAAAATGGCGTCGGCATTTTTGACTGCATCATAACAAAGCTCTTATACATTCCACAGTCTTCTATAAACATGCTTTGGTTCGAAAGTTTATCTCCACACAGCCTTAAATTCACAGCTTAAGTCCTTACTCATTTCTAGCTTTTGACTCTTGAAGGGAGGGGATTCTTGGGTTTAATCACATAAGTAAAAAATAAAACATTTTTCCCCCTCCCCCATCAGTCATTTGCCATACCGTATCTTGACGTATCTTCTCATAATTTAAATCTTGTTTTTCCAGAGACCTCTTCTGTTGCAGCCTTCACTCCTCCTCATTTCCTGAAGTATGTGCATTTCCTTCGTGCCAATTTGTTTCTTTTGAAGTTCTTGCAGCTAGTGGCGCAGGTCAGAGACAGCGTCCAGGAGTGCCGAGATCCCACAGGAGGGTTTTTGTACCTAGTGCCCCCATCCCCCTCAAAAATTCGGGGGTGGTATCGGGCACAGCAGGCAAACGGCCCCACTCACCGTCTTGAGTGGGTAGGGAGGCTAATTACTCCCAACATAGCCTCCAAATTACCTCCTGTGGGTCGGAGAGATGTTATTGTCGGCCATCTTCCTATGCGCCCCCTAGTGGCCCCCCGGTTTCAGCAAATTGTTTCCTCCCCTGCCATTGCCTGCTGAAACTTAGGTATATCCAAACACGGCAGCTCAACTGGGTCATGAATTGACTGTACATTTGCATTTTAATGGAAGTCAATGTCTCTCTTTCACTGCCTCTATCTAATCAAATGGATGGAACCAATTAACGTTGCTATTTGATTTTTTTCCATTAACATGCAAACCTAAGTGAGGTCTACAGAGTTAAAACAAAACTTTGATTTTATTGAAATGGACTCTGGTTTCAACTTCATTTGAGCCCCTCTAGAAAATTAAAGTAGGTGCAAAGGATTCTGGGTGAAAGCAAAAGACAAACATCTCAGCAACTCCCTGGGCCTTTGTCCTCCATCACTGAAAATCAGATGTGGTAAGAAGGATCATTATAAGAAGTTAAACTGAGTTCTACTGGATCAGGCCAAGACCCATCTAATCTGAAATCCTGTTTTCACAATGGCCAATGGGAATGCCTACGGGAAACCTTCAAGCAGGATTTGGGTGCAACAGAACTCTCCCTACTTTCTTATTTCCAGCAACTGGTATTCAGAGGTGTACCGAATACAGCTGCCTCATTCTCACTTCTGTATCCTGGAAGGTGGACTCTTACCTTGTCAGATTTCCAGAAGGATCAGAGTTCATCTCTGGCTTCTGCTGGGTCCCCAGAAAATGGAAGATCAGTTATCTCTTGTTCCTGTGGGAGTAAATAGGGCCAGTGAGGGTGACTCCATTGAGAGCCAGTGTGGTGTAGTGGTTAAGAGCGGTAGACTCGTAATCTGGTGAACCGGGTTCGCTTCCCCGCTCCTCCACATGCAGCTGCTGGGTGACCTTGGGCTAGTCACACTTCTTTGAAGTCTCTCAGCCTCACTCACCTCACAAAGTGTTTGTTGTGGGGAGGAAGGGAAAGGAGAATGTTAGCCGCTTTGAGACTCCTTCGGGTAGTGATAAAGCGGGATATCAAATCTAAACTCTTCTTCTTCCATTGTGATTTGGAAAAGAGCATGTGGCTATGGAGCATCTGACTGAAAATTTGGATGAAAGGTCTATCCCAAGCTCTTGTAGAATGGCCAAATCTGAGCACATGCAAACCACTGAAATGTCTCTTGGGCTTGTGGCATGTTTAGTGCAGTGGTCCTTTTGTGTCTCTGGGTGGCACAGTGACATCTTGGGTTGTTGACCTGTCATTGGTCAGCGCCACGTATACTTTGATTACAAATGGAGGCGTCGAAAGGCGGAGGTATAGTGGCTGTGAGAGAATAAGCCACAGAAGTAGTAATAACAAGGGCGCCTGTGACTAATCTATGTTCCAGTTACAAAAATATTAACATTCTGGTGCATCGGAGTCGGGAGTCGTTATAGCTGCAGGAATTATTAACAAGCTAGACTCGTAGTACATACCAACCAATTACAAGTTTCAGCGCCATCATTAAATAGAGGCAGGCAGAAGGAAAGAAGGTTTCTGGCATCTGGCTGCTGTTTGTGTGCTCTGAGTTCCCATCACATTTTGTCACACATGTCATCTGTTGCACCACAGAATCTCATGCAATATTCTGGTTTGAATTACCTATTTGAAATCCACCTGTTCTTCATTGCTTCAAATGCCCCACCATATAGTAGGCCTACAAGGCTGAAAACCAGTCACTGGAAATTGTGAAGGATGAGCACAAATTAATGGCACAAATAAATAAAGGATTTAGCACATTGTCTGCTCATAATGGGGCAATATTACTCTGGTTGAAGACCCAGGCTTAGTCTTGCTCTCGTTATTTTGAAGAGGAAATGATTATATTTTAAGCCTTTCATAATCTATTGTCTCTTAGAAGCCCAGATGGAGATCATGTTTTTATGGAGAAGTGAATGTACTACAGGCAACCCTCGCTTTAGGCATGACCAATATGTGCACAATTGCGCGCGCACACACACACAGCGCCAAACCTGGAAATGTAACAAAAATGTCAGTAAGAGGGCAGGGCAGAGTGGGGGGCAGAATGGGGTGGAGCAGCGGCAGAATGGGGTGTTTCAATTGTGCACAATTTCACACGAATATTCAATAACTCAGAATGCAACCTCCGCAAAACTGGTGTGATACGGTTTGCCAGGTTTCTCTTGTAGGCCAGCTACCACATCATTGAAGAGTACGATGCCTGGTCTCCTTTTGTTTCTTTCATTAACTCCTCAGCAGAAGAATCTAGACCACACTTCCTCACAGAGGTGTGTTCTGCCAACTTCATGGTGTATCTTTGTCTAAAGATGAGCCTCTTGACCTTGGCTTTTATGTATTTTGGGGGTCCCACACCATTCTCTCGACTGTGATTTGTTTTAAAGGGATTTTAATACTGTGTTTCTAAATTGCATGAGGTCCTGGGACCTCGTGGTGAAGGACAGGTCAAAGAATCTTACCAATCTTCTTCATCATCAACAACGTCATGAGTTGTTCAGTGAATCTGGCAAAGGAACCCACAACTGCAGCTGCTGCACTCAAAAGTGATTAGCGTGTAGGCAGATGGCTTGTTTTATCAACAAGATGATCCTCCATTGTGGGTTCCTTTTGTAGGCATTCGTTTAAGACGTTTAGCATTAACGTTTAATCATTACAGATACGGGTTGGAAAACACAGAAGATAAATTGTCCCTATGGCTTAAGCAAAGAGAAACCCTAAGCAAAGCAAACATCTCCAGACCAGACAATAAAAGCTATTCCAGACATTGCATGACAGCGGCAATTATATGCTTGACAGATCTGCAGCTAAACGGGGCTCTCAGTGGCCCGACGCATGCATTTTCAGACACAGGTTTGCTCAGTCAAGCATGATAGCTTTAGGTGTGCCTCTGAAAATCTTAACCCCTTCCCTCAAATGCCCTGAGTTAATGTCAGCCCCCATGTCCTTGTGAACCATTTCATGAGGGTTAACTATCAGTGCAAAAGTTGGTTTCCCTTCACAGGAGTTAAGTTACTGGGCTGAAATATAGCAGGGCTGAGAATCAAGTTTTCTCATCTCTCTTAGGGGAATGTCTCTAGAAGCGAACTCAGATGGTGAGGGCCAACAGTTATGTAGCCACTGAGAAATTAAAGGGAGATACTGGGATGTTCATGGTAAGCCTGAGGATTTCCATTGTAATTTTACTAGGCTGTGGATGTTAGGTAAAAGGACCCCTGACCATTAGGTCCAGTTGTGGCCGACTCTGGGGTTGCAGCGCTCGTCTCGCTTTATTGGCCGAGGGAGCCGGCATACAGCTTCCGGGTCATGTGGCCAGCATGACTAAGTCACTTCTGGTGGACCAGAGCAGCGCACAGAAACACCGTTTACCTTCCCGCCAGAGCGGTACCTATTTATCTACTTGCACTTTGATGTGCTTTCAATCTGCTAGGTTGGCAGGAGCAGGGACCGAGCAATGGGAGCTCACCCCGTCGCGGGGATTCAAACCTCCGACCTTCTGATCGCCAAGCCCTAGGCTCTGTGGTTTAACCCACAGCACCACCCGCATCCCTAAAGAGACTGAAGCCCCCCCCAAAAAAATTAGCCAATGAGGACTGAGCATGCTCATTAGCCACCATAGGAGCCAACTCCTAGGGGTCAAGGTCCCTTCAGGCTCCCCAATAAAATATTTGAGAGGGCTCCCCCCCCCACAAGTTGATGAGCATTGTCATTCAAATGGGTCTGTGTGTGCTGTGTCTTGTGATCAGCTATGTGGGGTGGGGCTTACCTGGCCCCCCTCTCCAGTATTTAATTCAAGTTGGCCCCCCTGCTAGCCACAGACTGCTGAGTATAACCTGCAGTGAAAAAGAACAGCTGGGATGGAATGGAGTAACCTGGGGCAGGGTATTATGGCCAGCCTACTGGGACGCGGGTGGCGCTGTGGGTTAAACCACAGAGCCTAGGACTTGCCAATCACAAGGTCGGCGGTTCAAATCCCCACGATGAGCTGAGCTCCCATTGCTCGGTCCCTACTCCTGCCAACCTACCAGTTCGAAAGCACGTCAAAGTGCAAGTATATAAATAGGTACCGCTCCGGCGGGAAGGTAAACGGCGTTTCCATGTGCTGCTCTGGTTCGCCAGAAGCGGCTTAGTCATGCTGGCCACATGACCCGGAAGCTGTACACCAGCTCCCTCAGCCAATAAAGCGAGATGAGCGCCACAACCCCAGAGTCGGTCATTACTGGACCTAATGGTCAGGGGTCCCTTTACCTTTTACTGGGACTCTGAACTGAATCACTCCTATACTGCAGCGTTTTGTTGCAGGTTTCCCCCTTGCATCTTTTGGGTGTGTTTTTTTGTTGGTTGGTTTTACCCAGGCACCATGTGTGTTGATTCTTTCCACTCCTTTATACTTCCGCAGGAGAATCCACATATCCAAAGCTACGCTCGATTGCCTCAACGGGGATTACAAAGTGGAAGAAGGGCATGGCAAGGAACGCAATGAATTCTTGAGGAAGCATAACATCGAGACGTACTTGATCAAGCAGCCCGAGGAGAGCCTGTTGACTCTGCCTGAGGACATTGTCAAGGAGTCGGTGGCGGCTGCGGACAGGAGGAATAGTGGGGTGATGCTCACCGAAGGATCGTGGAGCCCAGAGCTTCCTTTTGATAACATTGTGGGGAAGCAACATGTAAGTCCCAGCTTCCTTCCTTCCTGTCCTCCTCTTTCTGCCCATGCTCCTTTAATGCATCTCCATAACAAAAGCCTTGGCGGAAAACAAATTTCTCTCTAACCTTTTCCCTCTAACACGAACCGCAGATGATTAAACAAACCCCCACAGGTCAGAATTAACCTATGCATCAAAATCTGGGGGAAGTGCTAAGGTCTCCCCTCCCATCTCCCTGCCAAAATTAAATGTTGCACACAGCTGAGTGTTAATTGAATCAGAGCCTCAGACAAGTTCATTATGGGTATGAGAAGAAGACTTGAAAGCTGCTTAAATTGCTGCAAGCAACCATCAGGCAGCTAACATTTTGCTAGTTATCAGCGCAGTGTGTTCAGCCCAGGACTTAGTTCTCACAAACAGCAGGTGACACGGCAGGGTTGTGTCTGGAATGCACCACTTCTTGTTGCAGGTGTTGTGGGAGGGGAATCATCCTCTTTAAAATGTTTTTATTTTATTTTATTTTATTTTTAAAAAAACCGTCTACACATAGAAAACAGCATGATGGGTGAAGGCTAGGTTGGGGTCTTGATTTCTGGACTTCTGATTTGCTATCTGCAAGGATGTATTTTATTTTATTTTTGTATGAAAGAGAACTCAGCAATGTAGCCCCCTATTCTGAAGTAGTACAGTCAGGAGACAGGTTTACCACTTAGTCTCCAATATGTGAGATGGAACATGCTGTGTTGGTGGCTCAGCATTGCAAATAAAGGATGCAAAACTTGCTACAAACCACAGGGTAACTTTAAAATATTGCACATATTGGTATTGTGCAGCATGAAGCAATTGGATGCATAAAAGTTTACTCCTTTTGGAATAAAAATTGCTCAGACTCATAAGTATTCTTCAGAGCTTTACTAATGAGAACTTCTTCAAAACAGGTACAAAGTAATCAATGATACATGCAGAAAGTTGTATAAAGCATATGCATAGGTTCTTCTTCTTAAATATGTTACTCAGTTATGACCAGAGCTGAAATCCAAGTTCTGTCTCTCCCATAGCCTACATTAGCCTGCATCCAGACTAAGTTTTTGCAGCTCCTGAAGAGGCATCATGATCACATTCTTCTCTGACTGTGCTGGGGTACAAAAGGCAAAGGCACCACTCAAAAAGGCGACTTTGCAATTGAATGCCTTAATCACATGATCTAAGGTTAAACACTCAGTGTGAGGGCCAGCAGAGAACAATAGTTAATTATCAACTCAGCTAGAGGCTTAGAGAGCCCTTTCTAACCTAGTATAGTGCAATGGAATTTTCCAATGCTAAATCCCTAAAAACATACATACATACAGGTAGAGTGGAAACCCAGCCAGATGGGTGGAGTATAAATAATAAATTATATTATTCGCCATTTCAGTGTGCAGTTAAACAATTATACTTAACAAGATGGGCTATTAGTCTGATCCAGCAGAGCTCTTCTCGTGGAGTGATAATGTAGACAACGTTTAAGGAGAAGTCATAGATCAATAGTGCAGCACCAGTTCACATGCAAAGGTTCAAATCTTTGGTGTCTCTTGTGATCCCAGGTTCAAATCTTTGGTGTCTCTTGTGAAAGGTTCTGAGATAGCAGATGGTGGGAGACTTTGGGGAGCTGCTGTTACTCAGAGTAAGCAGCGTGGCTGTGTGTGAAATAGCCTGGCCCAGCGTAAGGCAACTGCAGTTGCTATCTCTAATGTATGGTTACCAGACGTTTCCCGGGGACAGTCCCCGGATTTCATTTAACGTCCCTGGATTTATATTTTAAGTGTTGTGGATTTATTAGGGAATGAATGTTGCATGATTGGTTCAACAAGACAGATCATGTGGGGTCTTCTGGCAAGGCAAAATGGTGGGCGCCACAGCAGCAAGCAGCTCCTGAAGCCAGCCAGAGCCAACTGCGCTACCAGGCTGGCTCTGGGCTGCTGAGACTACCGCCGCCACTGCCGAGGGGGAACCGGGGATGCCTGGCGCATCAACTGGGGAAACCGCTGACCCCCCGTGACCCAAATTGAGTTGGGAGCGAGAGCGCCCGGCCACTCGGCAGACTGACCAGTGGTGCTCTGGGGCCAGGAAAACCCCGGAGCCGACACATGGAGAAGGGGGAGAGGAGAAGAAAGAGAGAGAAAGAGGAAGGAGAAAAAAGAGGGGAGCCCTAACCTTGCCACACTGCTGCTGCCACTGCCACCGCTGAGGAGGAGAAGTAGGAGAGCACCGGGAGGGCAAGGACACGTGGCTGAGCCCAGGCCCGGCCCGAGCCTACTCCATGGCAGCTAGCGCTCCAAGAGAGCAGGTGAAGCCTCCAGTGGAAGGCTATGCGACAGAGGAGACCACAGAAGAGAAGATATTTCTTCTTATTTATTTTTTAAAATAACTTTAAAAAATAATTTCCCCCCTTTTTTAAAAAAAATATCCCCGGATTCTTTGAAAAAAATCTGGTAACCTTATTCTAATGCACATCTCATCAAGGAGCATCCTCTCCCCATTTATGAACTTATGGTTTATTTGAGACACTGTATTTTCCTTATTTTTTATAACTTCACCAGCTAAAACAAGGCCCTCAGGCTGCCTCATGATGCAGCTGTGCTACAGGGATGGCGAGCTGTGAAAGATTGTGGCGAGCAGGTGGAATAAGCACACCTGATTCACATGGGCTGGAATGTGCTGTCTCAAGTAGGGTCAAGGCTCTCCCACATTGCTTCCCTGACTCACCACCTTCTGCCCACCATTTGTGGTCTTAATGGTGATGGCTGTTGCACTCCCTCTTGCTGTTGACCCTCACTTTGAATTGGCTTCATCCACAACGTGTAGCCAAATCGCATTGGCTGTGTGTTCTCATGAAGCCAAGTCAGAGTGAGCAGAATGGTCTGATGGCTCCTTGCTTGTGAAATGTTCTCCTCAAGGACACATCTCAATCTATGTTTAGGCTCCAGGCAAAAACTTTCCTTTTTCCTGGGGCTTTTGGCCCTTGATTGGAAAGGTTTTGGGGTCTTGTGGCACCTTTTAGCGGGGTGGGATCTGCAATTCTGTACAGATGTTTGGGGGTGGTGGTTACTGGTTTGTTTGTTATACTTGGTTTTAGTGCTTGTATTGGTTTTGTAAGGTGCTTTGGGTCCCTTTTGTGATGAAAGCAACATCATGATGATTATTGCAATTATCAGTTGAAGGCAATCAGAGCAAGCAGTACAATATGTGGGACACTTTGCCCTTGTTCACAGGGTCCCCCCACCAAAGAAAGAAGCTTAGATGGAACCCAGATTAACTTCCAAATGGCTGTCATGATAACAGGTGGGGTGTTTTTAGAGGGACTTTGTGCATATTGCAAGCATTCCTTTGAAGTGCTTGGGGGGGATCTATATAGCTGGAATCAGAGAATCCTAGAGTTAGAAGGGAACCCCAACGATGCTCTAGTCCAGGCATGGCCAAATGTGGACCTCCAGCTGCTTTGGGACTACAATTCCCATCATCCCTGACCACTGGTCCTGTTAGCTAGGGATGATGGGAGTTGTAGTCCCAAAACAGCTGGAGGGCCAGTCTAACCCCCTGCAATGCAGGAATCTCAGCTAAAGTATCCATGACAGATGGCCATCCAGCCTCTACTTAAACACCTCCAGTGAAGGACAGTCCACAACAGAGGGAGACTGTTCCACTGTCAAACAACTCTTACTGTCAGAAAGTTTTTTCTGTATGTTTAGTTGGAATCTACTTGCAACCTGAAGCCCTTGGTTTGAGTCCTACCCTCCGGAGAGGGAGAAAACAATTTTGTTCCCTCTTCCATGTGACAGTCCTTGAGATATTTGAAGATGGCTATCGTATCTCCTCTCAGTCTCCTCTTTTCCAGGCTAAACATACCCAGCTCCTTCAACCGCTCCTCATAAGGCTTGAAATATGGTGGTACCCATTGAGATTAGGCTAAATGTGCTTCCTCTCCCTGTTGACCAACAGCTTCCTTGGACATTGTAAATCAAGGCTGCTTGTATCTGCATATGTCCCATCCTGGCTTCTGTTTCTTGGTCTCATTAGGGCTGGGCAGGGAAAACTTCAGGCTTAGGGCCAAATACTACATCTAGCCCCCATCTAGCAACCCCCCTCCCCAGCCATGCCCCTTGCCTGCCCTGCTTTGCACTGCCATTGAGTATCATTGCATGGCTGGAATGAGTCATTGCACTATGAAAATGCCATTTCCTTGCCTGCATGGTGGACAGAGAGATTTGGGAGTGTGTGTGGAAGCTAGCCTATCGTACAAAAGTAAAATTCGTGTTTGTTGCTCTTCCCGCTTTTGCCTATGGTCCTGCCACCAATGACACACTGGACCCTGTAAAGTTGCCCAGAAGGGAATCTGACCTTGGGCTGGATGGAATTTCCCCATTCTTTGGACTACGTAACAGAAGTGTTTCCAAAATGCATGCTATGGAAGAAGAAGACAGAGAAAGGTTCTTCTCCCTCTACCTTAGTGTTAGAACCCAGGGACCTCCCTCCAATGAAGCTAAATGTTGGAAGACTCAGGATGGACAAAAGAGGGCACACTTCTTCTTGCAACACCTTGTTAAACCATGGAACTTGCTCCCCAAGGAGGCAGTGATGGCCACCAGCTTGGATGGTTTTTAAAAAGGGATTGACTGGCTATGCTCTGCCTCCACTGTTGTAGGCAGCATGTTTCTGAATTGGTGGAATCCAGAGGTGAGGAGAATGCTTCCAGTAGGAGCTTCCAGTAGTCATCTTGTTGGCCTCTGTGAGAACAGGATGGTGGACTAGATGGGCCACTGGCCTGATCCTACAGGCAGTTCTTATAGTCTAACTGTTGGGAGCTGGGGGAAATGGAAAACAGTGTCAGGGAGAAAAATGGATGGAATGTTTTGGAAGACGGCATGGGTGGGTGACTAGAACCCTGAATAGGATCAGTCTAAAGGTAAAGGGACCCCTGACCATTAGGTCCAGTCGTGGCCGACTCTGGGGTTGCGGCACTCATCTCGCTTTATTGGCTGAGGGAGCCGGTGTACAGCTTCTGGGTCATGTGGCCATCATGACTAAGCCACTTCTGGCGAACCAGAGCAGCGCTTGGAAATGCCATTCCTGCTGGAGTGGTACCTATTTATCTACTTGCACTTTGACGTGCTTTTGAACTGCTAGGTTGGCAGGAGCAGGGACTGAGCAACGGGAGCTCACCCCGTCATGGGGATTCGAACTGCTGACCTTCTGATTGGCAAGTCCTAGGCTCTGTGGTTTAACCCACAGCTGCAACAATTTGTTGCAGGTCTCACTTGTATACATAGATTGCCGAACCCTGGAAAACACCGATTTCTGACAGCCAGAAAGAAAGGACTTTGTTGGACCCCTGCCTCCATTCCTTCTTCAGCAGCCATTGCCTCAAGGCTTGTAGGATCTGAATTTTTAGCTGTCAAAAGATCCCTTGTGAAGGCTGTCTGCTTAAAGAAATTAAAGAGGAAAAGGTTAAAGTGCCTTAAGATACCAGTCTTTCTACCACATTTAAAAGATTGATGAGTCACTGTGGAAGAAGGTCAGCTTGAGTCGCCTTTCCCTCTTTGCTGGGTAGATCCGTAATGACACTATACCTCATTCCTGTTTCTACTCATGCTTAGTTCTCCTCGTCCCAAATGTCCACATGTCTAACACAATTGCTTTGTTATCTAGAGATGTTGCTTTGCCAACTGTGCCCCTTGCATCTCAGGCTTATGACTGGGAATAAGAAAACCCCACGAGTCATTGATGGAGGGAAATGTTGTTGATGTTTAGTCATTTATTCGTGTCCAACTCTTCGTGACCCCATAGACCAGAGCACGCCAGGCACTCCTGTCTTCCACTGCCTCCCGCAGTTTGGTCAAACTCATGCTGGTAGCTTCAAGAACACTGTCCAAACATCTCGTCCTCTGTCGTCCCCTTCTCCTTGTGCCCTCCATCTTTCCCAGCATTAGGGTCTTTTCCAGGGAGTCTTCTCTTCTCATGAGGTGGCCAAAGTATTGGAGCCTCAGCTTCAAGATCTGTCCTTCCAGTGAGCACTCAGAGCTGATTTCCTTCAGAATGGATCGGTTTGATCTTCTTGCAGTCCATGGGACTCTCAAGAGTCTCCTCCAGCACCAGAATTCAAAAGCATCAATTCTTCGGCGATCAGCCTTCTTTATGGTCCAGCTCTCACTTCCATACATCACTACTGGGAAAACCATAACTTTAACTATACGGACCTTTGTTGGCAAGGTGATGTCTCTGCTTTTGGAGGGAAATACCTCTGGCCTTTTGAGCACAACACCAGGGTTCTCCTTGTTCAAAACTTCTCTCTTACAGTTTTACAGTTTGTGTGTGTGCTCATTCTGAGCATATGCAGTTATTTTTAATTAATTTTTTGTACTCTCCCTCCATTTTAGCACGCTCCATGCCAGTGCCATGGCAGTAGCTGTAGTAGAGAACATACCTGTTAATAGCTGTGCTCTGTGGCTCCACATGCTTCCCAGTTGCGATAAATCACATGGAAAAGTAACACACAGCTGCTATTCTTCCCTTTGTGTGACAACCCAGCTACAGCCTGCCTTATTTACTTATTACATTTGTATTCCCCCCCTGTTGTCCGAGGGTGAAAAATATGGACTCCCCCCATTTGTCCTCACAACAGCCCTGTGAGGTGGGTTCATAGGGACAAAAAATAATACTGCTGCCTTATACTGACCATTCATCCATCTAGCACAGTACTGTCTGCACTGACAGCAGCTCCCCAGGATTACAGACAAGCATCTTTCCCAGACTTACCTGGAGATGCTGGGGACTGAACCTGAGACCTTCTGCATGCAAAGCAGATGCTCTACTGCTGATCTACAGCCCTTGAAAAGATTCAAGCTGAACCTTTTTCAGATGTTCTGCCAATGTGTGTGATGGGAACTACAATTCCGTATATTCCCCCCACCCACAAACCCACACAAGAATTTGCTCAAAGGTGAAGATGCAGCCAACACACATACAATGGTACGTAGAGTAAGGTTACCAGACGTCCCCGTTTCCCAGGGACAGTCCCCGGATTTGCAAATCAGTCCCCATGCAAAATCCATTGAAGTTGAAAAGTGTCCCTGGATTCATTGAAAAAAATCTGGTAACCTTAACATAGAAGGTGGGCCCTCGATGAGAGCAGAAACTATGAAAAATAATTGTCAGTTGCCTTCCAATTATACACTAAGTAATGCAGTCACTACCACTTAATGCATGGGGACTGATAGACTGGGGAGTTGGGTCTATGAGCAGCTTTGGCCATGATAACCAAAATAAGTCTCCATGTTCAGAGAGAGTGTAGCTTTAAATATCAATGGCTGGAAGGAAGGGACAAAGACTGGAGGAAAAGTTCCATAGATTCTCGGTCCACCAGAGACTGCCTCTGAGAACAGAATTAGGGTAGCTCCTTACTCGCTGCAATGTGTCCTTCAGAAAGGACGTTGGTTTGCATGAAATTGGCACGTGCTAATTTTATTCACGGAGATGCAGATGGCTATTATTGAAATAGAAATATGATGCATCTCACTGTGGTGGGAAGATAGTGACCAGGTGGCCTTTCTGCCTGCTCAGCCTTCTATCCTGTGGGCAGGTGACTTTGAGGACCATGTTGATGTCCCTTCTTGGATTCTATATCTCTTTAAACAAGACATGGACTGGAAAGCTCTCTGTAAAGTGACCACCTGGTACAGGATGCTGAACTCGATGGCATCTTTTTTTGAACCAGCAGGAC
>JAXCMG010000020.1:25330520-25369831 GCA_034642415.1 Podarcis siculus | reverse complement strand
GTTTTAAATTTTCTTTTGTATTTGTGGAAATCTAATAAATAGTTATAAAAAAAAAAGGAAATGGGGATGTCTGGTGTTAAATAGTGGGTGAACATATCAGACGACACAGCGATTCTTCAGACAGCTCTTGTTTATTCACAGGCCAGAACAGAACTGAACTGAAGGGTTCAGCCAGCCTGCTTATATAGAGCTCCACTACCACACAACTGTAACAATTTTCTGTAACTATCCAATCACTGAATGTCACTTTCAATCCCTTATTTGCATATGTGGACTTAAGTGAAAACTATCTACAGTATCCCCCTGCTGGCCCAGGGTGAGAACTTCAGTACATAACATCTGGTAACCCTACTTTAATATTGATAGGACATTTGATGCCAACCACTTAGAGGTTTTGAGGTTTCTCCCCTAAAGCTTCTATGCCTACCTAGTGCAGGAACAGGGCCGGATTTAGGTTTGATGAGGCCCTAAGCTACTGAAGGCTATGGGGCCCTTTATATGTCCGGCTGTCCTTTGTCAACAACAAATTGTCCCTGTTTTTTGGGTTGAATTTTTGCTATATGGTAATTTATGGACCTCATAAGTATCTCAAGCGATTTGCCCATGTTACCATGCAACCAGTCCATGCAGAATGTAGGCACCCTATATATAGAAATGAGCAAACCAGTGATATTTTAGGGAGTAGGCTAGCAGGCGGGGCCCATGACTTACATCACAGGAGCCTACACAACACAAAACACTGTTGCTGTATGTAGCTTTTGTTTTATTAGTTTTTTATCTTATATTTTGGAAATGTACATCCAGGTTTTTTCCTTTAATTTTTTGGGGGACCCCCCCCCAAGAGAATGGGGCCCTAAGCTATAGCTTGTTTCGCTTATACGTAAATCCAGCACTGTGCAGGAATCTTTGTTCTAGCCACAGTGGAGGAAAGAAGAGATCAGCCTCACACGCTGCCTTCCCAGTAAGAATTGGGCTCCCCTGCGTTTGCCATTGTTGGTTTAGTATTGTTGTTGTTTTGTTTTATTATGCATTTTGTGTTCCCATTTTGCATTTTTATATTGCGGGCTGCCCTGTGATCTTCGGATGAAGGGTGGGATACGAATTTAATAACTAATAATAGCAATAATGCAAGATATGTAGCTTCACACTATGCATGTTGGGCTGCCGTAGTGGAAACAAAATAAAACAAATAAAATTAAAATAAAATAAATAAAATAAATCCTTCCAGTAGCACCTGGTCTCTAAGGTGCTACTAGAAGGAATTCTTTTATATATATTTTTCTTTTCTTTTCTTTTATTTATTTTATTTTGTTGACGCTATGCAGTTAAGCGGACAATTGGTTTGGCCCTGACAGCCTTAGTTCAAGATAGATGCTTTCACTGTGATAAATGTTAACCTTTTCCCTGCACATGGACCCTACAAAGTGGGTCTTTTATTTTATTTCTTTGTATTTGAACCTTTGCGATTCCTACTCTTTCTTTTCTTCCCCACCTTTTTTCTAGCACAGACTTTCTGGGGACAAAGGAAGCCTCCTTGCTCCTCATGGCCATGTTTCTGCTTGCTGTATTTTACCACGGCCAACAGGTAAGGCAAAGGGTTATTCTTTATTTCACATTCCCCCCCCAAAAGTGGAAAATAGCCACAGTGGCTCCTTAGCAATTACCTTCCGACTAATGGCTGCCATTTGGAGCGAATAATGAAATATCAACCGGGAGAATTTTATGACCTTCAATAATTGGATGTCTAATTAACCTTAAAGAAAGACTGATTAGGGAGAAAAGGTATCCTTCTCTATGCAGTTTTGTTCTCTCTCTCTCTCTCTCTCTCTCTCTCTCTCTCTCTCTCTTTCTCTATTTCTCTCTCTATAATCTAGGTCAGAGGTCAGCAAATTTACTGTGTCTCGGGCCAGTGTCTCCAATGTCGATCGCGTGACGGGCCAGAGGGCGGGGGAATGCGTGCCCATATGCGTGCGCACGCACTATTTCCAGCGCACTTCTGGGTCGGAGGAGCATCAGAAATAGCTTGTGCGCATGTGCACAGGCCTTCTCCGACCTGGATGTGCACTGAAACTAATGCTTGCACATCCGCACAAGCTATATCCGGTGCTCCTCCGACCTGGAAGTGGGCAGCCGCGCAGTGCAGCACCGGTAAGAGAGGGCGGCGGGGGTCGCCATGGGCCAGATAAACAAGTCCTGATCTATGTTCTCAGTTCTTCATCTGTCTTTCCCAGCATTGCAACACATTCCAAATGAATCAAATCCCAAAGCAGAGGTGGATGTAAATGGTCTGTATTGTGAGACAATTTGGGAGGTTATCTGTGCCCCAAATGTTGAGTTCAGCAGAGACAGGGTAATTTATCCCAATGGTGTCTGTGATTGCATCACTTTGTTAAGGCAGGGGTGTGGTGCCCACAACCCACACACCCTTCCTTTCTTGGTCATGAAGTTGTGATGCTGGTTGCCTTCCTCTCCCTTGAAAAGTGCATAGAGGTAAAGGAGGAAGTAAGAAGACTGACACTCTTTCCCACTTCCTGTTTCAGATCTATGTGCTTGCCAAGACTCAGATGAATTCTACTTAAATCTCACATCTTTCCAGATCCCTTGGAAGTGTGTGCATGTGTGCGCATGCTTTCTCTCTCCCTCTTTTCCCTTGGAAGGGCTGATCTTGGAGAGAAAGGAGAGAAGTGACCAGAGAGTTGTTGTTGTTTAGTTGTTTAGTCGTGTCCAACTCTTCATGACCCCATGGACCAGAGCAAGCCAGGCACTCCTGTCTTCCACTGCCTCCCACAGTTTGGTCAGACTCATGTTCGTAGCTTCGAGAACACTGTCCAACCATCTCTCCCTCTGTCGTCCCCTTCTCCTTGTGCCCTCCATCTCTCCCAAGATCAGGGTCTTTTCCAGGGGAGTCTTCTCTTCTCCTGAGGTGGCCAAAGTATTGGAGCCTCAGCTTCAGGATCTGTCCTTCCAGAGAGTGGCATCCAAATGTCAAAAATCCAAATGTGCCCAGGAGCCTAAAAGAATTAGCAGCCCCTGCGCTAATGGATGGTGACCATTCCCTCTTGTGGGAAAGGATGAAGTGTTGTGCTTAAGGACAATTAGGAAGATAGTCTTCTTGATACTTTCCCCTCTGGCTGCTTTTTCTGTTCTAAATCACACAGATGTTGTTGTTGTTGTTGTTGTTGAGCTGACGTATGGCAGCCCTATGTAAAGCAGCTGGGGGGCAGGGTCTCCTAGATCATCATGCCAGATATTGTTGGACTGCAAGACACATCAGCCCCAGCCATGATCAATGATGATGAGAGTTGTAGTCCAACAACATCTGGAAGGTAGCACGTTGAAGAGGACTGTGCTACACAATCACCCATCCAGGTATTTTTAAGGCTCAAGACTGCTCTGAGCTTCAGATGCTGAGCTATGCCATGTGCCTGCAAGTCATTCTGTGATCCAGAAAGTGTTCTCTGGGAAAGTGAAGGTTAGCAAATGCTTGGGACAGTAATCCACAATACCATAGGGTTTCCACCCTATACAATCCTGTATAACAGGATTGTCCTGTATTTCAGCGTAAAATGCTACGTCCTGTATTGATACAGTTTTGTCCCGTACAGTGGCACCTCAGGTTACAGACACTTCAGGTTACAGATGCTTCAGGTTACAGACTCCACTAACCCAGAAATAGTACCTCGAGTTAAGAACTTGGCTTCAGGATGAGAACAGAAATTGTGCTCCAGCGGTGCGGCAGTAGCGGGAGGCCCCATTAGCTAAAGTGGTACCTCAGGTTAAGAACAGTTTTGCATTAGGAACGGACCTCCAGAATGAATTAAGTTCTTAGCCCGAGGTACCACTGTATTTCAGGTCTTTCTCTCTCTCTCTCTCTCTCTCTCTCTCTCTGCCAAGTTAGGGTTCCCCTCCAAATGCAGGTGTTTGAAAGGGTGTGTGAAAGGTCATATATTTAAGCTCTGGGTAGCCAAACACAGAGAGATTTACAAACTCATGAGTATGTGTGTGCATGACAAATTCCAGAAGGACCATTCAGTTAGGCTGTAGTAGATTGTAATGGGTTGCTTTGAAGTCATTTCAGCACCAGATTTGGGGTGGGGTGGGGTGGGGAATGTCTCCCAGCCAACCCACCCTGTCCTGTACTTTGCTAGAGTAAAGGTGGCAACCCTCACCAATGAGGATTAACAGCAAGCAAGCATCAGATACTTCCCATTCTTGAGCTATAGCCCACCAGCAATTCTTTATGAAGAGTCCGCATCTCCGCTCCGTTTTGTTCAAGGCCCAATCCGAACGCTAAGCAGGCATGCCTTTAACTTAATTTGTCTTGGGAAAACCTGAAATGACCAAGGCTGTTTGCTCCTAATAAGGTTTCTCCTAGATACATATCTCATGTAGTCAATATGTCTGGAGGATGAGTTCTGCTAAGCCCCAAATTTGAAATAACAATAATAAAAAAGAGTTCCATTAGCCATCTTTGGCATTAGTATAAATCAGATGCTTTTGGAGCAGAGACTTGACGCAACATAAAAGCAACGATTTCTGGAGCTGAATACAATATGCCCTTACAATAATTTCATTGCGCTCTGGCTTTCAGAGTTACGTTAAAACAGCATTAAAAGAAAAGGCAGCCCATCAATCTGCTATGAGTATTTGTTCCATGCAAAAAAATAAAAATAAAAGGAAACAAGTAAACTTCAGTTTAAACAAGGACAGAGCAAGTGTATTTTCTTTTTTCTTAAGTTTAAGTTTTAAGTTATCTTTGTTGCGTTTTTAAAAAATTACATAGAAAGCATAAATTTAACATTAAATCCAAGTATCCAAAAATAAAAATTACAGAAAAAGTAAAAATATAAAAAAGAAAAAGGGGGGAAATTATAAATAAAAAGAAGAAAAAGAATTAGTCCAGTACCCAAAATTGTTCAAAGGGTACAAACAATAGTTTGAATATTCTATAAGCCAGCTTCTCAGAAAGAAATACATTTGTAATCCTTCTTTTCTTCCTTTCTTTGCCGTCACTTTCTTTCTGTCCCGGAAAACTAGTTTGAATCCCTGCTGTATTAATTGACTTCCCTCTATCTCTTTGCGGCTTCAGTACTTAAGTGACAAATATTCGGTATTCACTTACTAACATCAGGGTTTTCCCCCCATTATATCTGTGAGATTAATCTAAGCACAACCAAGTATTGTTTTTGAAACCATATTTTGTCAGGCAGTTTTTAAAGCAATCCCATTCCTTTTTTTACCTTGTCCCCTGAGTGGTCTGGAGCACGTGTATTTTCAAAGCTGGTGTGGAATGTTCAGATATAACACTGGTTATTATACATGCATGTTCTAAAGGGACCCCTGACCATTGGGTCCAGTCGTGGCCGACTCTGAGGTTGCGGCGCTCATCTCGCTTTATTGGCCGAGGGAGCCGGCGTACAGCTTCCGGGTCATGTGGCCAGCATGACTAAGCCGCTTCTGGCGAACCAGAGCAGCGCACGGAAACGCCGTTTACCTTCCCGCCGGAGCGGTACCTATTTATCTACTTGCACTTTGATGTGCTTTCGAACTGCTAGGTGGGCAGGAGCAGGGACCGAGCAACGGGAGCTCACCCCGTTGCGGGGATTCGAACCGCCAACCTTCTGATGAGCAAGTACTAGGCTCTGTGGTTTAACCCACAGCGCCACAGGACCCCCAATCCTGCCATGGCAGGTAAACACATAAATGAGGCCTCTCTGCATAAGTAGGGCATCACCTGAGAAGAGGATCTGCTGGATCAGGTCAATGGCCCATCTAGTTCAGCATCCTGTTCTCACATTGGCCAACCAAATGCTTGTAAGACACCCATAGCCAGGACTCTAGCATAAAAGCACTCTACTCTCCTGTAGTTTCCTTCAACTGGTATTCAGACTGTGGAGGCAGAACAGAGCCATCATGGCTAGGAGCCATTGATAGCTTTGTCCACCCACCCACGCACACAGTGGTACCTTAGTTTAAGAACAGCTTAGTTTGTGAACAACTTGGATTAAGAACGCTGCAAAAGTAGGTGTTTTGGTTTGTGAACTTTGCCTTGGAATAAGAACATGTTTCGCTTCCTGTTGAGTGTGTTCCATTTGTAAATTGAGTCCCCCGCTGCTATGGGAAAGCACGCCTTGGTTTAAGAACGCTTTGGTTTAAGAACGGACTTCCGGAACGGATTAAGGTTGTAAACCAAGGTACCACTGTATATTTAATAAAAAAAAATTTTTTTAAGGCCCACACATTGCACTCCGACTCCTCGCTGTTTTTAATGAATGGAATGTACATGTTAAACAGTTTAATCAATTGTTCTGTGCACATTTGTGTTCACAAAGATGGGAACATGGGCCCAAATACTTTCATGTGGCAAGTGAGGGAGAAATATGTATTATTATTATTATTATTATTATTTTGAAAGTTTAGAACATTGCTACCAGCAATATATCCCAACTTCTATAGCTTACATATTTGTAGGGGTATTGAAATGAGAGTCGTCAGTGATCTGCAGTTAAAAGCAGAAGTTGGCAAATGTGTCCTCTTTTTTGCTCTTCAAAATATGGCAACCCTACCTAACCTACCTCACAGGTCTGTTGTGAGGATGAAATGGGGAAGGGAAGGCCCATCTCCAAGTGAGACTGGCGTCTGACTCACGGTGCCTGACTTACGTGCATTGGCTCACATAATCAAAACCCTAAGTGGCTTAACATTTAATTCATTTCCCCTTCCTCTCCTCACCTCTACAGCTTGAATACACAGCCAGGTTGGACTTCCTGTGGCGTGGCCAAGCCAAAGAAGAAATCAACGAGATGAAGGAGTTAAGAGAGCACAACGAAAACATGCTGCGCAATATCCTTCCAAGCCACGTTGCCCGTCACTTCTTGGAAAAGGACCGAGATAATGAAGTATGTAATATTTTGGCTCTGGTTTCACCTAAGAATGGCCAGTGTTTTAAAATCTTGTACAGTTGGGACTTCTCTTGTGATTGCCTTCACAGCTAGTGAAATTCCTGCTGCTGAAGAGACAAGCTGCTGAAAAGGGCAATAAAATGCCCCCTGCCTTATTTTCATCGCCTGCAAATTGAGGGGCATGTGCAGGGCAAATATGTTAGCCAGGTGACCCAAGAACATTCAACCCATAGTTTGTTTTGAACTATGGTTTAATGCGACTTGGGAACCAGGCCATTGTTATGCTAAGCTACATCTGTTCTCGCTGTGCAGAGAGCACTCTCTGCATAGTTTGCCATTTATGCCTGTTATTTTCAGACTCTGATCTCTCAGCATAATAATCCCTTTCCTCTCTCTCTCGGCCTCTTTCATTATCATGCCTGCTGAAGATTTGTGAATCAGTTCACTGGCTTGTTTGTGCTTTAATGCGGAAAATGCTCATCTACCTAAAATGTGAGCTTCACTGCTCTCCAGGAAAGGGGGATGGAAGAGTGAACACTTTTTCATGCATAATCCCTAAGCTAGTGGGGGGCTCCCAACAGAATATTAACAACGCAATAAAACAAACATTAAAAACTGCCCTAAACAGGGCTGCCTTCAGGTGTCTCCTAAAAGTCAGATAGTTGTTTATTTCCTTGACATTTGGATGCTGTTTAGTTGAAATTCCTGGATTGCAGGGGGTTGGGCTCGATGTCCCTTGGGAGCTACGATTTTATGATTCTATGATATATAATGGTAGATGAAGGACTCAGCCGCATTAGTCAAAATACAGCGTTATAAATGCGTTGTAACACTGTGACACCAGATGGCGCTGTGAGCTGAAATCACAACTCAATTATATTTTCAATTGTGAGCTTTACAACGGTTTTTTGTTGTTGCTGTTTTGGCAGAGCGTATTCAGAGTGTTTCTTATAGCTGTTTAAATCTATCCCTAGTATGCAAGGCTGGCCTCTGGCAACTGGCAACTGGCTGCCATGAAAGGGCTGCAAGGTTTAATGTATGTAAGATGTGTCTAATTTATTTAGAAGCCACCAATATAGCAAGGCCACTTGATACAAGCAAGAGCCTGCATGTGTGGGACACTTGTCTCGCAGTGGCAAAAGTACAGCTGGCAATCATACAGCTTCTAGCACAGTGCATTACTACAATAGGCAGAAAAACCATTAAGTGGTCAGCCAAGAACCTCTGCAATTTTCAAGTGGTCCAGTGTATGTATACATCGAGTCTGGGAACTACTAGTTCTAATGTACCGGTATTTTTAATATTTTGTTGGAAACTGCCCAGAGTATGAATAAATTATTATTATTATTATTATTATTATTATTATTATTGATCTACCTCTAGGGTTAGGGATGCGGGTGGCGCTGTGGGTAAAACCTCAGTGCCTAGGGCTTGCCAATCGCTTGGTCGGCGGTTTGAATCCCCGCGGCGGGGTGAGCTCCCGTCGTTCGGTCCCAGCTCCTGCCCACCTAGCAGTTCGAAAGCACCCCTAAGTGCAAGTAGATAAATAGGTACCGCTTTATAGCGGGAAGGTAAACGGCGTTTCCGTCTGCTGCGCTGGTGCCGGCTCACCAGAGCAGCTTCGTCACGCTGGCCACATGACCCGGAAGTGTCTCCGGACAGTGCTGGCCCCCGGTCTCTTAAGTGAGATGGGCGCACAACCCTAGAGTCGGACACGACTGGCCCGTCGGGCAGGGGTACCTTTACCTTTACCTCTAGGGTTAATTGATGAACAAGTATCAAACACCTGTCCTTCCTCTTGCTCACAAGATGCACAAAACTCTATGGTGTGTTAACTGTGGGCAATGAAACTCGCTGCCACCCCCCTTCAGTCTGCTACCTACAATATGTCACTGATGTGCATTTTTCATCTCTCTGTCCTTTTGCTCTTCGTCTATCCCTAGGAACTGTATTCCCAGTCCTACGACGCTGTCGGCGTCATGTTTGCTTCCATCCCAGGCTTTGCCGACTTCTATTCCCAGACCGAAATGAACAACCAGGGAGTGGAATGTCTGCGTCTGCTGAACGAAATCATTGCAGACTTCGATGAGGTAATTTCGCAGCCCTTGGTGGCGTTTTTGGGCGTGTGTGTGTATGTGTGTGCAGTGGAATGAAATTTAAGAAAACAGGCGGTCAGGGTCGGGAGGCCAGGCATTTGCACCAGCTCAGTCATTACATTAGTTTAACCTCCATGCAGTGATTTCGGCTGCTTTTATTTCAATCTATATGGTAATGTGCTGAGCGGGTTTGGGGAGGCGGGGGTTGATAATGAGTTCTCGGGCAATGATTGGCCGAGCTGCCCCGGTGGCACAGAAGGCAGGTGAGAGATTTCCTCACTCCGATTGGCTCAGCTGCTCTCCTCCGAAAGGACTCTCGTTGCTATTGGCTCAGTCGCATGCATCCTACGGAACAGACAGAAGGGCAGAGGAAAGAAAAAGGCCGGGGGCTTTGAAAAGAAGGCAGCAGCCCAAGAAAGCAGAACAGCAAGGGAAGCTGGGATGTTTGGGAAGCGAAGGTTGGAAAAGAAGCCGTAAGAGAAGGATATGTGAGAGGGACAGCCGGAAGAAAAAATATGCAAGCAGGAGACCCAAAGTGCAGGAAGTCTGTATATTAATTTGAAATCAAATTGTAGAGATGGAAGGGGTCCACCAAAGGTCCTCTAGACCAACCCCCTGCAGTACAGAAATCACAACTAAAGAATCCCTGACACATAGCCTAACCTTTGGCTGCCAGACTCCAGTGATGTAAATATATACAGTGGTACCTCCAGTTGTGGACGGGATCCATTCCAGAGCTCCGGTCAAATCCTGAAAGTTTCCGCAACCAGAGGAACCGCTTCTGTGCATTCGCGCGTCGCGGTAGAGCGTTTCTGCGCATGCGTGCGCACCAAAACTCTTCCGGGTTTGCCACTTTCGCAACCTGAAGTTTACGTTACACGAGGGCAACGTAAGCCGAGGTGCTACTGTATATATATAAAGTCGGGGAGGGGTATTTGATCCCCTGCTAAATTTGCCCGTTTGCCCTCTGATGAAGAAATGACCAGTCCATAATTTTAATGGTAAGTTTATTGTAGCTGTGAGAGACAGTATAACAACAGGAAAACCCTGACTTTTGTCTTCTGGGTTTCTGGGGTTTTTCCTGTTGTTATTCTGTCTCTCACAGCTACAATAAACCTACCATTAAAATTATGGACTGGTCATTTCTTCGTCAGAGGGCAAATGGGCAAATTTAGCAGGGGATCAAATATTTTCCCCCCTCACTGTATATAGCACCAAACACAACTGCTTATTCTGGTAACAATGAGGCAAGGGAGATGTAAAAAGGTAAAGGTAAAGGTACCCCTGCCCGTACGGGCCAGTCTTGACAGACTCTAGGGTTGTGCGCCCATCTCACTTAAGAGGCCAGGGGCCAGCGCTGTCCAGAGACACTTCCGGGTCACGTGGCCAGCGTGACAAAGCTGCATCTGGTGAGCCAGCGCAGCACACGGAAACGCCGTTTACCTTCCCGCCAGAGCGGTCCCTATTTATCTACTTGCACCCGGGGGTGCTTTCGAACTGCTAGGTTGGCAGGCGCTGGGACCAAGCAACGGGAGCGCACCCCGCCACGGGGATTCGAACCGCCGACCTTTCGATCGGCAAGCCCTAGGCGCTGAGGCTTTTACCCACAGCGCCACCCGCATCCCAGCAAGGGAGATGACTCTTTGGCAAACCAAGAGCTGCATTCCCTTTCCGGCAACTCTGCAGGGGCCACGGATCAGTAGTGGACAGGGATAGAAGTGGGCAGAGCAACAAATGTAAATTTCACCTTGTGCAATTGGCTAGTTTCCATACATGCCCCTCTCTGCCCTCCATCCAGGCTAGTAAGAAGCATCAGCAGGGCCATCTTTAGCAGATGCGGTGCTGGGGTGCAAATATCCGCTCTGCGCCCCCAAATTACCACAGATAGTGGGGAGGGGCAAAGATGTGCACTGCCAGCCATGGGAGGGGGTCGCAACTCTCCCCCGTGCTGCTGTGGGAAAGGCTTGGGAGGGAAGCTGCATGCCCGCCAGCCATATGTTTGACGGGGAGCAGCTGGTGGGTGTGCAGGGAAAGGGGAAGCCACCGGCAAAGCCGTGCAGCTCCCCCACTCACTGGGGCGTCCCTTAGAGGCTAGCGCCCTGGCGCAACGAACCACTAAGCCGTATGGGAAAGATGGCTCTGAGCATCAGAAGAGCTCAAGGGTGCTTTCTAGCCAGGGCAGAAGCAGGGCAGGGAGCGATGTGGCCCAGGGAGAGGTTATGTGGCTTGGGGCCTTCCCAGGGGCCAGATAGAGAGACCTAAGGGGCCACATTTGCTTCTCAGGCTCCTCATTTCTGCAATACGTCTTCCCTGTGCTTGAAACAACACAGGTGTCCAGCGCTGGCATATGGCGGTGCTTCTCAAAATACAGTTTGTGCCTCAGAGTCCTGAGATAACACCTCTGCTAGGTCTCCGTTGTTGCATTTCACCGACCTTTGTTGCATTTTTTGAGTTTCTCTCTCATTGGCCTCCCCCTCATGGATTCTGGGCTGCTGTGTGTCTTGGTTGTTGTTGTTGTTTAGTCGTTTAGTCATGTCCGACTCTTCGTGACCCCATGGACCAGAGCACGCCAGGCACTCCTGTCTTCGACAGCCTCCCGAAGTTTGGTCAAACTCATGCTGGTAGCTTCAATAACACTGTCCAACCATCTCATCCTCTGTCATCCCCTTCTCCTTGCGCCCTCCATCTTTCCCAACAAGGGTCTTTTCCAGGGAGTCTTCTCTTCTCATGAGGTGGCCAAAGTATTGGAGCCTCAGCTTCAGGATCTGTCCTTCCAGTGAGCACTCAGGGCTGATTTCCTTCAGAATGGAGAAGTTTGATCTTCTTGCAGTCCATGGGACTCTCAAGAGTCTCCTCCAGCACCATAATTCAAAAGCATCAATTCTTCGGCGATCAGCCTTCTTTTTGGTCCAGCTCTCACTTCCATACGTCAATACTGGGAAAACCATAGCTTTAACTATACGGACCTTTGTTGGCAAGGTGATGTCTCTGCTTTTTAAGATGCTGTCTGTGTCTTGGTTACATGTGCACAAACGTCAGGAAGTGCAGATCAAAGGATGTATCAAGTGACAAGCGTGCCAGCTGCTTGAAAGTGCAATTCCTCGGGAAAGCCAGCAAGCCACTTTAGACAGTAGAGATGGGATGGTTGTTCCAGCTTGTCTCTTCACACTCTGGAGCCTCTACCTGGGCATCCTTGCCAGCTTGCCATTTCACGCTGAAGGAAAAAATGTTCCCTGAAACTCTCTCTCTCCCTCTCATTTCAAGGTGACATTTTGAGCAATTGTACAAATCTGTATAGATCGACAAGCCGAGGGCATGACAGAGGTAGCCTTTAAGACGGGAACGTTCAATAGCTTGTGTTGTAATGCAGCTCAGAGACATTTCAAAGAGGTGTTCGGCTTTTCAAACACTGCCGGCAATCCTCTCCCACTGTGTCTATCGATATAAAAACTCAATTTTATGCCCAAGTTTCTATCCAGCTATCGGTGTATTTATTAATGTCTTTGTTTTTCGCGCTGCAGCTGGAGCAAAACAGCATGTTTTAGAAATGAAACAGGGCCCGTCATATCCAACAATATTAGTAATTATATTAAATAATCATGAAATGCCTTTTACATGGGCTTTAAGGTGAAATGCGAACATATAACAATAACAGCTAAAATAGTTTTTTTAAACAGTGCAAAGAACAATTGGAGATAGAGTTCATTTTGCATTGTTTTTAAACCTGAGACAAAAACAACTTCAAATGTTTCAAGAGGGGATACAGGCGATGGCCTCCCCTCATATCTCAATGGGGAGGCTGTTCCACAGAACAGGGTCAGTCACGCTGAAGGACCTACTCTGAGTTACGGTGATATTTTGGGGGGACTTAAAGGAGAAAATCTCTTGCAGAATGCAGCTGCCTACTGGATATTTAAGGGGTAGGGTGACTTCTCAAGTTACCTGGTCCTGATCTGGCCCTTATTCCATTTGAGCACTGTTAATGGAGAAATCTGAGGGCTCCCTTGGACAAAACAACCAAGGACACCAGCCAGGAATACCAGAGCAAAACAGCAGCCAGTAGGCTTAGTCTTTATTGAAGACTGTCACGACAGGACTCCCACCTGCCACAAGCTGGAACAAGATGGAAGCCCCAAACAAAAGAGCCCCCAAACTTTTATTAGCTGCTAATCACCATGTTACACTCCCCCAAACTACATCACTAATGCATCATGGTTACATCATGAAAGGGGAGGTCTAGTGGCAGTAATCTGGGCATCCTGGACCCTGCCCCATGGTTCTCCTTGCCCTCCACCAAACACCCATCAAGTGTAACAAAAAAGATATTTACATTTCCCTGTTTCCCAGCCAAGTTAATAGCATGCTTTTGTCTTCATCTGGGTTTGTTATTTCTGGAATGGCTACCTGTCTGGCACTCAGGTATCAGGATGCCAGGAATTATCACTCAGGCAAAGGGGCTGCTGAGTAGCTGAGCTCACATGTCTATATGAATTTCTGAAGTTTTCCCTGTGAGCCGGTACATAGATACATTTATCAGTGAATTGTTACATTTGGTATCATGCAGCAAAGGCCCTTTGAATAGATAGGAATAAACTGTGATGAAGTGTTTTGTGGGGACAAATCACAAAAGTGATTGTGCTGGTTTTGGTAGTGGGCTGCATGTGCATGATATCTGCTGGAGGGGCAACCCCCCCCCCCAATCTATACATAAATTCCTGCAACAGCACATAAGCGCAACACTGGCTGGGATTTTGCCATAGTGCCAAGAAAGTCAGAAAGTCAGAAAGCATCAGCCTCAATGAGAAACTTAACCTTCTATTCTTGCACTGACCACTTAATTTATAAAGGATCCAATTAGGGGCAACTCCCGACATCGTTAGGTATATATAACGATCAGTTTGGGAAGCAAGAGGCGGTGATGCAGTCCTTTTCCAGTTGTTAATCTGTTTTTGATTTGGAGACACAGTTGATTGACTTCCAACAGAAGCCTCTTTCAGCAGGCTTAAATGAAGGAAAGGAGCTGAGACAGTTCAATTAAGTGCCGCAGCTGTGACCTCGCACAGCGAATGAAGTCTCTGGCCTTATGAGCCAATAAGGACATTACGATAGTATGCCTATAGGGAACCAGCAAATAGGACCCAAGCACAAGCCCGCCCTCCCCTCCTGCGGTTTACAGCAACTTATATCCAGAACCTTAAAAAGCATCTTAAAAAGTAGAGGCATCACCTTGCCAACAAAGGTCCATATAGTTAAAGCTATGGTTTTCCCAGTAGTGATGTATGGAAGTGAGAGCTGGACCATAAAGAAGGCTGACTGCCGAAGAATTGATGCTTTTGAATTATGGTGCTGGAGGAGACTCTTGAGAGTCCCATGGACTGCAAGAAGATCAAACCTCTCCATTCTGAAGGAACTCAGCCCTGAGTGCTCACTGGAAGGACAGATCGTGAAGCTGAGGCTCCAGTACTTTGGCCACCCCATGAGAAGAGAAGACTCCCTGGAAAAGACCCTGATGTTGGGAAAGATGGAAGGCACAAGGAGAAGGGGACGACAGAGGATGAGATGGTTGGATAGTGTTCTCGAAGCTACCAGCATGAGTTTGACCAAACTGCGGGAGGCAGTGGAAGACAGGAGTGCCTGGCGTCCTCTGGTCCATGGGGTCATGAAGAGTCGGACACGACTAAACGACTAAACAACAACATATCCAGAACCATTTGCTGCTTCCAAAAAAAATGGGAGATGGTTGTTGCACCCAGGTCCTGCTTGTGAACTTCCCATAGATATCTAGCTGGCCACTGTGAGATAAGGATGCTCAACTAAATGGGACTTTGACCTGATCCAGCTGGGCTTATGTTTGCGTGGTGAGTCTCCCCCCCCCCCCGGTGGAAATAATGACACATGACACAATTATTAAGGTTAATGGGCTTAAAAAAGGCCACAACTTTATTGGTTACAGGTGATGAGCGGTATTGGCTTAAGCACTGGTCCCAACCGACTACAGTGGTACCTCGGGTTACATACGCTTCAGGTTACAGACTCCGCTAACCCAGAAATAGTACCTCGGATTAAGAACTTTGCTTCAGGATGAGAACAGAAATTGTGCTCTGGCGGCACGGCAGCAGCGGGAGGCCCCATTAGCTAAAGTGGTACTTCAGGTTAAGAACAGACCTCCAGAATGAATTAAGTTCTTAACCCGAGGTACCACTGCATTTCTGACTTCAGCCCGTCCGCTCAAAGTCCGGGAAGGGTTAACCACCAATAGGGGGAGTCCGGCTGATGCACATCAACTAGGAACTCCCCCCGGGGTCACTGCTGGGGAGGCGTGTCTTAGGTCCTCACCTCCCTAGGCTATGGACAGGGCCACGCCCCCGAAATCCTTTAAAGGCCTACCCTTCAATATGGGGGGCAGGTGATGGCGCTACCTCCACTCTTCCATCTACAGAACTATACCAATGCCTAACTGCCAATACCCAGAAAGTTGTGACTATTTGCTACGAGGTAGGCGAAAACCAAGTGGCTGGTACCAATTTGCCAAGTGGAAAAATTCCTACCAGGCTCCTCAACGGCGACCAAACAAGGTCCATAGCAAGGTCAAAGAATGGAAACCTTATAGGGCAGGAGGGTGGGGAAAGCAGGAACAGCTGACGGGTGGCAAAGAGGGAGATCCCCGGCTGTGCCCTGCCTTTATAGGGCAGGCCACACACCCTGAACCGGCCAATTGACCGGCCAGGGGGTGACGCGGCCAGGAATCCCCCCCCCAATCACATGGGGGGCTTGCCTCCACCCACCGTGCACGTAGAGGGGCCGTGAAGCCCACAACCCCACCACCTACTTAGGGCAGAAGTGGCTTTCTTAAGAATCAAACAGTGTGATTCCTCTCCCTCCCTTTCTTCGCACCCTCTCTCTCAAACTCACACGCAGTCAGCACCAGGTTTGCTCTCATTTATCTGTTGAGCTTATCCCATCTAATCTTAATTGCTCCATTTCTACTCTGTCTCCCGCAGTGCAGGTAATACCAATATTGATATTGTCATGAAATGCTTTAAGTTTTCCCCCCATTACAGGGATCATTTCTCTCTCCTTTTGATCCTGCAAAGATTTGTGTGCAGGGAGTGTGAAATCAAACTGCTTTACACGGCATTTATTATCCTGGTGCAAAATGCAGATTACAGTCATTGCAACATTTATTATTATTATTATTATTATTATTATTAATGACAGGGGGGAATTAAGCCTCATTTGCAGGGCATGTCAAGTTTCCAAGCAGTCTGTAGATTTGTGCCGTTCTGCAAAGCACACTTTAAGAAGCCCAGGTCCTGCATTCTGGGCACGGCTGCAGTGACCTTGAGTGTAGACAGGACTGCAGTGTCATGCCAACAGAAGATTTTGAAGCACAGTTTGGATTTACAGAGTGCGTGGCAAACAGCGTGCTAACTAGTCATCAATTGCTGTTGGGTGCAGAGATGGTGAACTGATCAAGAGAGTCAAAAACAGTTTTTCTTTCAACAAAGAACAATCTGTGAATTTTAAATCAATTTTCCATAACCTTTCCCAATCTTCCAACATGATGTTATGGCCTAAACAGGGTTTTTTGGGTCATTTTGTTTTATGCTGTATTTGTGTTATTATGCGTGGGTTGCATGCTGCCAATTTCATAGCTGGATGCCCAGAGAACTCTGGTTATGGGGTCAGGATACGAATGTTCTGTGTAAATAGCAGAGAGTTCCAACCTCCACAATTTGCCAGGGAAGGAAGGCCAGTTCAGCTTCACCTGTAGTGCAGGTGTGTGGGAATGCACAAACATTAACACAAAATGCCAACATCTTCATTCTTTCCCATCCGCAACTGCATAAATGCATATTCAGATAATCACATACTGGTGCAAACCTGGTGAGTTGCCGCAGATTATTCCATCCATGGAATTAAACATTCTTAAATGTTTCCTAACAGTTATGCTTTTTTAAAAAAAAAACACAGGTCATTAGCCCTTCTGCAAAGTGCCCCTGAACTGACACCTCCCAAATTGCAAGTGATGAAAAATAAAAATAAAAAACCATTTGGGAGCTGTGCATCCAATAAAACGTGGTTCAATGAACTCTCTTCTTTGTTAGTTGCTAGGTGAAGAAAGGTTTCAAGATATTGAAAAAATCAAAACCATTGGCAGCACCTACATGGCCGTGTCCGGGTTATCACCTGAAAAACAGGTAAGGAGTTTTCTGTTGCCTAACAAAGAGAGCTTGTATTTTCTAACGCATTTGTCATACTCTAAAGTAGAGGACATTGGAGTCGCTTTTAAATATATGCAGTTTGGCATTTCCTGGAACAAAACAGACATTTGTTCTCACCTGTCATGGCTATATGCTGGTTGAACAATACTGGTGTGTGTATGTGTGCAAATACATACGTGTGTGTGTGTGTGTGTGTGTGTGTGTGTGTGTGTGTAATACCTTTTATCCAAAGATCACAGGGTGCTTCACAACAACAAAAATGCAAATTGTGAACACAAAATGCATTTTTTAAAAAAACATACCCCCCACACACAAATTATATCTAAAAGGCTTTAGAATGTTAATCAGCCAGAGGCCTGGTGATATAGAAACCTTTTCTCTGAGTGTTTATCTGCAATTAAGTGGCAAACAAATTCTGTTAAATAAAACAAATAAAAAATAAAATTAATCTCTAGTGGGACAGGGAGCAAGATCCCGATTGTATGAAATGTGAGTGGAGGGCAGCTGACCTATGCCTAATAATAATAATAATAATAATAATAATAATAATAATAATATATTTATATCCCAGCCACTCTGGGCAGCTCCCAACAGAATATTAAAAAAACAATAAATCTTCAAACATTTAAAACTTCCCTAAACAGGGTTGCCTTCAGATGTCTTCTAAAAATCAGGTAGTTGTTTATTTCCTTGACATATGATGGGACAGCGTTCCACAGGGTGGGTGCACTACTGAGAATGCCCTCTGCCTGGTTCCCTGTAACCTCACTTCTTGCAAGGACGGAACCACCAACAGGCCCTCGGCACTGGACCTCAGTGTCCAGGCTGAATGATGGGGGTGGAGACACTCCTTCAGATATACTGGACCGAGGCCGTTTAGGGCTTTAAAGCTCAGCACCAACACTTTGAATTGTGCTCGGAAACGTACTGGGAGCCAATGCAGGTCATCTCAGGACCAGTGTTATATGCCTGACTTGTGCAATGAATTTTCTGCTTTTCATTCCCTCCCCAGCAATGCGAAGATAAATGGGGGCACTTATGTGCCCTAGCGGATTTCTCCATAGCACTGAACGAAAGCATCCAAGAGATCAACAAGCATTCGTTCAACAACTTTGAACTCCGCATTGGTACGTATGGGCTGAGCCCTTTAACATTAGTCACCCGAATGTAGAGCTTCAGATGCATTTAAAGCTCTCAGGTGAGTAGGCTTCACATCAGTAGAAAGGGTACCACTGCACGGGCTTCTCTTTGAAGGCATGAGGCTGATTCTTCCCTGGAGGAAATGAGAAAGCCTTTGCAAGCATCTCTACATTGAAGCCATGTGCAATATAATCCTGGGAGCTGGGAGCTGCCATCCATTTGTCTCAGGAGACATTGGAGGGGTTCACCTTTGGGTGTGAAGTCAAACTGTTGGAAGGCTGCAGCACCTGGGGGCAGACGAAGGCGTCCGGTTCTGCTGGAGTAAATGCACCATGGCATTACTTCTCTCTGCATCCCTCCCAGCGGTCATTCCTCCTCTGGTCACTTCTGTGGATGCACAACTTGTCTGTTGCTAGACACTGTGGTCATCTGCAAGGGATTCCCACATAGTGTGTTGATGTTGCCATGTCATGTTTGCTGACATCTCTGTAGCACAGAGTTAGTCTGTCAACGGGCCTAGTGCCTAAAGCCAGGTAGAGGTAGAGGTAAATGACCCCTGGACGGCAGTCAGAGGCGACTATGGGGTGCGGTGCTCATCTTGATTTTCAGGCCAAGGGAGATGACATTTGTCCATAGACAGTGCTACCTCGGGTTACAGACGCTTCAGGTTACAGACTCCACTAACCCAGAAATAGTACCTGAGGTTAAGAACTTTACCTCAGGATGAGAACAGAAATCGTGCGGCAGCAGCGGAATGCCCCATTAGCAGGTTAAGAACAGTTTCAGGTTAACAACGGACCTCCAGAATGAATTAAGTTCTTAAGCTTTCTAGGTCGTGTGGCCAGCATGGCTAAACCGCTACTGCCGCAACCAGACGAGTGCCAGAGTGCATGGTTTGGAAACCAAAGCACGGCTTCTGATTGGCTGCAGGAAGCTTCTGCAGCCAATCGGAAGCCACAGAAGCCCCGTCAGACGTTCGGGTTCCAAAGAATGTTTGCAAAGTGGAACAGTCACTTTGTGGCGTTTGGGAGCCAAAACTTCCGACTCGCAAGGCGTTTGGGATCCAAGATATGACTGTATTATGAGGCAGTGCTGCAGACAGAAGTAGTTGAGCAGGCATAGATGGGTTATGTCTATCCTGCAAGTAAGCAAGGCTGACCTATGAAGGGGAATGTGATCACTGGGGTGAAAAAATTATTTATTCATTCATTCATTCCCCGCCCATTTGGCTGGGCTTCCCCAGCCACTCTGGGCGACTTCCAACAAAATATTAAAATACAGTAAAAACATTAAAAACTTCCCTAAACAAGGCTGCTTTCAGATGTCTTCTAAAAGTCTGGTTGTAGTTGTTCTCTTTGACATCTGATGGGAGGGCAATTCCACAGGGCGGGTGCCACCACCGAGAAAGCCCTCTGCCTGGTTCCCTGTAGCTTAGCTTCTCGCAGTGAGGGAACCGCTAGAAGGCCCTCGGAGCTGGACCTCAGTATCCGGGTAGAACGATGGGGGTGGAGACACTCCTTCAGATATACTGACCCCAGTATATCTGGTACCCCAGCCATGATAGATCCAAAAACAGTCATTCTTTTTTGTTTGTGCTGCAGCAGACTAGCATGACTATTCTTCTAGCCTGATCTTTTCTCTTTCCCCCTTCCTAGGGATCAGCCATGGCTCTGTCGTCGCGGGCGTCATTGGTGCTAAGAAACCCCAGTACGACATCTGGGGTAAAACAGTCAATTTAGCAAGCCGAATGGACAGCACCGGCATTAGCGGCCGAATGCAGGTGCCCGAGGAAACGTATCTCATCCTCAAGGACCGGGGGTTTGCCTTCGACTACCGGGGGGAGATCTACGTCAAGGGCATCAGCGAGCAAGAAGGGAAGATCAAGACCTATTTTCTTCTGGGAAGAGTACAGCCAAACCCTTTGATCTTGCAACCGAGAAAACTGACGGGGCAGTATTCCTTGGCGGCTGTCGTGTTGGGGCTGGTGCAGTCCCTCAACAGGCAGAAACAGAAGCAGATCTTGAACGAGAACAACAATTCCGGGATCATCAAAGGACACTACAACCGGAGGACTTTGCTCACTTCCGGAGGATCGGAATCCGCGGCCCAAGCGGAGGGGGCCGACAAGACTGAACTGCCATAAGCCTGCATTTTTTCTTCGTCGTCCTCTTCATTTTTTAATTTCTTTTTCTATATGAGAAAAAATAAATATATAAATAAAAATATGGTTTAATTTTTTTTAACACCGGGGCTGCTTTGTTTGCTTATTTTTAGACACAGGCATGCACAGAGACGCACACAAACCTTCGTGAAATATACTCGGAGTCGAGAGTGGATTTCATGCTCTTTTTTCAGCTCATAGTGTTCAGGAGGAATGGAAGTTCCCCCAGAATGTCTGCTTTATATACATTATTTACACAATGGGCCCCATGTGATTGGCTAATTCCGGGATTCTCCTGTAGGCCAATCAGGTCGCGGATTCACTTCCACCTGGAGCTGGATTGGGTGGCTCCTGTGGACCAATCAGACTGCTGCATTCTGGATCCTGTTGTTCTAGGACCAATCAGGCTGCTGCATTTTGGATCCTATTCAACTCAGTACATAATACTTCCACTCTCTTTCAGCGTGTTGTTCTCATGCAAAGATGAGGCAGGTGAAACCGGCTACAAGGTGGCAATGTTCTACCTTGCACTGTTGGAGGCAGGGTGCCTCTGAAGGCCAGTCGCCGGGAAACACAGGTGAGGAGAGCGCTCTTGTGGTCAAGTCCTTCTTTGAGGTTTCCCCATAGACATCTGGTCGGCCGCTGTGAGAACATGATGCTGAACTAGATAAGTGACTGGTCTTATCCAGTGGGACTCTTTTTATGTTCTTGGGCTGCTTACCAAGAAAGGCGAGTTGGTAGGAGGTAAGCTGACAGGAACAGGTCAGCAATAAATCACACTGAGGGAAGTTAGCTCTTTATTAGAGAAATATAGTCGGCTCAAGAGTGCCAGGCCTAATGAGCACAGCAACTCTCCTCGGTAGGTTTTGCGCCTATGTTGTGGAGACTGAAGGTCCCCACCTTCTTACCTCTGCCTAAATCTCCTTCTCCCCCAGGTCCTTCCCAAGCAATCTGAGACTACACCAGCATGGCTGCCTTTGCTTCTCCTTCTTCATGCCTCTATTGGTTCTGGGAGACCAGAGGGAAGGAGAGCTTGTCACTGTTAGTTTCTGTTTTGCCACTGAGCAGTGCTTTGGAGTCACAAGACTCTGTTTACATTCCAGAGACCATCCAGGCTATTGGAAGTCTCACAGCAGACAGGAGACAGATGTGACGTTACTGGTTTTCCTGTTCCTTTGTTCCTTTGATGTTCAGTTGCTCTCTGCTTTCATAGAGAGAGGATGTATTTTTCTTTGCTGTCTGCGTAGAAGATAATAAAACTCTTTAGCCATGTAGCTCATACTATCTCATCCTTCCACATGCTGCTGGAAACTCTGCTGAATGGGTTAACGTGCCTTGGAGCCTCATCAAAGGCTCAGGTCGTTAATTATTGTCGGGGGCAATTCCGAAGGCTCGTCTGGAGGAAGATGAGCTTTATCAGCTTGGCCAAGCAGAGATCCCAACAGTCACGTCAGGAGGAGAAGACACCTTGGATTGAGCTTGACTCCTCTCTGCCTCTTGGCCTCCCAACTCTCCTGCTTCTGCTTCTTGACTTCTCTCTGCCACAGATTCTCCCTGTTCACTAAACCCTGTCACTGCTTCAGCTTCCTCCCAGGCTTCTTTCTCCCTCTGACCACTCATCATCATCCCACCACCAATCCCTAGGCTCTGAACCTTCTTCCCTTGGGGACAACCCAGCTGGTACCTCCAAACGTTCTTCTGCGTCCAGCCAGTCCATGGCATCAGCACCATGCAAGTGCACCAGCAGAGTTCCTTTGCCCTGTGCTGACCTCCCCACCACTTTGTCCTTCCTTCTCCAGCTAAGCATCTGTGACTCCACTGCCAGGAGGTCAAGGAAGTGTCATCAGCCTGCCCTGCCAGCCACTACTGCAGCTTCTTGTATTCCAGTGCTCCTAAGTGGGGTTTAGGAATGCAGGTGGCACTATGGTCTAAACGACTGAGCCTCTTGGTCTTGCCAATCAGAAGGTCGGTGGTTTGAATCCCGGCAACAGGGTGAGCTCCCGTTTTTTCGTCCCAGCTCCTGCCAACCTAGCAGTTTGAAAGCACACCAGTGCAAGTAGATAAATAGGTACCATCAACATCATCCTTTTTTATTTGTATGCCGCCTTTCCACAGTTAAAACAATGCTCAAGGCGGCTTACAATATGAAAAGATTTACATGATTACATACATAGCAAAGTATTCAAAAATAAATAAAACACATTAAAAACTACATAACCAAACTAAACAATTTCCACATAAAAATAAAGAAAGATACAAAAAGTTAATGTCAGTAACAACAGCAAAAACTCCCAACAAAACCTCCTACCAAATACTCCAGTATTTGCTGGGCAGTAGCCACTGTGGCGGGAAGGTTTTCCGTGCGCTCTGGTTTCCATCACGGTGTCTGGTTGCACCAGAAGCAGTTTAGTCATGCTGGCCACATGACCCAGAAAGCTGTCTGCGAACAAACGCCGGCTCTCTCGGCCTGAAAGCAAGATGAGCACCGCAAGCCCAGAGTCACCTTTGACTGGACTTAACCGTCCAGGAGTCCTTTACCCATTTTCCCCCTTTTTTTTAAAAAAAAGGTGAAGGACCCCTGACAGTTAAGTCGTGTCGCAAACGACTCTGGGGTTGCGGCACTCATCTTGCTTTACAAGCTGAGGGAACCGGCGTTTGTCCGCAGACAGTTTTTCCGGGTCTTGTGGCCAGCATGACTAAGCCACTCAGGCAAAACCAGAGCAGCGCACGGAAACACCATTTACCCTCCCGCTGGAGTGGTACCTATTTATCTACTTGCACTTTGACGTGCTTTCGAACTGCTAGGTTGGCAGGAGCTGGGACCGAACAACGGGAGTTCATGCCATTGCGGAGATTCAAACCACCAACCTTCTGATCGGCAAGCCCAAGGTTCAGTGGTTTACACCACAGCGCCACCCGCATCCCTATTTTTTACCTTACATTTATCCAAATCCATGGTGTGGAACAGCCCACTCTGAATCCGCATGGCGGGAGCTTGCCTTGAGAATGCTTCTCACGCTTGCTCCTCCTGACCTAGCAGCTCTCATCGTGCTGGAGGTAGCTGGGGCTGCCTAATAAATATGCTAATGTTGACGGGTTGGCAGACATGCCGATTTACAGCGTATCGCGCCTTTGAAGAACTTCTAAGCAGATCTTCCTTCAGCTTAAAGGAGAGGAGATTCAGCCCCACTTCACCTTGAGAGAGAACGCGCTGGAGGGGAAATATTGCTGAAATTTTTTTCTTAAAAGGAGACGTTCTCCTTGGGGAAAGGAGAGAGGCAAGTGAAAATTGTTTCATGGGATGATTTCACGGGGAGAAAATTTCTTCGCGATTCTACAGAACTGTCTTAAATCGGTCTAGCTAGCTAGCTCAGATCTGGTTGAGTCTCAGGTCATTTATTCTTATTCTTATTTATTAAAATTTTATACCACCCTTCATCTGAAGATCGTAGGGTGGTTCACAACATAGCAACAAAAAATGAGAACACAAAATACACAATGAAACAGAAACAAACCAATAACCCCTCTCCCAAAAGCGCATTGAAAAGGCCAAAGGACTGGTTTTCGCCTGGTGCCTAAGGATGCAAAATGAAGGTACTAGGCAACCCTCTTTCGAGGAGTTGGAGATGGCGTTTATAAGTGGTCCACATTTCACTAGCATACAATAAGGCTGGTAGTACAATGTATGCATATTCATAGAATGGATGTTTGCACAGGGCTACACACATACACACAGGGGACGCAGGTGGTGCTGTGGTCTAAACCACAGAGCCTAGGGCTTGCCGATCAGAAGATCGGTGGTTCGAATCCCCGCGACTTGCTGAACTCCCATTGCTCAGTCCCAGCTCCTGCTCACCTAGCAGTTTGAAAGCATGCCAAAGTGCAAGTTGATAAATAGGTACCGCTCCGGCGGGAAGGTAAACGGCATTTCCGTGCGCTGCTTAGTCATGCTGGCCACATGACCCAGAAGCTGTCTGCAGACAAACGCCAGCTCCCTCGGCGTATAGAGCAAGATAACTACCGCAACCTCGGAGTCGTCCACGACTGGACCGAATGGTAAGGGATACCTTTACCTTTACACACACACACACACACACAGAGAGAGAGAGAGAGAGAGAGAGAGAGAGAGAGAGAGAGGGAGTTCCAATGCTTTTGGTTCGACACAAATTGAGAGCCACACTGTGGAATTTGAGAGAGATTTATTTTTAGATTTCAGGCGGGCTGTTCTGAAATAACTGCATCATGCAACAGCAGCACAGAAGTCAAAATGCCTTTCCTGTGCTTTAGATGAAGACTAATTAGGAGGAAAAGGGAATTTATTTCCCTTCGGGGCCTCATCTCCCCCTCCGAATTTCTAATCCGCATTGGCTGCCTGCTTCCGTCTCAAGACAGATGCTGCCTTTTCTAACTCCTAATATTTCCCTTGGCTTAGCAGCAGCCACCAAACAATGGAGGCGGGATATTTTATTGATGGATGAAACAGGGCGAAGCAGCCGAAAAGCCTCCACTACTTTGAATTATTAATAGGTTATCATCTCAACACACAACATAAATCACATTTGTTTTGCCTTGCCTTCCTCAAGAAGGAAGGAAGGAAGTGAAATTCCAGCAGAGGTGGTGCTGTCAGTCTCCATGGCCACTTAATTGCTTTAATTACAGTAATCCTGTAAAAGCTAAACCTAAGATGCGCTCAGAACATAAGGATGCATTTGCTGGGTCTGGAGATGCGTACCCTCCAATATTTCTCTGGGGAAAATAGGGAATCCTAGTAATTTACTCCTAGTAAATTAGCAAAAACGTATAAAACATGCTCTAATGTATGATGGAAAGGTAAGGGAAAAGAAGGCACCTATTACCATATGTGGTGGAACTGTAAGGTAGTAAAAGGATTTTGGGAAATGATATATGATGAGTTGAAAAAAATGTTTTAAACAACCTTTGTTAAAAAGCCTGAAGCCTTCCTTTTAGGAATTCTAGTTGCCGAAATCCCAAAGGAGCAGAAAAGACTATTTATGTATGAGACCACAGCAGCACGGATGTTACTAGCCCAGAGACGGAAAGAAGATTAAGTCCCTACCAGAGAAGAATGGCAGATCAAGTTGATGGACTATGCCAGGCATCCCGAAACCTGCCTGGACTATGCTGAAATGGCTAAAATGACTGGAAGAGTCAGAAATAAGGAAGAACAAAATTTTAATAAGGAATGGGGGGAAATTATAACTTATCTTAAAGACCACTGTAAACAGTTAAAATCGTTACTAGGATTGGAATATCACTTGTAGTTTAAGGTTGAATTCTGGACATAATGGAAGACGTAAAGGATTTGGAGTATCATAAAAGATGCCGGAGGAAATATTTAATAATAGGACCCATATAGAGGACGATGGAAGTCCAGGAGATTCCTTGGAATCTTGTTTTTATTATTTATGTTTGATATATATCTGTTAAATCTGTAATTTGAAAAACCAAATAAATAAATTTGTAAAACATCAGCAGCAGCAACAACAGCAACAACAACAACAGAAAATAGGGGTGTCCTATTCCAGCAGCAGAAGCATTTTATTATTCATACCCCGCCCATCTGACTGGATTGCCCCAGCCACTCTGGGTGGCTTCCAACATATACAAAAACCTAATAAAACACTGAATGTTTTTTTTTAAAAAAAAACCACTTCCCTATACAAGGCTGCCTTCAGGCTGTCTTCTAAAGGTTGTGTACTGTACTTACTTATCTCCTTAGCTTGGGGGGCGGGGTCAAATAACTCCATACCTTTCAACATTTCTCAGATGAAAATCGAGACGTCCTGAGGAAAAGTGGGACATCCCGGGCTCAAATCAGAAACCGAGATGGATTCTGTAAATCCGGGACTGTCCCTGGAAAACAGGGACATTTGGAGAGTCTGGAGATGCCTTCAAGCCCAGAAGACAGACCAGGATCAGGCTAGCGCATGGGAGACCAGTGCTCAATCACACTGGGTTACCATGAGTACCATGTTGTGGGGATAAAATGGGGAGGGGGAGAACTATGTATGCCACCTGGCAGGAGTGCCAACTTGGCCCCACAATCATGAGTGCCCAGGGCCATGGGTACCATGCAGTGTACTCTGCCACTGATATTTTTGGGTGCCTGGCCGCTTCATGTGGAATTTTGTGGGTGCTCGGGCACCCAGGGCCCCAGGGAGTTGGCACCAATGCCACCTGGAGCACCTTGGAGGAAAAGTGGGATGTGGTAAATAAAGGAAGGGAGTCAATATCACGTGAGGGCTCATGGGTGTGTGAATTGTCCAACCTAGATCAGGGGCGTCTTACCCACAGAGGCTAGTGGCGTGGAGCGCCAGGGTGCCAAGTTCTGGAGGGCACCAGGGAAGAGGCGGAGTCTGGAAGTGGCGCCTCCCAGCATCAGCTCACCGCCCTCGCCTGCCTCCGCCATGCCACGCCGAAGCAGTGCTGCACCTGGACCCTCCGTCTGCTGTGGCCACCATGGTATGAAGCGTCCAGCTGTGCTGAGAGGCACTGCATCCAGCCTCCGCCTCTTCCCCGCCAGAGGAGCCGCCCTCCAGCCACTGCCCGCCTCCTCCAGCCCCACTGGCAGTGCCGTCCTCCCTAAAAAAACTCTGGGAAACAGGGGGCGGCACCGGAGGGAGCTTTGCACCATGGCGCCAGATATGCTTAAGACGGCCCTGTCCTAGATAACACACTGCAGGTGGAACATCTAACCCCTGAGGCAGGGGTTTTCAGTGCCGTTCATCCGAATGCCAGTCATTACATGAGCAACGATCAAACCAAATCATATATAACTGCATGTGCGAACCAGCAATCAGTGTATGAATCTTAAAGAAAGAGTTCCCTGGTCCAAATTTCAATTGACTCTCTTTCCCGTTGACTAGGCAATTGCAGTCTCTGGTAAGAATAATTCAGGACTTTCTGACTGAGCTGATTTAGGTACGCAGGTGAGGTATTTTGAATGCTTAAAATGCACTATATAATTGCAATTTATTACTGATGATGTTATGAGATTGGTGGGGGGCAGACCCCCCCCAATAATCTCTACATTCAGCAAAGGGATAGAATTTGAACAAACACATAAACTCGTGAATTTAGTGAGGGTTGGAAACTGGAGGCCACCTAGCTTCCTCATGAGGCCAGCCTGGCAAAAGCTCGCTGACAATGGCCTGGTTGTTTGATAAGAGTAAGCCTTTGGCCAAGTATAAGACCCTCTGCCCAGTAGCTTTTGGGATAGGACTACCATTGGCCTGATGTATGCAACAGGGCAGTGGGGGGGAGAGATGCTTTTGCAATGGGTTTGAGAAACAGAGGTTACCAGGGTGACCGGTGCGGGGGGAGGCTGCAAGCGGAAGAGTTGTTTTCTGCAAAGGCTACTGGGAAGGAGGAGGAGGAAGGGGGCAGAACTTCATGCAGGATTTGACGGGCAGCTGCAATGCTGGCTGGCAGAAGCATGCTGTTACAGAGAAACATAGGGATGGCACTTAGAATGCCTCTGAATCCAGTACTGTGCTGCTGGGAAGGAAGAGCCCCTCTTCGGATGTACAGTCATACCTCGGGTTAAAGTAGCTTTGGGTTGAGCGTTTTCGGGTTGCGCTCTGCAGCGACCCAGAAGTAACGGAACGCTTTACTTCCGGGTTTCGCAGCTCGCGCATGCGCAGATGCTCAAAATGATGTCATGTGCATATGCAGACTCGGCGAATTGCGACCCATGCATGTGCAGACACGGGTTGCATTTGCTTCGGGGTGTGAACGGGGCTCTGGAACGGATCCTGTTCACATCCAGAGGTACCACTGTAAATGCTGTGAACTCTGACTCCATAAATCCGCAGTGTAAATATGTGTGAATAAACCATATTTATTAAAGACACTGCAGTCTCCGCTGTGCCTCACTTCAAAGGAACACAAACCCTGGTCAAGGGCCAAGATCCCTGGGATCTTGCTACCACACGGCAGAAATTGGGGTGGCTTGTAACCCTATTATTATTAAGCAGGTAAATTAGACTAATAGAATCATAGATCCCAAAGGGTCATCTATTCCAGCTCTCTGCATTGCAGGACTCTCAGCTAAAGCATCCATGACAGATGAATATCAACCTTTGCTTAAAAACCTCCAAGGAAGGAGAGTCCACCACCTTCCAAGGGAGGCCGTTCGACTGTCTAGCAGCTCTTACTGTCAGAAAGTTTTTCCTGGTGTTCAGCCGGAAGCTCCTTTCTTATAACTTGGTTTGAGTCCTCCTTTCCAGAGCAGGAGAAAACAAGCTTGCTCCATCTTCCATGTGGCAGCCACAGAGATCTTTGAAGGTGGCTATCATATCTCCCCTCAGTCTCCTCTCAAATGAAAAGTGTTTATTGCTTGGCAGAACCAAAACCTCACTCCTAAGAGATTTACCAGAAAAGTAAAATAGAAAAATACATAATGACATAACCATATAATATTTATCATCAGCATCGCTGACTCTACAAGACAGGGCTTCCAAAAAACATTCATAGCACAGCTCTCACCGAATTCAGTAATTTCAAGTTCCTGAAAGTTAACTTTCCCCCTTAGCAACAGAGCTGTGAAATGTTTGCACAGGGAACCAGAAATTCAAACACCAAACACTTTTCACATTCGGAAGCCAGAGCTTCAGAGTGACAGCCATAATAACTTTTGCATCAACAAGTGAGCCCCAGAGCCTGCTTCTGGCCTCTCATCTTTCACCATCAAACAGTGAAAATGTAGAGTCCTCTTTTCCTGCTGCCAAACTAACGCATCTCTCTCCCCCTTCTCTCACCTTCACTGTCAGCTGACAGGTTGCATTTAGGAGAGAGGGGAATTCACATCCCCCGGATCCTTTGACATCACCTGTCCCCCTGAAGACCATGTATTTTTAGAATGCAAAACAGTTTGTTTGTTCTTCTTTTGTATCTCCAGTACATATTCCCTGTATGGAGAAATGTTGGAGGGTATGGAGTTATCCGACCCGCAAGCCGTCTGAAGGTAATCTTGTACAGGGAGGTTTGTTTAACGTTTCATTGTTTTTCTATACATTGGAAGCTGCCCAGAGTGGCTGAGGCAACACAATAAGTTGTGTGGGGCATAAATAGTAAAGTTATCATTATGGAATGCGACATCCCTATTTTCATCAGATAAATATTGGAGGGTATGATAGTTTGACATAAGGGACGCGGGTGGCGCTGTGGGTAAAACCACAGCGCCTAGGGCTTGCCGATCGCATGGTTGGCGGTTCGAGTCCCCACGGCGGGGTGAGCTCCCGTCTTTCGGTCCCAGCTCCTGCCCACCTAGCAGTTCGAAAGCACCCTTAAGTGCAAGTAGATAAATAGGTACCGCTTTATAGCGGGAAGGTAAACGGTGTTTCTGTGTGCTGCGCTGGTGCCGGCTCGCCAGAGCAGCTTCGTCACACTGGCCACGTGACCCGGAAGTGTCTCCGGACAGCACTGGCCCCCGGCCTCTTAAGTGAGATGGGCGCACAACCCTAGAGTTGGACACGACTGGCCCGTACGGGCAGGGGTACCTTTACCTTTACCTTTTATGATAGTTTGACAAAGCTGCGGGAGGCAGTGGAAGACAAGAGTGCCTGGCGTGCTCTGGTCCATGGGGTCACGAAGAGTTGAACACAACTAAATGACTAAACAACAACAACATGATAGTATACGAACTGCAGCTGCATTGATTCCATACCTTGCTGGACATGGACTCTTTCAGGCTGCAGGTTTACCCAGTGCTTTTTTTGGGGGGGGTTACGCAGGGGTACGCATTCCCCCAAACATTTTGTGAATCTAAGTTCGGCCTCATTGAGGGGGAGTATTTCAATATGAGTAGGAAAATGAGAGTACCCCTAAACATTTTTTGGGGCGGGGGGAGCACTGGGTTTACCTATTTTCAAGCATGCATGCTGCTTTGTCTGGGTAAAATGCACTTAATTATTTCCACCTGTCAGTTGTGTGGTAAGTCTTTGTAAAGAGAGTTTCCTGTCTTCAAGAGTCTATTTTCCTCCCAGATTCCCAGAAGATGAAAAAGAGCCCCCACAGTTTCAAGGCTATTTATCTATGTTGTGTCACCCTTATATAGATCTGATTGATTCCTTCATTATCTCACAAGCCTTGAATAACTGAGAGCAGCACTTAGTGCCTGTTTGCCTAGACAACAGAACTCCCACTTCACCATTAAAGGCCTACTTGTCAAAGCCTTTGTAGAAAGGAGAGCTGCAGCAACACTTCACTATAAGTGTGTTGCAACAGTTTATGCATTTGTTTCCTTCTTTTCCCTTTTCTGCCTACTTGACTTGCTCAAGGAACACTTAAATTGTGTGGGGTTCCTTCCCCCCATCCCACTTTGGTGTGCAGCTGAAGGGAAATTATCAATTGTTCAGAGCTTTGTGCTCTCATTAAGGCTATAAGCCCTGATTAGTCAAAGGCTTACTAGCAGTTCATGTGAAAAGGGATCTAGTGGTCTTGGTGGGTGTAACATGAGCCAACAATGTGATGCAGCAGCAAAAAATGCTTAAACTATTATTGGCTGCATCAACAGAAGTCCAGATCAAGGGAAGTAATAGTCCTACTCTAGTCTGCCTTGGTCAGACCACACCTTGAGTCCTGTGTCCAATTCTGGGCACCACAATTTAAGAAGGATGTTGACAAGCTGGAACATGTGCAGAGGAAGGCAATCAAGATGATCATAGCCATCACATAATATTAATAATAATAATACCTTTATTGTCATTGTACAACACGGGTGGCGCTGTGGGTTAAACCACAGAGCCTTGGGCTCCCATTGCTCCTGCCAACCTAGCAGTTCGTTAGCACATCAAAGTGCAAGTAGATAAATAGGTACCCCTCCAGTGGGATGGTAATGTGTTTCCGTGCACTGCTCTGGTTTGCCAGAAGCGGCTTAGTCATGCTGGCCACATGACCCAGAAGCTGTACGCCGGCTGCCTCGGCCAATAAAGCGAGATGAGCACCGCAACCCCAGAGTCAGCCATGACTGGATCTAATGGTCAGGGGTCCCTTTACCTTTACCTTACAACCTGGGTACAATAAAATTAAACGAGCCTCCCCCCCCCCAATACTCAATCTCTTATCAAACAACACAACACCTTGCAAGTCAATTTCGCTATGTTGTTTTCCATTCAACAGCCTAACAGCCCACGGATAGAAGCTATTTTTTAGCCTGTTGGTACGGCTGATTATACTTCTATATTTCCTGCCCAAGGGTAGAAGATTAAAGAGGTGGTGGCTAGGGTGTGAGTCATCCCTGAGAATTTTTCTCGCTCTCCTAAGGCAACGATCCCTTGCGATGTCATCTAGCGGACTCAAGGGACATCCCATGATATCATGTGCTGTATTCACCACCCTCTGTAGAGACTTTCTGTCCGTGGCTGTCAAGCCAGCATACCACACTGTGATACAATATGAAAGGACATTTTCTATTGTGAACCGGCAAAAGGAGTTCATCTCCTAATATCTCAAGGACTGTCACATGGAAGATGGAGCAAGCTTGTTTTCTCCTGCTCCAGAGGGTAGGACTCAAACCAATGGCTTCAAATTAAAGGAAAACGTAAAGGGACCCCTGACCATTAGGTCCAGTCGTGGCCAACTTTGGGGTTGCGGCGCTCATCTCGCTTTATTGGCCAAGGGAGCTGGCGTACATGTGGCCAGCATGACTAAGCCGCTTCTGGCAAACCAGAGCAACGCACGGAAACGCCATTTACCTTCCCGCCAGAGCGGTACCTATTTATCTACTTGAACTTTGACGTGCTTTCGAACTGCTAGGTTGGCAGGAGCAGGGACAGAGCAACGGGAGCTCACCCCGTTGCGGGGATTCGAACCGCTGACCTTCTAATCGGCAAGTCCTAGGCTCTGTGATTTAACCCACAGTCCCACCCATGTCCCTGGCTTCAAATTAGAAGAAAGTAAATTCTGACTAAACGTCAGGAAGAACTTTCTAAACTTTCAGGAGCCTGTGGACCAGTGGCGTGCGGTGAAATTTTTCATAGGGGAAAAGTTAGGGCTGTACAGTGGTACCTCGGGTTACAGACACTTCAGGTTACATACGCTTCAGGTTACAGAACAGTTTCAGGTTAAGAACGGACCTCTGGAACGAATGAACTATGCAGAGTTGGCAAAGTTAACAGACAAACTGCATGAAAAGGACAATAGCGATTTTGAAAAAGAATGGGAACCTTTTACAATTTATTTGCAGAAACAAAACAAAAAAAAATGGGCTCGCTGGCAGGATTTAAATAAACATTTACAACTTTATTTACAGAGAACAAGAAACAGAACAGTGATAACAGAACATTATGTATAAACGGCAGAATATAACATTTGGTGTAACAAACCAGAAATGGAAGTTGGGGGAAGTCAACAGGGAGGAGGAAAACTAGAAAATGGATGTGAAATGATGATATTGAAGATTTGTTATGAGAAAAGAAAATTAATTTAATTTTTTTTTAAAAAAAAACTTCAATAAAGGAGTTTTCACAACCTCCCAAGGAAGTCTATTTGCCAGTTCCTAGCAGCTTGCCAAATGAAGAAAAGTTTGCCTTTGCTTTGTTTTTTTGAAAAAAGAGAAGCCCAGGCAGAAGGGTGGCCTCTGCAATTAAAAAGCAATTTTTAACACACACACACACCTTTCTTCATCATCTCCCTTTCTATGATCATGTTCAGTGCTGGATTTACATATAAGCTAAACAAGCTATAGTTTAGGGCCCCACGTTTTTTGGGGGGCCCCCAAAAAAATAAAGGCAAAAAAAACCCCTAGATGTACATTTCCAAAATATAAGATAAAAAAATAAAATAAAACCTACATACAGCAACAGTGTTTTAGATACCTAAATAGATACCTGTTGTTGTGGGCTGTTTGCATGTTGCTGCCGATCCTTCAGGTTCTGGCTGGGGGTTTATCTTATTAAAGCACCATGGTGTTCTTACAGAAAAATCTAGGTGCGAGGCTGCTCAGTCACCCAGCTCATTGGGCAGAGCCCACGGGTCCCTGCGGAATAAAGGAAGGAGTCCAGCCACCAACCGGAGCAAATAGCTGTAGACCAAAGTTTATTGCGCAACAGGTTCAAAGAGGAATTTTGAACCCCAAGGATGGGCTGACAAGGACTTTTAAAAGTTTCTATCTTATCCCAGCATACAGTTCATTAAGCATCATCACTACATCATTGCTACATCAGAAAAGGGGAGGGTTATACATGATTAACACAGGAGGAATGTGTTGGGGCAACAGGCAGATACAGGATATGTATTGGGAAGTAGGTTCTAAGCACCTACTACAAAGGGAGAATAGAACTTTGGTTTGCATAGTCTGGCACCTGGGCAAGTCCGGAGTAGTGCCTTTGCCCAGTGACTGACACCTATGAGTACCTTCCTGTGAATACATGACCTCCCGCTTGAGGGATTATGGCGGGGAGCAAGTGGTTTCCAAGTCCTTGGCCAATGAAACAAATTGGCGATGGAATGAAGGAAACTGGCAAAGGAGTTGATTTTACAGTGGTGCCCCGCAAGACGAAATTAATTCGTTCCGCAATTTTTGTCGTCTAGCGAATTTTTCGTCTTGCGAAGCACGAAATCCCATAGGAATGCATTGAAAATCAATTAATGCGTTCCTATGGTCAAAAAAAGTCCAAACAAAGCCAAATTTGGTACAACAACAGTTTATTAACTGCTCTTTAAAGTCACACATACTGTAAAGAGCAGTTCAAAAATTGAAGGGAAAATAAATTAACTTTATAAACATGACAGAAAAACATTTAAAAATCACAAAAATTCCCCAAAAAAACCCACAAGCTCCCAGATTCCTGCAGAAACCTCTCCAACTGTTCCCCCAGCCAGCCAGCACTCAGAAATTCAAACTCAGAAAAAATTTCAAAAAAACAGCAGAGTGGCCCAATGGTCACAGAAAATCATAAAAATGCAGAAAAAACACACAAGCTTCCAGATTCTTGCAAACCCCTCCCCAACACCAAGTCCTTGAATTCCAAACACCCCAACCCAAAATCCAAACCCCCCCAAAAAAGTTTTAAAAGCTTAACTTACCAAATGGCTGCAAAAGAAGTTTTGGAAAAGCTTCAAAAATCACCAAAGTCTTTAAAAACCTCAAAAAAGGCTACTATGTACACTGCGTTCTATGAGTTGCTCCTCGAAGTCAAGTCGCAACTGTATTAATGGTGTTAAGAAAAGGGAAACAAAGTTGCAAGACGTTTTCGTCTTGCGAAGCAAGCCCATAGGGAAATTCGTCTTGCGGGGCAGATCGCGGACAAAAAAACCTTTCGTCTAGTGAGTTTTTTGTCTTGCGAGGCATTCGTCTTGCGGGGCACTACTGTATACGATTTTTAAAGCTAGGTAACTTCCCTGAACTGTCAAGTCGAAAGGATACATTTATGCATAATATTTGTAACATTTAACAGCTTTAAAGATTCCCCCCCCACACACACACACACAGTGGCTGAAGGAGAGGAGGGAGGGAGGATATTAAGGTTGCAGAGATCTTGTCCCCCACTCCATAGGCTCTTCAGGCTTTCTGACAGCTCTTCCTTAAAAATAAAAATGGAGAAGGGACTACAGTTGTGCCTCAAGCAGCTGCTTCCTACTCATGTGACTTGTGGAGTTTTGCAGCCTTTATGGAGGTAATCAGACAGACGGACAGACAGACAGACAGACAGACAGACATGCACACACATACAAGGAGCCTGGAGACACTGGCTAAGCAGGTACACAGAAAAGTCCTGCCGGGAACATTAAGGGGACTAGGCTAGCCCCACTAGTCCATGGACCGCATGCCACTGTTTGGGGCTTTCCGTCCTTGGAGGTTGTTCACCAGAGGTTGGATGGCCATCTTTTCATGGATGCTTTAGCTGAGATTCCTGCATTGTGTGGGGTTGGACTAGATGACCCTCGGGGTCTCTTCCAACTCTACAGTTCTATGATTCTATGCTCCAGCATCTTCAGTCTGAAGGTCTCTGCCTGATACCTTGTAGAGCTAATCCAGAGCCAAGGACTAACTTCGGATGAAGCAACATCATGCGTTCAATTATATTAAGCTGCCCATAAACTCATGACAGCTTGAGAATGCCCTTTTATATATATATGGATTCCTTTCTCGCCAGGTGGCTTTTTAGAAGTGTGCCAGATTCTCACAGATCACTATTTTCAGCTTCTTAATCACAGCTGGGAAGCTCTATCCTCGAATGCCCTATTTGTGTGCGCTTTAGGTTTTCCTTGACTGCCATCTTGTGGCATCCCCGACAAAATGCCTACAGTACGAACTCTAAATCAGATACAGTGGTACCTCGGGTTACATACGCTTCAGGTTACAGACGCTTCAGGTTACAGACTCCGCTAACACAGAAATAGTACCTCAGGTTAAGAACTTTGATTCAGGATGAGAACAGAAATCGTGCTCCGGTGGTGCGGTGGCAGCAGGAGGCCCCATTAGCTAAAGTGGTACCTCAGGTTAAGAACAGTTTCAGGTTAAGAACGGACCTCCAGAACAAATTAAATACTTAACCTGAGGTACCACTCTGGGCTGGCGCTCCTCAACATACTACATTACAAAAATTAAGAAGATACAAAGTCAGGTAAGTTGTCTAGAGAGTACAGTGGCACCCTGGTTTTAGAACAGCTTAGTTTTTCAACAACTTGGAAATAGAATGCCGCAAACCTGGAAGAAGGTGTTCCGGTTTGTGAACTTTGCCTTGGAAGCTGAACATGTTCCGCTTTCTGTTGAGTGTGTTCTGTTCGTAAATTGAGTCCCCCGCTGCTAAACAGAGGCTTCCTGTTGAGTCTGTTGGCTGTTGAGTCCTGAGCTCCCACGCAACACAGAGGTGATATTTGGAGCTTTCATTTTTGCTAAAGAAAAAAAAATATGTGTTTTGTGTGGCTTTTTTGTTTTTTGACTGTGACATGTTCTTCATTTTATGGGACTGACTTGTGACTATGGCTTGTGACTTCGTTTTTGTGACTTGTTTTTGTGACTGTGTGGAACCCAGTTCAGCTACTGATTGATTGATTGATTGATTGATTGATTGATTGATTGATTATGTGACTGCAGAAATGGATAAAAGCCCCCCCATCCAAACAAGGACTATTATCAGTGCATGTAAGAAAATAATAATAATTTTAATTTTTATCATCTACAGTACTGTCTTGTTTATTTTATAGTTCAGTACATTGATTACTGATATCATTTTATGGATCAATGGTCTTGTTAGGGGGGTTTGAAGGTGACCCGGAAACTACAACTAATCCAGAATTTGGCAGCTAGACTGGTGACTGAGAGCAGCCGCCAAGACCACATAACACTGATCTTGAAAGACCTACACTGGCTCCCAGTACGTTTCTGAGCACAATTCAAAGTGTTGGTGTTGAACTTTAAAGCCCTAAACGGCCTCGGTCCAGGAGCATCTCCACCCCCGGACATTGAGGTCTAGTGCCGAGGGCCTTCTGGCGATTCCCTCGCTGCAAGAAGCCAAGTTACAGGGAACCAGGCAGAGGGCCTTCTCTTTTTTAAAAAAATAATTTTTATTAACAGGCCAATCAAGTCACATTAATTCCAAATCACATTAGAAGGCAGAGGGCCTTCTCGGTGGCACCCACCCTGTGGAATGCCCTCCCACCAGATGTCAAAGAGAAAAACAACTAGCAGACTTTTAGAAGACATCTGAAGGCAGCCCTGTTTAGGGAATCTTTTAATGTTTAATAGACTATTGTATTTTAATATTCTGTTGGAAGCCGCCCAGAGTGGCTGGGGAAGTCCAGCCAGATGGGCGGGGTATAAATAATAAATTGTTGTTGTTGTTGTCTGGGACGGATTTATCCATTTTGCATTACTTTCTATGGGAAAGCATGCCTTGGTTTTGGAATGCTTTGGTTTTGGAACAGACTTCCGGAACGGATTAAATTTGAGAACCAAGGTACCACTGTATTGTTAGGATACTCACTCCAGCCACCTGCAGAGCCAGCGATTCACACACAAAAAGACTCCACAGCAATTAACCTCCTTCCTAACCAAGCAAGAAAACTTCAGTTACATCATCTCTGCTTCATATGGGACAGATTTAGATATTCTCTGGAATTATGAAGAGGAGGGTTATTTCTCCCACCCCTTGCATTTTATTGCAGATTTACACATACCTGCCCAGGGGAAAGAGTTGGATACCCAAAACCTGTTGTGCCTCTTAAACTGAAAAGCAAAAGTCTCCTCCAAGAGCTTCGTTTGTTTGTAATAAGAGACTTAAGCTTGCTAGGTAGTTTAGCTGCCTGGGAATTTTTAGAAAAATATAGGGAAATGTATTCTGAAGACGAGCCTCTTATCCACCCTTAGCTACTGAAGTTGTTGGCACCCCTGAAAGAAGTGTCAACACGTTTTTTTAGCTGTGCGTTGGCAGATCTAATTTAATGGGACAGCAAAAATAGATTCTACGTGCCCTAATGGTGGCTAAGAAGCTGAAACTGATGAATTGGAAGAACATAGATATGATTTCCCTTAATCCATGGCTTGGCGACATGATAATATTAGCAACATATGAACTTACTGCTTATAGATGCAGATTTTCTTTGGATAAGTACAATTATATTTGGAGTGACTTTAAAGAGAATATATTAGGTTATTGATAAAGGTATTGATTTGTAACATTTGTATAAAGGTAAAGGGACCCCTGACCATTGGGTCCAGTCGTGACCGACTCTGGGGTTGTGGCGCTCATCTCGCTTTATTGGCCAAGGGAGTCGGTGTACAGCTTCCAGGTAATGTGGCCAGCATGACTAAGCTGCTTATGGAGAACCAGAGCAGTACACGGAAACACCGTTTACCTTCCTTCCGGAGTGGTACCTATTTATCTACTTGCACTTTGACGTGCTTTCAAACTGCTAGGCTGGCAGGAGCAGGGACCGAGCAACGGGAGCTCAACCCGTCGTGCGGATTCGAACTGCCGACCTTCTGATTGGCAAGTCCTAGGCTCTGTGGTTTAACCCACAGCACCACCCGCGTCCCAACATTTGTATAGATGTATGGAAATGTAATTGAGTGTTTTTCTTTTAATTCACGCCCCCCTATCATTCTTTTAAAATATATATATAAATGAAATCCTTCCAATAAAATATCAACAACGACAATAATTGATATTGTACCTAGGACGGTGAGAGAGGGTTAGGGGGGGAGAGTCAGCCAGCTGCCATTTGCAAAAGCACATCTGCAGCTATTTCCGTCTGCGATGGTTTCTGTAGGGTTTAAAGGACGCGGAGAAATTGTTCCGACGCAAAAGTCTGCTTTCAAAAGCATGTTTCAAAAGCATGCCTGTTCTCAGAGAATACCTTGACATCTGCAGTCGCTGCAGAATGTTAAATGCCGCTGTGATTTTTCAGAGATGGCAAACGAGTTCTGTTGTGGAACTTTCCATTCCGTTTCCCCTCCCCTTTCAGATTAGGGTTGACATCTCCTTTTTCCCCTTCTTCTTCCATGGACGGACTCCTGTGCTATTGCTGACTATCTGACAGGTAGACGTTGGTCAGGTAAAGCTTTCCTTACTACTGCATCTCTATCCAGGGGAAAGCTGCACACAGGGCAAAACTGGAATTGCAATCTGTTCTCTCACTGTTAAAGTAAAAAAATAAATATCAGCCATGGGTGGCAAATCTAATCAGGACCATTGCAGGGGGTTGGACTAGATAACCCTTGAGATGCGTTCCAACTCTACAATTCTATTATTCTATGACCATGGTTCAGGGGGGAGAAGAGAAGAGAAGAGAAGAGAAGAGAAGAGAAGAGAAGAGAAGA
>JAXCMG010000020.1:25317450-25330510 GCA_034642415.1 Podarcis siculus | reverse complement strand
GAGAAGAGAAGAGAAGAGAAGAGAAGAGAAGAGAAGAGAAGAGAAGAGAAGAGAAGAGAATTTATTATTTATGCCCTGCCCATCTGGCTGGGTTTCCCCAGCCACTCTGGGAGGCTTCCAACAAAGCATTAAAATACAGTAGTCTGTTAAACATTAAAAGCTTCCCTAAATAATAATAATAATAATAATAAATTTTATTTATACCCCGCCCTCCCCAGCCAAGACCGATAATAATAACATAATAATATAATAATAATAACATAATAACAATTGATAATAAAAACAAGTTGATTAAAATACAACTTAAAAAACAACATTAAAATACAACATTAAAATGCAGCCTCCTCACAGGAGGAGAAAGGAAAAAAGAAAGAGGGGGAGGGAATCAAATTGATTCCAAGCCAAAGGCCAGGCGGAACAACTCTGTCTTACAGGCCCTGCGGAAAGAAATCAGATCCCGCAGGGCCTTGGTCTCATGAGACAGAGCGTTCCACCAAGCCGGAGCCAGTGTTGAAAAGGCCCTGGCTCTGGTTGAGGCTAATCTGACTTCCTTACGGCCCGGGACCTCTAGGATGTTGCTGTTTATGGACCTTAAGGTCCTCTGTGGGGGCATACCGGAGAGGCAGTCCCGTAGGTATGAGGGTCCTAGGCCGTGAAGGGCTCTAAAGAGGGCTGCCTTCAGGTGTCTTCTAAAAATCTGGTAGTTGTTCTTCTCTTTGACATCTGGTGGGAGGGCATTCCACAGGGCGGGTGCCACTACCGAGAAGGCCCTCTGCCTGGTCCCCTATAACTTGGCTTCTCGCAGTGAGGGAGAGGGAAATTTAGTCCTTTGCATCCAGTGTTTACATCTGGCTGGGCCAAAGTCCTTCTCCACCCCCATCATCCAGCCCAGACACTGAGGTCCAGCTCCTAGAGCCTTCTGGCGGTTCCCTCCCTGAGAGAATTGAGGTTACAGGGAACCAGGAAGAGGGCCTTCTAGGTAGTGGCAACACCCTCCCATCAAATGTCAAGGAAATAAACGACTATCTGACTTTTAGAAGACATCTGAAGGCAGCCCTATTTAGGGAAGTTTTTAAGGTTTGATCTTTTATCGTCTTTTTAATATTCTGTTGGGAGCTGCCCAGAGTGGCTGGGGAAACCCAGCCAGATGGGTGGGGTATGCATAATAAATAATAATTATTATTATTATTATTATTATTATTATTATTATTATTTCACCCTGAGCTCTGTGGAGGAAAAGCAGGTGATGATTATAAAAGCACACAAGTGTGTGTGTGTGTGTGTGTGTGTGTGTAGGTGTTCCAACCAGGGAAGGAAACTCTTTGGGTGCAATTTTCAGGCTGCAGACTTTCCAGCAGCATTGAAGCAAATGGAAGTTAAGCGGTAGAGGAATAGCACTTGGTTGATTGTGCCTTTGGGCATCAGAAGGCAGATAGGAGATCAAAGTTTGCATAAATGAGGAGGCAGCAGAATCTGGGAGCCTTTTGTTTTGTTTTGTTTCTTTCATCTACACCCACCTTCAGGAAGGACAAATTAGTTCGTCCTGCCTTTTGATTTGCATCCACGTCGAAAATCAGCAAATGATCTGCCAGCGATGTGGGGAGCCAGAGTACACGGACAAGGTTCAACCAACCTCTTTTGATGATATCCAACTCTCTTCTCTTGCTTCCCGCGGTGGAATTTTTCTGTCTCCTCAAAGGAGCTGGGAGATCAGATCCAGTATTTTTAGAACATGCGTTGTGACAGTCCTGGCCATTATCCTGAGGACTGCAGGAGAGACGAACATGCCACTGTTATGTCATCGTTTAGCAAAGCCTTGGTTGGTTAAGGCCACCTGAATCACTGCTTCGGAAGACTCTCACTCACCACCCTTTGGAGCCAAGGAGAAAGAGAACTGCAGGGGGCATGTCTTCTTACATCCTGACCTATTTCCCCCTCCCCATGGGCTTTCAAATGTACATCATTTGCTTGCAATTCCCAATTCAGGAAAGTATCACAGCAGCAAATGCACCCAAAGAGCTCAGGCATTTGCCTAAGATCCTGCCTTCATTCTCTCTCCAAATAGGACATAGGGGGTTCTTGTTTTGTTTTCTCTACAGACAAAAGACACCTTGGATTTTGACTGCCCTCACGACATTGTGTGTGTGTGTGTGTGCCCAAATCATGGAAGGATGGAGACCAGAGATGAGGAACCTGTGGCCCTCCAGATGTGTTGGACTCCAGTGCCCCTCATCCCAAACTACAGGGTGGCCGTGAATCCTACTTTACAGAGAACAATCCTCTGTTTGAAGGGCTATCAGAACACAGTCTTCTTTTGGATGGTATCCTCTGTTTGAAGGACTTTTTGATCCATGTTTGGGCTGTGTGCACATTCAAAGCACTGTGACTTCCCCCAAAAGAATCTTGGGAACTGCAGTTTATTAAGGGTGCTGGGAATTGTAGCTCGGTGGTGGATAAACTGCAGGCTGCATCCCTTTCATCCCTCTCCTCATGTCTTCCTTCTGTGTGATTTCCTTCCTTTATCTGCTACCGTTTGTTTCTACCTGCTCATGCTAAAGTTCTACCCTAGCTGACCTGAAGCATTTATTCCGGCATCTCTAAGGGATTAGTCATCCTGAACTAGCTGCTCCCCTGTAAGGCTTTCCTCAGAACCCATCTTAAAAGCCACTTGACAACCTTTTTCTGTGTTAAAAGCCAGCGCGATCTTATTCCTTCAGGTGAAGCCCGTCTCTGTTGGCGCCAAACGATCCCCAGTTCCTAACCAATCTAAACGTTCCACTGACAGGGAATCACAAGGAGGAGATGTGCAGTTGCTTGTGGGTGTCCTATAGGTATCTAGTGGGCCACTATGAAAGCAGAGTGCTGGATTAGAGAGGCCTTTCACCTGAAGGCTCTTTGGTGATCTCACAGAAATGAAAAGAGCAACCTATGCACACCACACCTGGCCAAGAAAACTACTGAACAACACCTTGAAACCTGTAATCTACATCTGGGCAAATCCTTCAATAACTCAAGGACTGCCTTTCCCCATATAAACCATCCCAGGCTCTGTGTTTATCCTCTTGTGGGAATGTTCAGGGAGGTAGGAGAAGATATATTGTTTATTAAAATCTTTCCTAACTTGCGCTAGCAAGTTCTTTTACTTAGCAGAGTTTTACATTCCCCTTTCAAACGCACAGTGGATAGCTGGTTGCAGGCTTGTGTAAGCCTCTCACTATTATGTCCCTGGTAAGTTTCCTTATATCCCTCTTAAAAGACTAAACACGCCACCGTCTTGTTTAAAGTATATAAAAGAAGTTTACTCACATCAGTTCACAGTGGGATCCCTGAAGCACCACTTTATGTAATGGGGCCTCCCACTGCCACCACACAATTTCTGTTCTCATCCTGAAGCAAAGTTCTTAACCCGAGGTACTATTTCTGGGTTAGCAGAGTCCATAACCTGAAGCGTCTGTAACCTGAGGTACCACTGTATTTAATGGCCAAAGACCTTGATAAAGATGAATGTTGCTGTTTTTTCCTGGCACCTAAAGACCTGTAATGATAGCACCATGCACATTTCTCTGGGGAGAGCGTTCCACACATGGGGAGGCACCACAGAAAAGACCCGTTCTGTACTGCCACCCTCCAAACCTCTCAACCTCTCAACCTTGGATGACAAGTGCAGGGTCCAGGTCAGTTCGTAGGGGGAGAGGGGGTCTTAAAGCATGGAGGTCCTGAGCCGTGTAAGGCTTTATAGGTCAGCACCAGCACTTTGAGCAGGACCCAGAAACTAATTGGCAGAGGTAATGGTTATGATAACATGGAAATTCCACATAAAAGTGAGGGAACAGAGCCCGTCTACACTAAAAGCCCAGCCATGGCATATCCTAAAGGAGCAAGTTGTCCACTGTGCCAAGGGTCTAACAATATCATTATCAGCCTGGACTGATAAGGGAGTCCTCTAAGAATGTCCAGACTAGGTCTCTTTGTGCCGCAGCAGATACTGCAGTCCACTGGGATTTTTTCCATGGATTTGTTCATTGCTTCACCATGTTTCATAACAGAACTTTGGGCTCTGTTGGATTAGAGGGCAAGGGAAGTGTGGTTCTAGTGGAGTTACGCAAGTGCTGATTCAGTGTGCAAGTAATTCATAGCATTTCATGCAGAGACCTTGGTCCTGTGAGGTCCCTTTGTCACTATTCTTATACATTACCTAACACCGAACACAATGAACTGCAAGCATACGTTTATGTAACTCTGGGTGTTCTAATAAAAGCATCGCCAGCAAGGCTCCCAAGCCAATCTCTGCCCTTAGGGATGTGTCATTTCCACGCATTATGTGACTTAGCAAGGCCAACCAGACCTAGATAAGTTCCTCCGTGTTTACCTGTCATCAAGGCTAAATCTCCTCTTCAACAATGCATGGATTTGCATGTATGCTTTGCTGAAGTATATGCATTTCTGTACAAATTACTTTCCCAGGGAGCTGCACTGCAAAATTCAGAGTAGGGTGAATTTCGAAGAATGGTGGCATCTTTGTTCATATACTGTTCTGCAAAGTGTGAGCTCACCTTTCAGTGGAAACTGAATCAAATTTCTACCTGCCTATGTAGGAGAAAGCAAGACCTATACTGCAGGGGTCAGCAAACTTTTTCAGCAGGGGGCCGGTCAACTGTCCCTCAGACCTTGTGGGGGGCCGAACTATATGGGGGGGGGAATGAACGAATTCCTATGCCCCACAAATAACCCAGAGATGCATTTTAAATGAAAACACACACTCTACTCATGTAAAAACACGCTGATTCCCAGACCATCCACGGGCTGGATTTAAAAGGCAATTGGGCCGGATCCAGCCCCTGGGCTTTAGTTTGCCTACCCATGACTATAGCAAAGACAATAACATCAGATTCTGACCTCTCTTTTTTAATGTATTGTAGCAAACTGAAGAAGCGATAGTACGGTGAATACTTTTGATAGTGGAATGCAACCACAGAGCTAGGTCAAAGGTTGCAGAGCCTCCAAGGACAGTCCAGGATTTACAGAAACTGTCGCAGTTTCTGATTTGATCCCAGAATGTCCCATTTTTCCTTAGGACATCCCTATTTTCACTGAATGCATGTTGGAGGGTATGGAGTTATGTGGCCCCTGAACCAAGGAGATAAGTAAGTATACAACCTTTAGAATTCATCTGAAGGCAGCCCTGTGTAGGGAAGTTTTTAAAAAACATTTGTGTTTTTATATACAGTGGTACCTCGAGTTACATACGCTTCAGGTTACATACACTTCAGGTTACAGACTCCGCTAACGCAGAAATAGTACCTCAGGTTAAGAACTTTGCTTCAGGATGAGAACAGAAATTTTGCAGCAGCGGCGCAGCAGCAGCAGGAGGCCCCATTAGCTAAAGTGGTGCTTCAGGTTAAGAACAGTTTCAGGTTAAGAACGGAGCTCCGGAACGAATTAAGTACTTAACCTGAGGTACCACTGTATGTTGGAAGCTGCCCAGAGTGGCAGGATATTATTATGATTATTATTATGGAATAGGGTGTCCCTATTTTCATCAGAGAAATGTTGAAAGGAATGAGGTTGTGACTATGGGATTGTGTTTGCTAGGTTGTGCCTCTGATCTACCCTGAACACTCACATTCTCCAGTCCCTGTGCATGCATTTGGGTGAGCGGATGTGAGCTCAAAGTGCAGAGTAACATGTATAAAGTTTCCATCCTCAAAGTCCCTCCAGCCAAGATGGGAAGACCACCAAGACCCTCAGCATCTGATGCCTGCACCGACATTCTCGGGGATACTCTCCCTACTGGCATTCAGAAATGTTCTGCCCCTTACACTTCCTTTTTTGGTAAAACTAACTTGGGTCTTGCTTTCACCTTCAATCATTTTACCTAGCAGGGAGTCATCAAATAGGAGGCTTTTCAGCAGAAGCTGGGTCGCCATCTGTCAGGGCTGAGATTCCTGAGTTGCAGGGGTTTGAACTAGATGACGTTTGCGGGTCCCTTCCAACTTGACGGTTCTACGATTCAATGAAATTCATCTATCCCAAGCGCCATCGGGAACAGCTACTAAAAATATACAGAAGAGAACAGAAAAGGTCATTCTGGACATCACTGACGCATCCTCAGAAGGTAACAGCCTGCTGTGAGCTTCTCTGGTGATTGGCTGTATTGTTCAGAGCCTTGGCCAATGGACAGCGAGCCAGCAAGCCAGGAGGGAGATACCTGCTGTTGTCACTCTGAAGTTGTTCCCGGAACCTTTTAACAAAGCCTAGCTCAAGCAAACAATACATCTCTCCACTGCCCCACTGTCTCGGTTTCCGAAGGGCAAACAAGAACAGGAAGGAGAAAGTTCCGCAAGCTGCAAAAATGCTCTCTGGAGCAGCAATTATTATTCACAAAGAGCAAGCTGATATAAATAAACCATAGCCACATCAAAGCTGCTAAGGTTATATAAGGATCCCTTAACTAGGCTCCCTTAATGCAGACAGTCCAGACTAATCGCCTGCAGCCGAAATTAGAACTGTGTCCCATCCAAGCACATCATCTGACAGAAGGAAAACAATTCATCCCAGTGATATTGCACCCTTTGCTTGGTTGCGTCTAGGTAGCTCGGCGTCATGGAAAATGGACCGCATGGCTCAGTGGCAGAGCCCTGTCTCTGCTTTGCAGGCAGACGGTCCCAGGTTCAGCCCGCGGACTGTCTTGCCAGAGTGGTGCATGCTCTAGTTATCTCCTGCTTGGACTACTGCAATGCGCTCTATGTGGGGCTACCTTGGAAGGTGACCCCGAAACTACAACTAATCCAGAATGCAGAAGCTAGACTGGTGACTGGGAGCGGCCACTGAGGCCACATAACACCGGTCTTGAAAGACCTACATTGGCTCCCAGTACGTTTCCGAGCACAATTCAAAGTGTTGGTGCTGACCTTTGAAGGCCTAAACGGCCTTGGTCCAGTATACCTGAAGGAGCATCTCCACCCCCATCCTTCAGCCCAGACACTGAGGTCCAGCTCCGAGGGCCTTCTGGCAGTTCCCTCCCTGTGAGAAGTGAAGCTACAGGGAACCAGGCAGAGGGCCTTCTCAGTGGTGGCGCCCACCCTGGGGAATGCCCTCCCATCAGATGTCAAGGAAATAAACAACTACCTGACATTCAGAAAACATCTTAAGGCAGCCCTGTTTTTAATGTGTGACATTTTAGTGTATTTTTGGTCTCTGTGGAAGCCGCCCAGAGTGGCTGGGGAAACCCAGCCAGATGGGCGGGGTACAAATAAATTATTATTATTATTATTATTATTATTATTATTATTATTATTATTCCTGACGTCTCCACCTGAGAAGTTCAGGGAGCACCTGGTGAGAAGGGCCTACTGCCCAAGGTACTAGAGAACTGCTGCCAGGCAGGGAAGACGCCCTGAGCTGGATGGGCAAATAGGCAGGGAAGGTGGAAGAACAAAGAGCCTTGTGTCCTCCTTTACAGTGGGCGGTCCTCTGTTTGAAGGTATGCCTGGTCCAGGTCCAATTTAAAGAACCTTAAGAATGGAGAGCACTGCTAGGGTTCCTCCAGAATTGTGTCTTCTGCAGCATGCATACCATTGATGCAACAAAATAGCACATAGTTTATGCTGAACCATCCACATATCATTCTTTTTTAGCAGTTTCTCTGAGATGCTTCCCCATTGTTATTCCATTACCGCTGTTCGGAAGGGAACTCTTTGCACTACAGCAACAGAAGTGGGGCCACACACACCCCGGAAACATTTGTGGTATGCTGAGCCTAGGGCTTGCCGATCAGAAGGTCAGCGGTTCGAATGCCCGCGACGGGGTGAGCTCCCGTTGCTCGGTCCCTGCTCCTGCCAACCTAGCAGTTCGAAAGCACGTCAAAGTGCAAGTAGATAAATAGGTACCACTCTGGCAGGAAGGTAAATGGCGTTTCCGTGTGCTGCTCTGGTTCGCCAGAAGCAGCTTAGTCATGCTGGCCACATGACCCGGAAGCTGTACGCTGGCTCCCTCAGCCAATAAAGCAAGATGAGCACCGCAACCCCAGAGTCGTCCACGACTGGACCTAATGGTCAGGGGTTCCTTTACCTTTATGAGACACGCACCGATCAGAAGCGAAGCAGTAGGTTCAGCTCAAAACCTTTGAAGGTGCAAATATTGAATGTGCAATCGTATAACCACCCCAATACCATTGTGAGCACAAATAGTCATGGATGCAAAATTTTAAAAGGATGTCTGGAGGAGCCCTCCACCTAAATAAATCAATGAAGGTTTTTATTTCCCCAATGGTGCTACAGAGCAGCTTCCAAACTCCTGGGATGAATGCTCAAATTCTGGATGAACTTTGGGCTCACCTGTTGTGTGTGCGTTCTGCCACAAGAGGTCACTCGTTCTGGATTTCATTGCAGCAGGAGCATCCAAAACGCTGCACAATTTTAACCAGCATGAAGCAAAGCTGCTACTGTCAAGGCTGATCTTTGCACAAAATCCTTGAAAGGGTAGTGGACCGTCTCTGGGGCATTTGCCAGAAAAGCAAAGTGTGTGTTGCTTCGCACCTTGGTCCACCTAGATACTCTTTGCCCAGAAGCCCACGACAAAAACATCATCATCATCTTTTTTGTTTATACCCTGCCCTCCCCGGCCAGAGCCGGGCTCAAGGCGGCTAACACCAATAAAATCACAGTAAAAACATAATAGGGGGGAAAGTGAGAGGAGGGGAGGAAAAATGGGGCAATTTAAAATACAGGTTAAAATGCAATTTAAAAAGCAGCCAATAAATCAAGACCATAAAGGGAGGGAAACATAAGGGTCAGACCGAGTCGAAATCAAAGGCCAGGTGGAACAGCTCTGTTTTGCAGGCCCTGCAGAAAGATGTCAAGTCCCACAGGGCCCTAGTCTCTTGTGACAGAGCGTTCCACCACGTTGGGGCCAGTGCTGAAAAGGCCCTGGCCCTAGTTGAGACCAATCTGACCACCTTGAGACTTGGGACCTTCAAAATGTTATTTGTGGACCTTAAGGTCTTCCGTGGGGAATACCAGGAGAGGCGGTCCCGTAGGTACGTGGGTCCTAGGCCACATAGGGCTTTAAAGGTCAAAACCAGCACCTTAAACCTGACCCTGTACTCCACTGGGAGCCAGTGCAGTTGGTAAAGCACTGAATGAATGTGATCCTGCAGCATAGACCTCACTTGGATTTTGTCCCCAGAATATTCATTTCCTGAGAGTTGGTACCCTAGTAGTGAGCATGGGCCAAGTCTCCATAACCCACATCTGTAACGGATGCAGCTTTGAAAGAATCATAGGCTTGGAAGGGACTTTTCTAACACACCTAACTGCTGATGCAGGAAATCTTCCACTGCAGCCTCCCTGGTGGTCATCCAGCCAAGTTATTAATCTTGCGCTCTCAATTTTGGCAACATCGCCAGCAATGAGTGGAGGTCCTCGGAATGATAATGCTTCGTCACTGGCAAAACACACACACCTCAAAAGCATCCGCCCAATTCTTTACGGCTGCTATAAGCATTGTGATGCGATGTGCTTCGTAAATCGGAATCCAGGCATGATGGAGGGGTTGCTTACGCACATGAATCTCTCTTGCCGGTACTACTAAGTGGCAGAATTTCATTGTCTGTTCCAGAAAGCTGAAAAGCAGCCAGCAGAAATAGCCGTGAACTCCTCTTGTATAACATGCACAAGCAGTAAGCAAGTGACCTGGCTGGAAGCTGAGAGTCTGTGGCTGGGAAGTACCCTTCCTGTTTGGCTGAAACCCATGAAATTGTGGGAGGGGGAGAGATTTTGGCAGCTTTCACAGGTGGAAGGTGTTAAATTTGGGGGGCGGAGATATCCCAGGGCTCCCCCACAACTCTGCTTGGCTGGTAGCTGACATCTTTTTCTCCCAGGATGCTCTATTGCAATGCACTCTGGTGGGGTAGAAATGGCTACCACCTCTTTCTCCCCCTATTATAATATTTCTTTATGGGGGGGCATTCCTCTTTAAATGCTTTATTTCTTTAAACTTGTCATATAGACAGGATTTGTTTTTTAAGGCAGCCACCAGTGGGCGTTGCCATTTGAACCACTGAAAAGGGAGCATTTTTAGGGGGTGCTTCAGTGAAAATTGGGCATCTGCCAAAACTGGGGGGTGGGGAATGGCTTTGCCACTTTTTTCACCCCCAAGACAGGCCAAAATCTAGCCTGGTCTTAGTAGACTCTCATGAATATTGGGCTGCATACACACTATACATTTAAAGAACACACACACACACACCCCTGAGGAAAAAAAGAAGAATCACGGGAACTGTAGTTTGTTGTAGGTGCTTGGAATTGTATCTCTCTGAGGGGTAAGCTACAGTGCCCATGATTTTGTGCTTTAAATGTAGTCTAGGCAGTCTTGGCCTCCCTCAATCTGGGAAGCATTAAGTATTTGAACTGAGCTGGGGAGAGCGTAGCTCAGATCATGAAGATCGCTGGTAGATGTTGTACCCAGAGGGGTAGATGCTGTACCCATTTCACAGTTTTGTAGGATTGTGATGAGGACGTTAAGGGTACCCCTGAATTCTCTTGACAAACAACTTAGATAGGGTTGCCATATTTCAAAAAGTGAAAGGTGAAAATCCGGATGCAGAAATTGTTGAACTTTTGGGGGGCAAAGTTTGGCAAAAAGAAGGAGATGCCGTTGCTGTTAGAAGACATTTGAAGGCAGCCCTGTTTAGGGAAGCTTTTAATGTTTAATAGACTATTGTATTTTAATATTCTGTTGGAGGCAGCCCAGGGTGGCTGGGGCAGCCCAGCCAGATGGGCGGAGTATAAATAAATTATTATTATTATTATTATTATTATTATTATTATTATTATTGCCATACGACTGGATTTTCTGTGATTTCTGCCCAGACACAGTTTCTGACTACCTAATCCCATCTGTGTCCAGGAAGTTCCGGACGTATGGCAACCCTACTGAATACAAACCTGATGAGATAATAATAATAATAATAATAATAATAATAATAATAATAATAATTTATTTATACCCCGCCCATCTGGCTGGGTTTCCCCAGCCACTCTGGGCAGCTTCCAACAGAACACTAAAATACAATAACCTATTAAACATTAAAAGCTTCCCTAAACAGGGCTGCCTTTAGATGTCTTCTACAAGTTTGGTAGTTATAGTATGTTGACAGACAGTTACCATATCCAGGAGAGCAGGACTTTCTCTTCATTCCCTCAGCATGAATTTTCTGAGGTCTCGTGCATCGCAGAGTCCAGGGAAAAATCAGCCGTCAGGTTTGCTGCTATTAGAGCTGATGGCAAAGATTCAATTAATTACAGCCAGAGCCAGGTTCCACAGGGTGGTTTGGAATGAGCTCATCATTGCTGCAGTGGCTTTGGGTATTTTGCAAAGACCCGCTGCCGAATTCTCCGTAAACATATGACTGCTGCTGTTTGAGCAGTTAATTCTCTAGGACTAATGAAGGTAAGGGAAGAAGTACGCTGCCACCTTTTCAACTTCAATTACATTGCAAAGGAGAAACCGTGCTTATCTGCATCAGTGACAACATCTCCAGAAACTAATTATCTGAAAGGACTTTTTCTGGTTTGCAGGCAACACTGATTCCAAAGCAAGTCACGACATTTGTATACTGTGCTTGCATCTCACCACCTAGAATAGGTACCTATCAGGTCCATTTGTACCCTGCAAAGGACTCCTCAGTCAACAGATTGCCAGCTCATCCTCTCCATCACCTAGGGAAAACACCAGCTTGGCATGAGCCCTCTTCAAGTGTTCCTACCACATTAGGTTGGGGGAGATAGCACTCCCTGTGTTGGGAAGTGAATTTGGGAAGACCACAGAATTTAGAAGCTAGCTGCGCTACACCAAGCCTGTTCCAAATCTGATTGTCAAACAGAGCCAAGAGAACAAACCTTTTGCTCAGAGTTTCTTCAAAGATAAGCTTAAAGGTGTATCCACTGTCTAGTATGGATGGAGAAGCTCTAGATCATGGGTAGGCAAACTAAGGCCCGGGGGCCGGATCTAGCCCAATCACCTTCTAAATCCAAGCTGTGTACGGTCTGGGAACCAGCATGTTTTTACATGAGTAGAATGTGTCCTTTTATTTAAAATGCATCTCTGGGTTATTTGTGGGGCCTGCCTGGTGTTTTTACATGAGTACAATGTGTGCTTTTATTTAAAATGCATCTCTGGGTTGTTTGTGGGGCATAGGAATTCTTTCTTTCTTTTCAAAATATAGTCCGGCCCCCACAAGGTCTGAGGGACAGTGGACCGCCCCCCTGCTGAAAATGTTTGCTGACCCCTGCTATAGATGAACTCTATACAGATTGATCAAGTTTATCTCTCAAGCTATCTGGACATCAATCTGTTTGGAGGTTGCAAAGGCTGTAGAATGTTGTAGTACATCCCATTCTGTGTATATATACACACACACACACACACACACATATATATATATATATATATATATATATATATATATATATATATATATATACACACACACACACACACATATATATATATATGTGTGGGGGGGGTTGGGTCTTGGGGTTGCCTCCCTATGGGACAAGTAGGGTTTGCTTAGTGTTATTTAGTGATTTTGCTCACTGCCCTTACAAACATGAGAGTTGGAGGCATTGTGCTGCTTCTATGAATGTGCACCTTTGAATGTACACATTCATGATATCATAGATAAACGAAACCGGAACCTGAATTCAGCATCTGAGGGATGTGCAGGTGGTGTCAACATAAGAAAAAGCCTTCTCATTGGTGGCCCCACACTTGCAGAATGCTCTCCCCAGAGAGGCAAACCTGGCGTCATCATTATATTTAAGTACTATGTATCTTTTCTGCCAGGCATTTAGCCTTTAATTACTTGCTCCAAAGGGTGGGATGTCTTAGTCCTGCCATGTTTATGAATATGGACGTGTTTTCATCTTTCACTCTGTTTCAGTTTTAAGTTAGTTTTCATGCATGTGCTATTTTATTCTAAGTTGCTTTGAGTTCTAACTAATAATGTCAATTTATTATTATTATTATTATTATTATTATTATTATTATTATTATTATT
>JAXCMG010000020.1:25301093-25317440 GCA_034642415.1 Podarcis siculus | reverse complement strand
TTATTATTATTATTATTATTATTATTATTATTATTATTATTATTATTATTGATATAATCATGGGTATGAGCATATCATGTTCCTGTTTTCCTGCTGTGTTGTGTCAATGGACCCATGCACTACTAGTGCCAGAAATAAAATAACAGAACAGTGGAAAATTGCTAATGCATTGGTTCTGCTTCAAAGACAAGACCACTTTCCGGTGTATCTTTCAACACCTTCCCCCCGATGCAAAAACATAACACCAAATTCAAAATTGGCTCCCTGGACTGATTAGATCCATTATTCTCCAACTTTGATAGAAAAGCCAGGCTTTTCCTCCTCATTTCTTCCCCAAGAACAACAGAAAACATTTCCAAAAGTAGCTTGGTGGATTTAGTGTACTTGCCACGAAAAACACACGCAAATCCCAGCTCACTCTTTGTGCTGCAAAGAAAATGTCTTTCTCTGCTGTGGCTTGAAGATTTAACCCAACCACCCCAAAATAACCCAACGCATTGTGACAATTGCTGCTTGACGGTGCTGGCAAGAGGAATCTCAGAAGTCAGGCTGAATGAGTTTTGGTTTTGCTAAGCAATATTTTGAAATTTCTCCATTTGACGAACACAGTAGAAATTATGGGCTGATTTAGGTAGTACTGGAAAGAGGAGAACCAGTGTGGTGTAGTGGTTAGAGTGTCAGACTTGGACCTGGGAGACCAGGGTTCAAATCCCCACCGGACCATGAAGCTCACTGGGTGACCCTGAGCCAGTCACTGCCTCTCGGTCTAACCAACCTCACAGGGTTGCTGTGGAGATTCAATGAGAAGGAGGAGAACCATGTAAGCCACATTAAGATCCTTGGAGAAGGTGCGATATAAATGCAACAAATAAATATATCACTCCATGAGGAGAGTTCTGCTGGATCAGACTAATAGCCCATTTTGTCAAGTATAATTGTTTAATTGCACACCGAAACGGAGAATGCCTGTATATATGTTGCTAAGGATTCAACACCAGGAAACTCCTTTGGAGTATACTAAGCTAGAAAGAGGGACGCGGGTGGCACTATGGGTTAAACCACAGAGCCTAGGACTTGCCGATCAGAAGGTCGGCGGTTCAAATCCCCGCGACGGGGTGAGCTCCTGTTGCTCGGTCCCTGCTCCTGCCCACCTAGCAGTTCAAAAGCACATCAAAATGCAAGTAGATAAATAGGCGGGAAGGTAAACAGCGTTTCCGTGCGTTGCTCTGGTTCGCCAGAAGCGGCTTAGTCATGCTGGCCACATGACCCGGAAGCTGTACGCCGGTTCCCTCGGCCAGTAAAGTGAGATGAGCACTGCAACCCCAAAGTCAGTCACGACTGGACCTAATGGTCAGCAGTACCTTTACCTTTAAGCTAGAAAGAAGCTCTCTGAGCATTTAGCTGAGTTGACTGCTGTGATTCTCTGCTAGCCCTCACATGAGTGTTTAACCTTAGATCATGTGAGTAAGGTATTAAATTGCAAATCTGCCATTGTGAAGGGAGTAGCCTTTGTCTTTTGTTCCCAGCCACAGTGAGAAAGGGATATAATAAAATGCCTCTACAGGAGCTGCACAGCCTTAGGCTAGATGCAAGCTAATGCAGGCTATGGGAGACATGGAGCTTGGATTTTTGCTCTGATCATAATGTAAGAAGAAGAACCTATGTTTGAATAGAAATGTGATTTATAAAACTTTCGGATGTATCATGGATGCTTTTGTACCTGTTTTGAAGAAGGTTTGGTTAGTAAAGCTTTGAAGAATACTTTCAGGGTGGGCAATTTTTATTCTAAAAGGAGTCAACTTTTATGCATCCAATTGCTTCATGCTGTGCAATATTAATACGTCTAGCATTCTCACAGTGGCCCACCAGATGCCTCTGTGAAGGCCACAAGCCAGGTGTGGGGGCAATGGCCTTCATTAGATGACTCCAAGTTCTAATATTATGGGAGAGGGAGACCCATTTTTTTCTACACCATGCATATTTCATACACCTCTCCTATGTCCCCTCCCCACTCACCTTTCATCTAAACTAAAAAAGCCCCAAATGTCCTACCCTTTCCTTGTAGTTGCTCCACCCCAACTCCCTAATCATTTTGGTTCTCCATTCTTCTTCTTTGGCATTCACTCGTAGCCAAGTAAGATTGTCTTCCATAAACACGGTTTTAACATTGAGTCCGTAAGTGACTGTGGAGGCCAATTCTGGATCCACACATCCTTCCACAGTGGGGACATTGGTTTCTGGGTGGGAGTTGAACATGGTGTGGATTTGCCAAGCATGCCTTCCTCCTAGCATGTTTCTCCCTTGCGTCCTGAGTTTGAGTGTCTTCAAAGCCCATGACACCTTTGGTAAAGGCTGTTCTCCAACAGGAGCGCTCGCAGGCCAGTGTTTCCCAGTTGTCAGTGTTTATACTACATTTTTAAAGATTTGCCTTGAGGCAGTCTTTAAACCTCTTTTGTTGACCATTACGCTTTCCGTTTTTAAGTTCGGAGTAGAGTAGTTGCTTTGGAAGACAATCATCAGGCATCCGCACAACATGACCAGTCCGACGAAGTTGATGTTGAAGAATCATTGCTTTGACACTGGTGAACTTTGCTTCTTCCAGTACACTGGTATTAGTTCGCCCGTCTTCCCAAGTGATGTGTAAAATTTTTCGGAGACACCACTGATGCAATCTTTCGAGGAGTTGGAGATGGCGTTTATAAGCGGCCCATGATTTGAGCAAGGTTACCTTCAGTGGAAGCTGGCCCATTGGTGAAAATGGGGTACTGCCCCACCAACCCAAGTCTGCTCCCAGCCAGCCACCACTTGTCTGCCATCTTGCTTATCCAACCACACAAGGGAGGGGTCCTGCTTGCCAGCTTCCTCCTCCTTGGCTCTGCTCCTTGGAGGGCTCAGCAGAGAAGATAATGGTAGCAACACTGAAATTAGTTAGCTCTGCCCATCATTTGCCACCCACCCAGCTGTCAGTCACCTGACATCTCAACAATTCCAGGTGATTGGATGCTTTGGCATCCTGAGGTTGGGACGTCAAAGCAGCACACAGTTTGTGGTACTTTAAAACACCTGAGACTTTGGAGTGACTGGGCATCAGCTGATGGGCAGGAGAGCCAAAGCTTGCTTTCCTTTGCCAATGCATAATCAGGAGCACACTAAGTGTTTTCATTAGTAGCCATGAACACCTGTCACACACCTGAAATCAGTGCAAGGTGTGGCCCTGGCTGTCCACTTTATCTTCCTTTGTCTCACCATCGTGTCTTGTAGGGAGGAGGCAGGAAAATATGCCGCAATAATAATTTACATGACAATTTGTTGCTGCTCCAGGACACTTAGTTTCAGCTGCCCGAGGCAGATGCCTCATGGAACCTGAGTGCAGGACAGGAGTGGGTCACCCTTGTGAATACAGAAGGTGCCCTGGCAGAGCTTGTGGAGTTGAAGTCTATGCAACTATGTGCAAGGAAATAAAAATGGAGTCTCTACAGGAATTGCTAATGCTGTGGGTGTGCTGTGAAGAGCAGTCCTGGGAGAGCAGCCAAAAGCAGTTGGTGTGCAATTTTTAGGCCACGGACATCCTTTTATTGGCCGGACCAAAGCCAATTCCATTGTATTTCTGTTTATGTGTTTGTCTCACATCTAAAACAAACCTCTGAAGCTTCAAGGGGGGGAAAGGTTCATCTCGTGGTTCTTTGTTGGTGTGAAATTCTGTATGGGGCAAAGAATTCCATGTTCTGTGGAGCTGCCAAGATGCCCACAATGGATGGTGGCAAGAGGTTCTACCATAAACTTCGCTGCAAGCTATATTTCTTTGTTTCAAGTCTAGACCCACCCAACTAGATAGATGTTATGGAGAGATCCAGGGGAAGGTCATCACACAGAATCATAGAATTGTAGAGTTGGAAGGGACCATGAGGATCATCTAGTCCAACCCCCTGCAATGCAGGAATCTTTCACCCAATGTGGGACTCGAACCCACAACCCTAAGATTAACAGCCTCATGCTGTACCAGCTGAGCTATCCCAGGTAGCATGCAGAAGGTGCTGGGTTGGAGGGATCAGGAGAGGACTGCCTGGAACACTGAACAACATAAGCTGCCTTATACTAAATCAGACCATTGGTTAATCTAGCTCATTATTGCCTACACTGACTGGCAACAGCTCTCCAGGATTTCGGGCAGGAGACTCTGTCAGCCTTAAAAGGTAAAGGGACCCCTGACCATTAGGTCCAGTCGTGACCGACTCTGGGGTTGCGGCGCTCATCTCGCTTTATTGGCCGAGGGAGCCGGCGTACAGCTTCCAGGTCATGTGGCCAACATGACTAAGCCGCTTCTGGCGAACCAGAGCAGTGCACGGAAATACCGTTTACCTTCCCGCCGGAGTGGTACCTATTTATCTGCTTGCACTTTGACGTGCTTTTGAACTGCTAGGTTGGCAGGAGCAGGGACCGAGCAACGGGAGCTCACCCCACCGTGGGGATTCGGACCGCCAACCTTCTCATCAGCAAGGCCTAGGCTCTGTGGTTTAACCAACAGCACCACCCACGTCCCTTTCTCTCAGCCTTACCTGAATTGAATTTGGGACCTTTGATCTGCATGGAAACGGAGGTGCTCTGCCACTGTGTTACATCCCTTCCTGTGAGACCCTGCCTGCCTGAGATCTCAAAAAAGGACCTTGAAGAGCTGGGGAACATATAATGAAGGAGATTGAGCAGGCTGAAAGCAAAGAGTAAGGTTACCGTAACTTCCGTCATACAGCTTCAGTCTGCTGATGACAACGTAGTATGTACACGCTCAGAGGATGACCTCCAAACCATCCTAAATATCTTTGCAGAAGCTTACGAAAAGCTTGGCCTATCACTCAACATCCAAAAGAGGTCTCAAGGCAAATTTTTTTAAAAATGTAGTATAAACACTGACAACTGGGAAACACTGGCCTGCGAGCGCTCCAGTTGGAGAACAGCCTTTGCCAAAGGTGTCATGGGCTTTGAAGATACTCGAACTCAGGACACAAGGGAGAAACGTGCTAAGAGGAAGGCACGCTTGGCAAATCCACACCGTGATCAACTCCCGCCCAGAAACCAATGTCCCCATGGAGCTGGCCATGTTTCGTCAGAGACCCTAGAAGGCATCTGAGATACTTGATCCTAGACAGCCTGCTATAGCCGTTCACTCTGCTTCCCATTAAGTGCAAATAAAACCAGTGATTAATCTCTTAGAAATCAGCCGTATTTGGGTAGGATGAAGAGGAGAATGCTTTAAGAAGAGAAGAAGGGGTAATTTATACCTTCTGAGGGACGGAGCCCTCCATCCTGCCAGTAGCCTAAATATTAGATCTTACATGCGCTCCACCCAACAGAGGTGTTGAAATGGGAGCGCAGTCGCTCACCACGCCGTAGCTCCTTCAAACAAATGAAACCCACTCATCAAATCTTATTAAGTCCTGTCACTTAACAACAGCTGTGTCAAAGAGAGAAATTGCTGCCACCTGACACAAGTCCCACGTGAACCAGCTAAGACAAAAGATATGCAAAGGCAAGAACGATGAATATTAAAGCCATCAGTCAGAGAAAGGCTCCGATGCATACACGAAATGAAATATTAAATGCAGCAAAGGAACTTCCTTTGTCTAGGCAGAAATGTGAGTGGGACTCACCAGGGGAAAGGATTGGTAAGTATGAAATGCAGAATTAAAAAAGTATTCATGTCTATCCAAGGTGGCATGTTCTTCCCAGGGAAGTTCCTTATACACCTTTAGGCACCAGGCAAAAACGTTCCTTTTTAACCAGGTCTTTGGTTGATTTGATTTACATCCTATGCCCTTTTAAAATGTTTTTTTTGGGGGAGGAGGCCATTGGGTGGTTGTTGTGTTTTTTTTATTCGGTATTTTTTGGTTTTATATCTTGATTTTATTCCGTGAACCGCCCTGAGACCCCCGGGTAATAATTTAATCTTTTGTTGGAAGCCTCCCAGAGTGGCTGGAGAAACCCAGCCAGATGGGCAGGGTAGAAATATTGTTGTTGTTGTTGTTGTTATTTCCAGATCTCCCCTCCAGAGATAGCTTTCCTTGACAGCTGGGATAGCTCAGTTGGAAGAGCATGAGACTCTTAATCTCAAGATCATGGGTCAAACTCCACTTTGGGCAAAATATTACTGCATTGCAGGGGGTTGGACTAGATGATCCTTGTGGTCCCTTCCCACTCTACAAAGTCTATTATTCTCAGTCACCCTTTTTTATTTTTCTTTGTTGCATAAGTTATCCAGGAAACCAACATAAAAAGTAGGGTTAATGATGTGATGAGCAGACAGGGAGAGCTGAACACATTGGTCATCTCAGCCTCTATTGTTTGATGTTGTTGTTAATATTTGCCAAGCTCTTCTGCTCAGTGGGCCCACAGAACTGCTTACAAAGGCTGGGAGAAAAAGGAAACAACAGTGCATGGAAACAAGAAGAAACAAAATGAAACCACGGACGAAAACGGTCATTAACAGCAGAAATGGCTAAAAACACGGCGGCTCAGCTAGCTGCTAATCACCTCTTTGAATAAATACATTTGCAGGTGCCTGTTCAGACAAGCGAAGGTCAACTGAATGCTGTTCAGCAAATGATGCTGAACAGTAGTGCCATGAACACAGGACCCTCATAAAACCTCAAATATAGCGTGGTGCAGTGGTTAAGAGCGGTAGACTCGTAATCTGGTGAACCGGGTTCGCTTCCCCGCTCCTCCACATGCAGCTGCTAGATGACCTTGGGCCAGTCACACTTCTCTGAAGTCTCTCAGCCCCAGTGTTTGTTGTGGGGGAGGAAGGGAAAGGAGATTGTTAGCCGCTTTGAGACTCCTTCGGGTAGTGATAAAGCAGGATATCAAATCCAAACTCTTCTCTTCTCTTCTTCCTTTACACCATGGGGAAGACCCATAACTCAGTGGTATAACATCTACATTGCACAAAGAAGGTCCCAGGTTCAATTCCTGGTATCTCCAGCTGGGAGAAATCTCTGTCTGAAGCCCCTGTGAGCCACAGCAAACCAAATGATATTGAGCTTGGTGGACCAGCGGTCTGATTCAGTCTAGGGCAACTGCCTGCGTTCTGCCAGACCTATGCATGGGGTATAATGTATCCATTCACACATACACCTTGCAGGTAAAATGATTGAAGGGCGGACTGCCCAAGCTGCAAAGCTGTAAAACGGCAAAGAGTGCCCACAAAACTGGATATAAAGAAGATTTATGTCACGTTTGCTCAGCGCAGGGGAATTTGTCTCGAGGCAAGCTCCAGGAAGGAAGATGAATATCTCACCCAAACATGTCAGCAGTATCTGGGCAGTTCATACTGAATTAAAAATAGAAGGTGTTATTTCAGATGTGGGGGGGGGGAATAAGTTTCGGTATTTAAATTTGTGTGCACCTTAGTAGCATCCAGGCCACATCTTGAAAAACCAGAACACCTGGCCTGGACGTTGTCACATGCTCAGCTCCTGGATCTGAATTTGGGGTGAGGATGCTTCGAAGAGCAAGTTCTCTTTATCAAGGGCAAGACAGCAAGAACAGCCCACAGCTGTCACTTTTAGAACTTGCGCTTGGCCACAGATTAGGGCTGATTAGGGCTACCCACAGAATGACCTACCACATGAGAAAGTTTTTGGCACAAAGTGCATTTCCCTCCATTGAAATGTCCATTCCCCTTTTAAGCAATTTTCAGTTCAATCAATCGATCAATCAACCTTTACTGGCATACAGAGAAGGCAGGAATAGATGAATCTAAGCATAGAATTGGCATCTGTTCACAGGAGGAGATGCTTTGAGATAAAACTATACAGACCTAATAAGGTTAAAAGGTTGTACTTGAGTCTTATGACAAAGTAGTTTCTGTCAGAAGCTCGTCCTACACTTGATTAGGACCCTGGCAGAGACACATGCCCGACTGGCATGTTCTCTCCCTCCTGGTTGATTGTTCGGGAGCTTCAAAAGCTTTCTTCTGCCCAAACATCACAGCAACCGATGCCGACAGACATCAGCACACTTAGGAATCCTCAGAGTCTTCGCAGCTTGTGTAACAGAACTCAGCAACTCAGCATTTTGGCTAATCTACTTTATTTACTTATAAACACACACTGAACACTGCAACATGGCTCCCTCTCTCTCTAGCATCAGGCAGCAAAGAGAAAAAGAACAAAGGACAATAGTCCCACTTCACGGAACACAGTAACACAAACATCCTGTTTCCGTCACTTCTCACACTGTGGAGTCAAAACATACACCGTCATGTGATAGACAACAGTCCCATGACTGCAATCACGGAGCAGGAATCTTCAACAGTTTCATGGTGTTCCTCAGGTATTCTGCTGCTTTCTCCATTCTGTCATGCCCACAGCTATTCAATAAAAAGGAAACCCTGTAGGAGTCAGAACAATTTAACCTCTCGTTCAGCATGGGGCTTAAACATTTGTCATGGGTTGCTGCGTAAAATGGACAGTGGAGGAAGACATGTTCAATGGCCTTGACCTGTTCCTACATCACAAGGACAATATCCTCTCCCATTTTAGTTAGTAATGGGGATGGATTCAGCTGAATGTGGATTCCAAAACTGAAAGAGATCATTTCCGGGGTGCGCACTATCCTGCACTATCTCTGCAGCTTTCTTATGGCACTTGGAAGCATAGATGAAATATACACAGAGTCGAGTGTGGATTTCATGCTCTTTATTCAGCTCATAGTAGTGAGGAGGAATGAAAGCTCCCCCAGAATATCTGCTTTATATACATTATTTACACAATGGGCCCCACGTGATTGGCTAATTCCGGGATTCTCCTGTAGGCCAATCAGGTTGCGGATTCACTTCCACGTGGAGTTGGATTGGGTGGCTCCTGCGGACCAATCAGACTGCTGCATTCTGGATCCTATTGTTCTAGGACCAATCAGACTGCTGCTATTTGGATCCTATTCAACTCAGTACATAACACCAGATTTGATCCAAGGTAGGAAGAGTGCACCCAATTATTCTCTCCGCAGTCTTTACAACCTTGGACAGCATTGTTTTTCCCCTGACCATGCAGCTCCAAATCACATACACAGAGGATTCTCAGAAAATATAGCCTCTGCTGTGCTCTCTTCATCAGGTCTTTACTGTTTTCTCCCCAGGTTAGGTCATCTCTCAACTCCATTCCCAGAAATTGAAACACCAAAACCTGTTCCACACACTTCCCCTCAATAATAAGTGGCCGAATATTCGATTTACATTTCCTAAAGTCCACAATAATCTCTTTTGTTTTCTTTAAGTTAAGGAGTAAGTTGTTTTTCCTGCACCACTCCCTCAACTGCTCAACTTCCAGCAGCTTAGACAGGAGTTACCTAGCTGTGAGATAATGGCAAGAGAAACAGAAGGGAGGGAACAGATAGCAGAGATTTCATTAGAGAATGTGGGGGACCCTCCCTCCCCACAAACTAGGAGGTCCGTCCGTATTACAGAACAAAGAATGCAGAAAGGAGGATGAAATTCCCATTGGTGCCCAGGATGTTGCGGGGGACGGAAGGTTTAGAGTAGCCAACTGGTCTCCTTGTGGATGTGGATTTTTGCTTGCAACCAGATGACTGAATAAAAAGGACAATGAAATATAAACTGCTCATTAATTCTTGTCTGTGAAGTTACCGGGGGGAGGAGAGGCCTCTCCACACTTGACACCTTAGATAGCAGGGAAGCTCCATCTAGCTCATAAATGTCCACACCGATGGACCAGAGAATCAGGATGGAGACATTCCCTTAATAAAAGGCGAAAGATTTATACGATCTGAGGAGAAGCCAGAGTATAGGCTGGAGACATTCCCAGCCCTACTTGGGTGTTTTGTTGTTGTGTTGTTGTTTAGTCATTTAGTTGTGTCTGACTCTTCATGACCCCATGGACCAGAACACGCCAGGCACTCCTGTCTTCCACTGCCTCCTGCAGTTTGGTCAAACTCATGTTTGTAGCTCCGAGAACACTGTCCAACCATCTCGTCCTCCGTCGTCCCCTTCTCCTTCTACTTGGGTGTAGAAGAAGGCAAAACAGCTTCTCAGCCACTGCCGAGAATGGAAAGGAGCCATTTTGCAAACCTCTTGGAGCACAGACTGCTTTGCACATTGTTGTTCTTGGTTGTTGTTTTTTTGCTTTTCGAAATGCTGGTTTTCATCTGGATTCCTATTTCCCTACAGATTTTCAAAGATTTCTTCTTTAAAGAATGCACATGGAAATGGGACGGACTGGGATTAATTCCTCTGTACATCCCTGGTCCCACTGTGGGAGTTTCTCTTAGTAGATCCCCATTTATCTGTCATGAGAATGACAGCACAGAGGAAGAATGCTGTATGCAATGGAGCTAATTAAGACACCGAAGGCCTGCCAAACATTGCCATAAAGGCAATATAAAATCAAGACTCAGCTACTCCAGACATTAAGAGCTGGAGAGTTTCCTGCAAGCATTTCAACAGTGCCCATAATAACATATTCTGTGCTGGATCCAGATCAAATGAATACTTTATACTGTGGAGGGTTTGTTTGTTTGTTTGTTTGTTTGTTTGTTTGTTTGTTTGTTTTTTAAAAAATACTCCTTTAAGTATGGAGGAGAACACCAGCTGATTTATTAATTCATCTCTCATCCCTATTGATTACATTCGCTGCTACGATGGATCGGGATGTGTTCTGTGACAACAACAGAAACCTTAACCCCAGTTCTTTTCTTTTTTCAGAAGAGTTTCCCTTTTGTATTGTATTGTTACCTTTTTCTATTGTTTTATGTACTGTGGCTTGCCATTGCTTTATTGATTGTAGTTTAGATATTATTGTAACTGTTGAGTGGATTTCTGTTTAACTTTTATATGTTGATATTTTTATTTTATACTATTCTAATGATTGTTGAATGTTACTTTTTTGATGGAGGTTGCCTATTTTAAAGTTATGTTTTATTATCACATTTTTGTATTGCATTAGATTGTTATAAGATGTACATTTTTTGTTTCAGCTTGTAACCCGCCTTGAGTATTGTAAGATAGAAAGGCGGTATACAAATTAAAAATGATGATGAATCTCAGCCACTGGTTTTCAGGGGCATACTGCTTCCAACCGTTGATGTGGAACAGACACATCTTTTTTCCCCCGTGACTTATTCTGCCTTTATTTATTTATAATATTTTTTATTAATTTATTAATTTACATTTTAAAATATTCATTTAAACAATCTGAAATCGATGCCTTTCCTTCTTCTCCTTCCGTGGTTCAGTTTGCGTGCCAGTTTACATTTTACATAATCCAAACCATTCAGTAGTCCAGTCTTACATCCATCAAATTTATTTACACTGTTGAATTTATCTTAATGCTACCAGCGTTTTCACATGCACACACTTCTCACCCATATATTCAATAAACATTGTCCAATCGTCTTTAAACGTGTGTTCTTCTTGTTCTCTTATTCTATATTTTAAATCTGCATGCTGTACATATTCCATCAGTTTAAGTTGCCATTCTTCTTTGGTTGGAACCTTGCTCGTTTTCCATTTTTGGGCTAACAAAACACAGACTGCAGTATTGGTGTTAGAGGTATAGGTTGGTTGCTTGAGAGCAATCAGGCAATATGCTTCAAATAGTCTGTTTTAAAGCTTTCTTATCGGTGATAAAAACCTTTGGAATGCAGAGCGCCTCTGTTCTGTGTCTTGCTCATTCACTGGCAGAATCGGAGAGTGGGCGGTCCTTATACCTTCCCCAGCAGAGTAGTTTCTTGATGCCCAGTCTGCGCCTCCCCTCTCTGTGTGAAACCTTACTGCGCAAGGAAGGTGTGGGTAACAGGGACCTCTCTCCGCCCCGCTTTGCTCAGGCAAGGTGTCCTGGCACCGCCTCACCTCCTCCGAGCCCTGCATCTCCTCTCCACTAGAGGCGTGGCTACCTTCCTCCACTGAGGAAGTGCTGCTTCCCACGATCTTTGGGGGCTCTCTGTAATCCATCCAGCTTTTCCCCTCTCGCCCCTGAGCCGATGGCGGTTCCCTGACAATTGGCATACATAAATAACCTTTTTTGACACTGGGGAATTTCCACCTGAATTATCCCCAACAAAAAGGACTCTGGTTTTTTGGGAAAGGAGCTTTTAAACACTTTTTTCAATTCATTATAAATTATTTCCCAATACCCTTCGAATCCCCGCGACGGGGTGCGCTCCCGTTGCTCGGTCCCAGCGCCTGCCAACCTAGCAGTTCGAAAGCACCCCCGGGTGCAAGTAGATAAATAGGGACCGCTTTCTAGCGGGAAGGTAAACGGCGTTTCCGTGTGCGGCTCTGGCTCGCCAGAGCAGCGATGTCACGCTGGCCACGTGACCCGGAAGTGTCTCCGGACAGCGCTGGCCCCCGGCCTATAGAGTGAGATGGGCGCACCAACCCCAGAGTCTGTCAAGACTGGCCCGTACGGGCAGGGGTACCTTTACCTTTACCCTTCTACAAGTCCACCACATGTGATAAAACGTACCCTCAACCTCATTACAGACACATCAAGTTGGCCACTGTGGGAATTTGGCAAGATGGACCATTGGTCTGATCCAGCAGTGCTCTTTGTATGGTCTTAGGTTGACTGTGTATCATCTGTAGCTCATGATTTCCTCCTCCTCCTGCTCCTTCCTGCTTTGTAGTTGCTTACAGCTTTGAACGTAGTTTCCCTCTCCAACATAAATAACATAAACTGGTTTTTATTTTTTCCAAACATTGCTAAATGCAAACCTGGGGAAAAGGTAGATTCAAGGCTCTGTTGCTTGCATATCAACCAATATTAGCTGCTCTACATAGCATGCTCAGAGAAAACATGTTCCCCTCTTTATTTTCAACTTTCTTGGGCACATGAAACTAACCACAATTACCTTGAATTTCTGCTTAACCCTCAAGAAAGAAGGGCATTTTCGCTGGCCAGGTTTGATTCAAATCCATCAAACCTCTTTTAGGGAAGGTTCTCAGGCAGGGTGGAAGGAGAAAGAACTTGCCCATGTGAAGACCACCTGGTGGAAACCATTACACATATGGTTTTCAATTGTAAACTATATGCTGATCTTCGCTAGCAATTTCTAGATCAACTCTGTATCCCCAAATGGAAACCAGAGTCGGAGGTCATACATTTTCTATTACTGGGGAATGATCAGGAGCTCATCAAGTTAGTGGCTAAATATCTCTATTTGTTTTTTTGTTGTCGAAATACACTGCAGACATCTGATCTCCCTGGAGACCAAGAGATGTGACGATAGACTGCTCTGCCTCCTTTCTTTAAGCAAATGTTTTGTGCCGCTGGGAAAGTGGTAATTCTGTATTGATTTGTTTTGGATGTTTGTATGTGATGCCAATAAAAGGTTTGATGATGGTGATGATATTAGCTGCGATGTGAAAAGGATGAAGGGGCTGCACCTCAAAGTTACATTAGCTCATTGATAGCAAGTGCACCAGAAGATGGCTTTCAGGTTCAGCTGTATCTGAAAGTCGCATATTTTCCCATTGATTTTCCTGACCTTGCCAGCCAATACGAATAAAGAAGTAAGAACCCTGCATTGCTCCACAAGGAGGGAATGGCTGGCAGCCAATGGGATAATGATGTCACGTGCCCATAATGTAATGTTGAGCAATTCCTGCAATTGCTAATCTTGCAGTTATCGGTGGTGGTGGGGGGTTTGCTGTAGTGACTGATGAGAGTGACCAGAGAGATCTAAGACCCCATCACCGTGTTCAAGGAAGAGAGCAGTCATCCAGCAGCCAAGCACACCTGCCGGAATAAAAGCGTCGGATGTGCGAAATCACATCACGCACCTACTCGAATGAGCGAGTCAGCAAAAATTCTGATTATTTTCAGTCTCACTTCAGTGCCAGAATATGCACACCTAGAGGACTGGCAGGGAGGGGAGTTAATGAAGGAGGAAACAAGTCCAGTATAATAAAACCTGAGGCATAGATTAACCCAAGCTGGAAACAGACCATCAGGTTTTTTTTAAGAGAGATGAAAATGGATTGAAAAATGCTTTGTTTTCCAGAACACAGCTTTCTTAGACAGGGCACTTTGCTGCTTCAACCCAAGGACAAGATGATGCCCCCCCACTTAATTCCAAGCACAGAAACAGCCTGGAGTGGCAGTTGAACCTTAAATGTGTTCTAGGGGTTCCCCCAGCTCTCTAGAGCAGTTTTAGTGAGGGTGTGGATTGGAAAAGGAGACAAAGCTTTTTTTCAGCCAAAACTTGCCAGAACTCAGTTCTGGCACCTCTCTGGTTGGCACCATTGCTATTACAAGAGAACAAGGGAGGCCTCATTCATGGTGAGTTCCACACCTCTTTTTCTAGAAAAATAGCAGTCCTACCTGCCATGGCAGGCCTGAAGGAGCATCTCCACCCCCATCGTTCAGCCCAGACACTGAGGTCCAGCTCCAAGGGCCTTCTGGTGGTTCCCTCACTGCAAGAAATGAGGTTACAGGGAACCAGGCAGAGGGCATTCTCAGTAGTGCACCCACCCTGTGGAACGCTGTCCCATCATATGTCAAGGAAATAAACAACTACCTAACTTTTAGAAGACATCTGAAGGCAACCCTGTTTAGGGAAGTTTTTAATGTTTGATGTTTTATCGTGTTTTTAATATTCTGTTGAGAGCTGCCCAGAGTGGATGGGGAAACCCAGCCAAATGGGCAGGGAATTAATAACTTATTATTATTATTATTATTATTATTATTATTATTATTATTATTATTAATTTCTGTAGCTGCCTCCCCATAGAAAGCTGAAGGCCCAACAATGCCTATTGAATGTGTGTGTATCAGAGCCATCTCAAAATGCATTATGGGACCCAAGGTAACAGCCAGACAGAACAGTTAAATATTCCTCCCCTTTTCAGTCCCAGTTCCCCAAAGTTAACCATAAAATATTAAGGAGCAAACAGAAACAATAAGACTGTGTTTCGTCTTAAATATTAAACAAAAGCCATTGTTTTTGTTTTTTGCTGGCAGTAAAAAGAAAAGAGATTTTTATTCCACTCCCCGGGTGTACTTAACCAATCCATCTAGCTCACTTTATCTATCTCACCCAACGTAGTGCCCTCCAGATTCTGTTAGACTAAATTTCCCAAATCCCTGGCCACTGGGCATTCTGTCTGGGGTGATGGGAGATGTAGCTCAGAACATCTGGAGGGTGCAAGGTTGAGGAAAGCTGCCACTCAGTAGTGGCAACGGCCAGTGTGGTGTGGTGGTTAGGAGTGGTAGATTCGTAATCTGGTGAACCGGGTTCGCATCTCCACTCCTCCACATGCAGCTGCTGGGGGACCTTGGGCTAGTCACACTTCTCTGAAGTCTCTCAGCCCCACTCACCTCACAGAGTGTTTGTTGTGAGGGAGGAAGGGAAAGGAGACTGTTAGCCACTCTGAGACTCCTTAAAGGGAGTGATAAAATGGGATATCAAATCCAAACTCTTCTTCTTCTCCAGGATTTGCTCCCCAAGTTGGTGAGGTTCATTTGGCAGCAGCAAGAAACTGAGCCTCTGGTGTAACCAGTCCAGTCTTGTGGAAGATTTTGGCACCTTCTGTTTTAACATCCCTTGCTCTGTATGGAAATGGTGGGAATTGTAACTGGGACTGATGCCACCATAGATGCTGCTGTAAAAGTTTCCCTTGGGAGTTATAAGAGCATTAGTCTTCTGGATTAGGCTAATGGACCATCTAAGACACAGAGCAAGGTGTGCTGTCAGGGGAGAAGGGGTATGACTGTGAAGGGTTCTGGGGGCCACACAGAGAGGGCTTGTGGGCCACAAACTGAGGCCTAGCCTTTCTCCTCCACAACAATGAATGATTTCTTTTGTGAATTCTGACTGTGTTGCCACCATTCCAGCTGCTTGCTAAAATCATCAGAGCGACTCACAACCCTCTGAAGAAAAATTGCATTTCCTCAGTTGGTGGCATGCACGGTTCCCCCCCCCCCTTTAAAAATAAATAAATTAAACAAGCGTTTGCACTAAAAATAAATAAGCAAAGCCAGCAACAGCAAAGGAATAATCTCGCCCAGCAAAGTGATTTTTCAGGCAAAAATGACTCAGCCTTTTTCCACTGAAAGACAAATCTCCTGAAGGGGAGGAAGGGGGGGGATAATCTAGGCTGCTTTATGTAACGATTGCCTACATTTCTGTTTTGAAAATTAAAGAGCTGTTTCAGCTTGTGCATTCCAAACCCCTGGTGTGCTGTGGCCAAGCTCTGTGGCTGAAGTCTGAACCTCAGAAAAGTATTTCTGGAGATCTAGAAATATCTAGCAGGAAGGGAAGAACAGCGTTCTTTCCTAGCTTACAGTTTTATCTTTTTTCTTCATGTCAGCCAGAAGCATTATATATATATATATATAT
>JAXCMG010000020.1:25270153-25300993 GCA_034642415.1 Podarcis siculus | reverse complement strand
ATATATATATATATATATATATATATATATATAAATAAACTTTGGAAGGGAAAAGAGAGAAATGGGCTCAGAAGAAAGCAAAGACTTAAATACAGTCAGGACAGTGGGTGGTGGAGGGAAGGAATTCATTGGGGGGGGGGATTTTGCATAAAGTAGCACTAGGATCTGCTGCATCAATTTGTGTAACAGTACCATGACTTCCAGGGATGCAGGTGGCGCTGTGGGTTAAATCACAGAGCCTAGGACTTGCTGATCAGAAGGTCAGCAGTTCGAATCCCCGCGACGGGGTGAGCTCCCGTTGCTCGGTCCCTGCTCCTGCCAACCTAGCAGTTCGAAAGCACGTCAAAGTGCAAGTAGATAAAGAGGTACAGCTCCGGCAGGAAGGTAAATGGCGTTTCCGCGTGCTGCTCTGGTTCCCCAGAAGCGGCTTAGTCCTGCTGGCCACATGACCCAGAAGCTGTACGCCGGCTCCCTCGGCCAGTAAAGCGAGATGAGCGTCGCAACCCCAGAGTCGTCCATAACTGGACCTAATGGTCAGGGGTCCCTTTACCCTACTATGACTTCCACCTTGCTCCATATTGCCTACACTGGCTGGCAGCAGACTTCCAGGGTTTCAGGGAGCTTTTCCCCAGCCCTACCTAGAAATGTCAAGGGTTGAACCCGAGACCTTCTGCATGCAAAGCAGATACTCTACCTAATCATAAGTTCTGTTTTCCACATTTCCACATCAGTTTGCAATTAAAAAAAATGCTTCTCATTAAACTTCATCAGCATTCAATTGCCCATTTTTCCTAATTTGCACCCGTGTCTATGAAATCTTGCCTAATGTGCACATTATGGTTCCTCACTGGCTGGATTTAGATTGCTGGGTACAGGTGGGGATGTTTGAATGTTGCCCAAGGAATACATCAATACAGTCGTGCCTTGGTTGTCGAACAGAATCCATTCCGGAAGTCCATTCGACTTCCGAAAATGTTTGACAACCAAGGTGCGGCTTCCGATTGGCTGCAGGAGCTTCCTGAACTAAACTGAAAGCCACGGAAGCTACGTTGGACGTTCGGCTTCCAGAAAACGTTCGTAAACCGGAACACTCACTTCCGGGTATGTGGCGTTTGGGAGCCAAAGTGGACAAGTACTAAGGTGTTTGACAACCAAGGTACGAACTGTAAAGGTTTACACACATGGAAAGAGGTTTCCCCCTGGCATGCTGACTTTCTAATGTGCTGGAGCACAAGTTTTCTGCCGTTTCTGACATGTGAACCACTTTCACCCCAAAATTGCCTACGGAGAAGTTGAAACCCCAGTACTGCGACCCACCATAGATCAGGCCATGACATAATTGTGGGTCCTGAGTGAATCAGCAGTTGAAGACCAGTGTGCTAGAGTTTGCTTTAAAAATGATAAAAATGGAGAGGTGTTTTAAAAATGCAGCACCCACACCAGTAGTCTGAAGTGATGTACTTCTAGAGCATGTGTAGGCAAACAGGCCCAGGTGCCAGATCCGGCCCAATCGCCTTCTAAATCTGGCCAACGGACGGTCTGGGTGTAGGTGAACATATCAGACGACACAGTGATTCTTCAAACAGCTCTTGTTTATTCACAGGCCAGAAAAGAACTGAACTGAAGGGTTCAGCCAGCCTGCTTATATAGAGCTCCAGTACACATAATTGTAACAACTTTCTGTAACTATCCAATCACTGAATGTCACTTTCAACCCCTTATTTGCATATGTGGACCTGAGTGAAAACTATCTACAGTATCCCCCTGCTGGCCCAGGGTGAGAACTTCGGTACATAACACCGGGAATCTGTGTGTTTTTACATGAGTAGAATGTGTGCTTTTATTAAAAATGCACCTCTGGGTTATTTGTGGGGCATAGGAATTCGCTCATTTTTTTTCCTTCCCTAAAATACAGTCCAGCCCTCCACGTGGTCTGAGGGACAGTGGACCAGCCCCCTGCTGAAAAAGTTTGCTGACCCCTGTTCTAGAGCTGCACCATTTGATTATCCAAACCATGTGGCTTGGCTCTGACTTAATTAAAATCCCTGCTTCTGGCTGTTAGGACTTACCTGCCTCCAAATATGTGCGTTAAGGAACTTGTAATGCTGGGGGGGGGCGGGTTTGCATTTGGAAATCAGATAATTTAGCCAGCTGCTCTCGCAGACAGTTCGGAACTTGCCCCTTCTTTTTTTTTAGTTGAGGTTTGTTGTTGCTTTTTCCCCAAACTAAAGATTTCGCTTTGTCTCTATCCAGGAATGCCCTTCTGAAAGACAAGCTGGCTGCACAGAACGGCTTGTACTTGCAAGCAATATTCCATTTTAAAGGGCTTTAGGAAATGCTTTCCTTGCGCTGTGGGCTCTTTGCGCAGAGGGCAGGCGTTTTGAAAGAGCTGGCGTGCGCCCAACCCCTTTCCTAAATGGAAAACTCAGACAGGGCTGCTCTCTCGGTTCACTACCAGAGTGGAAATTGCCGAAAGGATGCAGTCACCTGCCAGGAAGCCGTATTTTCCTCCGTGCTCCTTCAGCAAAAAAACCTATCTATCATCCTCCGACATCGAGCCATTGCTTTAGTTCTGTTTCTTATAAACACAGCAGCAGCCCGAGATGAAATATGAGCTGGGCCCAGGCTGTTGGATTACCTAGGCCGTTCTGTGGAAGGGAATACTCAGCCGACATATGGCAACCAGGCAGCTTTCAGAGCGCCTGAAGCATAACATTCTCCAGTCCAGCAAGCATGTAGGTGGTCTGTGCGCCATCACTTTCCACGCTAGTTCTGTTTGCCCTGGTTCTGTAATTCAGCCTGCATGCTGCGGTACCAACCTGCAAGCTCCTTCTCTCTGGGTGGTAATGACCAGTTCGAAAGCCCCATCATGTGCTAAAATGGTGGGGGGAAGGCTGCCAATTTCTTTCCCTTCTCTGGCTCCGCTCCAGCCTTTGAAACAACAGCCTCAAGTGCAACAATTCGGCTTTCCTTGGAACGGAGATCAGCCACGAAGGGGGAAGCACCACCTGAATAATTTTGGAGAGCCAAGGCACAAGAGCAATAGGGACACGAGTGGCGCTGTGGGTTAAACCACAGAGCCTAGGACTTGCCAATCAGAAGGTTGGTAGTTCGAATCCCCGTGACGGGGTGAGCTCCCGTTGTTTGGTCCCTGCTCCTGCCCACCTAGCAGTTCGAAAGCACGTCAAAGTGCAAGTAGATAAATAGGTACCGCTCCAGCGGGAAGGTAAATGGCATTTCCGTGCACTGCACTGGTTCGCCAGAAGCGGCTTACTCATGCTGGCCACATGACCCAGAAGCTGTACGCTGGCTCCCTCGGCCAGTAAAGTGAGAGTCGCCGCAACCCCAGAGTCAGTCACGACTGGACCTAATGGTCAGGGGTCCCTTTACCTTTAAGGTGCAAGAGCAGGGGCAGTCATGAGATGCGGGCAAAGCAAGCAGCAAAAGGCAGGTCCCAGGTAGGGTCTGGTGCAAGGTTCGCCAGAAAGAGCTTTGCCGCCAGTCGATACAATATGATACTATAATCTTTATTGTCATTGTCCCATACAGAACAACGAAATTGAAAAAATCTACATCAGACATTCAAAAACCAACAAGCCTGCTATCCCAGCCTGGTTAACCCTCTAAAAACTCCGATAACCCATAATTAAATACAATATGCTCCCATAGAGACTCCTTACACTGCGTTTAAAACCAAAATCGCATTTGAATAGAAACTGTTTCTCAGGCAGCTAGTCCTAGTCTTTATAACCCTGTACCTTCTTCCAGAAGGCAGAAGCTGAAAGAGGTCATTTCCGGGGTGTGCACTATCCTGCGCTATCTCTGCAGCTTTCTCATGGCACCTGGAAGCATAGATTTGTTCCAAGGTGGGAAGAGTGCACCCAATTATTCTCTCTGCAGTCTTTACAACCCTGGACAGCATTGTTTTTTCCCTGGCCGTGCAGCTCCCAAACCACACACACAGACCATAAGTTAATACACTCCCAACAGGTTCAGATGATACGCTAAGTCAAACCTTGAGTTAGGGCAACTTGTCGCAATGGTGTGTACACACACACACACACACACACACATTAAAGGATCAGGGAGTTGCCAAGCAACTACCAGTTGTCTTGGCACCTATTGTACGCTCCAGGGCCCCTATTTTCCAGGGATAGTCCCAAAATCACAAAAGCCATCCCAGTTTCTGATCCCGGAAAGACCCAGTTTCTTCTGCCGGTGCTGCTGCCACCAAGCTCAAAGAGGATTTTTTTTTTTGTCCTAAAGTGTTCAGATATATCAAAAGAAAGATAAATTAAAGATAGAAACCACATAACAGGTTTAAAAAGGTGGGGGAGGGGAATAGCCGACCAGCACACCAGTCAGTACTAACGAAAGTTGGAACAGGAAACATTTTTACAATATTCATCTATGAGAAGTGGGTGGTTGCTTGCAAGTCACTATATGATAGCCATGAACTCATTTTGTGAACTGAAAGGAGGCCATAAAATAAATAAACAAACAAACAAACAAACAAACAAACATGTAGGTGGTGTCATTCTGTAGTTAGGCACTAGGTGGCACAGGACTTAATTTTATCTGGGTGGAGTCAAGAGGAGAAAGGAGAAAGAAAAGGAGAAAGAAAAGAAAATTATTTCCTAGCCTCCTGAACGTTGAATCCTCTACCCATTCCCTGACAATAAATAGGATTTTTTCCTTCATTTCTCCTTATATATTTAAAAAGTAGAGTCATATACATTGAGAGGGTGTAATTTCCATTTATTAAGGAGCAGCCTCACCATAAGGAAAGGGTACAGCTTTGAGGATTTTTCAGTTTCATAAAACATGCCTTGGGACATATGATACAGCCTCAAGGCTTGGGGTGAATGGAGGCACCTAAAGAGGTTCAGGTCTGGGTGGGAAGGTACCAGCTAACTCTAGGCAGGTAGTGTCATTATATTTTTGCACACTAGGTGGCACCACAAAGTTTCCTGTTGTTCTTCTTGAGGAAAAGCAATAAAGTTCTTGTCCAGCTTTCTGACCGGTGTGTTCCATGACACCATGATGGGAGAAACATGAGATATGAGCAAATCATAATCATAGAATTATCGGGTTGGAAGGGACCCTAAGGGTCTAATCCTGCCCCCTGCAATGCAGGATTCTCAACTGAAGCATCCATGACAGATGGCTATCCAACCACTGCTTATAAACCTCCAAGGAAGGAGACCTCACAAGCTCCAGAGGGAGTCCGTTCCACTGCTGAACAGCTCTTTTTGTCAGAAAGTTCTTCCTGATGTTCAGCCGGAATCTCCTTCCTTGTAATTTGAAGCCATTGGAAGTATGTGGGGTATTGGCCTAATTCAGCAGTCTTCTCCTTGCTTTGCATCTGCTATGGGCTTCTATTTGGTTCCCCTAGAGCAGGGTCTGCCAAACTTGGGTCTCCATCTGTTTTTTGGACTACAACTCCCATCATCCCTAGCTAAAAGAACCCATGGTCAGGGATGATGGGGATTGTAGTCCAAAAACAGATGGAGACCCAAGTTTGGGAAACCCTGTCCTAGTGATATAGCCCATAACTCTATTAATGTCAGAGTCCAAGCAGTTTCTATCAGGATAGGGTTATTGGGCATCACATAGGGTAGCAGATTCCAGCCCTGCCTCTTTCTCTGCTCTCCCAGAAGGAAGTCTCTGCGTCAGCCAACTCAGCCTTACGGCAGAACTGGAAAGTCGTCCATCACTTTAAGCTAGATTACTAAAGTGACTCACAGTTTTCAGCCGAGCCAGAGGATGTATCTATCACGTTGATTTTCCTGCCTCTGACAGCTGACAAAAAATGATTCTACACAAGGACAATGCCTTCAGTTCCTGATGCGGCTCAGCGGGTATATTTGGAACAACTTTGGAGAGCCAGATGTCCATGGCTGGGCAAAGGAAACAATTCCGGATAGATTATTTCACATGGTTGTCAGGATGGGAATGCCAGCTTTCAAAGTGCCCAGCTTTCTGTTCTGTAACTATGAGCTCAACCCCTGCACTACAGTGGTGGGTGGCGCTGTGGTCTAAACCACTGAGTCTCTTGGGCTTGCTGATCTCTTGGGCGGTTCGAATCCCCGCGACGGGGTGAGCTCCCTTTGCTCTGTCCCGGCTCCTGCCAACCTAGCAGTTCAAAAGCACACCAGTGTAAGTAGATAAATAGGTACCACTGCAGTGGGAAGGTAAATGGCATTTCTGTGCTCTCCGGCTTCCATCACAGTGTCCCGTTGCACCAGAATCAGTTTAGTCATGCTGGCCACATGACCCGGAAAGCTGTCTGTGGACAAACACTGGCTCCCTCGGCCTGAAAGCGAGATAAGTGCCGCAACCCCATAGTCACCTTTGACTGGACTTAACCGTCCAGGGGTCCTTTACCTTTACCCTTTAACTTACTATGGTGGCCTTATCAAGAGACTTTACATTTCCCTCAAAATTCCACAGATGTTTAGCTTAAGCGGGAACCTCCAATTTTGCTTTGGGCAGAATTTGGCGCAATTTAAGGCTGTTGCAAAGCCTTCCAGCCCAGTCCTTAGGAATTTTGCAAACCTTATCAAAACTCTTTTGGCTTCCCACAAAATTCCTGAGATGTTTTGCTCGAGAATAAACTTCTAAACTCAGTCCCAGCTCTTCTTATGACCTTCCAGGCAAGGCTGGCTGGACCGTGAATGATGGATTCGTGTTCTGTATTTGCTAAGGCAGTCCCACCCCAGAGCAAGTGGTTTGGCAAAGCATCTCAAAGCAGCATAGACAAATGTGCATGGGTGGGAGATGCCAGCTTAACTTTTTCATGTCGGTCAAAGAAGGTTAGATGCTGGAAGACCTCTTGCGCATTTCCCATTGCCAAGCCACTAGGGAGCACCAGCAAACTCCAGCGAGCTTGCAGGAAGCAAGCAGCACATCTTGTCCACGTTGCCAAAACAGGAAACGCGGAAAATGATTTAAGCCCCATGCGTGAAAACATCTTGTTTTTGTGACCCATTATGCTATCAGGCATAATGACTCACGTTTAATCCCTGATCGTCTGTCAAGCCAACTGTGGGGGGTCTCAGTGCATACAAACATAGATAGTGAATATTGTCCAAATATGTGCAGATATTCCATGGATATTTGAACTTTGGCATTTAATGGTAGCAGGCTTATTCACTTATTTCAACCCTTCCACAGCCCAGCTGCACTCAGGGGACCTTCCTGTCCGTTCTGCTGAGTGGGGCCCTCGACTTCTGCCCCAAACTCCAGTCCTGGTGGCATCAATGCTTTCATATCAGTGAGAAAAACGTTCAGAAGAGAATACCAAGCCTGGCCAATTCAGAGGCATCAAAATGCACTTGGTAGCTCCCTCTGAGACAAATAACATACCCTCCAAGTGTCCCGATTTTCCAGGGACAGTCCTGGAATTACAGAAGCTGTCCTGGTTTCTGACTTGACCCTGGAATGCCCCACTTTTTCCTCCATGTCTTAGATAGCGATTAATAATGGTTTGTGTGGGTTCAAAAACAGAGTCCTGGTTATCCTGAAAATAAAACACCTGAGCCAAATGTCGGAAATGGTAAAGCTTGCATACAAAGTCCTTTCTATAGTTTTGAAGGGAAAGGTCACCAGTCCACTTTAAATTCTTTCACGGCAGTGCTTCCGCAGCCGGCCATTTCTTAGGAAATGTGTGGAGTGTTTATTCCTTTGTTGCAAATGGAGCCTTACACTGTCTGTTGTTGTTGTTTAGTCATTTAGTCGTGTCCAACTTTTCGTGACCCCATGGACCAGAGCACGCCAGGTACTCCTGTCTTCCACTGCCTCCCACAGTTTGGTCAAACTCATGCTGGTAGCTTCGAGAGCACTGTCCAACCATCTTGTCCTCTGTCGTCCCCTTCTTCTTGTGCCCTCCATCTTTCCCAACATCAGGGTCTTTTCCAGGGAGTCTTTTCTTCTCATGAGGTGGCCAAAGTATTGGAGCCTCAGCTTCTTGATCTGTCCTTCCAGTTACACTGTCTACTCATAAGTAAGTTCCACTGTATTCAATGGAGCTTGCTCCCAGGTAACTGGATCAACTGGATCAACTTACACTGTGACCCAGGTAGCTGGATCAACTTACACTGTGATCCTACTCAGAACTATGTCCCACTGAGTTCAATAGGATTTACTCTCAGTCCTCTGGTGTGTTCCTGGTCATTCTCATAGTTTCTGTTGTTGTTGTTTCCCTCCTTTTTCCCTGACAGGGACTCAAGGAAGCTTCCTGCTAAACATTTACTTCATTCCATTTATCTGTGGAAGGTGTTGCGCATGACCCCTTCCCTCGCATGTGTTTTCTTTACAACGACCCTGTGAGGTAGGTTTGGAGGAGGGGTCACAAGGTGACCGATGTCAATGCGTATGTGACGTTTATGTGTGCACTGAGATCGAATGCAGGAGAAACTTCCCCGACGTAGAAGAGGATGGTCCCTATTTTCATCAGAGAAATGTCGGAGGGGATGAAGTAAATCTTTGAGTAGATGAGTGGGTGAATTTGGCAGGTAGATGTGTGCACATACAGTGGTACCTCAGGTTAAGTACTTACCGGTAATTCGTTCTGGAGGTCCGTACTTAACCTGAAACTGTTCTTACCCTGAAGCACCACTTTAGCTAATGGGGCCTCCTGCTGCTGCCGTGCCGCCGGAACACGATTTCTGTTCTCATCCTGAAGCAAAGTTCTTAACCTGAGGTACTATTTCTGGGTTAGCGGAGTCTGTAACCTGAAGCGTCTGTAACCTGAGGTACCACTGCAAATGCTAAAGCATCTTGCAGCACACACAGATGCCAATGAGTGCAACTTGTGTTTCAGTTAATAATTATAATAATACATTGACTGTCAATGTACAACCCGCGTGCAATGAAATTAACTGAAGTTAATTCAGTTATAGCATAATATCCGTGCTCGGATGTTCGGAGTATATAGAAGTCCCCTTTGCGTGAACCATGGAATCACATTATTTCTGTAGGGGGTTCCCCCTGCCCTTAGCGCTCATCCCATTTTCGTTCTCCCTTGCGTACGCTTAGAGGTAACTACATCGAGAACAGCAGCAGAGGAAAGGCATTGGCCGGAAGCCAGAGAAAGACTTGTAATGGGCTCTCTATGGTTCTAACCCCCTGATGGCTCTAAGTGGTGCTTTAAATTCAGGCAGGATAGAATATTGCCCGAATGCCCGTTCTGTCCTTTAGGCTGTATTAGACACATCTATTATTGAGATGCATCTATCCTAAATAATCTGCTCATTATTCAAAAGGTTGGAAGTCTCCCATCATGCATGCATGCCCTTCTTTGGGATTTATCGCTCTGCTTTGCCATTCAAAAATTAGCCGTAGTCAGAGGCAGGTGGTTATTTTCAGATAAGGGATTTCTCCTTCTGGGGCTGGCTGGTGTGAGTTTTGACTAGAAGAAGCAGTAAAGTATCCCTTTCTACTTGAAAGGGATGTCAGGTCCACACTCTCTGCGTGGGGCTACCTTTGAAGGTGACTCAGAAACTACAACTAATCCAGAATGCAGATGGCAGACTGGCGACTGGGACCATAAAACACCGGTCCTAATGGATCTTCACTGGCTCCCAGTACGTATCCAAGCACAATTCAAAGTGTTGGTCTGATCTTTGAAGCCCTAAACGGCCTCAGTCCTCCTGTATACCTGAAGGAACGTCTCCACCCCCATCGTTCAGCCCGGACACTGAGGTCCAGCTCTGAGGGCCTTTTGGTGGCTCCCTCACTGCAAGAAGTGAGGTTACAGGGAACAGGGCCTTCTCGGTAGTGGCGCCCACCCTGTGGAATACCCTCTTCTGGTCACTGCAATGGATGCACGACCAGGCACTGCAGTCATTTGCGAAGGATTCCCACACAGCAGAGTTGATGTTGCCAGCCTTAATCTCATGACTGCTGACATCTTTGTAGCACAGAGTTGGTGGAACGAAATGAATTGTGCAATATCAGGCTTAGCTCATTTCCAGATGACCTGATTGAGGAGTCTTCCTGATCTGTTAGTTTTGGGGGAAATTAGATGATGTCAGCTACTTATTATGCATTCATTCTGATTTGTTTGTGGGGAGGTCATGCAATGTCGCATCAAATTTAATAAATAATAATAATAAACAAATAATAAAATAGGTAATAATAATCAAGCAATTGCCATTGCACCTTTTCCAAAGCATGTCCCCATCATTTTTCTTACAGCAAAAATTCTGATTATTATTATTTTTTGCGGTGGGGGGAGCAGGTTTGTTGTGCACAGTTGCCAAATGCAACTTGAATTTTGCAAGTCGAACTTGCTGGTGTGCAATCAAATCCCACCCACAAAATAGTCTGGAAGCACCCTTGGAAAGGGAAGCTAAATTTTGTCTTATGGCACGTTCATTCCTGTGCATATGACCGGGCTCTGGAAACAGGAAAAGGAAAGCCGATAACAATCCAGGGCTTTGCAAACCCCTCTGGTGTGCTGCAGCCTTTTGCTCTGGGTGCCTGTCCAGCTCAGAATAGCCTCCCAAGCCACTTAGATCCCCCATCCAGCTGCTGAAAGGATACTCTGGGAGAAAACGACTTGCTCAAGAATTTACCACCACCCCCTGAGTTTTGACAGCATGCCAGACTTGGCCCTAGGATTTATTTGCTGCTCGTGTGTAGAATTTGAGCAGTCGGGCTGCCAACCCAGTTAAGCCTGCCAGTCAATGAGTTACTAGCTGTTCTGGTCACTGCTGCCAAACGAAACAGAGACTTCTTGCTTTCATGTTTAATAGCTGGGAAGGTAGCGCCCCCCCCCCATCCCACCTCACTTTCTCCTTCCTGGGCCATGGGGCTGATCTGAGATGGAGAATTATGGGCTGGGGTGTGTCTCTATGCTATGATTCCATTGCAGCAAAGAAATAGTGCAGGACATGGTTCTGTATTTTTAATTTTTAGAGCCCCACATTCCTTTCAAGTTTCCAGACAATATGGTTGTGATTCTACGTTTGAGAGCATGGGAGCAATACCTGCCAAAACCTGAAAAGCTAGAGATTTGGCAAAATGAGACTATTATAGGACTCTCGTACCTATGGGACCGCCTCTCCCGGTATGCCCCACGGAGAGCCTCAAGGTCCATAAATAGCAACACCCTAGAGGTCCCGGGCCCTATGGAAGTCAAATTAGCCTCAACCAGAGCCAGGGCCTTTTCAACTCTGGCTCCGGCCTGGTGGAACGCTCTGTCTCAAGAGACCAGAGCCCTGCGGAATCTGATTTCTTTCTGCAGGGCCTGTAAGACAGAGTTGTTCCGCCTGGCCTTTGGCTTGGAGCCAATTTTATTCCCTCCCCCTCTTTCTTTTTTCCTTTCTCCTCCTGTGATGAGGCTGCATTTTAATGTTTTAATGTTGTATTTTAATCTTGTTTTTTAAGTTGTATTCATTCAACTTGTTTTTATTATTGGTTGTTAGCCGCCCTGAGCCCGGCCTTGGCTGGGGAGGGTGGGGTATAAATAAAATTTATTTATTTTATTTTATTATCATCATCATCATTGTTATTAGCCAGCTTGGGCAACCTTGTGATGGAGAGGCGAGTTGGAAATATTTGAAATAAAGAACTGATTTGAAATAAATAAACTCCCTTAGTTAAGTGGCAGATTCTCTTTCATTGAAGATTTTAAAGCATAGGTCGGATGGCCATCTGTCATGGATGCTTTAGCTGAGATTCCTGCATTGCAGGGGGTTAGACTAGAGGCATCCTTTCCAACTCTACAATTCTATGATTTCTCCTTGTGCAATGGGACCATCTCCTCCTGCATACCCTAAATATGTTCTGGGTCCACACACACACACACCCTCTGTAGCTGATCTGGGGATGCTGGAAGGTGCTTTGCTTATTTATTTATAAAAGTATTTATATACTTGTCAGGGGTTCAGGGAGAGAGGCACAGGTGAGGGAGGAGACTGAGAGCGAGGGGGAAGAATTCCAGGACAGCGAGGAAGAGGATGACGATGACTTGAGGGATTCCATGAGTCTTTCAAGTGAATCGGAGGATTCCCAGAAGGGGGCGCCTGTGGTCAGGCCCAGGGGAACCCAAAGTGGGAGCTGGGAGTTGGGACCGGCTTCTCCGCCGGAGCGCAGTGAAGGGGGTGGAGATTCCAGTGTGACAGGAGAAGCAGGTCAGAAAGCAGAGAGGGAGGGGAGATCGGAGCAAGGCATCCTTCCGGAAGGGGAGGAGAGTAGTACAGGGAGTAGTGTAGCTGTCAAGAGGAAGGTCAGAGGTAGCGAACGCGCGCCAAGTTCAAATGTGGAGGCGCACGGAAATACAGGGAGCCCGGAGGAGGAGCCAGGTCCCAAAGCACGCAGGAGGGGGGAAGAGTTGTCTGGGGATTCAGCGTCAGGGGAATCCAGGAGGGGCGAAACCCAGGGGGGCAGGAAGACCCTGCGGAAAAGGAAAGAGAGGAAGAGGTGGAGCAGCACAAGCCTCTTAAACTGGTGCAGGGGAGGGACTGACTCAGAGGGGACTTCAACGGTCTAAGCGTAACAGACGTGGGGCTGTGCGCCTCGGCTGTGGAGCGTACAATGTACTGCAATAAAGATCTTTGTATATAAAGCTGGACTTGGCGTTGGTCTCTTGTGAGCTGGGACCTGAGGCAGCCCTGACAATACTGCTAAATCACAAAACACATGCAGACATGTGGACCTTCCAGCTTAGCTCCTGCTCGGTTTGCACATTTGTAAACAGGCAGATGTTACAGCAGCACCAAAAGACTCCAGTCCTCTCCCATCACAAGGAAATGACTGTGTTGAAGACGGCCCCTGGAACTTCTAAGCTGCTACTGCCCGTGGAAGTGGGAAGCCGCAAAATGCCACTATCTGAAAAGGTCTTGCTAGGAAGCAGCTATTTATTTATTTTTGGCTAGCCTTCAGCCTCGACAAGGCCCTAGAGCATTTGTCCACAGCCTGCAATTTTCTCAAGATACACACACAGACACACACGGCATTTTGCAAACAGCACAGCAAGAATTTCCAAGGGCAAAACACAGAGGCTTGTTCTGTGAGCTGGAAACGGGGTGATTAGAATGCAGAATCGAGTTTAACTAGATTCCTTCCTTTGAAGCGCCCCCTTCCAGGTCCATCTCTCCTTTCAAAGGATAAAATTAGCAAAATGCAGATGACCCGGAAGATAAGCGAAGCTGCACTCTTGTGCCTTGCAGGAGGAGAGACTTTAAAGGATGCAGTTTGGCTTACAAACATGCGATTGTAATTTATGGATTAAGTGTCCGAAGATGCCAGGCAGATGAGTGCTTACAAAAAAAAGCCTGTCCTAACTTCTAGCTTTGAAGGATTAACCAGCAAATGCTCACACAGGCACAGTTACCAGCTGCTGAATACCTTAAATAGCAGAATCTCTCCCCTTCCTCCATCTCCATTATTCCTCGCCTCATTCTTCACATGTCCAAGTCCAAGGCTGGAGTTCAAGGTTCTTTTCTTCCTTTTCTTGCAAAAGTCTCACTCGCTTCCGAGATATATCACCACCATGAATAAGAGAGGAAGTTATACATCAGCCATCCTCCTTTTGCTAAAGTCTGTTTCATTTCAGTGGGAGAGTAATGGAAGCATGTGCCCGTTACTTCCAATGAACCAATGGCGCTTCTCCAAAAGCAGGGGAGGCGGGTCTGTTGGGTTGAGAGGGGCACTTCCCTGCGAACCTCAGTCTGCCCTCAGCCAGCCCTCACCTGCCTGCCACCTTCAGCCAGCCCAGGAGGTGGTCCTGCCTGTCAGCTTCCTCCTTCTGAGCCTCAGTTTTGCCTTTGTATATCTCAGAAGGGAGGGAGACAAGGGGAAAAGTAGATTGAAGCCACATTCACACTATAAGAACATTTAAAATGCATTTAAGCAGTCATGGCTTCCCCACAAGAGTTCTGGGAATTGTAGTTTAAGGGTGCTGAAAGGTTTTTATTTATTTTTTGCATAATTTATTTATTTGATTTTAAAACATCTAAACATACAACAAATCACAATTCAAAATCCAAATATCAGGATTACCCTGCCTGGAAATGCTGAGGACCATCTGCATGCAAGGGAGACGCTCTACCACTGAGCTATGAGTATATAACTGGTCTGAATTTGCAGTACAGTCATACCTTGGTTTTCAAACAGATTAGTTCTAGAACGTTTTGGTTCCTGAACACCACAAACCTGGAAGTGACTGTTCCAGCTTGTGAACTACCATACTTTTTGAAGCTGAATGTCCGGTGGGGCTTTCATGACTTCCAATTAGCTGCAGGAGCTTCCTGCAGCCAATCAGAAGCCATGCTTTGGTATCTGAACCAGCCCACGGAAACACCATTTACCTTCCTGCCAGAGTGGTACCTATTTATCTACTTTGGCATGCTTTCAAACTGCTAGGTGGGCAGGAGGTGGGACTTTGCAACAGGAGCTCACCGTGAGGCGAGGTCCGAGTCTAGTCCGAGGTCGATGGTGCAGTATGGAGGCTGTCCATCAAAGCTGAAGTGGGATCCAAGGCAGGGAGTCAGGTGAGGTCAGGAACTCTGGCAGAAGAGCAGGACAGGGTGCAGTCAGGAACAGGCTACCAACAACGTTGCTCCTGCAACTTGGGACTGGGGCTGGCTGGCTTTTATCTGCCCCGAGGCATGGGGCCGCCCCGGTCCACATGTGACTCGCCTCTCCTGGCCTCGAGTCGAGCACTCCTCCTGTGGGAACTTAGTTCCCTCCGCCTCTCTGCCCTGAGCCTCAGGAGAGGATGGAGGGTTACCGGACCCAGAGGCAACCTCCTCTTCCCCTGATGGGGCTGAGAGTGGAGCACCTGCAGGCAATGGGTCCTCCATTACCTCAGGAGCCAGAGCAGGCTCAGCTGATGCCTGCACCTGAGGATCCAGCACAGGTGAGGACCCTTCAGGCTCATGCCCCAGCCCCGGCTCAGCTGGTTCTGGAGGCGGGGAATCCTGTGCAGGCTGGGATTCCTCAGGTTCAGCCTCTGAGTCCGAATCCCAGGCCATCACACTCTGGTTCCGAGTCCGAGCCTGAGTCCCAGGCCATCACAAGGGTGGAGGGAGTGGTATTCCCCGGGTGCCACCCCAGGGGTGTGTGTGACAAGATGGGCTGCTGCCTCCCCCCAGCTGTGGAGCAGCGAAGGGCACACACACAGTCAGTATGGGCGCCGCTCGCAGTCAGTATGGGCGCTCGTCCGCAGCCCAATCGGGCTGCCAGGTGGTTCGCCCCGCCCCGCCCCACCCCTTGGCATACCGCCCTGGGTGACGGAGAAGGTTCCTCCACCACTGCCCCCCAAAAACCATACACCCCCAAACCAAACCCACAACTCATGGAACAGCTTAAGCCTTTCCCATCAAATCAGGCTCACCGTTTTGTTGATTGCAAGTTAAAACTCCAGACTTTTCCCTTTTTTCAAAAAACTTTATTCCACTGCTATTACTTTGCAAAAGTTCTAGAGGCAGTTCCTATAGAAAGCCCTGCGTTTCCCCTGAGGCTGAATCACTGAAAGGAAACTTCTAGGAGCAGTGGGTATTTGGGACTGCACTTCCAAACGACAGCTATCGAGTCATTGGAAGCCGTTTCCGGTGCAGGAACCGCAGCTGGGGAATGAGGACTCTTTTCCACTCAGAAATAATGTGGGCAAAAAAAAAAAAAAAGGAAAGGAAAGGGGAAAAAAGAGGATGATTCAGCACTTGGAACTCCTCCCTGCTCAGGATATCAAAGTCAAGGGAAAACTGAACTGGAGGGAGTCGGAACAGCTCTGTGGCATTTTGCCGCTTATGCAGATGGCAGAACACAGGGAGGGACAAGGGATTTAGCTAAGGAACGGAAAAAGTCTTGGCTCCAGGCAATGGCTAAACCGAAATTACTGGGTTTTCTCTTTTCCTGAAAAAAGAAAGAAAGAAGGTACCAGTTTCTTCTCATGTTTTAAAATGCATCATGGTGCCTCTCATCACACACCCATTTCTCCAGTCCTCCCTGCCAAAGGGTGGATCTAAATTGTGCCACGCAATCCTGTTAATATGGATTTGGAGGCCACATTCACACTTTGCATTTAAAGCAGGAGCACGCCACTTTAAACAGTCATGGCTTCACAGAATCACAAAGCTGGAAGGGACACCAAGTCCAATCCAGTCCAATAATATTATTATATTATTATATTATTTATAACCCGCCCATCTGGCTGGGTTTCCCCAGCCACTCTGGGCGGCTTCCAACAAAAGATTAGAAATACATTAAAATATCAGTCATTAAAAACTTCCCTAAACAGGGCTGCCTTCAGATGTCTTCGAAACATCAAATAGTTGTTTGTTTCCTTGACATCTGATGGGAGGGTGTTCCACAGGGCGGGTGTCACTACCGAGAAGGCCCTCTGCCTGGTTCCCTGTAACCTCACTTCTTGCAGTTTCAAGTGCTATCAGCTGGTATTTCCTAAAAAAAAAAAATGATGAGAAAGAGAGAGTAAAATATTGCCTCTAATTTGCTTAAGAACAGTTGGCATATTAAATCACAACGTTTTGCCTTTTCTCTCCTCCTGCTCGGCTGCGCTTGGTCTCGTTCCAAGCCGGCTTCCTCTTTCTCCCTGCGTGGGCTGCTTGCTCCATTTACTCCCTGGCTGTCCTTGTCCTTCGGCTGTTGTTCTGCTTCCTTGTCGCATAATAACAGCTTATGAGGATCTATCATAAAGCAAATTACCGGCTGCGGGGTACAGTTGCTCAGCTGCGAAAGGATGGAAACTTCCTCACTGCTCTTGTTACCTGCAAGCGTTTAAAAATCTGAAGGAAACAAAACCACCAGCAGCAAACTGACCACACAGGGTGGGTGCAGCCCCACAAGTGTCCCTGTTTTCCAAGGACAGTACAGAAGCTGTCCCAGTTTCGATCCCAGAAGGTCCTGCTTTCCTTAGGACAGCCCTATTTTCATCAAAGAAATATTGGAGAGTATGATAGGACACCCATTTTCATTGGAGAAATGATAGAGGGTATGGAGTTAAGTGACCCCAGAGCCAAATGGAATTTTGCACTGTGAAATTCAGAGAAGGGTGAGTTTCGAAGAATGGCGGCATCTTTGTTTCATTTTTCTGGAAAGTATGAGCCTTCAATGGAAACTGAATCAAATTTCTATCTACCTATGTAGGAGAAGGGACGCGGGTGGTGCTGTGGTCTAAACCACAGGGCCTAGGACTTGCCAATCAAAAGGTTGGCGGTTCGAATCCCCAGGACAGGGTGAGCTCCCATTGCTCGGTCCCTGTTCCTGCCAACCTAGCAGTTCGAAAGCACGTCGAAGTGCAAGTAGATCAATAGATACCGTTCAGGCGGGAAGGTAAACGGTGTTTCTGTGCGCTGCTCTGGTTCACCAGAAGTGGCTTAGTCATGCTGGCCACATGACCCGGAAGCTGTACGCCGGCTCCCTCAGCCAATAAAGCGAGACGAGTGCCGCAACCCCAGAGTCGGTCACGACTGGATCTAATGGTCAGGGTCCCTTTACCTTTACCTTAAAGGTTGTATAGTTACTTATCTCTTTCTCTTGGGGGTTGGATAACTCCATACTCTCCAAGATGGTACACGGGTGGTGCTGTGCTCTAAACCACTGAGCCTCTTGGGCTTTCTGATCAGAAGGTCGGCCGGTCGAATCCCTGCAACGGAGTGAGCTCCCGTTGCTCTGTCCCAGCTTTTGTCAACCTAGCAGTTCAAAAGCACACCAGTGCAAATAGATAAATAGATACTGCTGTGGCAGGAACGTAAATGGCGTTTCCATGAGCTCTGGCTTCCATCACGGTGCCCCGTTGTGCCAGAAGCGGTTTAGTCCTGCTGGCCACTTGACCCAAAAAGATGTCTGTGGACAAACGCTGGCTCCCTCGGCCTGAAAGCGAGATGAGCGCTGCAACCCCATAGTCGCCTTTGACTGGACTTTTCGGTCCAGAGTCCTTCACCTTTTTTTACCTTTACCCTCCAACATTTATCTGAGGGAAATGGGGACATCCTATGGAAAAGCAGAACATCCCTTGATCAAATCAGAAACTGGGATGGCTTCTGTAAATCCAGGACTGTCCCTGGAAAATAGGGGCACTTGGTGGGTCTGAAATCATGGGAACCAAAATGACTGCAATAAAAAATGGGAAGATGGCGTTCAAGAAAATGGCATCCCAGCTTTTGGTTTCAGAATTTTGGAGGGTATGTCACCTCCATTCCAGATCCGGCTCCAATGCAGATTCTCTGTTTACAGGCGCAAGACGGTGTGGTGTGTTGAGCCTTAACAACTGAATTCATAGGCTGCACATGTTGGTTAACTTGACTCTATTATTAACGGTGTTCTGTGCAAATCCTTGGCAAGGATTTCGACCCAGACCTGCATCAGTTTCTCCCCAGGCCGAGGGCAGGCAGAAAGGATGGAGTCTGAAGCACGCAGCACACAGTTAATTCACTGTGCCTGAATACAACAGAAAGATTGTTTCCCTTCCAGCCAGGGGAGAGATGCTGTGCCATTAAAACCACAAATCTGCTGCCATTAAAATTCAATTTAGGACAGCATGCCGAAACCGATAGCAATGCTTGTGTTATTGCCGGATCTGGCATGTCCTGGCCAAAGCTGTGATGGTTATCTCTACACCGCCTTCCCCTGGGAGAGGAACAGAAGCTGTGTGTGTCTGGAGCAATTGATGGATCAGCCCTGAAACTTTCTCCTTTTTTTTTTAAGTGGGGGGAGAGATTCACAGTAGTTCCAGTGGAATCACACAGAGATTAAGAATCAGTGCTGGCTAATTGGAAAATAATTCTCAACAACAACAAAAAGCAATTTCCTTTCTAAAGCGCTTAGAACAACAGAGGAAGATAAGCATATATTATTTGAAACAAATGCTCCACAGTGCCCCATTAGCTGTAATTCATTGGTTTTGCACGGGGAGAGAAATGCTTTTCAATTAACCAACCTCACTTACATGAAATTAAGGGCTAGGTGTTCACAGGCTGATAAATCACCAGGGTGCCCATTGCTTTGGTGATAAGAAATGCCAGCGGCCCCCTTGCGAGCTGCTCCCATTTTGTGGATGAGTGGAAGAAAGGCGGCCTGCTCAGCAATCTTGCTTTCCAATTTCACAAGAGATGCTTGAAGTTGGTGGCGCCAGCCTAAAGAAAATAAGTCAAAGGATGGTGATATGGGAGGACGGGGAGGCAGAAGGGATGGCAGAAAAGAAAGTGAGCGACAAAGCTCTGGGCAATGTCCCTCTCCTCCCGCTTCCTGGTCTCAGCAGCCATCGCAGGTTGGCTTCACCCAATTTCCTCAACCATTCCAGACCCTCGATCATCTTGGTTGCCCTCCTCTGCATCCAGGGCTGGATTTGTCAGTGTTTGAAAAGGAAAAGGGTTCTGACCTCCTTTTTACTCCTTTGCCTAGTCCTCAGACCTTTGTTGTTGTTGTTTAGTCATTTAGTCGTGTCCGACTCTTCGTGACCCCATGGACCAGAGCACGCCAGGCACTCCTGTCTTCCACTGCCTCCCGCAGTTTGGTCAAACTCATGTTTGTAGCTTCGAGAACACTGTCCAACCATCTCGTTCTCTGTCGTCCCCTTCTCCTTGTGCCCTCCATCTTTCCCAACATCAGGGTCTTTTCCAGGGAGTTTTCTCTTCTCATGAGGTGGCCAAAGTATTGGAGCCTCAACTTCAGGATCTGTCCTTCCAGTGAGCACTCAGGGCTGATTTCCTTCAGAATGGATGGATTTGATCTTCTTGCAGTCCATGGGACTCTCAAGAGTCTTTGTAATCCTCAGACCTTAGTTGGCACAAAAGAGTCTTTGAGAAAGAGTATTCTTGCCGAGTATTGCTGCTTTTATCTTAAAAAGTCTTCTTCTCCAACCACGACCAACAGCTTTTACACACACCAAACGCAACCAGCTTTCTACCATCCAACCAACCCACACCCAACACCAACATTGACCACTCTATATATACAGGTCCAATTTGGTTAAAGGTTGCATGAGTCATTGTAGGCCGCTGACTCATACTGACTTAATTCTTTTAGCATTAAAGAAACAGCGGCCAAGTTTTAGCCGTGACAGGATTTAGGTTTCATGAGGCCCTAAGCTACTGAAGGTAAAGAGGCTCTTTATATGTCTAGCTGTCCTTTGTCAACAACAAATTGTCGCTGTTTTTTGTGTTGAATATATGCTATATAGTGATTTATGGACCTAATAGGTATCTAAAGCCATTTGCACATAACATAATACATCATAGGAGCCTACACAACACAAAACACTGTTGCTATATGTAGGTTTTATTTGTTTTTTATCTTATACAGTGGTACCTCAGTGTTACGGAAATTACGGCGGGGGGGGGCACATCTTTAAAGTTAAATATTACAAATATTATGCCTGAATATATCCTTTCAACTTGACAGCTCAGGGAAGTCACCTAGCTTTAAAAATAATATAGAATCATCTCCTTTCCCAGTTCCCCCCATTCCAAAGCTATTTTCCCCTTGCAAAAGGACTCCAGGAAGTTCTCATAGCTGACAATTGCTGGGCTCATTGTTAGCCAAAGGAAGCCAAATCTCATCACCTGACTCGCCTCAGGCTCCAGACATGCAAAGGAACTTCTATTGTACTTTTCGGAGGTGGATACTTAAGACATATTTGTTCATGCTAATCTTATACCTGAGTCTTGCCCTGCCATGTCTGCTTATGCTAATCTTGTACCAAGGACTTGTCTGGACATGTTTTCCAAGGTTGAACTAGTGTAACCCCTGTCTACCCCTCCCCTTTTGTGACATGTCAGTGATGTAGCAATGATGCTGTACGAACTGTATTCTGGGATATGGTGGGAAAGTTTTAAAGTCTTTGTCACCCCATCCCCGGGGTTCAAAATTTGCTCTTTGAACCTACTGTGCAATAAACTTTGATCTACAGCTATTTGCTCCGGTTGCCTGGACTTCTTCATTTATTTCCGCAGGGACCCGCGGGCTCTGCCCAACGAGCTGGGTGACTGAGCAGCCTCGCACCTAGATTTTTCCCTAACACTCAGGTTAAGTATTTAATTCGTTCCGGAGGTCTGTTCTTAACCTGAAACTGTTCTTACCTTAAGCACCACTTTAGCTAATGGGGCCTCCTGCTGCTGCCGCGCTGTGGAGCCCAATTTCTGTTCTTATCCTGAAGCAAAGTTCTTAACCTGAAGCACTATTTCTGGGTTAGTGAGGCTGTAACCTGAAGCGTATGTAACTTGAAGCGCATGTAACCTGAGGTACCACTGTATTTTGGAAATGTAAATCCAGGGTATTTTTTCTTTAAATTTTTGGGGCCCCCAAGAGAGTGGGGTCCTAAGCTATAGCTCATTTAGCTTATACATAAATCCGGCACTGTCTGCATCCATCCCAGCTTGTTGATATCCTTCTGAAATTTTGCTGCCCAGAACTCCTACCATTCAGCTTCATTGAATGTCAGTAAGTTCAACTGGTTGAGCAGGGAAGGGTAGAGTGGGGGTCTCCAGACTGTCACTGCTTTGCAGGAAGGTTTCAAGCCCATACCAGAAACTTAGGTTTGTTCAATGAAAGTGGGTTAAACTGCTCTGTTGCCCTGGAACAACTAATCCACTTTTTTATATAAAAAAAGACTTTTGTAGTTTGAAAGTGAAAGAGAAAGGCACTGAGAGGTGTGGAATGAGCGTATGATTGTTGGGGAGATGTATAAATGCCCCACGAGCAAATCAGCATTAATGCTCATTGTCGCATCACCGAAAGAAAAATCAGAATGAATGCTCACTAGAGACCTAGCATCGTCTAACATCTGTGTGAGCTTTGTGCAGGCGGATCAGGATGACTGCTAAGCAAACAGGGGGTGTGGAGGAGCCCGGAGAGAATGCGTTTCTCTGGGTTCTTTGTAGCAAACAATGTTTTCCACTGCTTCACAAATTAATTAGTGACTCTCCCTGGAATGTGTCAACTTCGCAATAGGCATTCAAAAATGTTTGCAAGCAAGACAATGGGGAAGGTACTCTCTTATCTCAGAGGGTTGCTGTTGTTGTTTAACGTAAATAGTGGCAGGAAAGGATGTGATCGTTCAGCAATGAGGCTGTTTTTGGAGGGGCGAGACATCCGACCCACCCCATTGCTAATCTTGATCTGGAGCTTTCAAGAGAGTTAGACAGAATGATAAAATGGAGGTGAAATAAAAAAGTTAAGGTCATATATATATATTTGTTGTTGTTGTTTAGTCATTTAGTCGTGTCCGACTCTTCAAGACCCCATGGACCAGAGCACGCCAGGCACTTCTGTCTTCCACTGCCTCCCGCAGTTTGGTCAAACTCATGCTGGTAGCTTCAAGAACACTATCCAACCATCTTGTCCTCTGTCATCCCCTTCTCCTTGTGCCCTCCATCTTTCCCAACATCAGGGTCTTTTCCAGGGAGTCTTCTCTTCTCATGAGTATTGGAGCATCAGCTTCAGGATCTGTCCTTCCAGTGAGCCCTCAGGGCTGATTTCCTTCAGAATGGATAGGTTTGATCTTCTTGCAGTCCATGGGACTCTCAAGAGTCTTCTCCAGCACCATAATTCAAAAGCATCAATTATTTGGCGATCAGCCTTCTTTATGGTCCAGCTCTCACTTCCATACATCACTACTGGGAAAACCATAGCTTTTACTATACGGACCTTTGTTGGCAAGGTGATGTCTCTAATATATATATATATATACACACACACACACACACATACACACACACACACACACACACACAGTCATACTTCAGGTTGAATGCGTTTCTGGTTGAGCGCGTTCGAGTTGCGCTCCGCAGCAACCTGGAAGTAACGGAGCGCGTTACTTCCGGGTTTCGCCGCTTGCGCATGCTCAAAATGATGTCATGCTCATGCGCAGAACCAGTGAAAAGCGACGTGCACATGCGCAGACATGCCATCGCTAGTTACGTTTGCTTCTAGATGCGAACGGGGCTCCAGAACGGATTCCATTCATATCTAGAGGTACCGCTGTATATATTAAATGTTCATAACTGCATATATAAACCACATGTCTGAAACCCCATAGAAAAAGTCCTGAAACCATTTTGTCCCTCCCAAATTGACCTCAAATATTTCTCTGCAAGGTCCAAGGAAAATGGAAAAGCCTCCCCATTGTCTTTTCGTTCACAAGTCCTGTCTTAAGGATATGTCTGTGTATGAATAGGGTGAGCCTGTGACCTGGCTCAGGAACTAAGTATTGGTCATTACGAAAGACTGGCCAGGCTCCCCAGGGTATCCAATCAAGTAACCATTAACAGGTCTGCTAGACAGGAGATAAACAACGCACTCAGATTTCTGTTGTAGACCGCCCTACAGGTATGATGTTTCTGGGGGGTGGTCTTGGACTCCAGGGCGGGCAATTTAAAATGTCTATATAAAGGAGGGCACACCTTTGTTCGGGGTCCTCCTCCTTTCCTGCCTGTGAGGGGAGCACCCTGTTGCAACAGTTTCAATAAAGATCAAGCTTATGAGCTGCTTTGCTTCTCAACATTCTCTGGTTGGCCTCTGTTATTTTCTCCGACCGATGGAGAACCTACAAAGCACTCTATAAGGGCTCTTGTGTTCCCCATAAGAGAATAAGGACAGGTTTTTGTTTATTGCAGAGGAAAACATTTATAATTTGGGCAGAGGGGAGTGCTTTAGGGTGCTGGGAGGGGAATATTTTGAACACAAAAGGCCTGCTCTTGAATGTGGTGAGAATTAAAGCATTTTAATGCATGGCAGGGGACTTTAAGAGCATTTGTTGCTGTTCCTTCATTGTGTCTCCTAACAAGAGCTTGCTGTATAAATGAAGAGGCTTGCAGTGCATCTGAGTGTGTGTTTTGTGTGTGTTTGTATGGCAAGTTTCAACTTTCAACACTTAAAATTCAGGACTCGGCTGCAGAGCTCTTTCAAACAGCCACAAAGAGCTTGCTCAGAATCCATCTCCCCTCCAAGGACCAAGGCCTCTTTGACCTCGTCCTCATTAGTAAAAGAGCCCAGTGCCACCACGCAAGGAAAAATGATGACAGAACATAGACCCTTTCCTGCAAACAGGGCTCCGGAAATGAAAAGCCTCGATAGCTAACTGTTACTGCTTTTTAACCAAGAATGCCAGCCAGCTAGGCATAGGGGCAGAATTTGTTCTGGTTCACCTTTTAATGTGAATCTCCCAGATTTGAAGGTTCGTAAAAGAACCGAAATGCAGCAAGCCTTTGAAATTCTCACTTCTCCAGATTTTGCAATGCAGTTCTTCAACCAAGTGTGCATTGTGCATATAAGGGAAGCATCTGCAACAATGCATATATTAGTTTTTCAAAAAAATAAAAATGCATAATATATGGGGAATTGCTTTAAAAATGTGCGTATGTTAGAGGAAACATGCTGGCAAATTTTCACAAGGAATGGAAGAATGTTCTGCATAGAAACCAGTAATTTTTAAATGTATTTTTTTTAAAAAAAATTATTTTCCGCCCTTCCTCCCAAAGGGTGACAAACATCCATATATTAAAACGCCACAATTTAAAATAAAACAAAACTGATTTTGAAATAATTTTAAAACACTCAAAAAACATTTTAAGGCACTTGGAATGTCTAAAAACATTTAAAAGCAAACAAATTCTCTCATAGTAAGTTTAAGGTTGCCGTGGCCAGTATGTATCAGCTGTCAAATGTCTGGGTAAAAAGGAATGTTTTTAAATTTCTCCTGAAAGTCAATAATGAGACAGACGCACGTCACCAGGGAGGGCATTACACAACTGGGAATCACCACCAAGAAGGCCATGTTACAGGTATGCAGACCAATCGAAGACTGCCGAGGGACCGCCATTTTCCTGCCTGATATAACAATGTTAATGTATAACATTATACATTAGGGACCGCCATTTTCCTGCCTGTTATAACAATGTTAATGTATGCTAGGTGTTGTATCATTCTATGGCGTTTGCCCTCCTAGGTGTATGACATGATACTGGGTTCATAAGGAAAGGGTTAACTAATTGTAAAATGACTAACCAATGGGAACCCAAGGGGAGGAGTTAGAGTTAGAGTTAGGGTGGTTGAGAAGTCAGTCTGGAGTTAGAGAAGAGACAGAGAGGATAAGTGTGGGCTGGGCTAGTCTGATATGAGAGAGCGAGAGAATCTGTTAAGAGGGTCAGCCAAACAGTTGATATAATCAGTCAGAAGGTATTAGGAAGGTATAGGCCGGTAAAGAAACTAAAGTTAAGAAACTGACAGGAATATTATCTGAGAAACCATACACTTGTTAATGCTTATAAAATAAACTTGTTTATTTGGTTCAATTTTAACAACTGTCTGGACTCAGTGTTTTACCCGAGAGTAACGGGTTGGTGGCAGCCGGGAAGCGAGCACAGTGGTGGCACAGGGATAGACCATTAAACGTCTGGGGACCCTGTGTGATCGCCACACATTCTAACTGTATTTTTTACAGACATGCTGCGGACTGCTTGAATGAAGGAGCCCTTGCATTTAAAATATATATCTTATCATGGCAATGTCAGGATTGTCAACTCGGAGCAGCGGGCAGAGAGAGCGCAGTCTGCCTTGTTGCTGTGCCTTTAACAGGGTTGATCTGCAAGAATCAGCAGGCGATGTTTTTTATAGCATGGTGCAAAACACGATAATCTGCTAATTACAAGTGCTGTGCTGAAACCTGCCCTCCAATTTCTCAAAATCTTTTTCCACCTGCAGGGCTGTCTTAAGCATATGCTGCGCTGAGGTGCAAAGATTTGCCCAGCACGCACACACACACACCCTGGTTGCCCAGTCCCAGGCACGCAGGAGGGCAGAGCTGGTCGGCCGCCTCAGCGTCTTGCTGGCTCAGTCACCCCCGAATACACGGCACAGAGCTGCCTGCAGCAGAAGAGCCTGCCACAGCACTCTGACCGGAAGGCAGGCTCTTCTCCAGACTCAATTCTCAAGCCCTGGACTCTCAGCCTGGAGCCCCTGAGAGCCTGGCACCCGGGTACCTCGCACTTCTAGCACCTGTGGGTAAGACGGCCCTGTCCACTTGCAAAAGACACATTTTTCTGCCTCTTTCTCTAGGAATTTATTTACGCTTTCTAGCGGGTGCAGCTTAATTTATCACCGATTAATGCCTGTGGTTATTGTGGGGCTCCACCCCACTCCAATTAAACATTTCTCCAACTATCTGCAGCCCCCCCAGCTGCCAGGACTTACTCCACGATATGCAGCATTCCTGCCTTTACAGGACAGCCCAGTCCAGGACGGCCTAGGTTTCCCAGGAAGCCAAGGCACCCAGGAAGGCTGCAGAGTGCAGACTACCAAAGAAATGGGATTGCAGAATGAAAAAATCAACATGCCCAACCACCCTGAATATTCGCTAAGTGCAACAAAATCCCGGCACCCCTCCCATAAGAATTTCATCCGTTTCCACCCTTCTTTTGATAGTTTTTCAAATGCAACTGCATGTCACTGTAGTAATTTAGGTCCTAGCCAAATTTGAAGTTAAATTCCATTTAACATAAAGACAAAATGCAAAGAGCAGCTGCCGGGTTACAACCGGGGGGGGGGGAGGGGGAGAGGAGAGATTTAACCCTTTCATCACCTCTTCCTTTATAGTCATAGAATCATAGAATTGTAAAGTTGGAAGGGATCATGAGAGTAATCTAGTCCAACCCCCTGCAATGCAGGAATCTTTCACCCAACATGGGGTTCAAACCCCAAGATGGGGTTCAAACCCACAACTCTGGAATATCAGAAAAGTCTCATGCTCTTCTGATTGAGCTATCCAGTCCTAGTGAAAGTCACTTATTTGAAGATAATAATAATAATAAAATTATTTATATCCCGCCCTCCCCAGCCAAAGCCGGGCTCAGAGCGGCTAACAACAGTAAAATAACACAACATTCTAAAATCATTTCATTATAAAATCAGTTCAAAACAAATTAATGGCAACCATTGGGCTAGAGTTCTGTGAGGATTGCCAAAGGAGGAGGTCAGGCTGTGCCCTGGCCAAAGGCCTGGTGGAACAGCTCTGTCTTGCAGGCCCTGTGGAAAGATGTCAAGTTCCACAGGGTCCTAGTCTCTTGTGACAGAGTGTTCCAGCAGATTGGAGCCACGGCCGAAAAAGCCCTGGCTCTGGTTGAGGCCAGCCTAACCTCCCTGTGGCCCGGGACCTCCAAGATGTTTTTGTTGGAAGACCGTAAGGTCCTCCGTGGGACATACCAGGAGAGGCGGTCCCGTAGGTACAAGGGTCCTAGGCCGTATAGGGCTTTAAAGATGCTATTTACACTAGGAGGAAATCTCTTGTTGGTGCCAATGGAAGCTGTCCTCTGTGCAAATAGCTTCAGGGGGGTCAATTTTTGTTAGGACTATGGCATGTGAGGAAATACTTGAATGCACAGGTTCACCTCAGGTGGCAAAATGAGACAGGCCGCTCAGAAGGGAATGTATCCCTCAGTCCTAGAAAAGCACCCATACCCTTGCTTTGAGCAGCTTTCACCAACCTGGTGCCCTCCACATATTTTGAACGACAGCACTCATCAGCCACAGACAGCACAGTCAAAACATCTGGAGGGAGCATGTCTGGGAAGGCTGCTACAGATGCTTCCATGGACCCTGGGGAACACGGGATCTGAACCACAGAGAACTTGAAACCAAGCCATGATGCGGTGGGTGGGTGGGTGGTATCCCGCCCACCCCCACCTCCCAACTCTAAAACACACATCCTGCAAGCGAGTGTGTTGGTCCTGAGACGAAGGCTGCTGGTTTCTGGTACCCTGGATGTGAGGAGATCGAGATGCATTGCATCAAGCCAGAGGCCAAGGGGATGTTGGATCCTGGCACCTGCGTAAAGTAAGTCTCTAGCTGGGAAACGGTTTTATTAGAAGTGGGAAGGGAAACGTCGATGTTTCGTTGGTGCATTTTTGAGCACTGCCTGGCTTCCAACTCCTCCGGTGACTCACACCCAATCCGCTCCTGCCGCCACCGCCAGGAAGAAATGGCGATTCAGTCAAGGAGCTCTTTTTTAAAAAGAAGGGGGAAAGCTAATAACAATCTAGAGTTGTGTTTGAAACAGACGCTTCTTAGAGGGCAGTCAAAATGCAAAGGTTTTGGCGCTGCATTTGTTTACAATTTAAACCTATAACCTGTCTCCTGTTCCTGTTGCCTTTCCACTTCCCCCTCTCTGTTTCTCCCCTTCCTGTGGGAGTTCACAGTTTTGGAATCCCATTCGTGCTTATGCTGTAAAGGGCCACGTTTATGGCACCGTGTGACACCAGCGTGGATGGCTATAAAAGGGGATTAGACAGATTTGTGTAGGGATAAAGGCTTTTGGTGGCTGTTCTAGCCATGATGCGCTAGCTATGCTCTCCCACCAACTACCAGATGCAGCAGTGGTTCTGAATACCAGTTTCTGGAAGCCACAGAAGAGGCAAATGTTCTTGAGCATGGGTAGGCAAACTAAGGCCCGGGGGCCGGATCCGGCCCAATCGCCTTCTAAATCTGGCCCGTGGACGGTCTGGGAATCAGCATGTTTTTACATGAGTAGAATGTGTGCTTTTATTTAAAATGCATCTCTGGGTTATTTGTGGGGCATAGGAATTAGTTCATATATTTTTTTTGCAAAATATAGTCCAGCCCCCCACAAGGTCTGAGGGACAGTGGACCGGTCCTCTGCTGAAAAAGTTTGCTGACCCCTGTTCTTGAGCTTGGGTTCTGCTTTTGGGTTTTCCTTGGGGGCACCTGGTTGGCCACTGTGAGAACAGGATGCTGGACTAGTTGGGGCATGGGCCTGATCCTGCAGGGGTCTTTTTCTGTTCTTAATGCTTGCAGCAGGATGGGTAATGGGATTTTTTTAAAAAAAATGATACGAACTCTGATAAAAGAAGTTAAATATATTGTAAATATTTCAGCTGTTTTTCCCCATGAGCAATCATGTGAATTACTCAGGAAGGTTTTATTGAGATTGTATCCAAAAGAGAACCAATATACAGTGGTACCTTGGGTTACAGACGCTTCAGGTTACAGACACCGCTAACCCAGAAATAGTACCTCAGGTTAAGAACTTTGCTTCAGAATGAGAACAGAAATCGTGCGGCGGCAGGAGGCCCCATTAGCTAAAGTGGTGCTTCAGGTTAAGAACAGTTTCAGCTTAAGAACTGACCTCCAGAATGAATTAAGTACGTAACCAGAGGTGCTACTGTAATTCTCTCTCTGAAGCTGAACAGGATTGGTTTCATGAAAGGCCAAACTTGATGTGCTAGGGATTTATGTCAGGTGATGAGTTCTAGCCCAATCGTCTGATATCTTAGATGTCTGTGTAGAATGATTTTGTTTTGGAGGATATTCCATTCCATGAATCCCAGTTGTATGGAGGTTGTCCTGGACTGCCTTGTAATGTTAGGAGACCTGAGTTCAGATAGTGGGCCAACAATGAGAAGTCTTTTTCAGTTTGTTCTTGGACAGTGTTTCTTTCGATGTGCTGAGCTGCTGGCAACTACATACCGAGATATCGTCTAACACTGTTAGAAGAGGGTTTAGTATAACCTTTGTCAAACTGGTGCCCTCCGGGGGAGAAATCCAACACTGGGCTCTTGCTATTATTCTATTATTTCAGCTTTCCAGGCTGAACCACTCCTCCCCTTTGCTATTTTGGGGGATCTCCTGACCCATCCTCAGAGCCCATTTGCAGGGTGCATGGGGCCAGGAGTGGGAGGGAAAGTCCCACTGGGCTAGTGAGACTTGCTGGGCTGGCTCCTGATATTTTGTACTGTAAATCCCATCAACCCTAGTCAATATGATGGGAGTTGTAGTCCAAAACCACCCAGAGAAGGCTGGCTCAGTAGTGGATGAATTTAGGAATTGAGAGCAGATCCTGGAGATAATTTCATTGTGTTGATCAGAATCCACTTCATTACTTGAGCAGGCAATTTGGAAAATGATCTCTACTGCCAAGTAAGGGCAAGTCGCAGAAAACATTGTTTGATTTGTGTAGAATTATACCTATTGTTTAATGTTGTAACATGGAAAAATCAGAAATAAAATATTTTTTTAAAAAAATGTAAGGGCAAGTTCAAGTTGTCCCTTTCCCCTATTTTGATCCTCTTGACATTTATTTAAGGATTTTTACTGTACTCTCCTGCCAAGAAAGGCTCCCATAAGGTCAATAACAGGCAATATAATAGGGCAAGAACTACCTAAAACAGGTGTGGAGGAACCTCAGACATGGGGGCCAAACATAGTCCTCCAGGCATCTCTCTCTCTGACCCCCAAGCCACACCCTCTTTTCCAGGCCACACCCTCTTTCCCCAAGCCACGCCTCTCCCTAACAATGCCTTACAACCTTCTTGAGTGTTTTTGCCTGAGTAGGTTGTGTCTTGGACCCCGGTTAATGCTTCTAACTTGTCTAGATGGAGAATAGGGAGGGGTGTGTGTGAATGAGTTGGAACTAGCCTAGGGTTCAAAGGTAAAGACTTGTATTTATTGCTCTGCTCACTTTTGCCTCTGGGCCCACCCACCATCCGCATGTGGGCCAAGGAAAGAATGGGTTCCCCATACCTATCTAAAAGGCACCACACAAAAGGATAAATGGATGGTGAGGGAAGAGGAAAACCATGCATTTCATACTTCTGCTGTAATTATTGTCAACAGCAATTATTTTGGTCAGGTGTCTCATCTGCCCTTGACTTTGGGAATAGCAGGAGTGTGGCTGTTGGGGGAAATCCCCAGTTCATGGGAAAAGAAGGGTTTAAGACATGGATAGGCAAATTAAGGCCTGGGGGGCTGGATCTGACCCAATCACCTTCTTAAACCGGCCCTTGGACGGTCCAGGAATCAGTGTGTTTTTACATGAGTAGAATGTGTGCTTTACTTTAAAATGCATCTCTGGGTTGATTGGTC
>JAXCMG010000020.1:25226543-25253298 GCA_034642415.1 Podarcis siculus | reverse complement strand
TTCTTCTTCTTCTTCTTCTTCTTCTTCTTCTTCTTCTTCTTCTTCTTCTTCTTCTTATGTCCACTGATAATAAGACAGTGCTGTTTAGGGTTTGGTTTTAGTTCACTTTCCCCCACCCCCCACCATACTTCTGCAAAGCTTAGGGTCCCCCCAAGCATATCAATGGCTCCCCCATACAGTGGTACCTTGGGTTAAGAACTTAATTCATTTTGGAGGTCTGTTCTTAACCTGAAGTACCACTTTAGCTAATGGGGCCTCCCACTGCCGCCGTGCTGCCGCCGTGCAATTTCTGTTCTCATCCTGAAGCAAAGTTCTTAACCCGAGGTACTATTTCTGGGTTAGCGGAGTCTGTAACCTGAAGCGTCTGTAACCTGAAGCATCTGTAACCCGAGGTACCACTGTATTTCTCAGTAGCCCTGTTTTAGTTATATAGCCATTGGCAGTCAGCACTTGAGTTTTCTATTAGAAGGAGTTACATATTACAAGCATATTTTTTCTCCCATTCCTTTTCCAGTGTGGAGATAACTCACATTTCCAACTGGGATCTAACCCAGCTGGAGGCAAAAAGAAAGGAATGGCAACATCAGCATCCAAAGTAGCTGTAACAGCAGACTGTTGGGTCAAAGTTCAGTTCCCAGGACCATCCTGTTGTTTGCTCTGTACAGCAAGGGATTCTGGTTCTTTGAAAAACATTTTCAAGCCCTCTGGAAACACCCGAGAGATGCTTTGTATCAGCCGAACTTCCCTAGATGCGCCTTTCCTGGACTTTCCCCTTGCATATCTTCCTAATGGCTTTTAAAATATAAATGTATCGATGCCTTTGCAGCCCTGCGCCTTAGATCAGTTTAGCCGAATGCCAATTCTTTGTGGCACAAAATCTCTACCGCTGTGATCCTGGGATTGCTTCCCCGCTGATCTGCAAAGGAGTAGCTAATGATGTTGGCGCTCTTCCTGGCTTGGCCTGAAGACGGAAACAGCAGATGGGCGGGAGGAGAAAATAGCTCGATGGCAGAAGCAGACGTTGGACACGATCCAAGACAGACTTGAGCACGCTTAAGCCCATTGAAATCGACGGGCTTATGCGTGCTTAACACTGCCTTGGATTGCGGCCATTGCAATTAGCCGGGAGGTGGGACTGAAACATTTGAGGTTCAACTCCTTGGAAGGCCACGGTGCCAAGCTACACATTAAGAAGGATCAGCTGATGCAATCGTCTGGGAAGTTGAGTCCTAGCTCTGGGTTCGCAGCAGTTTCTTAAGGGCCTAAGAACCTAGGTGAGGCACAAAGCAAAATTTAAACCAGCCAACTCTGCCTGCAGGTACACAGTCTAAAAATACACGCAGCTCCAAGATGGAACTTAGTTCTGCAAAGCACCTGAAAACAAGGGCGTCTTGTCTCAAAACAACATAGAGACTGGCTACATTCACAGCAGAGTTTATTCCATTTTCCCTGTTATGGTCTGCATTGCATTTGAGCTTTCACAGCAGGTAAAAGCCATTTCTAAAGCTATTTAGTTGCTTTAAATTGTTTTTAATGTTGCATTTCAAATTGTTTTTAATCTTGTGTTTTAATGTTGTAACACACACACACACCCTGGGTCCTTAGGGTGAAGGGTGGGTTCTTCATCTGATGAAGAATGCAAGTTTAGCACTCGTTTCCATGGTATTGGCTTCCGGGGGGGGGGATGTTTCAAATAATGTGGAAATTGCGTTATATTCCACTAGAGTTCCATGGTATTCTACTATAGTTCCAGAAGTGGTTGTAACATGGTGCAGAAGCTCGAATATAATGTCATGAAACACCATGAAATGGAATAAACTGAAGGCAGCTGGCATTCAACGGGTACCGATAAGCAGGGCTTGTAATAAATGATGGACAGGCAAGGAGAAGAGGCAGAGCAAAACCCGGTGAATCTTGTGCCTCTTGCTCCTCCCTGCCATGATCACAGGAAGTTTGCTCCTTCTCCTCCTCTTCGCTGCTATTGGCTTGCTTGTCAGGCAGAGAGAGCCAATCAGCAAAGAGGCGGTGGGAGCTATGGGTGTTCCTTCTGTCTACAGTCTCAAGGCTTTCTGTTTGAGAGCAAGAAGCAGAGGAGATCAAGCAGGTTTCGATGGTGAAGAGGAGAAGCAGGTCAAGGGGCCCCTTCCAGGCTGCGTCAGTGTTTTGCAGGAGGGATTCAAGTGCATAGCAGGAAATATTAGGTTTCACGCCACAAAAGTGAATTAAATTGCTTTGTCCACCCAAGCAGAACAAATCCACTTTGAAAGAGAACCTTACTTTGTGCAGTTAGTAGAGCGACAGGAAAATGCATTGCAAAAGTGAGGAATGAATGAGTGGTTGATGGCGGGAAATAGACAATGAGCTTTTTAAGAAGAGAGCATTAAGAAGAGTTAAGTGAAACTTGGTGAAACTAAGAATGTTTTGGTGCACCATGTTAGGAAAGCATTCTTTAGTTGCACTGGCTCCTGGTGGAGTATCGGGTCAGGTTCAAGGTGCTGGTTTTGACCTTTAAAGCCCTTTGTGGCTTAGGGCCCTCGTATTTACAGGACCGCCTCTCCTGGTATGTCCCACAGAGGACCTTAAGGTCCATGAATAACCATAGTTTAGAGGTCCCGGGCCCTAAGGAAGTCAGATTATCCTCCACCAGGGCCAGGGACTTCTCAGCTCCGACCTGGTGGAATGCTCTGTCCCATGAGACCAGGGCCCTGCAGGATTTAACTTCCTTCCGCAGGGCCTGTAAGACAGAGCTATTCCACCTGGCTTTCAATTTGAACTTAGCCTGATCTTTTATTCCCTTTCCTTCCCTCCCCTTTTTATGAAGATTACCCGCTCTGGGAACCCACAGCTAATTCTCCCCTGCTCTCCTCACTGGCCCAAGTGGGACTAATTTAGCCAGCTAGCCCTGGTGATCATCTAATGTTTATCGGATAGATTTCCCCCCTTAAATTGATTTTTGAATTCTGAATTTATTGTTATTCATGTTTCATACTGTATTTTATGCTGTTTTTTGTTGCATCAATTAAGTGTTTTAAATTTGTTGTTAGCCGCCCTGAGCCTGGTTTTCTTAACCGGGAAGGGCGGGGTATAAATAACAATTTATTATTATTATTATTATTATTATTATTATTATTAAGAAACAGATAAAAGTTCCTGGAAGCTTTAAAGAGGGTTCCAGAATTTTCTTTAGTGTGTAGTAGTGGCACCCTAGGATTGATTGGTGTCAGGTGGAGGTGCAAAAAAAGGGAGGAAGTTTCCGCATAAGGAAAGCACACACACACACACACACACACACACACTGTCAGCACGCACGCTGACAACAAGGTTGGAAGTAAGACAATGTGTGCTGCTGCTACTGTGAGTTTTGCTGTGTCAGGGTTGTTAATGACTGGACTGAGATTATACCGTGCTGAAGAGATAGAGGAGGAATGTAAATAGCTTGTATATAATAGTAACAGAAAGGCTCGTGCAACCAGTCAAGCAATAAAGAAGCTCTTGACTGTGAATTTGAGTATGACTCCTGTTCTTGTCCTCTGCCTCCGGGGAAAACTCTGCTGCAAGCAGTAAGGTTTTACCGAGGTTCCACCACACAAGCAGAAAAGCGCAGCAGAAGTGCGTGGGCAGTAACCTCTAATACACCAGTCAGCATGGGCTCAATTGGGATCACTTGTCTTGCATGAAGAATCTTAGGAGTGTGTGTAGGAAATCCATTTATTCCTTCCATTCCATCAGTAGTATCAAAACTCAACAAACACCATTGGTAGGCCCTCTCTGCTAAACCATTTTCTAGACCATTTGTTATCAACCAATCTATGCGGCCTTTGAAAGTACTTGTTATGTACTGAGTTGAATAGGATTCAGAATGCAGCAGTCTGATTGGTCCCAGAACAATAGGATCCAGAATGCAGCAGTCTGATTGGTCCCAGAACAATAGGATCCAGAATGCAGCAGTCTGATTGGTCCACAGAAGCCACCCAATCCAACTCCAGGTAGAAGTGAATCCACAACCTGATTGGCCTGCAGGAGAATCCTGGAATTAGCCAATCACGTGGGGCGCATTGTGTAAATAATGTATATAAAGCAAACATTTCGGGGGCATTCCTCACTACTATGAGCTGAATAAAGAGCATGAAATCCACACTCAACTCCGAGTATATTTCAGTACTTACATTTGACTTAATAATAATTGCTTTTAAAAAAGTTTTGTGGTTCTTTTGCTTGATGTTCGGCTGCCCAGAACTCCTTTGGGAGAAAGGACAGGATGCAAATAATAATTTAAAAACGCATCTTTAATCAATGCAAATCTGTGCTGCAGCTGCGATGGGAATATTGTGTACCGTTCTGCTCACCTTACCTCAAAAAGGATATTGTAGAATTAGAAAATATTCAGCAAAAGGGCAAGCAAAATGACCAAGCAGGTAGATATGTCTGTATGTGCAGCATTTGGGATGTTTTGTTTGGAGAAAGGGACGTGGGTGGCGCTGTGGTCAAAACCACAGAGCCTAGGGCTTGCCGATCAGAAGGTCGGCGGTTCGAATCCACGCAATGGGGTGAGCTCCCGTTGCTCGGTCCCTGCTCCTGCCCACCTAGCAGTTCAAAAGCACATCAAAGTGCAAGTAGATAAATAGGTACCGCTCTGGCGGGAAGGTAAACGGCATTTCCGTGCGCTGCCCTGGTTCGCCAGAAGCAGCTTAGTCATGCTGGCCACATGACCCGGAAGCTGTACACCGGCTCCCTCAGCCAGTAAAGTGAGATGAGCGCTGCAACCCCAAAGTCAGCCACGACTGGACCTAATGGTCAGGGGTCCCTTTACCTTTACCTTTTTACCCAAGCTTTTATCAAGCAAATCAGGATGAATGTAGGATGAATGTTCATGGCTTAATAGCTGAGGTCCAGCGCCGAAGGCCTTCTGGCGGTTCCCTCACTGCGAGCAGCAAAGCTACAGGGAACCAGGCAGAGGGCCTTCTCGGTGGTGGCGCCCACCCTGTAGAATGCCCTCCAATCAGATGTCAAAGAGATAAACAACTACCTGACATTTAGAAGACATCTGAAGGCAGCCCTGTTCAAGGAAGTTTTTAATGTGTGACATTTTAAGGTATTTTTAATCTTTATTGGAAGCCGCCCAGAGTGGCTGGGGAGACCCAGCCAGATAGGTGGGGTACAAATAATAAATTATTATTATTATATTATATTATAAAGAAGGCTGATCACTGAAGAATTGATGCTTTTGAATTATGGTGCTGGAGGAGACTCTGGAGAGTCCCATGGACTGCAAGAAGATCAAATCTCTCCATTCTGAAGGAAATCAGCCCTGAGTGCTCACTGGAAGGACAGATCCTGAAGCTGAGGCTCCAATACTTTGGCCACCTCATGAGAAGAGAAGACTCTCTGGAAAAGACCCTGTTGGGAAAGATGCAGGGCACAAGGAGAAGTGGACGACAGAGGACGAGATGGTTGGACAGTGTTCTCCAAGCTACCAGCATGAGTTTGACCAAACTGCGGGAGGCAGTGGAAGACAGGAGTGCCTGGCGTGCTCTGGTCCATGGGGTCACAAAGAGTCGGACACGACTAAACGATTAAACAACAACAACATATTATTATATTATTCTAATAGGCTCCCTGCAAACAAATCAGAACAAATACTGAGCTGAGTCAGTCCTAATCTAACTTCTGCAGCAGCTTTGTGCAAACAAATCAGGATGGATGCTCAATAAGTAGGTCAAGAGGAGGAGCCCTAGATTGTGTTATGCGTCATGGAGGTAAATGGAGACAAGGCTGCTCTTTTTCAGCCTTGCGTTTTTGATCAAATTTACCTCTGCTCTGAATCCGTAAAGAAAACGAGAAGAAATGAAAAAAATCGTGCTGGAACGCAGAGCACTAGAAGTCAATAAACAGACACCAGGCAAATGAGGAGAAATGAGAAAGAATAAGAGGAGGAGGAGGAGGAGGATTTTTATATTTTTTTAATCTATCTTGGACAAATTTAATTTTAGAAAAAGAGCAGTCATCCTTGAAGAAATGGCAGAAAGGCACGCCGAGAGGCTGGCAATAACAGATGGAGAAAGAAGTGAGCCTCTTCCAACGCAATTTTGGGGCTTCGTGGATGGATTTCTTAACGCAATCAGGAGAACGCCTCCATGTTGCAATATTCCATGGGGATTAGTCATCGCTGCAAAGATGACTTTGTCAACGGGATCTGAGTCAAGTGTAATATTCTGCCCATGGCTTCAACAGAGAAGTGTCTCCGTCCCTGTGTAACATGAGGCATTGACATAATCTCTTATTTAAAGTCAATTCACGAGGTCCAAACATTCCCCTCAGTGAGGACATTAAAAACCACCTAGACCTGAGGGCACCAACATCTAACAACTCCCGTCCTCCTTGGCCATCAGCCATCCTGGCTGGGGGTGATGGGAATTGTAGGTCAATTACAGCCAGAGGGCACCACTTTGGCTACAACCAGAGGTTATAACCATGTCTTGCTAATAAATATGCAACTGCAAAAGAGCACCCTACGGAACATTGAAACCTTTTTCTTAAAAATAAAAAAATATTCTTACAGGGAACGCACAACTTCATTAAATGTAATAAATGTTTTATTATGTTTTTATGTATATTGGAAGCCTCCCAGAGTGGCTGGGGCAACCCAGTCAGATGGTCAGGGTATAAATAACATTATTATTATTATTATTATTATTATTATTATTATTATTATTATTATTAAATAGGATGTCCCCACTTTCATCTGAGAAATGTTGGATAACACCTGGAATGCAAGAGATTGCCGATCCCTGAAGAAGAAGAAGAGGAGGAGGAGGAGGAGGAGGAGGGGGAGGAGTTTGGATTTGATACAGTTGTACCTCGGGTTACAAACACTTCAGGTTACATACGCTTCAGGTTACAGACTCCGCTAACCCAGAAATAGTACTTCGGGTCAAGAACTTTGCTTCCGGATGAGAACAGAAATCGTGCAGCAGCGGCACGGCAGCAGCGGGAAGCCCCATTAGCTAAAGTGGTACCTCAGATTAAGAACAGTTTCAGGTTAAGAACAGACCTCCAGAATGAATTAAGCTCTTAACCCGAGGTACCACTGTATCCCGCTTTATCACAAAGGAGTCTCAAAGCGGCTAACAATCTCCTTTCCCTTCCTCCCCCACAACAAACACTCTGTGAGGTGAGTGGGGCTGAGAGACTTCAGAGAAGTGTGACTAGCCCAAGGTCACCCAGCAGCTGCATGTGGAGGAGCAGGGAAGCGAACCTGGTTCACCAGATTACGAGTCCACCGCTCTTAACCACTACACCACACTGGCTCTCAGTAGTATCAATTCTGACTGACTGCGACTCTCTCAGACCTCTGGCAGAAATCTGCCCCAGTCTGGGTGCTTAAGATATTGGAGATGGTACAGTCTGAACTCGGAACCTTCTGCACCCAAACCATGAACTCTGCTATTGAGGTCCTGCTCCCTAACTGGAAAGGTGTAGCAAAGGGATCAGCAAACTTTTTCAGCAGGGGGCCGGTCCACTGTCCCTCAGACCTTGGGGGTGGAAATGAACAAATTCCTATGCCCCACAAATAATCCAGAGATGCATTTTAAATAAAAGCACAAATTCTACTCATGTAAAAACACGCTGATTCCCAGACCGTCCATGGGCCAGATTTAGGAGGTGATTGGGCTGGATCCGTCCCCCGGGCCTTAGTTTGCCTACCCATGGTGTAGCATTTTTTTGGATTAAGACTGCGATTCTGCAAGGAGTCACCCATTGGTGTTGCTATGAGTCCTCCTAAATCCATCTCCTCATCTAATAATCCTGACAAGTCCATTTTTATTATCAGGAGATCTCTAGGCACCGTTAGCTTTTTACATTCCATTAAACACAACATTTTGGGACTCGGAAGTGTTTGAAATTTGCTGACGTTTCTTCCTTTCGGAGAAAAAAGTCCCCTCTTACTCTGCGTATACTGTACGTTTATGTAACCGTGCCAGAAACACATGTTTTCCATTAGTTCTGCTCATCTCAACAGATTTGTCTTCAATAACAAACTTTTAAAGAACACTGCAGTTTTTAAAAACAGCAACAGCAAACCTTGCTCTGCAGACGTTGCTAGCTACCGATTCTGACATCTCTCATAGATTACAGTTCAAATGAGAAAATTGGGTCACCGTCCCCAAAACTGGAGTGTCACATCAGCCTTTGCAATACAGATGTGTCTTTTTTTAAGATAAATGTAAACAGATGATCTGCGTTAAAAAAAATGGAAGCATCTCCTAGACTCCCGCATACAATTTTCCATTTGTTGCTCTTGTGTTCCAAGCCCAGCTCATGTGAAGGAATGTCAGTGAACAAATGAAGGCCAGGATTCTGGCATCAATCCTGCCTCCCTTTGGCTCCTTGTTCTCTCTTGATACTTTTGTTTTTCAAGCCCTTTCTTCCCTGCAGGCTCAGGACTTCTCAGGGGGAGGAAAATAGCTGGGATTTTTTACAGCACTGGGTCTTTTCCAGCAAGGCAGTCTTGCTAAAGGGGGCCAATTCTAAAGAGGCCAAATTCAGACAGGCAGTCAAAGGCATAGCAGGAGAGAAAGAGGCAACAGGACTGCATGCCCACAGAAGGAAAACAAAGGAGAACCTGCAAGGACAAGAAAGGAGACCTGACCTACAGCCAGGAAGTGCTTTATTGCATAGGCTGAGGTCTGGTCTACAAATACAGCAAAATGTTAAGTTGTGGGTTGAACATATCAGACGACACAGCGATTCTTCAAACAGCTCTTGTTTATTCACAGGCCAGAACTGAACTGAAGGCTTCAGCCAGCCTGCTTATATAGAGCTCCACTACAACGCAACTGTAACCACTTTCTGTAACTAGCCAATCACTGAACGTCACTTTCAATTCCTTATTTGCATATGTGGACCTGAGTGAAAACTATCTACAGTATCCCCCTGCTGGCCCAGGGTGAGAACTTCAGTACATAACACAAAACAAGGTTGTAAAATGCACGAGAGTCTTGATCTCCGGGTCGTAGGTTTGAACCCCATGATGGACGAAATATTCCTGCACCGCAGGGAGTTGGACGAGATGATCCTTGTGGTCCCTTACAACTGTGCAATTCTATGATTCTGATGTAGGTCCATGAATAATCATAGTTTAGAGGTCCCGGGCCTTAAGGAAGTCAGATTATCCTCCACCAGGGCCAGGGCCTTCTCTGTGATGGCTCCAACCTGGTGGAATGCTCTGTCCCATGAGACCAGGGCCCTGCAGGATGTAACTTCCTTCTGCAGGGCCTGTAAGAGAGAGCTGTTCCGCCTGGCTTTCAATTTGAACCAGGCCTGATCTTTTGTTCCCCTTCTCTTCCCTCCCCATCCCCTTTTTATGAAGATTACCCATTCTGGGATCCCACAGCTAATTCTCCCCTGGTCTCCTCGCTGGCCCAAATAGGACTAATTTAGCCAGCTAGCCCTGGTGATCATCTAATGTTTATTGGATGGATTTCCCCCCTAAATTGATTTTTGAATTCTGAATTTATTGTTATTCACGTTTTATACTGTATTTTATGCTGTTTTTTGTTGCATCAATTAAGTGTTTAAATCTGTTGTTAGCCGCCGTGAGCCCAGTTTTCTGAACCGGGAAGGGCGGGGTATAAATAAAAATTTATTATTAAACAAAACCTGCTCCTTTTCCCTTATGGGTTATCCAAGAGTCTGTATAGAGTCCTTAAGTGGGTCCCTTTCAGTAGGAGAAAATAACAGAGGCCAACCAGAGAATATTGAGAAGCAAAGCAGTTTAGTAATCCTGATCTTTATTAAACTGTTGCAACAGGCTCCTCACTCACCACACGCAGGAGGGAGGAGCAACCCAGAACCATGGTGCACAAGCCCTTATAAAGACTTTTGAAATTGTACGCCCTGTAGCTCAAGACCACCCCAGAAACATCATACATACATCATACATACAACAGAAATCCTGTCTGCCAGGATACCTGACAATGGCCAGTGATTGGTTACTTGGGCAGCCCGGCCATTCTTTTGTGATGGTAAATACTTTTCCTGAATCCAGGTCACGGGCTCACCCCATTCATACACAAAGATGCCCTAAAGACAGGTAAGCACAAGACAATGGAGAGGCTTTCCCATGTCCTTCCTCCTTGCAGAGAAACATTTGAAGTCAATTTGGGAGAGTCAAAATGGTTTTAGGATTGTTCTCCTGCACCATTTCAGACATGTGGTTTACATGTACTTATATATGTGTTTGCCTTCTAAATTTATGAACATTTAATTTATATAAAGGTAAAGGGACCCCTGGCATGCTCTGTTCCATGGGGTCATGAAGAGTTGGACACGACTAAACGACTAAACAAAAAGGGACCCCTGACCATTAGGTCCAATCGTGGCCGACTCTGGGGTTGTGGCTCTCATCTTGCTTTACTGGCCAAGGAAGCCGGCGTACAGCTTCCAGGTCATGTGGCCAGCATGACTAAGCCGCTTCTGGCGAACCAGAGCAGTGCACGGAAACGCCATTTACCTCCCCACCGGAGCGGTACCTACTTGCACTTTGATGTGCTTTCGAACTGCTAGGTTGGCAGGAGCAGGGATCGAGCAGCGGGAGCTCACCCCGTCATGGGGATTCGAACCGCCAAACTTCTGATTGGCAAGTCCTAGGCTCTGTGGTTTAACCCACAGTGCCACCCGCGTTCCTTAAATTTATATATTTGAGACCTTAAATTCTTATAACAATTCTATGAAACTGGACGGAGCCAACACCAACTGAAGACAAGTGATCACGTTTTTCAATGGTCCCTGATGCCCATAGGGTGGGGTGCAAATCTAATTACAGTCATACCTCATGTTATGTTTGCTTCATGTTATGTTTTTTCAGGTTGCGTCCTGCGACGACCTGGTAGTACCGGAAAGGGTTACTTCCGGGTTTCGTCACTCGCGCATGCGCAGTAGCACCAAATCATGCTACACATATGCACACAAGCGCCAAATCATGCCACGCACCTGCACAGATACAGTGCTTCAGGTTGCGGGCTTTTCGTGTTGTGAACGGGCCTCCGGAATGGATCCCATTCGCAACCAGAGGTACCACTGTATTATCATCATCCTACAAAAGAGAGAACCAATGCGGAAGACAAAGGGCCGGGCTACAGATATTTCCCTCCTGATGCCCTAGATTTCGGTTTGCAAGGTGCTTGCTTGCAACCACTACTGGGATGCCTGGGGAAAACATCCCAGCTAGCTTGTAGGGGCTGCTGTCAAGGGATGTCCCCCAATGCAAAAAGTTCACGGCTTGTTGTTGTTGTTTAGTCATTTAGTCATGTCCGACTCTTTGTGACTCCATGGACCAGAGCACACCAGGCACTCCTGTCTTCCACTGCCTCCCGCAGTTTGGTCAAACTCATGTTAGTAGCTTCGAGAACACTATCCAACCATCTCGTTCTCTGTCGTCCCCTTCTCCTTGTGCCCTCCATCTTTCCCAACATCAGGGTCTTTTCCAGGGCGTCTTCTCTTCTCATGAGGTGGCCAAAGTATTGGAGCCTCAGCTTCAGAATCTGTCCTTCCAGTGAGCACTCAGGGCTGATTTCCTTCAGAATGGAGAGGTTTGATCTTCTTGCAGTCCATGGGACTCTCAAGAGTCTCCTCCAGCACCAGAATTCAAAAGCATCAATTCTTTGGCGATCAGCCTTCTTTATGGTCCAGCTCTCACTTCCATACATCACTACTGGGAAAACCATAGCTATAACTATGTAGTTCCCGGCTACCTGGGTCAAAATGCCTGGGATGACCTGATGCTCTGGCTTTCCACGTCTGTCTGTGCCAGTGCTCCTCCTGGCTGAGTCCCCTGCTCCAGTGTCAATGCTAATTAGAAATGATGTTCCTCTCCTTCCTCCTTGCTCCAGGCATGTGCCCTGTCACGGACAGAGTTATGTCATCCTCAGCATAACACCCAGCAGTGTTTGCAACCTTCAAGGGGCACCAGCTGCTGGCATGGGCCGTGGCGCTCGGCATGACCGCAGCACCAGCTGCTGAGCAGAAGCATCTGTGCAAGATGCAGCGCAGAGACGGGGGCCACATGCCTGCCCCAAACTCATTTCATTTCGGGGGGGGGGGAGGCAGAGACGAGCAGAAAACTCTCAGCAAAGCAGAGCACTTCGTGTGCAAAAGGAGATGTAAAAAGTCATCCGCAGCAACCTCTGGAGGCAACTCCTCCAGTTTGTTCTGTTGTGATTCATTACGGTTTGTTTGTTTTTAGAGATATTTTCCTGGTCTTGCCATCTTATTGACGCATTCAGAAGTCTATAATAACTTTTCCGAACTGGAAACAATCTTTTCTCTCCTTAGCTTGTTTGCATTTTGGCTCAATTCATTATCTCATTGGTTAGTACAGTGGACACTCGGGTTGCGAACATGAACCGTGTGGGATGCACGTTCGCAACCCGCAGTGTTCGCAACCCGCGTCTGCGCATTTGCGCACGCGTGGGTTGCGATTCGGCGCTTCTGCACATGCGCAAACCGCAATTTGTAATTATAATTTGACTGGACCTAGCTTTCCTTTAAGGAATCTCTTTCCACCAAAGTACAGCTTCTAAAATAAAAAACGCTCTCAGATCCAATGAGCTTGCAGGTGCTAACAGAGTGCTAAAAGGCATTCTGATTTTTCTTGGCACAAACAGGAATATTTCATCCCTTGCTATCTACAGGAGTTTAATCCCAAGAAGCCAGGGCAGATGGACCCACAGTAGGAAGCAATTAGCTGATAAAGCAGGGGCAGAAATTCAGAGCTAGAATAAGTAATCTGTTGGTTGATTGGTTGTTTTCTCTGCCCTCTTGTTTCCCCTAGTTTCTCTCCAGGCAGGATAAAATAGCTTTCCGGTGTTCAATATGGGGTGGGTTTTAAAGGAAGGGATAATCAGGGCTGATGCATTTTAACGAGAAGCTACCAAATTTGCCCCCCCCTTAAACAATTTTATTGGAGGTTTTTAAACCTACTGAGCACTAAAATCCAAACACATTAATGAAAAGATAATAAAACTCAGTATATAAAAAAGAAAACTAATGAAAGAGAAAGAAAACGTTAAAAAGAGAAAGAAGAACAAAGGGAAAATAACTAAGGTAATAGGAAAAAAATAGATCTCTGGCCTCCCTATCTGACAATTATATGTAGTAGTAGTAGTAGTAGTAATAATAATAATAATAATAATAATAATAATAATAATAAAAAATAATTTTATTATCATACCCTGCCTATCTGACTGGGTTTCCCCAGCTACTCTGGGTGGCTCCCAACAGAATATTAAAAACAAAACAAAAATCAGACATTAAAAACTTCCCTTAAAGAAGGGTAACCACAATTATTCAAAGTGTGTCCCCTTTGAACCAATATGGAAACTGAAACAGGATTATGCTTTGATAAATTGCACTTCTACAAATTTCAAGATGCATTACTGAAGCTAAACAATGTGTTCAAAAAATGCATGTGGAGGGGGAGGGTACATAAAAAGAGTTTGCAGGATCAGGTCAGTGTCCCATCTAGTCCAACATCCTGTTCTCACAGTGGCCAACCAGATACTAGTGGAAAAACCTGCAAGCAGGATTCGAAAACAAGATCCCTCTGCCCTCCTTTGGTCTCCCAGCACCTTTGGGTGATAATAACACAACAACGCATTATATTGGTGGGGGGATGCTTGCAAAAATGTGAATAACAAAACTGCATAGAAAAATGCATAGATTAGGAGAAATTCGCACGAAAATGCCCACGATTTCCCATGTTGTTGTTTTTCCTTTTCAATTTAGGAATTCCTTTTGATTTTTATAAATGAACTTAAGACTGGGAAAGTGAGGAATGGAGAAACTGAAACTGGTGGATTTGTCCGTCTTTATTCCATTCTAGGGCGGCACGGAAGTGCCCAAGAGACCTGCGAAATCGTTTGCAAATCAACAGTCCTTGCACGTTGCAAATTTACCTATTACCAAAAAAAATGTTAAAAGTCTGTCTCATGTTTCCGGGCTCCTCCATGAATGCCCATTGTGTATCTTGCCAGCAATGGCTGCAGCTGCTCCCAGTTCTGGAGAGAGGGGCAGGATTGTCGTGTGGAGCAAACAGGAAGGATGTTTCCATGTGCAGGAGTACATGATGGAGCGCATGAAGGCTCTGAGTCCAAAACCGGGCATTATAGAAGCCAGGTGTCTCCTGCTGATAACAACAGCCTTTTCCCCCCAGGTAATATTTAGTGGTGCAGAATGCATGTCTTCGGTGTGCATTCCTTCCAGTACTGCAAGCAGCAGGAGGGAAATTCATAATACGGTGGTACCTTGTGCTAAGATAAGTACAGTGGTACCTCAGGTTAAGTACTTAATTTGTTCCGGAGGTCCGTTCTTAACCTGAAACTGTTCTTAACCTGAAGCACCACTTTAGCTAATGGGGCCTCCCACTGCCGCCTCGCTGCCGGAGCACGATTTCTGTTCTCATCCTGAAGCAAACTTCTTAACCCGAGGTACTATTTCTGAGTTAGCGGAGTCTGTAACCTGAAGTGTCTGTAACCCGAGGTACCACTGTAGAAAGGTTTCTTCTTCAAAAAAAATATTATGGGCCACTTTTCATTGTTTTAGGTGAGGGAATCCAGAACGCTGCAAACAAATGCAAAGTGTTGAGTACATAAAGCCAAGTTTGTTTGTTTGTTAATGCATCAATTAAGAATGCAACAGCAGCAGAATTAAATCAACCCGCTCAAAGGCTGCTAGGAAAAGATGAATTTTCAAGGGATGTCCTTTTGCTTTGTTTCTGTTCCTAAAACAGTACATCTGTTTGCAGCCTGGGGCTCCTTGCGAAGGCAGGACAAAAATTCGATAAGTAAATAAATAAATAAAATTGGGCCGCCATGCATGAGTGGGGGGGGGGGGCAACCTCCATGAAATCCAAATCATTCCGAGATCTTATCAGCTGGGAGGACTCGTACGTTTGCATCATTTGCAAAGGATGTAGGATTCATCTTTTCCTTGCCCAAAAACATGGCTTGCCTTGGTGCAGAATTTCTGCAGCAGGAGGGGAGGATTTAGCAGCGAGCCCACAGAAGCCTGCCTCTGTGTTTTGTTTTTACTGTGAAACGTTGCACAGGACCAGACTGCTAATCGGGTTAACAAATGCACAGCGCTGCCTTTAAAGGCACCCTTGTTACATGCCATTTCCGTTGTGTTTTTCTGAATGAGCTCTGGGCAAGGGGGGGAGGGACAAAACCACTGGCACATTCATTGCCCTGATACCGGAACTCCGACGGAGTTTGGTGTGTATAAGGGACCCCCCTCCCACCCTTTGCTTTCGTTCTGGGAAAAGGAGAACCAGCAGGAATGAGGCCTCCAGGAAGCCTCCTTGATTGCTCATTTGGAAGAAAGTAGCAAGAAGGGGCTCAGCGCTGAAAGCCAGCCTGCAAAGCGACATTGTTCGAAACCCAGCAAGGAGCCCTTAAGCGCCTTAAGTGCCGAATATTGCGACTGAAAACTCTGTTTATGCAATAACGGGGCTGTCAGTGTTTACGCTGCCTCTCCCTATGCATTTTTAGTCAATTCTGCGAGAGTTTGCCAACCACCCTAGCGCGTTGTTGTGAAACCCAGCATCTAGAGTCACACGGCACATTTGGAATTTGGCTTTCCATCGCTGTGTAGGTTAGGTGGGGGAAAGAGTGTGCAGAAATCGAGAAGCGGGTGGGAACATCTGTCAGGCGAGGGAGTCCATCTCTGCTCTGCTTAGTCTCTGTGCTCCGAGGGAAGATTATGCATGCTATATTAATGCAGTGCATAGCAATTTTCCTTTTACATGGGATTTAAATGTGTGTGTGTGTTAAGGATTGAGAGGGGAAAGGAGAGAGACAAAGAGCAGGCTGAAATTGCCAGTACAAGAACATCCTGATAGAAAGTTCAGCCCTAACATGCAGTAAACAACTAGGTCATGCTCTCTCCAGATTTCGCAATGTAAAGGCGACCTTGGTCTGGCTGCGCATCTTCATGCAGAAGCAAAGAAAGGGCAGAATTGGGTGCCAAATTCAGCACCCAGAAATACTGCCCAGCATCTCTGCTTCCCAGTAGCTGACCAGATGCTCTCAGAAATGCCGTAAGTGGCAGGAAGGATGGAGATAGCGGTCCCCAGCATGCATGGGCCGCTGTCAAGTACAGGAGTTCCCCTTCTCCCTTCTCACCGATAAGAACTAACGAGCATTTGGTAGATCTATAGTCCTTTTATTACAGCGCTATGCTGCAAGCACAAACAGGCAAACCTCTGCAAGGATATCAGTTGCCTACTCTGACTCCTCCCCCTGACTTCCTCAGCAAGAAGTGCACCAGCGGGAGGTCCCGTCCCCCCAGCCCGTGTCTCCTTTTTTCTCTGACACACTTGGACCTCTGAGTTTGGGGGGAGGGGAGGGGTTTCCCCCCCCCACTCTCAACTGATGTATTGCCCAGCTGCTCCCTCCCTTCTGGTTGCTTAGCTGCTATCTCATAGCTGTCTACCTCCTCTCTCAACTAAGCAGCTTCTATGTCTGCTTATCTCTCTGATTCTGGAAATGCTGGAAATGGGGGGGGAATACTCCCCCTCCTCTTCTGTTAGGAGCTGATCTCCCTGTGATTGCATTCCCCAGTCTTCCGATCCAGACCAGCCCCCGACAGCCTCAGAGATATAGTGCCCCTAAGCATGGAGGTTCTCCTTTTTTTATTTAATTGCTGTGTCCAGAGGAGGAGGATAAAGACAGAGGGGAGTCTGGAGGCTAAAACTTATGAGGAAAACGCATGGGAACGATTGTGGAATAGGGATATAAAATTTACAGCATGTTATGGTCTAAGAGAAAATGATATGAAAATGATATATTGATGGTATCTAAGAATTGATGCTTTTGAATTATGGTGCTGGAGGAGACTCGTGAGAGTCCCATGGACTGCAAGAAAATCAAACCTATCCATTCTGAAGGAAATCAGCCCTGAGTGCTCACTGGAAGGACAGATCCTGAAGCTGAGGCTCCAATACTTTGGCCACCTCATGAGAAGAGAAGACTCCCTGGAAAAGACCATGATGCTGGGAAAGATTGAGGGCACAAGGAGAAGGGGACGACAGAGGACAAGATGGTTGGACAGTGTTCTCAAAGCTACCAGCATGAGTTTGACCAAACTGCGGGAGACAGTGGAAGACAGGAGTGCCTGACTTTGATCCTGGTGATGGGAGAAAGGCTTTGTGCTGGCTATCAGGCAATGGCTTGTTCCATTTGCCATGCCCCACCCTCCAAGATAGTGGCATAGCGTGGGTTGCAAGTACCCAGGGCTGCGTGGAGGGATGGGGTGGGTGAGAGGGAGGAAGATAAACAGGCCTAGCAGCATCTGTGTCACCCAGGAAATTGGAGCCACAGAGATAAGAAGAGACATTCCATTGTCTGGAGACAAATGGCCTCGGTCCAGTATACCTGAAGGAGCGTCTCCACCTTCATCATACTGCCCGGACACTGAGGTCCAGCACCAATGGCCTTCTGGCAGTTCCCTCGCTGTGAGAAGCCAAGTTACAGGGAACCAGGCAGTGGCCTTCTCGGTAGTGGCACCCATCCTGTGGAACACCCTTCCACCAGATGTCAAATAGATAAATAACTACCAAACTTTTAGAAGACATCTGAATGCAGCCCTGTTTAGGGAAGCTTTTAATGTTTAATAGGTTATTGTATTTTAGTGTTTTGTTGGAAGCTGCCCAGAGTGGCTGGGGAAACCCAGCCAGATGGGCGGGGTATAAATAATAAATTATATTATTATTATTATTATTATTATTATTATTATTATTATTATTATTATCACTTCCTGGTTCACATGAAGAAGCCATTTTCAATGGAGACCTACAATGGAAGTGTGCAGCAGTAATGGGGCAGCATCTGGTGTTGAAATTTTGCACCCCTAACAATTTTGTGCCCGGGGCAACTTCCCTTGTGGGCCCCCCCCCCCCCAATGCTACACCACTGCTCCAGCACTAGGAATCTTCACAAAGGAATTGTTGCATTACGTGTATTTTAATGAATTGAATCAAGTGGGAGGCTATGAGTCATGGGGTTGGGGAGAGTGTGTGCATGAACTCAGCAGTGCTTTGTTTATTTTCTGGTCGCTATTTTCTTAACAAAGCTAATATTGTTTTACAGATTGTTAATGCTGTTGTGCTTTGTGAATCCCACAACACGATTGTGCTGTTTTGCTTATTTTCCTAGTCGTTTTGTTAACAGTGTTTTATGGACTGCCATTGTTTTAATGGTGATCTGTTCATCTTCTGTACCATTTGTTGCATCTGTGATGCTCTGCTCTTGCTGTTTATTGTTTAGAAGATGCTTTGCGATTCGTGTGAAAGAAAAGCGGACTGTAATCCATTAAATCCCTGGCAACTCCAGGTAAGGACAGGAGAAAACTCAGCTTGAGATTCTGGAGAGCTTCTGCCAGCAATGTAGGCCATGCTGAACTTGATTGACCAATTGTCTGACTCAATATAAAATAGCAGCCAATGTTCCTGGAAAATGATGAAGCAGATTTGTGCTGTGTTGCTTCAGAGGGGAGGACCTGAACCAACAGGTTTAAATTACAAGAAAGGGAGTTTCGAATGAGCTCGAAGGAGAACTTCCTGACGATATCTGTAATGTATGCACGGTTATTTAAATAAGGGCCTTTTCAGAGAACCAGCTATGGCCCAGGCAAGCAGCTCCTGTAGAGCTCGCTCAGAGGTGTGGCCTGGCTGGAGGAGTTTGGTTTCTACTGTACACAGGCTCCAAGCAGGAAAATCTCAGGACCACGGGTTCGAAACCCACATTGGGCATAAATATTCCTGCATTGCAGGGGTTGGACTAGATGACCCTCATGGTCCCTGTTGAACTCTACAGTTCTACAATCGGGAATGAAGCTTGATTTTCCATTAGCTCATAAGCATGTTCATACATAAACAGCAGAATACAAAATGGTATGTGTGGCGTTTGCCCTCCTAGGTGTGTGACATCATACTGGGTTCATAAGGAAAGGGTTAACTAATTGTAAAAGGACTAACCAATGGGAACCCAAGGGGCAGAGTTAACTGTGTACAGTGGTACCTCAGGATGCGAACGGGATCCGTTCCGGAGCCCCATTTGCATCCTGAATGGAATGTAAGACGCGGCGGTGCGTATGCGCGGGTCACGTTTTGCTGCTTCCGCGCATGCACGTGACATCATTTTGAGCATCTGTGCATGCACGAGCGGCTCCGTTACTTCCGGGTTGCCACAACCCAAAAGCACTCAACCTAAAGCACATTCAACTCAAGGTATGACTGTATAAGGTTTGAGCACAGAGAGGGTTTTGGGGGGAGTTAGGAGTTAGAGTTAGGGTGGTTGAGAAGACAGTCTAGAGTTAGAGAAGAGATGGAGAGGATAAGTCTGTGGGTTGGGCTAGGCTGGTGTGAGAGAGTGAGAGAATTTGTTAAGAGGAGTCAGTCAAACAGTTGAGATAATCAGTCAGAAGGTACAGGCCGGTAAAGAAACTAAAGCTAAGATACTGGCAGGAATATTATCTGAGAAACCATAAATTTGTTAATGTTTGTAAAATAAGCTTTTTGTTTCTTTGTTTCACTTAACAACTGTCTGGACTCAGCAGTGGCGTAGCGTGGGGGGTGCAGGGGGGGCCGGCCGCACCGGGCGCAACATCTGGGGTTAGGGCAAATCCATGGGTTAGGGGGCGCAAATCCAAAGGCTAGGGGGCGCAAATCCATGGGTTAGGGGGCGCAAATTACTTGCCTTGCCCCGGGTGCTGACAACCCACGCTACGCCACTGGGACTCAGTGTTTTACCTGAGAGTAACGGGTTGGTGGCAGCGGGGAAGTGAGCACAGTGGTGGCACAGGGATCAAAAGACCGTTAAATGTCCAGGGACCCTGTGTGATCGCCACAGTATGAAACGTCTGGCTATGGGAAAAACCGCCTTGGAAACTCATTCATTTGAAGTTTTTAAGCAAAGGCCTGCTTAAAACCCTATCACCAATTTTCTGCATCAGTGAGGGGTTGGGCTAGTTGACCCTGAAATACTTTCAAAATTTAAGGTCCTATAATAAACCTATCCATATTTCAAGTAATCTATGCTAGTGGGCAGTTAAAAAAAAAGTCTGAAACACGAACATTAAATAAATATCAGTATGTCTCATTAACTTGTTGGCACAGGAAAGAATGTACACATCAGGCCAATTTAAAAACCATTAAGATTCTTAATCTTAAGATTCTCCTTCTGTGCTGAAAGCAAAACAACATTGCGAGTGAAATCCTTGTGTATTTGTGGCTGCTAAATTTTTTGTGCGCGCACACACACCCCACACATGAATAAAGCAGGCTTCTAAATGCTTGAGGATTAGATACATTTCATTCCGAGTAACTATGTCGAAATTCCTGCTGTTTCCTTTGGCTCTCGCCTTTTCCGCTTCTGTTCCCGAACTATTATCCGGCGCTGTTCTGCACAGTTGGACAGCTGCTACAGTCTGGTGACATTGGTGAGGGCACCTGCGCCTTTGCAAAGCAGGGGAGCCTCGGAGCATGTCCTGTACGAGCCACAAAACAAACGGCCAGTTTGTCCTCCCTTCTAAAGGGCACAGAGAGCTATTTTTTTTAAGCTTGAGACAAAATACCCAAAATATAATGGCACCTTCCCACTACCCTCGCACCGGGTCTTAGTGCTCTGGATTTTAGTAGTGCAATAAACATAAGGGCAGCCAATGGCCCATCTGAGTCCAGCATCCTGTTCTCACAGTGGCCAGCCTGTGGGAAACCCTCAAGCAGGATTCAAACACAACACCCCTCTCCCCTCCTGCGGTTTCCAGCAGCTGCTATTCAGAACCATTGCTGTCTCCAGCTGTGACAGCAGAGCAGAGCCATCACGGCTAATAGTCACCAATAGTCCTGTCCTTCGTGCATTTCGTAGAATCACAGAATTGCAGAGTTGGAAGGGACCCTGAGGGTCATCTAGTCCAACCCCCTTCAATGCAGGAATCTCAGCTAAGGCATCCAGGACAGATGGCCATCCAACCTCAGCTTTAAAAACTCTCCAAGGAAGGGGAGTCCACAACGTCCCAAGCGTTGACAGTTCCACTGCCGAACAGATCTTACTGCCGAGAAAGTTCTTCCTGATGTTGAGTCAGAACCTCCTTCATTAAACTGTTTTGGAAATTGTAGTAAGCGGAATGGGGTCTCCTAACAACGCTCAGCACCCAACAAACTGCAGTTGGCGCTGTGGTCTAAACCACAGAGCCTAGGGCTTGCCGATCGGAAGGTCAACGGTTTGAATCCCCATGACGGAGTGAGCGCCCGTTGCTTGGTCCCTGCTCCTGCCAACCTAGCAGTTCGAAAGCACATCAAAGTGCAAGTAGATAAATAGGTACCGCTCTGGTGGGATGGTAAACAGCATTTCCATGCACTGCTCTGGTTCACCAGAAGCGGCTTATGCTGGCCACATGACCCGGAAGCTGTACGCCGGCTCCCTTGGCCAATAAAGCGAGATGAGCGCCGCAACCCCAGAGTCGTCCGCAACTGGACCTAACGGTCAGGGGTACCTTTGCCTTTACCTTTATGCCTGTTTGAAGTGCTTTTTGGTTCAAGATATGGCCTTAGTAGGGAACAGTTAGTCAAATGTGTCAACTTCAAGGGGTCTACTCTGAGTATAACTACCACCAAGCTAAGTTCGATACAGTGGTACCTTGGTTCTCAAACTTAATCCATTCTGGGAGCCCATTAGAAAATCAAGGCACGGCTTCCGATTGGCTGCAGGAGCTTCCTGTACTCAATCGGAAGCCACGTCGGACGTTCGTCTTCCAAAAAAACGTTTGCAAACCGCAACACTTACTTCCGGGTTTGCAGCGTTTGGGAGCCGATTTGTCCGACAACTAAGCCGTTCGTGTGGATTGGACTCTGAGTAGAACCCAAGATCTTCTTTTAAGTGATCTTTCTGTTTTCTTTATGGAATTATTGCAACCGGAACTCCCTTACCAAACATAGAGGGCCAGGAGGATAATAAAATAAATCAACAGGTGACAGGCAGAAATTAACCTTTGGGAAAACGACATGTAGGAGCATGTGAAGAAGAGGAGGAACGGTGGCGGAGGGGAGCTACTCTGTGCAATGGAAACAAAGCAAAAAGGAGCCATTGGGGGGGGGGCGGACACACTTAGCTAATAAGTATCCTAGCATTCCTTTCCTGCTACAAATCAAAGCTGCATTGCAGGACTGCTTGGCTGGTGGAAAATATTAACCGGCAGAAAATCGCCACGCTTTTAACTAAAATGTTGCCAGGCACAGATTAAGGAACAATGGGGAGGAAGGAGGCTTTCTAACCCCGCCAGATGCTAGTAAATTCTGAAAGAAACGAAGAAAGGGGAGGGGGGGAACCTAACCACCATTCTGGAGTAATGTCATACCTCAGAGACACACGCAAGCACATGGTGGAACGTTAAGAGAGATCCGGTTACAACAAAGTATGTCCAATTGAGTTTTGCATTCCGCCCAGAGCAGGGAAGGGTTAATAGGAGAGGTTGCATGTTCATTTAGCAGTGGAGATTATGGAATGTTTATCCAGCATTCAGATTTCCTGTTTAAGTGTTTGGATTTCCTGAAATCTCTTCTATCAGTCCAAGGGGTGTCCAGTGAGTGGCCTCGCAACCCCCAGCCCCAGCCCCTTTTGGTAGACTTTCCTTCCTGCTGCCTTACCAATTGTATTTGTGTCTCCTTACCGGCCAGGACTTTTATGGATGCAAGTCAAAAACTCTTAGGCTCCCAGAAAACGTCTGTGGATCCCTGGGCTTTGGATTTTCTTTCAGTCTGAACCAAGAAATCAAATATTAACCCCCAATTCCTGGGAGTTATCACTGGAGCAGTGTGGACCATTTTTTCCCTGTTCAGCTGCCCGTGGGAAAATAATTTTTAACCTTTAATATGGAATGATGGCCTACATTTTGGCGGGCACTTCTGGAATGGGAGATCACTGTGGACAAGTCTTGGTGAGTTATCTACACCGTCTTTAGGGATGCTTAGTCGAGAGACGGGAGCCCAACTTGTGTCTCTGCTCCTTTTGTATGGATGTCTTAAATTTCAGATCACAGCGAAAGAGCTTGTTTTTGCTATGTTGATTGTCTCATATTTTAATTGTTTGCAAATGCTTGCTTTTCCTTGCGCAAAATAAACGGTGCTAAGCAATTAACTTCTGCAACGTCAGGAAGGATCACTCCGCAAATTTATACGCTCGGCCCAGAAATCCTTACTCGCATTAACTTTTAAGAACTGCTCTTGTGAGCAAATTTTTTACAGAGCTGGGCTTGCAAAGAAGCCACATGCTCAAACCCATTGTCTGGATACTGGCAGAAAGTTAAGTTTTCACATTGAGTCTTACCCACCAGCAAAAAAACCTAAAACGAAAACACACACAACCTTCTTCAAATAACTATATCATTATGGATGGATGTGATTTGCATTCCTCACAGGCCTGTTGCAAATCAACTCCAGTTCAGTTTTAAAATTTCTCCGTAATGTGCATGCCCCATTTATTTCTGTTGTCTTTTCAAATATTTCAGTGCTAAAAGGGGAGACTTGGATCAAATGCAAGAAGGGGCCAGGGTTAGCCACAGACATCCCTGCTGAAAAATTAGACAGTAATAAAAGTGTGAATATAAAAATTAGTTCTTTGGCCCACGGCTCAAAATTGTATCTGAATGTTCGGGTGGGAGTGCTCTTTGCATGTAGTGTGTGTGTGTGTGTTTTAATAGGACCATTATGAAAAGGATTGGATGGTCTTCCTCTGTGCTGAAAGGGGGTTCTTAGGTCCAATCCTGTGCATATATCATCTATTGTTACCTGCAACAAGATCAGACCCTAATTATGCAATATTTCACACCATAGAATTATTTTTTAAATGATATTTTCAACAGTAATCCTGGGAATAATCCTTTTTAAAATTTCTATTTTTATGGAATTTCCATTGTCTGTGGATCAAAAGGGGCCATCTGGTAAAGGGTGGGTTATAAATTTCGCAGATAAATAGATGCAAAGCATGTGGTGCCAAGAATGTGCATTTGGTATAGAAATATCTTTCTTTCACTGACTACCAAGTAATGCTCTCCAAATTAAGGCCACAATCCTAGGCAGCCTTAAGAGGGCAGATTTCACACACATCGCTTATAGAGTAACCATATGCATTTTCTACTCAGAAGCAGAAGGTCCAGTGAAGTTCATGGAGATTATTGCAGTCATAATGAGCTTCTGGGGTCTCGGCCCACTGTTTGTTGGCATGCTTCTGTCAAAGACAGAAATGCAGTTTTAGATGACCCAGCATCAGATTTGGAAAGGGAAGCAGAGCCAAGATTGCATTTGCAAGTTGTGTTATTTGTGTGCCCTGTAAACAGATGTGTTCTTCCAGAAATACATTTCACACACATACCCACCAGTGTAAAGCCTTGAGAATGATTTTTGGGAGGATTTCCTCCCTGGACCAAAGTGTGGTGGAGAAGCCCTGATCAGGGACAGTGGTTCTTATTTCCATCTCCTTCCACCATCTGAGTAGAGACTAAGCGATCAGTAGATGTGGTAGTGAGACCAGAATGGGTCTAAGATTTTGTGTGTGTGTTTTTACAGTGGTAGCTCGGGTTAAGTACTTAATTCATTCCGAATGTCCATTTTTAACCTGAAACTGTTCTTAACCTGAAGCACCACTTTAGCTAATGGGGCCTGCAGCTGCCACCACGCCGCCAGGGCACGATTTCTGTTCTCATCCTGAAGCAAAATTCTTAACCTGAAGCACTATTTCTGGGTTAGCAGAGTCTGTAACCTGAAGCGTATGTAACCCAAGGTACCACTGTAATGCCTTTTTACAACTTTTATACACACGCAACATACCATATCCTTCATTTATCCCTTTTCCTAGGACTTCCCAGTCCATCTTTCCATGGCATTCTAAGCAAACCTTGGTCAGCTGCATATCCTGATATTCCACCCGTTTTTTCTCTCAAATCTTCTTTTATTTGATATTATCTGCTGCTCATAGGTTAACTCCTACATGTAGGTTAAACTGAATAGTGTACCCTCTAAGATATTCTCCAAAGCACATTATTCTCTTATCTAGGATTCATCCTTACATTTTCCTTTCACGGTCATAGATACTAGTTCTGTGTATTCTTTCGTAGGTACCTATTTATCTTTCCATTTTTTCGCATATACCGTTCTAGCTGCAGCTGTCGCATATAGAAAGAGTGCCTTCTTTGAAATATTATCACTCATTATCCCTAGTGGGAAGGCTTCAGGTCTTTTGGGAAATGCAACAAATCAGGCCATTGGTCCATCTAACTCAGTATTGTTGACACTGACTGGCAGCAACAGGTCTCTGGGCTTTCAGACTGGCGCTACCCAGAGATGCCAGGGATTGAACCTTCAGCAGATGCTACTAATCATGATGGCTGGGTGCTCTGTCCGTGTGAAGGTTGAACAGAGCTTCAAAATCCCATCCTTGGCAACAAAATTTAAAGTTTAGGAATGAGGCTGCAAAGTCTTGTTTTGAGCAAGGCTAGTTATGAAGTTACCTGGCTTTCCCTTTCTTACCCTGCTTAACAAAGATTCAGGCAGCAACTTGGGAAGTAAGTTTAAAGATATTATTTACTTACAACCTTGCATTGGTTCGCAGCAACAGTAGCAGTTAAAAACTATGCAGGCAAAATATTTATATTTATGGTATAGCCAGAATCAGGCAGCAACTTGGGAAGTAAGTTTAAAAAATATAATTTACTTACTTACAATATTAGGGACGCGGGTGGTGCTATGGGTTCAACCATAGAACCTAGGACTTGCCAATCAGAAGGTCGGTGGTTTGAATCCGCACGACGGGGTGAGCTCCCATTGCTCGGTCCCTGCTCCTGCCAACCTAGCAGTTCGAAAGCACGTCAAAGTGCAAGTAGATCAATAGGTACCGCTCCGGCGGGAAGGTAAACGGTGTTTCCGTGCGCTGCTCTGGTTCAGCAGAAGCGGCTTAGTCATGATGCTGGCCACATGACCCGGAAGCTGTACACCGGCTCCCTCGGCCAATAAAGCGAGATGAGCGCCGCAACCCCAGAGTCGGCCACGACTGGACCTAATGGTCAGGGGTTCCTTTACCCTTTACCTTTAAAGAGATATTTAAAAAATAAGTGTTGCAATCTGAATTCGGTCACAGCATTTGAGCAAGCTCTGTAAATAATTAAAGATATAAGGGTAAGAATAGACATGTCTACACAGATGTACATTATCAGTTTATTATTAATATGTTGATAATTCAAGGCAATAGGTTTATTAGAGTGAAAGGATATTAGAAAGGACAGGAAGTCAAACTATGTAACCAACTTATGATTTGAAGACTTACATTTCTTTAAATTTTATCTTGATATTCTGGATATATAGATACAGTGGTCGCTCGGGTTGCGAACGTGATCCGTGCGGGATGCATGTTCGCAACCCGCAGCAGCGCGTCTGCAAAACGCGATTTAGCACTTCTGAGCATGTGCGACCGCCGAAACCCGGAAGCAACCCATTCCAGTACTTCCAGGTTTCGGTGGGTGTGTAACCCCAAAAAACCGCAACCTGAAGCCGCTGTAACTCGAGGTATGACTGTAATGATTTGTCTTGGATGTATGGATGCAATTATGACAAATAAAGCATAAAGGGGGGGCACATGGCCAACTTGGCTTAGTGCAGCAGTGTAACCTGGCAGACCTAAGCAGGCAATGGATGTTGCATGCCATATAT
>JAXCMG010000020.1:25196805-25216543 GCA_034642415.1 Podarcis siculus | reverse complement strand
AACGGAGTCTGTAACCTGAAGCGTATGTAACCCGAGGTACCACTGTATTTGTATTCCGACCTATAGCAAAAGTTTTCTGGGTTACGCTCACATATCGGGTTGCAATATAAATAAATCAAAGCAACAACAACAAAAAATACAATACTGAGCGGTGCAAGATTCCAGGGGCTCACCTTTTGGAAATGACACACAGCATCCTCCCCACTTTGCCATCTGGCACAGAGCCACCTCGCCTTTGTTTTCTTAATGGCTCATGACGCCAGGCCAATACTTCTCAAGAAACTTCCCTGCAGCTCCAACCGAGGAGGAACTGGCAACTAAAATTGATGGAGTACGCAGAAATGGCAAATAAGAAACCTAGAAGAGAGACTTTTAAAATACAGAATGGGGAGAATTTGTGGACTACCTGGAAGAATTATTGTGAACAACTTAAATCATTAGCAGGATTGACATGAAAATGTGTAATACGAATAATTTATACAAAAGGGAATACAAAAGGGAATTTAGTAAACGGGGGATATGCAGTGGTAAAAAATAAGTAACCGCAGAAAGGGGGGAGGGGGCCGACTTGAAGACTGAGCACTTTATATTGACTGTGCAAACTTTTTCTTTCTAAAATATTTGTAAACTGGGAAAATGACAAATTATACACACACACACACACACACACACACACACACACACACTATATGGAAACTTGCCTGGCTTATATTTTAACATAGCTTTTTTTTAACACTAGCTGTGTTAAAAGGTCTGGCACCCACAAACTTATAACAATATATTAAGCAGATACAGTGGTACCTCGGGTTACAGACGCTTCAGGTTACAGACTCCGCTACCCCAGAAATAGTACCTCAGGTTAAGAACTTTGCTTCAGGATGAGAACAGAAATCGTGCAGCAGCGGCGCAGCGGCAGCAGGAGGCCCCATTAGCTAAAGTGGTACCTCGGGTTAAGAACAGTTTCAGGTTAAGAATGGACCTCCAGAACGAATTAAGTTCTTAACCCGAGGTACTGTAAAGGTAAATGGACCCCTGACCATTATGTCTAGTCGTGACCGACTCTGGGGTTGCGGCGCTCATCTCGCTCTACAGGCCGAGGGAGCCAGCGTACAGCTTCTGGGTCATGTGGCTAGCATGACTAAGCCGCTTCTGGCAAACCAGAGCAGCGCACGGAAACGCTGTTTACCTTCCCACCAGAGCAGTACCTATTTATCTACTTGCACTTTGACGTGCTTTTGAACTGCTAGGTTGGCAGGAGCAGGGACCGAGCAACGGGAGCTCACCCCGTCGCGGGGATTCGAACCACCGACCTTTCGATCAGCAAGTCCTAGACTCTCTGGTTTAGCCCACAGCGCCGTATTACGAAAACTCCTGCAAGTCTCCACCACCTTCACCTGACAAAGAAACAGCCCAAACCAGCAGCCCCTGGAACTTCCTACTGCTCAGAGGAACTGGGAAGCATGAGAGAATGCATTATATATAATGCATGTTGTATATAATAAAAAGTATTTTATTACAAGTATCGGATCCCTTGACAAGTTAATATAAACACATTATATATTAATATGGCAGTTAATGTAGATCAGCTGAGAACAGGGTTGCCAACTTTTCCATCAGCCTCTTTAGCCGTGCATTTGAGATGCAGGAATGAGCATGTGGGACTATCGTTTCCAGCTAATAACTGTTGCAGATCAAGCCATGGTGTGCAGCTACAGAGGCCAGCTGAAATGTTTCCAGCCCCTAATTGAAAATAGACAGTCACAATTCCAAATGCAACAGAATATTATTATTATTATTTCTATTCCTATTATTTTGCCACAATTTATTTTGACAAGCTGGAACATGTGCAGAGGAGGGCAACCATGATGATCAAGGGTCAGGAAGTCAAGCCTTATGAGGAATGGTTGAAGGAGCTGGGTATGTTTGGCCTGGAAAAGAGGAGATTGAGAGGAGACTGGAAGAAGGAACAAACTTGTTTTCTCCTGCTCTGGAGGGTAGGACTCGAACCCATGACTTCAAGTTGCAAGAAAGGAGATTCCGACTAAACATCAGGAAGAACTTTCTGACAGTAAGAGCTGTTCAGCAGTGGAATGGACACCCTCGGGAGGTTGTGGACTCTCCTTCCTTGGAGGTCTTTAAGCAGAGGTTGAATCTGTCATGGGTGCTTTAGCTGAGATTCCTGTATTGAAGCGGGTTGGACTAGATGACCCTCAGGGCCCCTTCCAACTCTACAATTCTATGATCCTAAGGCAGCTTCCCAGGTTTCCATGTAATGGAAGCTAGTGTCCAATGACATTAGGGGAGGCAATGTTCTCCTTCTCTGCCCTAATAAAATGGTTGTTGTTGTTTAGTCGTTTAGTCGTGTCCAACTCTTCATGACCCCAAGGACCGGAGCACGCCAGGCACTCCTGTCTTCCACTGCCTCCCGCAATTTGGCACGCCAGGCACTCCTGTCTTCCACTGCCTCCCGCAATTTGGTCAAACTCATGCTGGTAGCTTCGAGAACACTATCCAACCATCTCGTCCTCTGTCGTCCCCTTCTCCTTGTGCCCTCCATCTTTCCCAACATCAGGGTCTTTTCCAGGGAGTCTTCTCTTCTCATGAGCTGGCCAAAGTATTGGAGTCTCAGCTTCAGGATCTGTTCTTCCAGTGAGCACTCAGGGCTGATTTCCTTCAGAATGGATAGGTTTGATCTTCTTGCAGTCCATGGGACTCTCAAGAGTCTCCTCCAGCACCATAATTCAAAAGCATCAATTCTTTGGCGATCAGCCTTCTTTATGGTCCAGCTCTCACTTCCATACATCACTACTGGGAAAACCATAGCTTTAACTATACGGACCTTTGTTGGCAAGGTGATGTCTCTGCTTGGTTAGCCAACCGAAATGTTCTCAGTAAAGATAGCCAGTTAACAACCTGGCTCCCATGTTCTGCAGCAGCTAACACTTCTGACAGTTTTCCAGTGGTGAACCCACAAGCAATGCAAACTACAATAATCTAGGATGGATGCGAACCGTGGCCAATAATTATGGGACTGTAAATATTTATATATTGGCCAGACATAAAATTTCTGATTCAATTTCTCTGCAAGGCATGACCATAAAATATAGCAAATTTGGGACTTACAGCCAGGGATGATTGTATGTTTCTTTTTTTTGCATCCAGGAGGACCTGTCAAGATGAGCGAACAGCAAGGGGGTGAAAGTTCCTTTCCCAAATTGCATGAGACACATGTCCCCTTTCTCTCTGTTATGCTTGTGTCAAGTAATTATTGCCAAAAGAGGAGATAAAGTAATGCAGGGGGAATAGATGTGACGCCGGAGAACTTAATATACTGCTTTGTTTCAGGAAATGTGATCATCATTTTAATCTGCATCGCAGAGTCCAAAACTGTTGTACATACCCCAAGGCAGTGCCCATTAGTGTCAGTTCCTGGGGATTTGTACAACCTGATCATCCCTGTCTCAGTAGCGCACATCAGAAAGTCAATGATAATAATAATAATTGTTGTTATTATTTATTTATTTATTTATTTATTTATACCCCACCCTTCTGGCTGGGTTTCCCCAGCCACTCTGGGTGGCTCTCAACAGAATATTAAAAACACAACACAACATCAAGCATTAAAAACTTCCCGAAACAGGGCTGCCTTCAGATGTCTTCTAAAAGTCAGATAGTTGTTTATTTCCTTGACATCTGATGGGAGGGTGTTCCACACGGCAGGCGCCACCACCGAGAAAGCCCTCTGTCTGGTTCCCTGTAACCTCACTTATCACAGGGAGGGAACCACCAGAAGACCCTCGGTGCTGGATCTCAGTGTCTGGGCTGAATGACACTGGCATCATCCAAATTATTTAATTTGGGTACCAATTGGCTGGCCCAGGGATGACACGGCCGAGGATTTCCCAGATCGTGTGGGGCTGGGAGCCAGCCTCCACACGTGTGTTGGGGCGTGATGCCGGCAACACCACCTCCTCCCGAGGTTAGAAGTGGCTTTGCAAATCATGTGCTCTTCCTCTAAGTCGCACCTCCCCTTCCCCCTCATCTCTGGGGACCATATTACATTTTTTTACCACTTGCCCCACCACTCAGAGCACCAGATGCTAGCCGCAAATTGCATCTCCATAATTGATATTTTCTTTTCATCTCTGAAAATTCCCCACTCTTATGCTCTGACATCTTCAGAGTATAAAATGATGTTTCCACACACACACACACACACACACACACACACACCCGACATTTGTTGAAAACGGCAGTGTGCAAACCAGCCGCACTCCAACCTTTACAGACGGAATTGTTTGCTTACATAGAAAGCAGTACTGTAATTACTCGGGGCTTGCATTATATATCAAGGTCAAAACTCTGTGATTCAAGCCATTGTTTAGGGACAAAAGGGAGTTGTTTTTCTGGCACAGCGGCAGACAGTACTGTAGCAACAAAGTTAACATGGACCCGATACCGTTTTTTCTTTCTTGGCTAACTCCAGTTCAGCGCTGCCAAGAAAGCAGGCTGCTCAGTATTAAAGAGGACAGTAACGAAAGCATTTCCTATATCGCCGATGCTCAGGCTCTGAGGGGCGATGCTTACTTTTTTCTCCCCCATTGTTTTTTTTTTATTAAAGATTTTCTTGATTTACAGAAGTATGTGTAATGTCTCTCGTATTTATTCCATGTAACATTTTTACAAATCAGTTTCATTTGTTGAGACATTAGAAAGAAAAGGGGGGGAGATGGGGGTGGGGTGGCGATGTTTCTATTTTGCTTAATGTATGTAGGGTTTGGTGTCAGCGTTACTCGTGCCGGTTCTCTGCTGTTCACTTGTGCTCCTTTGGTGGTGAGAGAGGTTGGGGTTGGCCTAGGGTGTGGTTGTTCATTTGTGGTTGGCTGTGGTGATCTTTGTTTTTGTGTGTGAGTGGGGTGGGTGGGTGTTTTGGATCAGATTAGCCATATTGATTTGTATGCTGTTGGTGGATTCTTGTCATTGTCTTGTTGGGCTCTGTATGTGCTAAAGGGGAGCCATACCGGGGTGAAGGTGTCTTCTTCTGTTTGTCCCCGTGTCAATTTCAGTTTATTGGTTAATTTTTAACCCAGAAATAGTACCTCAGGTTAAGAACTTTGCTTCAGGTTGAGAACAGAAATTGCGTGGCGGCGGCGCAGCGGCAGCAGGAGGCCCCATTAGCTAAAGTGGTAACTCAGCTTAAGAACAGTTTCAGGTTGAGAACGGACCTCCAGAACAAATTAAGCTCTTAACCCGAGGTACCACTGAATCTGAGAAAGTTCATACAATCTCTGCAAATGAACCCAACAGTTAATAACACAGCTGGCCCCCTCTAGACACCCTTTTTATTGTTTATTCGTGATTTAAAATGTTTGACGTTTTACTATGCTTTTATATGTGCTGTAAGGCATATAGGTGCTGAAACCCAGCCAGATGTGTGGGGTATAAATAATAAAATTATTATTATTATTATTATTACTACTACTACTACTCACAAGTTAGCTCAGTTGGTTAGAGCATGGTGCTGATAAAGCCAAGGTTGCAAGTTGTTCAGATGTTCTGGTGTGTATGCTTGTGTCTTGCTCCCATGCTACAGTGCAAGGATGCCCCAAGGTTACTAAGTTTCTTCTCCAATAACACCTGGAAGGCAAGAGATTGCTGATCCCTGAAGAAGAAGAGTTTGGACTTGATATCTCGCCTTTCACTCTCCTTAAGGAGTCTCAAAGCGGCCAACAATCTCCTTTTCCCTTCCTTGCCCACAAGAAACACTCTGTGAGATGAGAGACTTCAGGGAAGTGTGACTAGCCCAAGGTCACCCAGCAGCTGCACGTGGAGGAGCGGGGACGCGAACCCGGTTCACCAGATTACGAGTCCACCGCTCTTAACCACTACACCACACTGGCTCCTTAATGCAGCAGCACCAGAAAAGAATCACAGAAGAACTAATAAGTCAGAATGATGCTTGGACGATCCAGTATAAATCCACCAAACACACTAATACAACACGTTGCATGACACATCCATCAAAAACCACCAGTCTAGCGGGGTCCCTGAATATTCCACACAGAGACTTTTGGTCATTGCAGCTGAATGAAGAGGAATAAAACACTCGAATAAGGCCTTGGACCAGATGTCTAGGCAGTTACAGATTATGAAGATGTCAAAGAATAGGCGATTGATGCAACCAGTTCTACTTAAGATAGCAGCCTCTGAACTCATGGTAACCTCTGGTTTGCTCACATGCTCAAGGGGTGAATCAGAGGACAAGATAATCAAAAAAAGAGTCGGCAACTTGACAGTCCTACTGTAAGGGGAAGAAGGAATTTGCCTGTCTGAGGTTTGAGGGATGGTGTGCAGAAATCTTCACAAAAAATCCCTTTGGCATCACTCAGATTCCTTCCGGTGAGGATTTCCCTTTCTGAAGGAAGGAAAAACTAAGAGCAGAGGACCCCCAACAACAGCTGAATGAGGAGTGGGGCTGTTTATAATGGTTTGGAAGGCAGCTAGATTGTTTGCACCCTCCTCAATTCAGCTTGAGGTTGGTTTGGAGGAAAACGCAGCAGTCTGATTGGTCCTAGAACAATAGGATTCAGAATGCAGCAGTCTGATTGGTCTGCAGGAGCCACCCAATCCAGCTCCAGGTGGAAGTGAATCCGCAACCTGATTGGCCTACAGGAGAATCCCGGAATTAGCCAATCACGTGGGGCCCATTGTGTAAATAATGTATATAAAGCAGACATTTCGGGGGAACTGCCATTCCTCCTCACTGCTACGAGCTGAATAAAGAGCATGAAAGCCACACTCAACTCCGAGTATATTTCAGAAAATTTAATAAAAATGATATATATAGAACATCCAAGGACAAGACTGGAACATGACGGGCGAGGCTACCAATAGCTGCTATACTGCTCCTACTATCAGAGCAATCTGTTGGCCAGCATAAGCAGCAGCCCGGGCTGATGGGTTCTGTAGTCCAGCAACATCTGGAGGGCCCCACATTTCCCCAGCCCTGCTACAAATGGGTGATTCATCTAGAAGTAAGAGCTCCAGGATAACAGCCTCCGAGTTTTGATTGCGTAACTGAGCACTTAAATCATGCGCCCTATATTTTGAGAATAAAGCTGCAAGCCAATTAAAAGCTTCTGAACTGACGGAACGCCTTGCCTGACAGCCAATTAATTGCTTACTCATCCAATTAAAATAATTATAAGAACGGCATCGATGCAGAGGATGTCTAGAGATTAGCGGATGAAGATAATGGTTTTCTCCTTTATCGGCAGAACGGAGAGAAGGCATCTGTTCGGTGGAACACCTGAGATCCGTTGCCTGAACAAAGAGATGTCAGTGGATTGCTTTTAATAACAGTAATAATTCCTTTAGCACTGAACACCCTTTCCCCGGGGATTTCATTAAAACTGTGTTTTAAAATCCACATTTTACAATCTATGATGAATAGATTTAACCAACTAAGGCTTTTAGTGCTGAATTAAAGTGAAAGTCTCCACCCTTTCCCTTGAAACATACAATTATGATAATCAACGAAGATGCAGAAATATGTTCAAGTATCCTATTAGCACTGCAACCTTTCTGCAAAGACCTCAGCATGGGAGAACTTGACTTATCCCTTTTTATACGTACAACAACCCTGTAAAGCAAAGATTCGGAGTCTGAGGGTCTCTGTGTTCTCACATACTCCAGTTAATTTGTTGGTTCCTGGTGTGCTACAAACCAGAAGTTTGTCATTACAACTGAACCAGAAAACTGCTGGGCTTTATTGAAAGCCAGCCACAAATATAGTTTGGAAGACTAGAGCAAACCATGGTTTCCAGTTCAGATGTACCATCAAACCCAGAAGTAGCGAATTCATCAGATCATGCCAGGAGAGAGTAGAATTTATTGAGCATAGGGATGACATGAGCACAGGACTCGTTCTCATTGTGCCAAATTATGGTCGCACATTATCAACTCTGTGGCTACCACTGCTTCCAAACTATCATCTGTAAACCCACTTCAAAACATAATTCCAGTTTCAGGATTGGGAAACAAAACACTGATGCCAGAACTGGCAAACTCTGGTGTGCTGGGCCTCAGTCATCTATGTTTCAGGAACTTTCAGGGTAGACTACTGCAATGTACTCAACTGATCTTGGGACTGATTTTGAAGACCATCTGAAAGCTTTAATTAGTGGCACAATGCAGCTGCCAGACTTTTGACCGGAGCCAGACAGTCAGATAACATTACAGTGATTTTGTTTCCACTTTGCCGACCACTAAATTGTTTCTGGGCTTTCTTCAAGGTATTAGTTTTGGCCTCTAAATCCATAAACAGCCTGGGACAAGAGTATCTCAAGAACTGTCTTCCTTCAAAGGAACCTTCTCTGGCAGCTTTCTTTATCATTTGAGGTCCTGCCTCAGGTCCCTTCAACTTTCAGAAATATGGTGTGTCCTCAGGGCCTTTTTAGTCATGGCACCCATGCTGGGTAATAGTCTGCCAAAGGAGGCCTCCTACTCACTGCTCACTTTGGACAGGCTGCAAAGACTGTTGCATTTTTAAGGCTACTTTCATTGCTTCCAGAGGCACCAATCCTACACACCTTTTCCTGGGAATAATCTCCACTGAACACAATGGGACTTACTTTTGAGTAAACATACATGCGACACTTTTAGATTTGTCATTGTTTTTATGGGCATCTGATTTTTCGTGCTCTGCATTGACTTGTTTTTTTCATTTTAAAGCATTTTAAAGAAAGGTGTAGTATAAATTTGTCAGACAGAGGCAGTAAATACTGCTGCAATCATATCTGCTTACCTGGGAGTAAGGTCACTCAATAGGAACCATTGGACTCAGTAGGACTAAGTCTTCACTGAACTCAGTAAGACATGCAAAGGATTACACTGTACATCGGACATGGCCAAACTTGGCCCTCCAGCTGTTTTGGGACTACAACTCCCATCATCCCTAGCTAACAGGACCTGTGGTCAGGGATGATGAGAATTGTAGTCCCAAAACAGCTGGAGGTCCAAGCTTGGCCAAGCCTGCTGTACATAAATGTGCTTAGAAAAAAACAAAGGGAAAAAGGGAAATGACACACTTGAGAGGGGACAGAGGGAGAGAGGAATGAGAGAACCTTCCATGCGAGTCTTTAAAACAAGGATGGAGAACCTGAGGCCCTCCAGATATTTGCTGGACTACAACTCCCATCATCCCTGACATTGGCCATGTCAGCTTTGGCTGATGGGAATTGTAGTTCAACAAACATCTGGAAGCCCACAAAGATTATCCACTGCTGCTCTGCAACATCATGGCTTCTTTTAGAAATCCTGAGCTTCCTTTACAGAATTACAGTTCCTGGGGAGTCAGAATGATTGTCCAACTGGCCAGTCTCTAGGAGCTAAAAGCTGTGTGTACATATTTACCATCATAAAACTCAGCCAGGTTGTTCTTTTTCTCTGTTGAGAGTCGTAGAATCGTAGAATCGTAGAGTTGGAAGAGACCCTGAGGATCATCTGGTCCAGCTCCCTGCAATGCTGGAACCTTTTGCCCAACGTTTCCGAGCACAATTCAAAGTGTTGGTGCTGAGCTTTAAAGCCCTAAACGGCCGCGGTCCAGTATATCTGAAGGAGCGTCTCCACCCCCACCATTCTGCCTGGACACTGAGGTCCAGCACTGAGGGCCTTCTGGCAGTTCCCTCACTGTGAGAAGCCAAGTTACAGGGAACCAGGCAAAGGGCCTTCTCAGTAGCAGCACCCGCCCTGTGAAATGCCCTCCCACCAAAAGTCAAAGAGAAGAACAACTACCAGACTTTTAGAAGACATCTGAAGGCAGCCCTCTTTAGGGAAGCTTTTAATATTTAACAGACTACTGTATTTTAATACTTTGTTGGAAGCCGCCCAGAGTGGCTGGGGAAACCCAGCCAGGTGGGCAGGGTATAAAAAATAAATTATTATTATTATTACTACTACTACTACTACTACTACTACGTGGGGCTCGAACCCATGACTTTGAGATTGAAAGGTGTACACACTACCAACTGACCTATCCCTCAGGGGTCAAAGGTGCTTTGACAGTGGAAGCATCTAAACACAGCATTTCATCGTAAACACCAAGGTAGATACAGGGTAGATATGGATTGTGGCCAATGTCCTGGGTACCCTGTTTACCAAATCAGTGGTGGGAGCACACAGGATGCAGACTAAACAGGAGTGTGTACACAGCTTCAGTCTGTAGTAATTCCCCAACCCTCCCGCTTCTGGGCATCATTTCTCTTCATACATTCTTAAGTGTGAAGCGGTCATAATTTAAGCGATTGCTACCATGTTGAGAAGAAAATTGCTGTGTCAACTACAATAGAACAAGTCTAATTGTTTGCTTCAGAGTAACTTTTATGTCAAACTGCTTGGCAGCGATTTCTGTTGCAGTTGCATTCCTGACGCTTTCCGTCCTGTTTCTGCTTGTTCATTTATAAAAGGGGAGATTTGACAAGGGTACGTTGTATGTCTGCTTGTTTGTTTGTTCTTCTTTATATCTTCTGTTTCCTTTTAATTACTTTGCCCCTCTTATTTTATTTTCCCTTATTTGTGTAGGTAACGGTCTTGTGGTGACAGATGAGACATGAGATCTTCAGCCTCCCGGCTTTCCAGCTTTTCCTCTAGGGATTCATTATGGAACCGGTAAGAAAACAAGGGGACGGGAAAAGCCAAGCTGGTTCATTTTTCTTTCTTTTTTCAAACATCCCACTAGACTTGTAAAAGTGCTTTGCAGCCCTAACAAGTCTCCCCAAATCCCTGCAAATTTGTTAATTATCACGCCCATTTTACAGACAGCAAGCTGAGGCATAATGACTGGCTTGCAAACACAACCCCACTCCCCTGTGATGTGTTTTGCAGTCCAGTATGAATGAGCCAAGGAGATAAATAACTATACAATCTTTAGAAGACATCTGAAAGCAGCCCTGTATAGGGGAGTTGTTGTTTTTTTAATGTTTAATGTCTTATTGTGTTTTTATATATGTTGGAAGCCACCTAGAGTGGCTGGGGCAACTCAGCCAGATGAGTGGGATATAAATATTCAAATCATTACCATCTTCACCATCATCATAATCACCATCGTTATTGAATAGGACATCCCTATTTTCATCGGTTAATGTTGGAGGACACGAGTTTAATTCGCTGGTGTAAGAATGCCCCATTCATTAAACCTTTGCAAATTGTACACATTCCTTATCAGAACACAGTCAATGTGAAACATTCTTGAGAATGTCACAAGACGGAGGTTTGTCAAGCCTGTTCTCTCCTCCCCTTCCAACCTTGGAGAATGCAGAACGGCCCACCATAGCCTTAATAAGCTTTTGTGTTCGTTCTCTGAATGGCGTGTGCCCACCCCGAGTCCTAATTTAAAGTCTGTTGTGTACTTTGTGAAAGTCACTTGAGCAACAACCCGCTTAATGTGGGCGTCACAAACTGACGCCCCCTAACAACAAACAAAAAGGAACTGTAAGGTTGCGATGGGACTTCCTCTGGATTCAAGAGTGACGTTAGGATGTTTAATAATAATAATATTTTATTTATATCCCGCCCTCCTAGCACGTTTCTCCCTTGTGTCCTGAGTTTGAGTGTCTTCAAAGCCCATGACACCTTTGGTAAACGTTGTTCTCCTATCGAAGTGCTCGCAGGCCAGTGTTTCCCAGTTGTCGGTGTTTATACTACATTTTTAGAAGATTTGCCTTGAGAGAGTTTTAAACCTCTTTTGTTGACCACCAGCATTACGCTTTCCATTTTTAAGTTCAGAATAGAGTAGTTGCTTTGGAAGACAATCATCAGGCACCCGCACAACATGACCAGTCCAAATTATTGTCTATCAGTGCAGACACCACGCCAAAAGTATCGCTTAACCTTGCTTGGACGAGATGTCTGAGCTAAGCCATCACATCTGGTCCTCAAGAAGTGACTCTCCTCCCACTGAGGTCCTGAAGCAGCAATCTTTTATATCAAAGCAAACAAACAAGGCCATTAATTGTTGTTTCATTGCTTGGGGTGTATGATCTGGATACTTTCCCAGTTACAGATGGGCGATAAATGAGACTGAAAATATTGAAATATTTGCAATATGGCTTGATGAGCTGTCTTGGTTGTTTTTCCTGCACAATCCTCATATACCAGCTGCTTTTCAGCCTGCCAATTATTGCAATATCTTCCGTGGCTTCGTGTGTTGAACAGTAATACATTGCTAGCTCTCTCTCTCTCTCTTTTTTAATTAAAACGAGTGAGCTGCCCAGGCTCGGGAGAATGTTACTTAAGATATTCATTAACTAATCCCCCGTGTTAACATAGGTACTCTTGATAGTTCCTCCAGAAACCTTGGTTCGGATATTCACAGAAGCAGGTGTGGGAGCCTTTTATCTGAACTACGGCTCCCGTCATTCCTGGCCATTGGCCATACTTGCTAGGGCTGATGGGAGTTGTAGTTCAGCAAACACCCGCAGGGCCAAAGGCTCCCCATACCTGGTAGAAGGAAGGAATCCATAGAATCATAGAAGGGACCCCAAGTTTTATCTAATCCAACTCCCTGCAATGCAACTGTTCCATACAGGGATCAAACCTGCAACCTTGGCGTCATCAGCACCAAGCTCTAACCAACTGAGTTATCTCCACCATATTGTATATAGTTGCGTCGTGTGTGTGTGTGTTTTCTTGCATGAGCGGAATAGCAGCACTCGATACAACCCATAATCTGGCAACACTGCCTGTTCGTCCTCCCTGCTTTTCCTCTTATCAACAAGGGTTATTTTCTGCATTACAGTCTCACCATGAAGTTGCTATTATTGTTGCTTCCTCTATTACTGCTTATTATTATTATTATTCCCTTTCGACTGCCCAAGGCCCTTGGGGACAAGGAGCCGTGATCAACGGCTGAAAACCCGCCCTGCACCGTTCCATCTTTTCCTTCCCCAAGCACATTCCCTCTCCCCCGATGTTCCGGCATTTGTTTCCGATTTGCTGTGCTCTCGGTTTCCTTTCCGGATACCGAGGTTCCAAAGCACCAGCCTTACTGCTGATTGTTCTCCCCGCGAGGCTGGCATGCCACAATGCGTTTGTCAGCGGGGCTGGCTCTCGCATGACAACATCAAAACACAAAGGCAAAACTGAATCAGCAGATCAGTCAGCTTTATCACATGCAGCTCAGAGCTTGGCTTCCTTTCCCGGAGCGCTTGTTGTTGTTGCTTTCCTTGTTGTTGTTTTTTGTCGTCGGTGGAGAGCAGTCCATGGAACAACACTTACTGTCAGAAATTTCTTCCTAATACAGTGGTAACTCGGGTTAAGAACTTAATTTGTTCCGGAGGTCCGTTCTTAACCTGAAACTGTTCTTAACCTGAAGCACCACTTTAGCTAATGGGGCCTCCTGCTGCCGCCGGAGCACGATTTCTGTTCTCATCCTGAAGCAAAGTTCTTAACCCAAGGTACTATTTCTGGGTTAGCAGACTCTGTAACCTGAAGCGTATGTAACCTGAGGTACCACTGTAATAATATTAATTTATTATTATTTATACCCCAGCCACTCTGGGTGGCTCCCAACAGAATATTAAAAACACCACAAAACATCAAACATTAAAAACTTCCCTAAATAGGGCTGCCTTCAGGTGTCTTCTAAAAGTCAGGTAGTTGTTTATTTCCTTGACATCTGATGGGAGGGCGTTCCACAGGGCGGGCGCCACTACCAAGAAAGTCCTCTGCCTGGTTCCCTGTAATCTCACTTCTCGCAGTGAGGGAACTGCCAGAAGGCCCTTGGAGCTGGACCTCAGTGTCCGGGTTGGACATGGGGGTGGAGACGCTCCTTCAGGTATACTGGGCTGAGGCCGTTTAGGGCTTTAAAGGTCGGCACCAACACTCTGAATTGTGCTCAGAAATGTACTGGGAGCCAATGTAGGTCTTTCAGGACTGGTGTTATGTGGTCTCGGCGGCCACTCCCAGTCACCAGTCTAGCTGCCACATTCTGTAGTTTCCGGGTCACCTTCTAAGGTAGCCCCATGTAGAGCACATTGCAGTAGTCCAAGCGGGAGATAACTAGAGCATGCACCACTCTGGCAAGACAGTCCACAGGCAGGTAAGGTCTCAGTCAGTGTACCAGATGGAGCTGATAAACAGCTGCCCTGGACACAGAATTGACCTGCACCTCCATGGACAGCTGTGAGTCCAAAATGACTCCCAGGCTGCACATCCGGTGCTTCAGGTGCACAGTTACCCCATTCAGGACCAGGGAGTCCCCCACACCCACCCATACCCTGTCCCCACAAAACAGTACTTCTGTCTTGTCAGGATTCAACCTCAATCTGTTAGATATGTAACGATAGCTCAGTCTGCCTTCCTGCACCTTTGCTCCTTGCAGATTCTGCCCTTCTCGGCCCTCTGACTCAGAGACTTCTAGAGCCTCTGATCACCCCCAGCAGCTGTTTAGCAAGGAGTCTCCGTCCCCACCCTCAAACTGGCATTTCAAAGAGTTAGCATTAGCGAAATGTCATGTATCGTGGGGAAAACAATGGCCTCCTTCTGCAGACCTCCTCCTTGCATTCACGTTAAATGGGCCTTTCATTCACGGTCCCGCTTTACGACTCGAACACTCCCAATTTGGCACTTGGCAGTTTCCGAAATAGCATGCCCGTTTCCCTACATCTGATTGTTAAGTCCCAAACCAACCCCCCTCCACTCCCTGTTCCACCACCTCGGCTCACCCCCCCACCACCACCACTTCCCCGTCCCCTGCAGATCAGTGCTTTAAATATCAAATCAGCTGGTGGGTGTATCTAAAATAGGCACACGCCGAGAAAAAGAAAGTTGGGGGTGTTGTTTCTGTGGCTCATGCTGAGGAACGGCTGGAGATTATTTCTTACAAATACATGGGAGGCGCAGAGAGCGCTCAGCCAACCTCAGGGGTTGCATCACAGTGGGGGTGTCATGCGTTAGTGCAGGGGTGGGTCGCGTGCTGCCCGAGGGCTGTGCATGGGTTAATTTCAAGCAGGTGGGGGGGATAGGGGGAGAGAAGGAGGGGAGGAAGGTGGCATTGTTTTTTGGGGAGGAAGCCAAAACAGATGGAAGGGTGGAAAGATGTGTGGAGGAAAGCCCTCTGAAAGGGACCAGCTCACAGCTCTGAGCAAGAATAATCTGTCCTTTACGCCTGGCATCCCACAGGGTAGAAAAGAAGAGGAGGGGGAAGAGAGAAGAGGCTGGCTGAAAGAGCAGGGTGGAAGGGAAAAATAAAGGGAAAGGGACCCCTGACCATTAGGTCCAGTCATGACCGACTCTGGGGTTGCGGCGCTCATCTCGCTTTACTGGCCGAGGGAGCCGGCGTACAGCTTCCGGGTCATGTGGCCAGCATGACTAAGCCGCTTCTGGCGAACCAGAGCAGCGCACGGAAATGCCGTTTACCTTTCCGCCGGAGCGGTACCTATTTATTTCTTGCACTTTGACGTGCTTTCGAACTGCTAGGTTGGCAGAACAGGGACCGAGCAACAGAAGCTCACCCCATTGTGGGGATTCGAACCGCCGACCTTCTGATCGGCAAGTCCTAGGCTCTGTGGTTTAACCCACAGCGCCACCCGCGTCCCAACGTCCCCTACTCTAGGATAGCAGGGACCCAATTGCATTCAGGAGAAATTGTGTTGCTAGCTCATTGCATCTCACCTTTCCAAAATACTAGGGCCTCAATAGGATTGGCTGCTCTATCCAGAACCAGCCCTCTCATTAGAAAGAGTGCGGAAATTGCCTCAGGCATTAGCTACCAGAGGCCAGTATCCCCATCCATTTCCTCCTAAGCCCCTGACCATTCCCTGCTGCTAGAGATTAGTGCAGTGTGTGGCATATAGCCTGCCATATACCCCCTAAACTAGGCCACCTGCTGACCTCAGGTGCAATGGAGGAAGGTATTCCATTGCCCGTGGCAAAGTAGGATTCAGCTGCCAGTCCATTTGGCTTCTGAGCACGGAATGGGGAGGAGCCATCTTGCCCTTTGCCTCAGGCAGCAAAATGTATTGGGCTGGCCCTGGCTCTATCAGCTGGAAAATTATGTTGCTGGAATCTGAATTTCAAGCAGCTGTCGATGCACTGTGTGTACGCTGCCTTGAGAGCAGCTATTTCAAGAGCTGCATTTTTTAACGTTCCATAAACAAAGAAATAAATGGGACCTCCCTGCACGCCGGCTGCTTGTCAAAATAATGGGCATTATTTAGAAGGCAAAGAAGAATCATATGAGGTGAAGGGAAAGGAGCCCTTGACTTGTCTAGAAGCCTCCTACATTTTATGCACCAAAGGAAACGCTTGCAAAGATATCCCTAGAATACCCAAATGTCAAAACTCTGTGCAAGAAGTCATTTCGCAACGTATTTCTTCGAAGTAAATGAGCCCTGGCGTCAATATTTGGTTTTGGCTTTAATAGTTAGCATTGGGTTGGCTTTTGCTCAGCAAGTAAGTTGCGGGTTTGAAAAAAGCCAACATGCTGTATTAATTTACCATTTTAAAAATTTTATTTTGGTCATCGCACAAGGCTCAGCTCATTGGACAGGCTGGCAGACAGAAAGTGAATGTCGCATTGTTTAAGAAAGAGTAGCCTTCCACATTGAACGGAACTGGCAAAGAAGTCTTTAGTAACTCAGAGACAGTGTGCCTCTCCTCTCGTGTCTGGGTTCAGCCCTGCCAAGACCTGGAACCTGACCCCTCCTTAAAGGGGGAACTGAAGAAACACACAAGCTCCACCGATCTCCAAATTGCCAGGGACCCCAAAGAGCAGTTGGATCTGACTGTTGCTGATGCAGTCCGGACTGAGGCCCCCATACCAGCTGCCTGCTCAGCTTTCAGACCTACCTCATCTCCCTCTAGACCACAGGAGCAGAGGGTGGCCAGCCAGCCAGGAGTTTCAGGGCTGCCACTGAAGTGTCCTTGATGTGGGAATGTTAAGGATTGTAGGAAAGGATATATTGAATAAATATTACCCTTTCTTCACTCATGCTAGTGAGTGATGCAGCAGAGCAAATTCCCCTCAAGATAGCTGGAAGCTAGTTTGCAGATTCTTTTGAATCTCTTAGTTTAGATTATTTCCTGGTGGCCCCTGTGATCCCTCTTAAAAGAATAAAGACACAAGAGGCTTTCTGAGTAAAGTAACAAAAAGTTTACTCACATTTCAGTTCACGATAAGATCCCTGAAAGGCAGGCTTTTCTTAGCAGTTACATAATAAACAGTAAAGGTGAAGGGACCCCTGACCATTAGGTCCAGTCGCAGATGACTCTGGGGTTGCGGCACTCATCTCGCTTTATTGGCCGAGGGAGCCGGCGTACAGCTTCCAGGTCATGTGGCCAGCATGACTAAGCCGCTTCTGGCAAACCAGAGCAGTGCATGGAAACGCCGTTTATCTTCCCACCAGAGCAGTACCTATTTATCTACTTGCACTTTGACGTGCTTTCGAACTGCTAGGTTGGCAGGAGCTAGGTTGGCACGAGCAACGGGAGCTCACTCTGTCACAGAGATTTGAACCACCGACCTTCTGATCGGCAAGTCCTAGGCTCTGTGGTTTAGACCACAGCGCCACCCGCGCCCCATAGTAAACATAATAAACAGAGTGTGAGTTACCATAATCTCATATGGAGACTGAACTCATGTGCTGCTGGCTGAGAGCCAGCAGGCAGCAAAATTACATTAGATAACAAAATGGCTGTAGAAGACCAGCGTGGCAGCAAGAGAGCAGCAGCAATAGAAAGACAAAACTAAACTGGATACGTGACTGAGCAAATGGCTGCATGACTTGGCTCTTTTGTGGAGACAGCCAGAGCCATGCCCATCTCCCAGGTCACATGCAGGGGCAGGATGCTGCAGACCAGTGGAAAAGGAAATTACGCTGACTGGATGTCCCGCTGGCTGTGCCCACTCTAGGGATATAAGGAATGTTGCATTTGACTATACCAATGGATTGCATACCACACATGAAACTACTCCAGAGAAGGGGGAGAGCATGGAAACCCCTCTCTGGATCAGAGCCTTGCTGAGCGCCGGAAACGAGGGGAACCTCCAACTTTTATAGACGCTCCAAGTCTGAGATGCTTCGTTACTGAAGCAACAACCCTATCTCCGGTTTTCCTGAATGGGTGGGGCATGGACACCACGACTTGCAAAGGCAAAATCAACGAAGCCATCCAAATTTGCATGATTATGTGGGCTGAAGAACTGCAGTTCCCGGAGGCTGGATTTTTAAAATCTTTGCTAGAAACCTATTAGTCTTGCAAACGTGGGAAGGAGAGGGGGGGTGTTGCACAGCTCAGGTGACTGGAGGAGGAAGAAGACAAGGATGAAGAGGAATATTGCAAAGAGGTATATTGCAGTTCACCTTGCGTGATCCCAAACATGAAGCACCCCAATTTTCAAGACAGATCTATGCCCAATTCTTCAGCAGGGCAAACGTAGCAAAGGGGTGGGGCACAGCACATTCGCATGTCAAGTATTTAGCCATGCCAGATTTAAAAAATCAATCCCTTTTTCTACTTGATTTGCAAAAAAATTAAAAAATTAAAAAATCAGGGATTAGAGGCGCTATCTATGGGAGGAAGCCACAGCAGGACTTGATATAGTTTCATGCAGAAATTCCCTGAATCTCAGGGTCGTGGGTTTGAGCCTCACATTGGGCATAAGATTCCTGCATTGCAGGGGGTTGGACCAGATGACAATATTATTATTATTATTATTATTATTATTATTATTAATTTATACCCCGCCCATCTTGACGGCTCCCAACAGAATATTAAAAACACGAATAAACATCAAACATTAAAAACTTCCCTAAACAGGCTGCCTTTAGATGTCGTCTAAAAGTCTGGTAGTTGTTCTCTTTGACATCTGGTGGGAGGGTGTTCCACAAGGCTTTGCTTCTCACAATGAGGGAACCGCCAGAAGGCCCTCGGAGCTGGACCTCAGTGTCCAGGCAGAACGATGGGGGTGGAGACGCTCCTTCAGATATACTGGCCCGAGGCTGTTTAGGGCTTTAAAGGTCAGCACCAACACTTTGAATTGTGCTCAGAAACGTACTGGGAGCCAATGTAGGTCTTTCAAGATGACCCTCGGGGTTGCTTCTAACTCTACAATTTTTCTATGATCTGCAGTTAAAGGGGACTGGGCAGCAGGTAGTGGGGGAGACCTCTACCTGAGTGTGTCCCTCAGTCAGAGTTGACAACGCTGGGTTTAAAAAAAACAAATGGCTTGGTATAAGGCAGGTTCCTTTGTTTCCCTGGGAGAGGAATATGGAGAGCAAAGCAATGAGGTCTCCAGTGTATAGCTGATTAATTGATTAATCAATTAAACACAGGAAACTGCATCGCACTGAATTAGACCATTACTCCATCTAGTTTTACATTGGGAACACTTGACTAGCAGAAGTTCTCCAGGGTTTCAGGCAGAGAGGGGACATTTGCAGCTGTCAGCATCGCCCTTGAGCCAGTGCACCAACTGGACTCATGCACCTCAACCCCGACTGGGCTAGGCGAGCTGGGTAGCACTGCCAGAGACCTCCTTTCTCACAGGAACAGGTCACAGTGCTGTGGACTCTCAGCTCTAAGCCGGGACAATGGTGCTGTTAAAAATGTGCTTGAAAATGTGCCTGAGTCTTCAGCAGGGGAAAGTGAAAGTGAAACTGCTGCTGTTAAAGCACTAAAGTTGAAGCGGTGCTTTTCGTGTGGAGCACAAGGCCATTTGAGTTTCCAGTGCAAGAAA